>PUFA01000167.1:2122500-3322500 GCA_003508835.1 Eonycteris spelaea
AAAGAGTGAATATCTATGGAAAGTCTTTTTCAAATGGAAAACTACACAAATAAGTGGTGTTAATACATTATGTTTGTGGGACTCATATTGATTTAATTATATAATTTTAATGATAGTATTACATAAATCATGTATTTCCTACTAAGTGTATAAAATGAGTTAGATAGGGGTGTATTGTTTTAAAAATTGTGTAGTTTCATTGATCAGAAGAGAGAGTCCAGAAATAGAGTGAAATGGATGTGAAGATTCAGTGGAAAAGAAGAATTATCCAGTAAATGGTTTATGGACAATGGATTGGTCCAGTCAAAGTAAGAGTGAATTTCTACCTCATTTCTTATCCTAAAATAAAGTTAAGATGGATCAAATATGAAATGTAGGGACTGATATTTTATAAAAATAACCAGAGGAAATGATGAGATTTTTAAAATAATAAGCTAGGAGGAGAAAAACCTGTTCTAAGCGAAAGATCAGCAGAAGCTGTTGTAGAAAAGATTGACAGGTCTGACTAAATAACATTCAATTATTTACACAAAAACAAATAACACATTTAGAAACTATCTGCAACATATGAGAGACAAGGAGCTAATAACTCTTGATATATCAAGAAATTTTACAAATTAAAAGCTATCCAAAAATGGCAAAGATATACAGTCAGTTGGCAGAAAGAGCAATATAAATGTTTTTTCAATAATGAGAAGTACATCAGCCCCATTCATAATTAAATAGTGATTAGAACAATAATGATATGCAATACCATTTTTTCGTCAATTAGAGCAGTAAAGATTAAAAAAAAAAATTGTTTGATGAAAATTTGTGTTGGCCAGGTTGTGGGAAAACTATATCTCTCATACAGTACTGTGGGAATGTAAATAGGTTTATCTTCTTGAAAAAAATAATTTGGTAATAGCTACCAAAGATCTTTTACATGCATAAACCCTTTGACCCAGCAATTCCTCTTCTAGATATTATCATATAGGTATCGGCACAAATGTCACTTAAGACAAATTGACAAGAAGGCTTTTTGCAGCATTTTTTCTAAGAACAAAAATTTGGAAACACCTTAAAAGCTCATCAGAAGAATTGGTGAAATAAAAGATGCTACATTCATCTAATGCAACACTATTCTGCTGCTAAAATAACACAGGGAGACTGTATTGCTAATTTGAAACATTCCCCAAGATACATTGTATTTTAAGTGAAGAATTTTAAGTAATGTGCCAAATAGTGTATGTAATATATGTCTAATTATGTTTAAAAAATGGGCACGTTCATTTATTCAACAAATATTTACTAAATGTCTTGGGCATTGTGGATATAGCACTGAACAAAATACCAAAAATTGCTCTCCTGGAGCTTATATTATGATGAGTAGAGAAAGACATTCCCAAGTACATACATAAAATGATATGTACTATGATGAAAACTGAGCATAAGGAATGGAATAGAATACAGTGTATTTTCAATGGACTCTTGAGGAAGGAGTTTTCCAGGCAGAGAACAGAACAGTATTAAGAGGCAATGACATGTAAAAGCTTAGTAAAGTCCAAGTTCAGGAATCCAGTCACAGATTAGTGATAAATTCACATAGCACCATTACTCTTGTGAAGTAAATTCATGAGACTTCATGTTTAAACCATGAGATTTCTCTGCATTACAGTGATTCCAACTGTGAAAAAGCACCCAGGAGCAAAGAGATGGGCAATGTTCATTGCATCTACTCTGTGGATGAGATGTCCTAGACAATCGGTTGTTTAGGGTAACTAATTCAAAGACTGGGAGACAAAACCACTGTGTCTGTGTCCTTAAGTCACCCTTTGCTCAGAAGGGCTTCTCCAAGATCAAGGGAGAATGTTAAATATCTGTTTACTAGAACCTTGGCTATTTCTCTGAGGCAGCCCATTCCTGAAATGACCCTTTTCCTTTCTGCTGACATTTCTCATGGATAGGAGTCATGTTGACCTTGTCTCTTCTATCTGCCAAGCAATTAAACAACCTCAGTCAGCTGTGCCTTGATAATTCAATGACTTTCTCCTCTTCTCATTGACTTCACTAGAGTAGAAGGCTAAATATAGACCCTGGCTCTCCTATCTCCCAGGTCTTTCTATGCACACAGACTTGTTATCACTAACAGATTATGCTTACAAGACTGACAGGAAGAGTAGAAGAATAGAAATGGGAGTCTGAGTGGTGTTGCAAACAAAAAATCAAACCAAAAAAAAAAAAAAAAAAGGCTTTGGTAAGTTTTCATCTAGTAAAATCAAATGCCAAAAGCAGATAGTGTGCCTTAACGACCATGAACATGGGTGAAGCCTTAAGAAAATTAGAGAAATGAAATGAATTTTCATGGATCTTAAGTAAATATTTGGGCTGATTTCAATGTATCAGTGTTATTATCTACTTTCCCATATTCGTATGAGATTGTGGGCACGTCACTTGAAAGTGTGTTTCTGAACAGGAAATGGTGGCATCTTACATTTGGTATACAAACCTTCCTCTGGAAAAAAAAAAACAAAGGAAATATTGTGAGAGTTAGTAAATTTAATATGATGTTAGCTCTGCCTTCCAGAAGCTTACTGTTCTTTAGAGGAGATAAAATATGTTACAAGTAATGATTCAAAGCACATAGCCATAATTTATAGGAGAATTTATCATAAGTATAAAGTTGGGTACTGATTCTATAGTGGTAACCCAGGTTATAATTTTCAGATCCAAGAGCTTCAAATGCTTTCCCTTTTACTAGTAGTAACAGGAAACCTGGAAAAGAACTCATGTAGAAGGTCTGATTTAGTAATTTTAATAATAAATATTGAGGAGAGAAAAAAAATGGCATAATGATAGGCTCTGTTCATCTCTCTGGAGACCAAATCAAAGTTGTGACAGAAACAAAGTGCAGCAGCAAGGAAAAATGGCCTGGAAACTTGAAGAACAAACCATATAACTAGGGAGAAGTCCACGAAAGCACCCTGCAACAACAGAAGGTAGGATGGGCAAGGACATGGGGCTGCCTGGTACCGAGCAGGTGAGTGAGACGGAGGCTGCGGCCGCAGCAGAGGCAGAAGCCTCTGAAAGGAGCTGCGTCCCCGAATGGATTTTTGCGGTGACGGACCTGCTCACTCTGAGCACCAGTGCCAATCTGGCTGCATGCAAGGGGCACCGGGGACTTACAGGAAAACATTGTTGGATTGAGGGCCGAGGCAAGACTTGCTCTGTACAAAAGTGCCGGCAGTATCCATTGTTCCCTGTTGAGCTGTCCCCCTTCCCAGTGCATGGACACAGCACCGCCATAGCCATGATGTCATCAAACTGGATAACAGAGGTCACTCTGCCTAGAGGATTCCCTGAAAATCTGCCTCCCCCAACTCAGGGCTCCACCCAAGCCACATCCTAGGATAGCCTCAGCAAGTCAGGTGCTACTTGCTGAGTGGCACCTAGACTCACGTTGGAGGCAGATGGCCTCGGTTTCTTGTGTGGTCTTCGAAGGCATCTATAAGCACAGCATCTGTGGATTGCTTGCTGAATCTTAACAGGTGGCCCCAGAGGGGGTTAAGTTTGGCCTGCAGCCAAACCCCTCTAGGACTGTGCCACTGGACACCGACTTCACAAATCCACACTAATAAGACTGGGAGACTTAGGAGCTTTTGCTTAGTACATAGAAACAAACACAAAAAAGCAGCCAAAATGGGAAGACAAAGAAGCAGAAACCATATGAGAAAACAGAACAAAGATCCAGATATAATGGAGTCAAATAATCTAACAGATGCAGAGGTCAAAATAATGGTTATAAAGATGCTCAATGATCTCTTGGGAAGTATAGATAAATTCACTGAGAACTTCAACAAACAGTTAAAAAGCATAAAAATGGAAATGGAAATTATAAAAGAGAACCAGTCTGAAATGAAGAACACATTATCTGAGATAAAAATTATATTAAATGGAATAAATGAAGAAATAAACAAAATGAATAAAGAATAGGATCAAATGCCCTATCTAGAGGACAGGAAAGCCACTCAGGACGCTCAGTCGGAATGACAAGGAAAAAAGATGTCGACTATAAAAATAATTTAAGGAGAATGTAGGACATTATTAAGGCTCCAAATATTCATCTGATTGGCATAACTGAAGAAAATCAAGATATTAAGCAGCTGTTTGAAGAAATAATGATGGAAAACTTCCCAAACCTGGTGAAGAAAATGGACGTCAAACCCCAGAAAGCTCAGAGAATTCCAAAAATTGGGGACCCAAAGAGGCCTACACGAAGACACATCATAATTAAAATGCCAAAAGTTAAATACAAAGAAAGAATATTAAAAGCAGCAAGAGAAAAACAAATAATTACACATAAGAGAAACCCATAAGACTGGCAGCTGATTTCTCAAAAAAACTGTGCAAGACAGAAGGGATTGGCAAAAAATGTTCGACAGGATGAAGACCCAGGATCTACAACCAAGAATAATTTATCCAACAAAGCTATCATTAAGAGCTGAAGGACAGATAAAGAGCTTTCCAGACAAAAATAAGCTGAAGGAAATTATACCACTAAGCCCGTATTACAGGAAATGTTGGAGGGACTTCTTCAAGAAGAAAAAACATGTATCAAAAACAGGAATAAAGAATGGTAACAACTACATACCTTATATGGAAAAGAATTAAGTGCTCCAATAAAGGGATGGAATGACTGAAAGGATAAGAAAACAAGACTCCTACATGTGAAAAGGAAGGAAATAGAAGAAAATATTGCTGTGATAAACTTAGAAGATATTTAAGTCAGACAGAGAATGATAAACACTATATGATTTTACTTATATGTGGAATTTAAGGAATAAAAAGAACAAACTAATCAATAACAGACTCACAAATATAGTGAGCAATTTGGTGATGGACAGAGGGAAGGAGGGTTTGGGAGTGAAGGGTTAAAGAAGTACAAGTAGTAGCTGACTGATGGTCATGGGGATGGGAGGCATGGCATAACGAATTCAATTTGCATAAATACATTGGTTAGGTGGAGGGTCAGGGGAGGGAGGGTGCAATTGGGGGGATCGTTTTAAGAACTATATAGATGTCTAACCAATGTACTGTATACTTGAAACTAAATTAAAAAAATAATAATAATAAATATTGAGTACTGAATACACTGTATATCGCTAACCTATGTGTCATATGCATTATTTCATCAATTCTCACAGTTACTTCAATAACTAAGTACTACTTTTCACAGTTAAATAGCTCCTGAAAATGAGAGAGTTAGTAACTTACCCAATATCACAGACTATCAGTAGAGGATTCAGAACTTGAATTCAGGCCTATTTGGCAGTAGAAACCGGACTTAACATTATACTTGTAAATGTTTACAGAAAAAAAAAATTGAGAACAATTTTTTGTTAATGACGATAGGAAATTATTGTTTATAAGTATAATTATAGAAAAGTTTCTTATTTGAATTCAGTTAAAACTCATTGAATATATTTTATTTAATATCATTTATGATACTACCTAAAACTTTATTTTATTTAGAAACTATAGAGCATGTTAAATTTATATCTTTATTTTTTCCTGAAATATTGTAATGGCATTGAGATATAAGTTTATACTTTCTGTTACTGTGGTATAAGAAATCCAGAAATGTGGAAATCTAATTTCCCGGTTAGTATTTAATAATATTTATTAGCATATCCCAGTAATTATATAATCAACTAAATTGTCAAGGTTAATTTAGGATTATCACCTGTATGCTTTTTATTGTGAGCTATCAAATGGCCTATAGATGGAAAATAGATATATAATGTATTAGGTTAAAAAAATGCTCTTTAAGAAATATCTAGAATTTTATAACTTTGTTTTAGAGATGTTCTAATACTTACTTTAAGATGTCTAATGGAGAAAATATCAAGGAAAAGGAAATAGCTATCATAAATTATGAGATTGAACTTGAGTGCAAATTGGACTTGAATTATTTTAGCATTTAGTTCTTTTCAATCTAGATTTTCTAAATAATACAGAATTTAAGTATTTCTAAGGAAAGTGTTAGGAAGTTATTTAGGGCACTGACTCAAATACGTGACAGTTAAGATGCCTTCAACTACAAGTAGCAAAAAGCTCTGATTTTATTGGGTTTTAAATAATAAAGGAATTTATTATCTCATATAAAAAGAAGTTCCAAGGTATGGCCCTCTCTAACACTCAAGGGCTTAAGCTGTTTCTCCTGATTCTTTCTCAGCTTCATGCTCAGAGACTATCTTAGAAACTCATGGATGCAAGACAACTACAACCGTTTGAGAAGAAATATCCTATCATGACAAAGTGCAGTG
This sequence comes from Eonycteris spelaea, assembly GCA_003508835.1. NCBI lineage: Eukaryota > Metazoa > Chordata > Mammalia > Chiroptera > Pteropodidae > Eonycteris > Eonycteris spelaea. Next base: position 2,128,806 of record PUFA01000167.1, read on the forward strand.
AAGGAAAGCAACCATCTCTTCCTTTTTTTTTTCTTCTTAAGATGAATATACCTGTCCTGAGAGCATCCTCTTTAACCCCACAAAGATCCCCTCACAGCTCATTGGCCAAAATTGCATCATCTATTTATTTCAAAACCAACTATTGGCAAAAAGAATGGAATATGTTAAGAATAATCAGGATCACCCCTTGGGATGGCGTTTGACCCAGGCTTCTCTAAAGTATATAGCTGTTTGATGGAGAGTAGATACTAGAATGGAATCAGGTTTTATTGGAAAGGAGAAAGAGGGATGGCTACATGTAGCCAAGCAACAAAGGCTACTATAGAATAGTTCTAAATGTAGCTGAGAAGGGAACAACTATGGAGAAAATACTCTTTTGCAGTTCTTCTAAGATTGTTTCTGGTTTCTAGATGGTCCCCAACACTGGTACTTATCCTCCTCATAATTACAGCTTCATAGAAATGTAAGCTGGAAGGAACCAGACTGATCTGAGTCCCAGACTGTTAAACGTCTTACTTAAGTCACAAATAATTAACGGTAAAGCCACGGCAGGTTTTCTGGACTCTCAGAACAGGATGGTTTTCTTTAATTCTTTACCCTTTACAACTGTTGGAATGACTTTAAAACTCATGGCAAGCATTGGTCCTTTTTTTATAGTTAACCGTTCCTTATAATACATTTATTTTGTTGTTCAGCCTCCTAGAAGCTAAATTGAGTCTGTGCTCTAAAAACCCTGCCGAAGTCCATATTCTCTATTTTGATACCATGTGCATGAATCACCAATGGGCTCCTCCTCACCTCACATTTGATGCAAATTCTTTTCTTTCAACATCTCTCTCTATTGCTTTTCTTTCTTCTCTTATTCCATCTATGACCAACTTCCCATTTCTAAATAGACTTTGTGGTCACCCTTCTCTCATTGTGCCAGCGCCTAGCCACTAGTTACTTAGGCTGCGGTCTTCATTGTTTTTTCTTCAGCCTACCCAGCTGTGGTTGTCCCACACATCCATATTGTTATATGTCCCCAAATTGTGTTCTGAGATTATTTTGGTAACTAAATAATCATTGGGTGAGAGTCAAACTAATAATTTAAGTGCTGGGACAGCTTCTATTGCAAGTTGCCTCCTGTTTTTACAAACCAAGAGGAGCTGTTTGTACTCTTGTACTCTTGTACTCAATGTACAAATAACCACAAACCTGAATGCTTATGATTTACTTTATGTTTTTCTTCATTTCTAGGACAAGATGGTGATTAATATAAAGAGCATCTTATGGATGTGCTCTACCTTAATAGTAACCCATGCACTACATAAAGGTGAGTGTGGTAACAATTTCTTTGGTGCTAAGTGAAATAAAATTTTACTTACTTGGACATGGAATGGCAATATGTAGTCATTAGAATTAAGGATTAATTTTTGATCTATTCAGTGCTGAAAACTTTTCTCTAAAATGTTATTAGGCTTAAAACAGTGGCGTTAAAAAGTCAATCAAACAAACTAAACAACAGGATGCTAAAGAAGCAAGCAGGCTTTCAGTAACTTCCCAGATAACTTTCAAACTATGCAAAAAGACTCATATAGTTTTCCCTTGATATCCACCGGGGAATCCTCCTTTCGTATACATGGGGGATTGGTTCCAGGAACCCTGATGGATACCAAAATCTACAGATGCTTAAATCCTGTATATAAAATGGTATAATATTTGCATGTAACCTGTGTACATCCCCATTTACTTTAAATCATCTATAGATTACTTACAATGCCTAACACAATGTGAATGCTATACAAATATTTGTTATACTGTATTGTTTAGGGAATAATGACAAGGAAAAAAATGTCTGTACACGTTCGGTACAGATGGAACCATCATAGGCTTAACTACAAAGTACACATCAGCAACCACATAACATTTAAAAAAATTTTTTCAATCTGGTGTTGGTTCAATCTGAGGATGTAGAACCTATGGATATAGAGGACCTACCGTATATGTCACTGGGCGTATTTTTTATTTTCTTCAATGCTACTCAAAGACTTTCCTATAAAAAAGAAAGAATATCAAACCCTTGAGAGGCTAGATATTGAAAAAAATCAAGAAATAAATAGAAGTCTGACAGCCAAGTTTTTGTGCATGCTGCCCTTTTTTCCTCTCTCTTTTAAAGTAACTGGGTAAGCTCACATGAACTGTTTTTCTTATTTTTAAACTGTATGAATGTTTTATAATTCCAAAGTTGTGGACTATGTTCCATGAAGAGCAATACTGCCTGGAACTTCAGTGATCTATTATCTAGTGTGCCTCTCCAGCATCAGCTTCTACTTCTTTTCTCACACTCACTCTATGCTTCCGCCTCTCTGAAATAATTTGCAATTCCATGCACAGAATTTCATAATTCCTGTTTTTTTACATGTAATTTTTTCTGCATGGTAGTTTCTTCTCTTGTTCTCTACAGTTCTACTTCAACTCATTCTTCAAGACTCAAAGTTTAAGTATCACTCCATCTATTAATCCACCTATTCATTCATCCATCCACACTCCTCCCTCCCCATCCATTCATTTATCCTTTGACAATATTGTTTGAGTACCTTCTATATGCCAGGATTTATTCTAGATATAAGGGTATATACCAGCATATACAGGAAATCCATTGTCCTGAATTCCATTAGTTTTATGAGACAGGCAATAAACAAGCAAACAATGCAAGTACTTTCAGAATGGTGAAAATAAAGCAGAGTGGTATCATAGAGAATGGCTTGGGTCTGGGGAGAAGTGGTAAGGCTTCTTCAGAAAGAACAATTAAACTGAGATGTGAATGACCTAGATGGCTATCAGAGTCTAGGCTTCAGCAATCTGTTAACAGCCCAGAAGTTGTCTTCACCAGCATTTACAGGAAGAAAAAGTGAAGGTCACAGAGAGGAAAGGATAACAGTGTCCAGTGAAGAAGAAGGACATAGAAAAGAGATATAGAAAAGGGAGTTGGTTTGGGTGGGTAGTAATAGAAAGGGAGTTACAGAGAAAGTAATAGGAGAAACTTGAAAGATAGGGCAACTAACTATCCTTCCACTTAAAACAAAGTTTAAATTTTCTACTCATAACAAGGAAAGAACTCACATAAAAAAAATGAAAGAAAAAAACATGTTTATGGTGTTTATTGGCAGTATTTTAAAATAGTGATAATTGCTAAAAATATTGAGTAATTTCTATGCATTAGGCCTTGTTCTAAGTATTTTGCATAGTTCATTTTTTTATCTTAACTATCTAATGAGGCGGATGCTTTAATTCCCCCCCCTCCCCCCCCTGCTCCAATTTGGCAGATAAGAAAACTGCAGTAGCAAAGGTTTGGATGCATAGCTAATGTAGCAGGTCATACAACAATTTAGTGATGAAGCCTGGAGTTGAACCCAGGCAGCTGGGCTCCATAGTCCATGTTATTAACCACCATATTATACTTTATGCCAAGAACCAAGTTCTTTATAAACCTATGATCACAATTAAGAAATGTAATTGGTTGTGGCTAATTTCATAAGAATTTAATTTTTTCATATGAGGGGCAAAAGTCACCTAAAACAGATTTGCTAAGTTCATAGGGGAATACACAGCGGTTTCTTGTTGTAAGTCAGCACAAGTACTTTTCATCTTAAGGTTTCCTCTGTTTATTCTTAGGCACTCAAAAGGTCAATAAATAACATTAATGAACAATTTGTCTACTGATTATTGGCTTTATTTTAATGCATGAAGAGCTCTTTGCTTTAACAATACCCAGTATATTATCTCTCATTGACCTAGGTATTTTTCTATTTCTCTAATATTAATAAATGGATTCATGCACAGTCATGAATAAATAAATGAACAAGAGAATGATATTTATTATTTGAGAGAGTGATAAATTCCCATACTCTCAATCTGATGTGTATTTAGCCAACGTCTGTGTGAGTGTGTGTGTGTATGTGTGTGTGTGTGTGTGTGTGTGTGTGTGTGTGTTTGATCAAATTATATAGATGGAATTTATATCATCCTTGCTCTGTAGAATTTACTGACAGAGAATGAAAGGTAATAATTCATTTTTAGTCATTTCTCCCTTATTGTACTCATTTAGACCACGAGTCATATGATGGGAATGGTGAACTTTTTGTTAGCATTCATTTTTATTAGTTGCATCGTCAGAGTTTCAGAACAGGTCTTGCAGTTTTTGTTTTTGTTTTGTTTTGTTTTGTTTTTTTTTAACAAGCATAGTCTATAAAGATTATCCTCTGAACTACTAAATTTCTTTCTTAAAATATTTAGATTCTGTGAACTTAGTTTTTGTGACCCAGTGCATTAAGGCCCAAGATTTCACACACAATAAGACCTGACTACAGAGCTTTTTGTTAATCCAGGATTCTATTTGAATATATATATCCAACCAAAGCTTTAAATTTTCTTGTATCTGTGAACATCCAGAACAATATATATAACCTTGGGGAATTTACTTTTGACACCATTTTGTTCTAATATATCTTGTCATTACAGCACAGTTATTGAGCAATGCTCTAAATTTCTGAAACCTCCCAATTAAATAGATTGGGCTGAATCTCATATCTGCCCTACACATCTAAAATTGTGAAAAGAACTATAATTTAGTAGTAAATATTAAGAAATTGGAAGTCATTTATCCTAAATGCATTTTTAAGAGATGGTAAAGGATCTCATTGAGGTTGATGATAAAGTTGTTTATTTTCCATTTAAAAATAATCAATATTTTTGGTGAAGTCAATCATTTTTCAGGAAGGAAAATGAGATTTTCTAGAACATATGATGAATGTAAATTAGGAGATTTTTAAATTATAGAATTTTCATCCTTTCCCTTCTCAGGACCCTTATTCTTGACCCCCCCCCCAAATTGTTTTGTCATCATTTCCCTAATGGGGTCTAAACTAAAGGATTATGAAACAAGTAAGGGTTACTCTTTGGGAGTCCCCGTGGACTGTGAAGATTTATTTAAAAGGTCATTAAATTACTAAAGATTTCAATTCAGATAGCAAGAAATAGGAAGGGATATAAATAGGAGAGGTGTAGACTTTAGAAAGGAGCTAAAACTAATTTAGGGACAGAAGAAGAATCTAATAAATACCAAAGCTGAAAGATTCCTTGATTAGGTGCAAGGAGACAAGTGTTCTGGCCCATGTCTGTCACCAGCCAGCTGCAAGTTTGAGTGTCATTTCCTCTTAGCGGAGCATCCTTAGTAAGGGAGTGGACCAGTTTCACTTGGAAGGTGAGCTTTGAGTAAGAGAATTTATTTTGTAAGCCAAGGAGGTCATTAAAAATTGAATTATCCCCTTGCTATTATATTCCAAAGTGCTAATTGTTTTAGTAACATTTTAAAGATTAACTTAGTGCAGCTAATAGCACGCTTTATTGTTATTTAATCTTGTTAAATGTCTTAAATCTTGCTTTGGACAAGCTATATATAGATTACTAAAATGAAGAAATTCATGACAGCAATGACCATTATAAACTTGGAATGATTAGTGATTTCTGTCATAAACATAGTTAATATAATACTCTATTATTTCAGATATATTTGTATTACATGAAAGGTTTTATATGTCAGTTTTTTTAAGTTAAATTTTAATCTTTAGTTATAGATAATATTCTTTTCTTAAAGAAAATAATATCTCCATATCTTTCTGCAGTTTTGAAAATGACTTATCCCCAACTGAATCCACAGGGCTATCTTGACAAATCTATATCATTTCTGATGCATGTATATTACCAACACTTTTGACCACTAACACACTAAGTGTTAATATCATTCTGTTAATTAAAAATCATTATTTCAGTTCATGTAGAAGCTACTATTAACTTGTTCATCATATTTTTATGAAGTGGAAGTTTTGTGTATTTTCTTGTTATTGTTACCAAAACATTGTCTAGCCAGTGAATAGACAGACACTGGAAAATGGGGTGGGGGAGGGAGGCATGTGGATTCCTGTAAGAATGAAAGAACATTTCTTGTGCATGTAATAGTGTTAAATTGTATTCTTTCTCATTAAAAGTTTAAGGGCTTAAGTAGAAAGACATTCTGAAGTCTAATACTTTAGGAGGGTTAGGTGAACAGATGCCAACTTTCCCCTCAGGATACAATCTAGAGGTTACGTTTCACTGCAAAGTGATTGCAGCTGGGTTTGTCCTTATGATGAAAGCCTTTGATTCAAACACTGAACCAAAGAAGTTTCCTTCAAGTGTTAGACTTACCCCTGCTCCAGTCTACTGAAGTACTTTTTAAAAAAATTTTCACTTCCTCTCTGAATTTTATTTTCATTCCCTCTAAAGTAATGTGGCATTTTCTTAACACGTTTTTCATCTTGAATTGTAGACATAGATTCACCTCTCAACTACTCTTTCTAACATTGGTCCAGTCCTTTAAACTTGCATTGCTGATTCTAGTCTCCTTTTGCCCTTGATTGCTTGCCTTCCTGTAGGTGCCTTATTTTATCACTTATTTTGTTTATGTTAAACACTGAGTTACAATGAACATCAAATTTCTGGTACCTAAAATGAACATTATTAATCCCTGTCTTTATTGTAAAAGTCATTGAAATTGTATACTCTTCTCTGTATATAAAATCATTCTCATTATTTCACATATTGAAGATGTAACAAACTCCCTGTAAGGGTTTCTTATTCATTCACGTATTTAATAGACTCAGTTTTGTTTTTTAGAACTGTTAATTTGGAATTTTCTCTTTCTTCCAGTCAAAGTGGGAAAAAACCCATCTGTTAAGGGCTCCCTTTCTGGAAAAGTCAACCTTCCTTGTCATTTTTCAACCATGCCTACCTTACCACCCAGTTACAACACCACCAGTGAATTTCTCCGGATCAAGTGGTCTAAGATTGAATTGGACAAGAATGGAAAAGATTTAAAGGAGACTACCGTTCTCGTGGCCCAAAATGGGAATATTAAGATTGGTCAGGGCTACAAAGGGCGAGTGTCTGTGCCTACACATCCTGAGGACGTGGGTGACGCGTCACTTACTATGGTCAAATTGTTGGCAAGTGACGCGGGCCTCTACCGCTGCGACGTCATGTACGGGATAGAAGACACACAGGGCGCGGTGTCATTGACAGTGGACGGTAAGACCTTTGGAATCTGTGAAAGGTAGTATAACGTGCTACCTGGTTCAGAGTCCTGTGAAACAGTACTTAAAAGTAACTATTGTTCAGGGTTTGAACAAGTGGAAAAACATCAGTCATTCCTAACTGTCCATGTCTATCACCAAAAATAAATTGTTATTTTTTCAGGGTCAAGGAAAGTGACTTCTTGTGCAGAATTTCATTGATTTAATGCAGTAAAGTATAGTTTGTATCTGGAAATAATGAATACCTCAAGACGGGGTACATAGTTCAAGAATTATTACTTCATTATTAAGACCTATTAAGGATTTTCAAGACTGTAAAGGCTAATTACATTTTGTTTTTATTTTGATATGTGTGTATGTATGCACATATACATACATACATAAAAGCCCTTTTCCTTTATTTTCACTCTCCTTGTGTGATTATTACAATCTTTGAGTTACTTATAAGAAATATAAATTCTAGCTTAACTTACATCAAAGAAATAAAGCATTTAATAAGTACCATGGCACATATCACAGTGTTTTTAAAAGGCCAAGGCTCAATAAACATTTGAATTGGATGAAACAAGAACTCAGTAAATTTTCTTACAGGTTAATGCACTAGTTGTTATCAATTAAGTCTAGCAATGAAACATTTTAGTTCACTTCCTTTTAGTGGTGGTTTATATGTCATTTGAATTTAAGTTAGGAGACAAAGCAAAGAAAAATTGTTTTAATTGGGTACACACATAATGCCATAGCTCTTGGAAGCAGAATATTTTGGCAAGTTATTAAGCAAAATTATAATACCCAAACATGATGGAACAGATTTTTCTTCCAACCTTCCATTTCCCTACAAAATATTTACCTTTCAGAAATATATACAAAGGGCTTTATTGAAACTCTTTCTTGTGTAGCCAAAAGGAAATACTTTGAATTTTAGATGCATCAAATTAATTTTCTCAATATCCTTTTACATTCAGATTCCATTGTTCTCTTCCATAAATCTGTCTTTATGTTGTCCAGGCATCCACTAAATATCCTGGGCTCTTTGCTCTCTTAACTTTTTTATCATTTATTTTAATTAGCCTAGAATTGTTTTTTGTTTTACTGATATTTCGATAGATATACAGACAGACAGATAGATAGATAGATAGTAGTGTTAGATACATACTATATCAATTTTATATAAAAATATATAATATGTAAATATAAATATATTAAATATATATATTTAAAATTCCTAAAGGAGTTTAAACACTTTTTACAGCTTTCATCATTAAAGAATTTGCCCCTTGCTCCTCTGAAACAATGAAAATCCTGTGCTTAATCTCCTTAGCCCATGAGGTCTTCAAATTATCCCAACAATCACAGATACTTGTACAGACTGATATTCCCTCCCTTGGTCATGGAGGCCCCTTTGTGCCCTCTTACTGCCAGTCTTCCCTGCACATGGAAGAAGACTATTTGAAGCTTCAATTAACATAAGACTAATTTAAAACCATTCAAATGGTTGCTTAAGCCTTAGAGATTACTATACTTACCAAATACCACATATATACTTCTTGGCAATTAGAGAGTAGTTCTAAGGTACAAATTTTCTGAGAGGTATTCTCTCTCTCTCTCTCTCCTCTCTCTCTCTCTCTCTCTCTCTCTCTCTCAATATCAGAAATGAGAAAACAAATGTTATTTGTCAATACATCTACTTGGTGCCTGGGCAGGTCTTTTTGTGTTGACCCTGCTCAGAGGTGCTTATCTATGATATGGCTAGTCTGTTCCCTCATAGTTGCTCTATTGGTACATACCTGTCTTGGGAAAGAGAGACAGTCTAAGTAAGAATGGGCATGTGGGAAAGTCTTATAGCTAGAAGTCAGTCTGTGAAGGACAGACTGTTGTCTACCCAGGAAAATATTAGGAGTAAAAAGAGAGTGGAAGGTATTTCATTAAAAAAAAAATATATATATATATATATATATATATAGTCTTAAAAATGATACAACTCAATCAAATTTCATCTATAAGACCCAGTTGCCCTAATTTCTATTTTCCAGTGACTTGCCAGGCACATTAGCTTGACTCATGCTGCAGACTTATGGAAATGAGCCATCATATTTACTCCAGTTTAAAATGGACTTGCTGTCGCTAAAGTGGCAGAAGGTGACCCAAAGCTCCATTCCCTCAGCTGCTCTTTCCTCAGCCCTTTGACAATTCTTTGAGCCCTAGAGCATAGTTCAAGAGCTACTAGTTAATTTATCAACTCCTAAAATACAATGAAGTGGAACTTGAGGCCAGTATCGAGATACCTGGCTTTTACCCACTGAGTCTGGAGAACTTCACTTTAGGACTACTTTGGGATAAAAGTCCTACATTTTATTTGTCATAGGGGAGACCCTAAGTTATGCTGGTCAGATAGTAAATACGATAAACATCTGAGTAGTACTTAGTAGCCTATCCAACATTTTAAAATACTTTACCTAATTTGAATGTCATATTTGTCAAATAACATAAATAGTATTAGTTACACTTTATGGGGAAAGAAATTAAAGCTCAGTATATGTTTAAGGAACAAATCAGGGATTAGAACGAGCCATCTCATACATAGTCCAGTGTTTTTTTCATCTTAGTGTATTGTCTCTGGAAGTAAATATCTCATGTTTCATGTTTAGGGGAAGTGGTATTAATGAATGTTCCATGTGCTTCTTTTGAGTTGGTCCAGGGTAAAAATCATGAAGTAGGAGAGAAGTTGATCTTGTGGCCTTGTTAAATATTTGTATCTCCTACAACACCTACTCACTTTACTTGTCCAGTGTTGCCATGATAGCCTGAACACTACCTGTAATACAACTATCTACAATTTAGGATTTAGTGGCTTAAATCTCTTTCTTAGATTGCTTACATGTGAACAGAAAGTTTGTGGCTAGGAAACTTTATAATGGAGCAGAATGGGACACCTGAGTGAATGGCATTTCTGGGGCTCCTCAGATCACCATAATTTTGCGTAATGCTATACAAAGTAAAAACAAGAATTATAATGATGTGATTATCACATCAGCAATTAATTTGATATATTGCTCCAGTGCAGGAGATTTGAACATGCCTCTCATTGTTTGCTGTCTTCGCAGGTGTTGTGTTTCACTACAGGGCATCAACCAGCAGGTACACTCTGAATTTTGAGACTGCGCAGAAGACTTGTTTGGATATTGGGGCAGTCATAGCAAGCCCAGAGCAGCTCAATGCCGCCTATGAAGATGGATTTGAGCAGTGCGATGCAGGCTGGCTGTCTGATCAGACCGTTAGGTGAGATGTCTGGGGCCCACAGATTTTAATTCATTAATCTGGGAGTGAGAATACAGCTTAGTACTAGTTCTTTATTTCCCCAGATATCCCATCCGGACTCCCCGAGAAGGCTGTTATGGAGATATGATGGGGAAGGAAGGAGTCAGGACCTATGGATTCCGTTCTCCTCATGAAACTTATGACGTGTATTGTTATGTGGGCCATCTGGATGGTAAGATGTTTATATTTCTCTAGTTTCATTTGAAGTAAGAAAATTGAGGAAAGACTGGGAGCAGTCAGAATAAAGCAAGTCTTCATGCTTGTTTGGATTCCAAACAGCAACATTTAGTTTAAGTGACCGTATGATTCTGTGGTGAAATAAGCTTAAAGTGGAAAAAGAAGGAGGAGTATGTAAATGGTTATGAAGGTTAGAAATGTCTTTAGTTAATAGCAGGTTTTCCTTCAGTCATGCTGCTCTTGGACTATTTCCAATACACTTTTAGAGCATTAAGATTAGAAAGCTCTAAGGGTGGTACCTATTCTTGTGAGAAAGTCAGGTAAAAAGTCAGTGATGACAAACCACTGCGAATCCAAATGCTGATAAATACCCCAAAGCACAACTAAATCATGTAAGGTAGCCCAAAGTGGTTTTCATGTTTCACTTCTCCTATTTACTCGGCTACACTAATATTCAGAGCAATCATTCATTCATCTAATATACACATTTAAAAACCACCTACCGTGTGATAGGTACACTGCTAGTTGTTAGGAATGTGAAACCAGGGAAGCTATAAGCCATGCTTTAAAGATGCTTAGAGTCTGATTTTGGACTATCATTTCTCACTCAGCATGAGTTAGAGATTCTTAAAGACAAGTTTAATAGTAGCAACATTATGTAAGAGGAACAGTGAAGTTTTATTATAAGACACATGGAATAGAAGTTTCTGTGGCTTTTGAAATGGAGTTTCATTTGTATCAACAGGTGTCTTAGAAGCCTATTTAAATTGAAGTATTGAATTGAGTTATACTTAAAAAAAGAAATTCCAATTTTCTTATCTGTAAAATAAGCAGGTTGAACAAGATAATGTCCATGGTCTCTTCCAACATTAAAATTCTATGATTCTATGATTTTATGAATTGAATAAACAATCTCAGAGACCGAAAGCTAGAAAATAAACAGCTTATATTTTCCTAATGCCCTGACTAAATTTGAATCAGAAGGTATGCTTACAAGACAGCTGCTTATAGCATCTTATTATAACTATCATTTAAGACTGATAAATGTATTTTCTAAACTAGAACTTCAAATATTAACAATTTCCATTTTGTATAGGTACAAAGGGAAAACATATGTAAAATCCAAGCTGTGATATATAGCTTTTCTCTTTCATTTATTTTAAGTTTAATTTAATAGGAGATGCTTGGTAGAAGAATCTTGTTCTAGGTAATAAATTTGGCAATTGCTATTTCAGTAAGATGGAAATTTGTATCCAAATTCAGTAATGTGGAATTTGTTTTATCACTGTTGTTTTAATATCTATCAATGATAGTTATACAAATTTCTGAAATGCTGTTAATACTGGAACTGAGCCAGAAGTAGTTTTTGGAAAAATATATGTAAGTTCTAATTACCAAAAAAAAGGGCTTTATCAAATATAATCGAAGTGGTGACTTTCAGGTACAAATCCATGGCCTGATCCAAATATGAATAATCATCACACGCCAGCCTCCTAGATGGACAGACAGACTCAGGTACTCACAGTGCCACCAGATGGAGAGCCTGAGGGCCCCTCTGTGTGTGTTCTTATCCCAAAGGAGCTACCAAAACCTAACCCTCTGGGGCTATAGACTTCCTAACTTCTTTTGAGCCCAGAGGACTTCCTGCTTCTGTAGAAGTCCTAGAAATTCTCTGCCTTCTACAAATACTATTTGAGGTAATTTTTGATAGGTCTAGTGGTAGAAGTTCTCCCAGGGATCCCTGGTCACACTGAACCCTGTTGAGAGCTGGCTCACCACAGCCTGTTCAGAGTATTGTAACTAGTGTGTGAGGAGAATTGAGCTCTGTCAGAAGAGCAGGTCTGAGGGTATGCACATACACCACAAGAAGAAGGATTTACGAGTCATACAAGGGACCTTTTCTACCTCCATAAACATCACTTCTATGGCAACTGTTATTCATAAAACCAGTCTCTGCCACAGTATAACCCAACTGTGTTTTATGCAGTTACTTGGGACAAATGTTCCACATTTTTGATGACTGAAAACTTGTAATGTGTCATATAGCATAACATTAGTCAGGGAATTTATAGCAAAGCAACAGAATTTGAACCTTTTTGTAGTAGCACATAATAGTTGCAAGAGAAAGATAAAAGAATCAGTATAAGTACTAATCCAAGTAGTAGCTGAAATTTGTGTCAGCAGAGTAAGCAAGGCTTTTATTTATTTCATAGAAGGAACTTGACAAATCTGAAAGATATTCAGTATGTTTACGATGACCTTGTTCTGGAAAATTTTTCCTCCTTGTTTGCTGTCCCTTGGAATAATTAGTAAAGCTTGGGACACTGGTCTGTTGTCTTGACTTGAATTGGACTGGTGGTGGTGGTGACAGGGAGGGGGAGGTTAAAGAGTTTTTTTGTGTGAGAGATATGTAAGAGGAAGATCACAGGATCATTCTTGAAAGGTCTCCCTCCTTCCTTTACTGAAGTGTATGTCGCTCCTTAGAAGACCAAAACTGTGAGGATAAAAATTTGTGTGATGAGTTAACGATATAAAATTATCCCTGGTGTTTCAGTGCCACATTGATAAAAGATTATTTGAAGTGAGCCACCATTCCTCGTAAGAAGTATCTTTTGCTATATTCATGAGTATAATAATCCCCACCTCTATTCGTTGTAATTTTAATAGCCAAGTGCATGTGAGAGAGTGGTGGAGGCAGTAAAAATTAGAGATATTGATGAACTCAGAATGCATGTGGTGGAACATACACAGATATGAACAAGGTTCAATTACTTCAGTCCAGAAGCCATATTATTGCAGATGGTCTAATGAAAAAGCCAGTGAAGTGAAACCTAGTTCAAAAAAAAAAATTAATTTTGTTTTAATTAGTTATTTATCATGAAAGATATTTAGTTGATAGAATGTCAATCTTCTGTTTTTTCTCCTTTTTTTTCTGATAATGTCATATTCATCCTGACATGTATTTCTTGATAAAATTCAAATAATTATACTAAATCAAATTCAGCTGGTTTGAGAGAGAAAAATGAACCTGGTTCTTATTCTAAGGTGGTGATTATTACACAGTTATGCATACAAATATCATATTTAATTACATTTTAAAAAAATAACTTAGTAAGTATAAAGAAGCAATTATGTCTGTTCTATTTACTACCAAGCATCCCAGTATTAGCTTGTGTTCTTGGAAGTGATCTAGATGTTATGATACTTATTATCCATGATTCAGTAACAGAACACTAGTACTAAGTAATTAATAGAATTAAGGTTCTAAAGTAGGAATCTAGAAATTAAGACTCATAAAATAATCCTTATTAGGAAGCTTAATCTGTGTTTCCTGGTAAGGTAGATGTGGAAATATTGAGAGTCCCTTATTAGAAAGTTTAATCTATATTTTCTGGTAAGGTAGATTTGGAAAATACTGCAAAGGGTTAGGACCGTAAAGATAATGCTGAGAGACAACTCTTGGGAGGCAGTTAAGTTTCTCATAATTAAGAATAGGAAAGATCTCAGCTGAGTCCAGGCTCTGTCACTTACCATTTGTGAGATTCTGAGCAAGGCTTCACCTCTCTAAGCTTCAGTTTCTTCTGTGAAGTGAGGACAATAAGAATACTCACTTTTTAATCATGGTATGAAGATGGAATAGGTTAATGTATAAATGCACTTTTATCACAGGGCATGGCACAAAGTCCTCGATAAATAATAGCTGTCATTATAGCTTGTGGGTTCTTTATAATTATGAAAGGCTCTTTATTTCCACTAAATTCATAATTAAAATTCGACTCAGTGAATTAGGTCCAATATAAGGAAAACTTTTCTGACAATGAATATTGTTAAATGTAGAAAAAATTCTGACAAACTATATAAAATTTCTTCTCTGAAACTTCCTTAAAACTAGAATTAATCTAAAATGTGCAATGCTCTGTCAAAGCCTGAGTCATGGTACTTTGAAAGATATAGGAAAGAACTGGAAATGGGTCACTTTATGAAGAAGGGTGGCATGTCAAGGCGTTTTGAGTATGATAAATTACTTGAACAATATTAAATAATTAAAAATAATATGTGGCAAAATAAGAATCCCTATATTATACCTCCTAAATTGTTTAAAATCAGTTTATTCTTTGATTAGAACTTTATCTTCTTAACTCACAGTGTTCAGGCATTAGTCTGGTGTCTGATCCCTACAAAGGGTCATGGGCATATAAACATATCCATTTCGCCAGTGGAAGATTTAAATATTTCTGAATGTGCTTTGTGAATTAATGTATTTCTGTACTGAAAACTGGCAGTTTAGTAAGAAGTACTAGTTATAACCATAGCAAAAATCAATTCCTAAATGAAATAGAAAAAAAGAATGTTAAAAAGAATGGAGTACGATGTAAATATTTTAGCTAAAAAAGAAAAAAAACATTCAAATGTTTAAGGAATCTTTAATTTTTTAAAAAGAAATTAATAAATTGACTGCTTATTTGGTTTCTTTGGGTAGCAGGTACTTGTAAGAAAATAGTTCCCTTTATATGGGGTATAATTGTCCCTGCAGATAAGTCAGAAGGTGATGGATGAGGTCAGACTGCTTTTTTTCGTGGTTGATCCTCTTATTTCCCTTGCACATGAGTCCATACTTCCAGTCTCATCTCCATCCCTGTCAAAAATGATTGATCCAAGAGCTCCTTGCCCCTCTAACATGGGCAACTTTGGGACCTATGTCCGATATGTCTACGACCTGTTTTTCCTATGTAGCCCTAACTTTTGGCTTTTACTTCACCTGGAATAACTACCATCCTGCTATTCTGATTCCTTGGCTTTTACACAGCTTGCCAGCACCGATGTGTCTATACTGTGCGCTCTCTAGTCGTAGTTGATCTCTCTCATTTTTACCAATCTCTGAGATTTGAATGTATAACTGTAATCACTCTCCTGCAAATGTTGCTTGTGCCTCCCTCTGTCATACTAGACTGGGTTCTGGGAGTGAAGGAACCATGTATGTCCCACCATGTCCTTGGTACATAGTAGGTGCTCCATAAATGGAGTGGAATAAATGAGTGAATTAATAAATGAACCTACAAACAAAAAGTGCCTACTCTACTCAACTTGCCTTACACTTGCCCCTTGGGTAACTTCACATCTCTCTACCTTTATCACTATTCTCCTTGCTTCCCACTTTTTCATTGCTCCAATTTCCTTAGTAGTTTGTTTAATTTCACTTTTGTTCTCTTATACGTAAACTGTAAGTCAAATGCCTTGTAGGATGAGTGGGGCACAAAAATACACCAAAAACAACAAAAAGAAGAAAATGAAAATATTAATTTCTGGTTTTTCACATCTAGCCTTGACTTCTTTTTTGAATTCCATATCCATATTTCTAGTTTGTGAATCATTTTTGTGTCTCTTTTCCAGTTTTGATTCTCACAAATAATTCCCCATGCATTTAACAGATCTTTAAGGGGTTTGTTTTATGGCCATCAAGGCACTTAAACTCCTTGGCTATGTCATTCACCCACTCAGAGTTGTTTAGTATTTTCTGTTGCCACCCTCCTCAAGAACCAGCTCTGCCTGAGTTTTGAAGCCCTTAAACGTGGCTTGGGAGGGACTTAATCAACCTCGTTTCCCTCTCTCCAACATGAGCCTGCACATGTGTTCTCCACAGACCCTATGCTTGCTCCTGCCTGCTGTCTGTTTTCGTCTTAGAGAACACTAGCTCCTCCGCTTTCCAAAATTCTACTCTTTTCTGTGCCTGAAAATACTGCTTCCAAGAGCCCATCTTTGGCTTTCCCAGCTCACACTGACATTTCCTGGCTCTGAACTCCTACTTTTCTTACACTTAATTCCGCATTTTTGGTGTTTAATTGTTCTGTGGTTGCTTTATTTTCATCGGATACAAAAATACTTCTATGAGTTTTATTTCTGCAAAACTTCTGTAAACTCCTGGTAGAAATAAGGCTATAAATGTCTCCTATAATTCTCTCAACCACAATGAAGGACCCAAACCAGTAATAGACACATAGTAGTTACTCAAGAAATACTTGGTGGTAATGGCAGTATTTCTCCAAACACTGTCTTTTCACAGACTGCCTCCATCACCCTTTAGCTTCTATAATATTTGGGGGAAAATGCCAAGCTTTGTTCACCAAATTTACTAAGGATTTTTCTTACCTGTATTGCATCATAATGATACTAATTTTTCTCTCTGAATTTCTCCTCTCACTTTTTCTGTGGTGTCTCAGAAATAATTCTTTCCTAGAGATACCCTATTAATCCTAGTAGGTTTTTAATGGAATCCTTAGGATTTTCTATAATAGATTTTCATTTTATTATCTTATAAAAAAAGTAGAAATGTCTTGACATAAACTCCTTGAAGCATGTAACAGTCATTTGCTTTAAGGTTTTGATGTTAAGTTCTCCTGGAGTTCTGAATTAAAAGAGCTTCTTTGTAAATACAGTGGCCATTTACCTGCCCCCTCCACCTCGGCTGATCCTCTGTGTTGACCTGCAGCCATACTATGCCTGTCAGACCAAATAACATGTTTAATTTCTTATATATTTTGAAGACTCAGACACCCAGAAATTTTTTAGAACTTCTTTCTCACTCTAATTAAAATCTTACTGCTCTGTCAATGGGAAAGAATGAGATGGACATCCTGAAAACTGTAAAAATATGTTTAAAAAATAATGGAGCTTCCTGTGTCTTTAAGTTCTTCAAACTGACATACATGAGAGCTTGTATAATAACACATTGACAAATATGTTCCCTAATGAATGTTACCTAATTTAGAGAATGTTAGTTGACTATCATAGCCAACTAATGACAATTCCCTAATAAGTTAGAGGTTAAAAATTTCAAAAACTAAAGTCTATGGTTTAAGCCATATTATACTTTTACTTCAGCCTAAGACAACAGAGAAGTTGGAAATGTGCTGACCTGGCTTACCAGTCCCATTACCCCCAAATTAGAAACATTTCCAGCCTAACACTAGAAATGGAGTGAAGTCACCTTAGCAGTCCTGGAGGTTTTCTTGTCTCTGTTAACAGAATGTTGGTCTCTGTACAGGTTAAAGGATCAAATTTTAGGAGAGAATTGTCATGCCTTTGAATTATCTAAAAATGTTGGCCCTCGAAAAATTATATAGCAGTGTATGTTAGCTGTTAACCAAATATGATAGTTTTCATGATTCAGAGGATAAGGAACACTAGTCTTCATGGCTTTGATCTTGTATATGTAGATGTGGACAAAAACAAGAGAGAGAAAGAGGAAGAAAAGAGAAAGAAAATTCCTTTTGAAAAAACTTTAAAGTCCAAAACGTCAGAGCGAATAATAATCATGTTGAATTGCTTTTATCATCATGGTACTTGCCATGTACTGCAGTGGTTTTGTCAAGCGGGCACTTAGAAGCTTATTTCATATAACTACTTCCAGCTCACACGCCATATCTACTTTTGCGCATATATTTATTACTTATATACCCTATTGACCCAAAGATCAAGGAAATATAATAACATGCACAACTCTTAAATTTCTTTATGGTAAAAAGAAAATCAGGAAGTTCTATTCTCAAATGAGCAAAGGGAATTATGATTAGCTTATAAGAAGTGCTTTTTAGACCAGACAGTTCAGAATAGAAGGGTTACAATAACAAATAGACATTAGTATAAACATTTATCACCCTATTCTAGCAAATATACCCAGCTAGAAAAGTGTAGTGAGATCTCAGCTTTGGTTACCAGAGAGAGCAGCCCATCAGCTGCAATCTAGGAAAGAACTGAGTAATTATCTGTGATCTGCTGATGCCAATTCCCTTTTCACCATAATGATCACAAAGAATTGTCAGTGGGAGAGAATGAGCTTATCCTAGCTTTGCTCTAGACCCAGGCTCTTTACTAATTTTTTTTCTGAGTTACTCCTGGACATAAACACTAACTTTTGAATAGTGTGGGTCAATTTTTATGTTTTTATTTGTTTTTATTATTAATTGCCTTTTCATATGTGTCATTTTGAGTTTGCCAAGAAGCAGCTCTTCCATTTAGCAATCAGAAGTGCAGAAAAAGAACATGCATGGTCCAGTTTCCAGAGAGTCTTACAGCAGTTAGTTGTCAAATTAAAGTTGTTTTTTTAAAAATAATTCTGCTGATGTTAATTCACAGGATTAAGATGAATTTAGCTTGCAGAATGTTAACAGATGTCACCAGCAATGTTTCCAGTTTCTTCTAGAGCATCCCTGAAAAGTTCGATAACAGGAATAATTCAAACCACAGCATTTAACTTAAAATTTTGGAAATTTATGGGTTAAGATACTGCATATATGTTTTTTCATATAAAAAAAGTGCCTGCATATGAAATCCTCTGTTCTAGGTTATATTTTGTGTGTATACTAATGTGAATGTACACACACACACACACACACACACACACATTGATAAATTCTTACTTAAATTAACTTGACATTTCATCTTAAGTAAGGCATTGTTTTAGGTATATAAAATTTATTTTGTATATTTTTTTCTGACATTTTATTTGCTCTCTTTAACTGGGAAAAAGGAAGTATTCTCTTATAGGTAGATAACATTTATAAAAATGTTCTAACTCTGTATTCTAATTACAAATTTGATAATTAGTGTCCTGTAGTCATAGCTGCTTTGATGAGGCCACTTTTGGAAATTAATAGTGGACTCACTTTCAACTGATAAAAGTGATGCTTGCCTTCCTGGAGGGCAAACTATCCAGTAAACCTAAAACACATCAAATTGTTTAGTTACAAGTATTCATGTGTAGACATAGAACACAGCCTTGTGCTATGATAATAGAATAGGTGTTTTCTCTCACAGAAGTCTTTGCTTTTGTGCCTCTCACTCTACAGGTGGTACTCTGATAAAAACTCATAAGGAACTTTTATGACCTACATCAGAGGCAAAAAGCTGTCCTTAAGACACTCTCTGGGTAGGAACTTACACAACCTGACCAATGAAGTCATGTTGGAGAGGAACTAAGCAAATGTATGTGTTGCTTTGCTTGATTCTCCATGTTTGCTTTCTTTTTCTCTTGTTCTTTGGTTCCTGATTTGGCTTTGCCCCTGGACTTTAGCTTTTATCTCTTGGTGCATCCTCTTATGATCATTCATTTTATACCAAGATTGATGTTACTTTTACTGTTATTGGACTATATCTAATATCTGTCTAATTTCATTCCACTGTGCTACAGTTTAGAACATATAATTTGACCTATAAATAATTCTCTACTATAGATTTAAAAACTGAAAGATCAATAAAAACTTGAAAATCTTAATGTCTCAATTGCTTTTTCAGTGTAAAAGTGGTCAGTGTTTAGCCACAACCTGCAGTATATGGTACAGAAGGATGTGCCTACCATTTATTATTGAGAAGAAAGTCTGATGCTTTTATCTGCTGTATCGTTTTACTTTTTGTCAAAAGATCTTCATTTTAAGAAATGAGTTCCTTTTGTGTTCAGCTTAAATTCCATTTTAGACGCTTCATCAGGGCTGCCCGCTTTGTCCCAGCCCCTCTGGTCACTTGCAGTCTTTGAAGCAACCCTGAGACGGAAATGATCTTCATATGTCCTTTGCTTTGTACTCTCTTTAGTTTTTTGGCTCCTGCTTTGATTCTGTGTTGTTACCTGACCCATTTACTCTGCTTCTCTATTGAGCAGATTGATACATAGGCAACCAGAAACTTAACACTAAGTTATACTTGTTATGGATCATTGAGATTCCTCTTCATTGAAACACATATGTCTCTAGAACAGTGTTTTCCAAACTATTCCATGAAACAGATCCATGGACTATTAAGTAGCATTCTATGAGGAGAGGAGTAGTGTTCTATGGTAAAATGGTGTGGGGACTCCCAATCAATACTATAACATTAAATGCTCTGAGAAGTCTTATAGGAATGAAACCTGTCAGATACCTAGTGTTTGTTTTATGAATGCAGTTGTCCACGGAACATCTTCTCTTTAGAGTATCTAGTGACATCTCAAGGGTCACTGTTTTCTGTGGAAGACATTTTTTGAAATTATGTTTTTACAACTTGAACCATAAGTTAAAAATCTTCCTGAACCACATCTTCAACAAAACACTTTTAATAGATTAATTCTGATTTAAATAGCAGATCACCTACATTTGTATTATATCTGATAAAAATCATATAATATCAAAGGATTATCTAATTAAAACCAGGCATCAAAAACTACCTGACAGGAAGTTAAAGATCTTAGAAATCAAGAAGTGTTAGTAATATGAATTAGTTCAATTACTGTTATTTGTGTATTACCTATTGATTTACTTTTTAATTTTTTTTTCTGGTGTGAATTTTAGTATAAAACTGATGCCAGGATATTCTGGCATATTTTAGGAAAGTGTAAGGTGTCCTGGCCTTAATAGTTTGTGGTTGATACATGCAAAGGGCAAAACTTAACTTATAACTGTGTATAAATTGAGTGTTAATCATAAGCGCTTCAAATCTCTTAAGATTAAAATTCTAGTGTGAATGCTTCACTGTATCATTAAATTTTTAAAGTGGGCAAGGTAATGTTCATGTTAAACAATTATGATTTAGGAAGTCTTAGATATTTATTTTTTGAAACAGTTGAAATATTTTTCTTTTCTTTTTCTCAATATTTTGAAATAAGACAATTATGGCATATATATCTTTATAGACAAAGTCCTTCAATTCTCACTTTAAACTCAATGTTAGTTAAATCTTACTTTTTCATCTGAGTTACATGAAACCCAATGGTGATCTCTTTCAATATTTTTTTCTAAATGTTATTTGCCATGTTTGAAAAATTTCTACGTATAAATGAAAAGGAAATGTGGCTTTAGGGAATAGAATTTAATCAAATAAGTGAAATCATTATTTTATGGGTATTGGTAAATAGAAATTGTATCCTCCAAAAAATGAATTAAATAATTGATATTTTGATATAAAGTCAGATTTAACAAGAGTTTCTATATGAAAGTTCTATAAGTAGATCCTTATGATTTAATAATAATAACAGAATTCTCTTTTTAACCAGCCAGTACCTTCTAAAACCTTTCTTTCCTTTAGTACTGCAAACATGTATGCTGTTTAAGACAGGGAAACCAGTTAAGCGTGAAATCATGGCGTCATTCTTCATTAGCCCTTTGGTCTGACCACATTTGGTGAAGTCGATTTCCCCCAACATATCGACTAACATAGCTGTTTGGAGAAGCCAAGTTTTACTCAATTAATTATATTTCTTTACCCTGCTCTGGTCGGCCGATCACTCCTGTTACCTGAGGAACAGTAGTTTTATCTCAAAGTAGAAGCCCCTCGCAGTGCAGGAAACTAAGGCAACAAAAATGATATGCCAGCTGTAATAACAAACCCAAGTGTCCTACCTTGGGGGGAAACGGGCTGGCGTGCTGCCTTCTTTCACACTTGCATTCCTTTCAGGCTTAATGCAAGTGTAATACGAAGTGAATGAGGCTGCTCAGGGTGGCACAGACACAGTCTTTCCGTCTGCCTTTCCCCCTGTTGCTTTGAGCCAAATCCATAGGTGAGATCAATCACCTGTTCCAGACAGCAGGTCCCCAAAGCCCTGCCACAGAATTAGCTTTATTTAATGTGCTGCTTGAGAAGGAGAGAAGAAAAAGAGCACCTTGTTTCTTAACAAGAACTTGGAATGCCATTCATTTAACAAATATTGTGGAATACGTACTCTGACTGGTACTGTGACCCTTATACTTTTAAAACATATTAAGGAGGGAGTCATTGAAGGCGTGGGGAGGGGAACGTTACATTTTTAGAGTACATTTTTAGATTTGAGATTAATATCTTTGGCCAGACTAGATTGTTAAGGACAAACCTATTCACACTCATAACAACTTTTTTTAGTCAAGTAAAATTCATTTTTTTTTCTCTTCTTCAAATAGCACTTATTGAGATTTGACCAAGTTTTAGCAATTTTAGATTTATGGGTGAGAAAAACTGATATGTGTGATTTGGCCATTTTTTCCGTGACTAAGTTTTCTTGTTTTATAAAGTTATCACACATCAGAGTAATGATTCTATTCATTTTGAACAACTGCTTGTTACCTTGAAATTTAGTCAGGTAAAGATCTGAATCGTGAGAGCTCTGGAGTCTCAGTTGTCTAATATGTCATAGAATCAGAAAGTGGCTTTGCCAAGATGGAAACAGGACCCACAGCTGCTATAATAATGGGCTATCAATATTTAGCTTCCTGTCTATTTCATTGTATATTCTCATCCTGCTGCTCTATGTGCTGAGGCATTCTCTAATTCTGCCTCTGTCTTTTTAAAAGCCACTTTTGCTTATATGTGAAAAGCATCATTTAATTTACACTGAGTTTATTTCAGCCAATTGTTTTGTTAGTTACCCAAGTAAAATTCCAGTTTAACAAACTACCTGGCATTTCCAGAATATTTTATTATGACACATTAAATGATAATAAACATATTCTCTGCTAATTGGGCCTGGCAATGAACAAAGTAAATGTTCAGCCTTTGTTAATCAATAAACAAATATAAGAGTCTCTCAACCCTAGTTAGAGCCTCTGCTGACACGTATGGTGTCATTGTAAGAACTGAGAAAGGCGCCCCTCTGGGCAGACAGATTGCAAAAGGTACCTACCAGGGCAGAGTAAGAAGAAAAAAGGGGCCCTTTCCTCCAGGGGAACTTTGGTCTCTGGCTGGTTGAGTGGGAGCCTGTGTTGGTCGCCATTCACTCTCATCCCTGACCATGTGCAGGCCATGCATGACCTGCACAACAATCCTGGCAGCCCTGTGCCTCAGACAGGAAGGCAGGTGACAGCATTCCATCCTGCTTCTATCCTTTCCGACTTCAAACCTTGGTGGTTTTCCTGTTTTGTTGTTCAATTTGATGAGAGTTAATCCACTCTGATAGTAGTGATAGATGAGAAGGAGGGTCAGAGAATTCTATTTGATTTTAGGATAAACAAAGTGAAATAACCCCAGTGACAGTTCAATACAGCTTACCCTTTTCAGCAGGCAATGTTAATAAGTACACCACAGGCTCTTTTATTAAAGAGAAACTCATTTCCCGCGCAATAATCCAAAGAATCACTTGGAAAAAATTGTTCATCTTAAAGAATTTATTGTAACTTTATTGTCACATGACTTCTTCTTAATATACCCAGAGGTCATAGAAGCAGTCATATGACAATGAAATTTGTGTATATATATATATATATATATATATATATATATATATATATAATGAAACTTTTCTGGTGTGTGTTATTTTTGATCATACATGAATAATAACAAAATTAAATAATCATTATGTTTTCTGCTTTAAAGTGTCAGAAGCTGCTACCACGCCATGAAAAAAGTATTACATGCTACCTCCCTCCCCCAACTGGAAAGGAAGGAATAGTAAAACTTAGGCTTTTTTCCCTCTTCTTTTTTCAGGTGATGTGTTCCACATCACTGCTCCCAATAAATTCACCTACGAGGAGGCTGAAGAAGAGTGTAAAAACCAGGATGCTCGGCTGGCGACAGTTGGGGAACTCCACGCGGCTTGGAGGAACGGCCTTGACCAGTGCGATTACGGGTGGCTGATGGACGCCAGCGTTCGCCACCCTGTGACTGTGGCCAGGGCCCAGTGTGGAGGTGGTTTACTTGGGGTGAGAACCCTGTATCGTTTTGAGAACCAGACAGGCTTCCCTCCCCCTGATAGCAGATTTGATGCCTACTGCTTTAAACGTAAGTGTTTGATACCTTTTTAAAAGTTACAGATTAAAATAATAATAATAATTCGAAGGCATGCGTTGATGTTCAACTAGCAATTGGAATGGATTCCATGTCTTGCACTGTGTGCACGGAATGGAAATAGTTTGGTGACTTTCAAAAGCAAGCAAATGGAACAGCGGCGAGATGGTTAAAACAACAGGAAGTTTGACAAATGGTTTTTTAAATGGGATGAGGAAATGTCAAGTTAAAGTCTGTACTGTGCTATTGCACCACAGAATATTTTTCTGATTAGTTATTCTATATTAATAACAGTCCTTCAGTACAATTAGATAGTTGGTACTTTAACACTAAGGCCAACTGTGGCTGAATTGAATCCTTGAATTCTGTTTATTTTGTCTTTGTTCGGTATGTCTTTTTTTGAAATGGCAGAGAATTTAAATTTCAGTAATTGCAGGTAAGTACTTGGAACTGACAAGGATAATCATAACATTGAATTAGTACCTAAAAATGAACCATGCTATAAATAAAATATTTCAATTTTTTTCAAGTAATAGAATATGTGCCTTCTAAAATTTAATTATCTAGTATCATATTGACATAAAATATATATTCCTTGTAAGGCATAACAAAGGCTATCTTCAGTTAGATTCACTGCCTAAAATTGACTATAAGTAACATTTTCAACATTCATGATGTAATTATTTAAAATTTTCAAATTACCTTAATGTATTTTATCGATAGTAGTCACATGACTTAGTATCATGCATTTAGAATGCTTGATTAAACAAGCAAGTAATCCATGGTCTTATAATATGTACTACAAAGGTCTATATTGTGACAGCTAAACAAAGGTCTCCTAGAATTTTGGCTGATCTTGAGTATTTTCAAGATAGAGTCAGGTTATATTGAAATATAGTGAAAGGTTCTACTATTTCCAATATATCTGGTTATAGCAATATGTAACTGAAATGAGTAGAAACTACATTAGCTTATTATGTAATTGGTTTCTAAAGTGAAATATACAGGCATTCGTTATTAACCAAAAGACACAGAGCTGCGATGTCTGACTATTCAGTAGCATAAATGTTAGTGCAATGGAAAGACTGATTTCATATATTGCTGTCTCCCAGCTAAAATGCCTCTGCTTGGCTCTCCTCCCATGGACTCAACTTTCTGAGTGTTAAAGCCACGTGTTCTGATCAGTGCAATACAAACTAGCTATAAAAAGCCATGGAAAATACAAGCTTTTGCTCCTAAACCCTGAAACAACAAAAAAGTTTTCCTAAATCATTTTCAGGAAAATAAAACAACAATAACAGAAACCTATCTCTAAAAGTAGAAAGGTATGCATTCTTTTAAGCCACATTCTGGTTAACCATGATTTTCAGGTAGTTCAAGCTCTATGATCAGTTTTACATTAAGTGACTATATGATTAAGGAACAAAATCAGATTGGTTTTTGTTGGGGTGAAGAGGTTAGAGAGGTTAAATTAGGAAAGGAGTAGAATTTTTTAACGTTACTACATTCCTGTATTATATTTACTTGTGCTTTATAAAACTGTCACTAAAAAACTTTTAAACAATATTTTTAAAGTAAAATTTAAACCAAAGCCTATCTGTATCCACAAGGAATTCATTTCTATATGTTTTAAATTATTTATTTAAATGGGCAATTCACATGAATGTATGAAATAACAAAGTACTTAGATTCAAATATAAAAAACCACATACTAAAAATCTACATAAAATCTTTTAAAAGTTGGAATGTTTAGGTCCATTGTTTTTTCTCTAATTCATTTGAATCTATATAATTTGGGAGTATATAACCTGCAAATATAATGGTTCGAGTTATGCTTTTTCCCCACCTAAGCTAAAAGCAAGATTCTTATTTATTTCTTCCCTAAGATCCAATAATATTCAAAATTTATTCAGCACCACAAAAGGTTTAGAAGGTTTGGTTATAACATAAAAACCTTTCTTAAGCCACATGCAATGCCAACAGCTTTCTCAAATTTCTAATTCATTTTTTAAGGAATTTGAAAAGAATTTGAAAAATATTCTCCAATTGACTGCTGTCCTCTTTTACCACATAGTTGAGTAGTAATTGAATTCTGTAGAGTAAATTTTGTTGAGATATGGCCCTACAATGTAGGCATTACGGACATGAGTTCAATGAACTATCATGCCACTAATAGGGTTTTTATATGTTATTAGGAAAATCTGCTTCATGTCTCACAACAGAAGCACAGAGAGGATAGGACATAACATACCATAAGTACGGTGCTGTGAAACATATGTGTGGCAGACAGCTGCAAAGGTTGGAAGAGATCTTTTGTGGAGAAGAAGCATGCTGATTTCTGTTGGTTCCTCAGTAATGAGATTGAAGGGACACTGGTAGTTTTCCAAGGCAAAAACGTCTCTTTGTGAATGCTCCTTCTGGAAGGACACTTTGAGAATAATCTGGAATTGTGTTCTTGCCTTTATAATAATCATCATTAATATATTGGCATTTATTCTTTAGATTTCTCTTTGTACATATTTGTGCTTTAAAAAATTTTTGTGTGTGTGGAGGGGATAGTGGTTGAAACAAATGGCGCAGATGATGAGATATACTGAGTGATGATGGAAATCAGCTGTTAAGTTGATAAAAAATCTACCCAGGCCCCAAAAGAAGTCTGGGGTTTTCCATTCCAAATAGTAGAATTAATTAAGTTAATTATAAACAGACTTTAACAGGGCTCTAAAATTATTACAAATGCTTGTTTTTGAAAGCAAATTCACATAAATCCTTGCTTTGTAAAGGACATTCTTTGAGACATATTGCTGTCATTTTCCTATGCTCCGGGACTGGATGAAGACAACACCAAGTGGTACAGTAATAATTGACAATGACGTACAGTGACTTGTTTTCATAGCATTGTAGAAAATCGCTAGCACAGAGCTTGAATTGGAACATAAGAGGCCCTGATTCACAGGCCCTCTGTGGGGCCTAATGCAGTTATCACCTTCTGTTCATTTCATCAGCCATGGAAATACTCAGAGGGAAAAAGCAAAATTAACTTTTCTTGTTGTTATTAATAATAAGATTAATATTTTTCTAATATGCAATGTGTGTTTATGTTGTTTCCATGGAACTCTCTTTGTATGTACATTTGACGATTTCCCCAAAGATTGCAATTATTAGACAAACATGATATTGGGCAGTTAAATGAGGTAACAGTTATGGAATTTGAGTGTATAGAGAATTGAATTAAAAAAAAACCCACACTTAGGTTCCTTAAGTTGCTTATGTCAATCAAAATAGACCAAAGCTTTGTCCATTAAATGAATGCAGAAAAAGCTTTTCTTAAGAAAAAGGAGGGAATGGTTATTTTAATGTATTTTCAAAGACTTTGATTCTTTTTTTTAGTTCTGTTTAAAATAAAATGATAAATAGACTTGAAAGAATATTTAAGTGTACCATAATGTAAGTGGCCACTAAGTTTTCATTATAAAAGTGATGAATCTGGGCTTTAAAATGGTCTGAGGAATGACCGTAGCTATTAACAGCTCAAACCAAACCAAAAAAGGAAGAGCTTATTATAGCTCGAGTCTGAATCACAAAAAGAATCACATTATTTTATTATGAAGTTTTAAAAATATTTTATTTTTTTAGAGCAGTTTTAGGTTCACAGCAAAATTAAGTGGATGATGCAGTGATTTCCGCTTTACTCTCAACTCCCCCATTATCAACATCCGCTTCCAGAGTGGAATATTTGTTATAATTGATGAACTCACATGGATCTGTAATCACTTAAAGTCCATAGTTTACATTAAGGTTCACTTTCTGTGTTGTATATTCTATGGGTTTGGACAAATATGTAGTGAAATGTGTTTAGCATTCTGGTATCACAGAGAGCAATTTCACTGATCTAGTATCATTAAGTTTTGACAGAGTGGACAGAGCTCAAAGGTATCTAGTTATGTTTTCCAAGGACTCTTGTTTTGGGAGTAAGACACAAGATATTGTAGATAGTACAGACATAACTCTTATCAGGGGAATAGGCATTACCCAAACAACTGGTCTGAAGTCATACAGGATGTAGCAAAACAATGACTACAAATTTCCTCAGAATAGTTCCTTCTGAATTTAGTGGCAACTAGTTTTTGATTATTGAAAGGCTGAATTAAAACAAACAAACAAAACAAAACAGAATCTTTATGTATTCAGCTGCCACATTTCCCCCATGTTGGAAAAGAATCTTGTCTACAACACTCACTTTTATACACAATTTAAATTTCTTTAAACAGGCTAGGCCATTCCCTGTAAATCTGGAGGCATTATGATGTAGCATTTTATGATGACATGTTACTTTTTATTGCCTGAACCCATTCTTTCTGATGCTCAGGGTTGTTTACAATGTTTTGTAATTATAGACCTAAAATATATCATGCGGGTATTTTATTTCCTGTTCTAGGTTTGGGTTTCATGCTAAAGTAAGCCTGGAACCAAGACCCTTAAGAGTTACAAACATAGTGTGTACAACATAGAACAAAATGTGGAAGCACAACAAATGCCAAGAAGCCTCTGCCAGAAACATTTTGTTATTTATTAGAAACAAACCTACATTACAGAGTTGAAAGAAAGAAGACGAATGTCCAACACCTGGAATCAAGTGAAGGGCAGTATTAAAAAGTTTAATATCCTGTTTTTATGAAACCCTCTACATTATGGACAATGTAATAGTTTATAAGTAATTTGGGTACATTTGATGTGGCTTTTTGTTGTTTTGCAATCTGAGGCACTCCCACTCCCCTGAGACGCTATGCAGCTTGAGAAGGAGGGAGAAAACTAGAGGCAGGGTACAGAAGCATCCAGAATAGGAGCACTAAGTTCTCCTACTAGGCTTAAAGTCGCTGGCCTAGTTTCTAGTAAATCATCTAATTATTGTTTCCAAACTCTGGATTTATATATTTTTAGGCATCTCCTTATCTTAAAACTACATAATATTCATTTTCTTTAACCAGGAACATTCATTCATACCTATGAGTAAAAGCAGTGATAATCCTTACAATATAAAACAAGTGATCAATTTGTGACTATTAAATGTTCAATTGTCTGTCTTTGGCTTAATTTTAAGTATGGTTTTTAGACTCCTATCCATCACAAAACACGTTCGGGTCACTCCAAAATACACAGCAGCACTTAACAGACACTGGACGTACAGCTTTTTATTAGTGACTTGTCTAATCAACTCTTTGAAATTATTTTTCTAGCTAAACAGAATATATCAGAGGCTACAACCATCGAGCTGAATATCCTTGCAGAAACTGCATCAGACAGTTTATCCAAAGAACTGCAAATGGTACCTGACAGAACTACACCAATCATCCCTGTAATCACTGACTTACCTGTTATTACAACAAAGATCCCTTCTGTGAGAAATATAATCAATTTTGAACAGAAATCCACAGTTCAGTCTCAAGCTATCACACACAGATTAGCCACTGAATCACCCACACTTGCTAGGAGTACCAAGAAGCCTTGGGCTATGGACTATTACTCACCTTCTGTTTCAGGACAACTTGGAAAGCCAGATACATCTGAAATTCAGGAGGAAGTGCCACAAAGTACAGCTGTCATCTCTCATCATGCTACTGATTCATGGGTGGTGTCATGGAAGATATGCAAACACAAGAATCAGTTACACAAATTGAACAAATAGAAGTAGGTCCCTTGGTAACATCTTTGGAAATCTCAAAGCATATTCCTTCTAAGGAATTCTTTGTAACTGAAAAGAAAACAGTAAGCAGAATTTCTGAACTGGAGACTACAACCCACTATGAATTCACCATGGGAGAAGATGATAGTGAAGACAGAACATTTACAGTTAGATCTGGTCAGAGCACCTTGGTCTTTAGCCAAATACCTGAAATCATTACAGTGTCAAAGACTTCAGAAGACACTACCCACACTCAGCTAGCGGATGTGGAATCAGTCTCAGTATCGACAACTGTCTCACCTGTAACTGTGCCTGACAATGATGGATCATCCATGGACAGCTGGGAAGAAAAACAAACTAATGGTAGGAAAACTGAAGATTTTTTTGGCCAGTATGTATCCACCGCATCTTTCCCATCACAGCATCATATGGAAGTAGAATCGTTTCCTTATTCTGGTGATAAAAGATTAGTCAAGGGAGTGTCCACAGTGATTTATCCCTCCGCACAAACGGAAAGGACACAAGGAAGGGAAAGAACAGAAACACTTAGACCAGAGATGAGAACAGATACTTATACTAATAATGAAATACGGGGAAAGATCACAGAAGATCCATTTACAGAAAAAATCGATGAAGAAGTCTTCTCTGGAATAAGTTCTCTACAGCTTCCTCAGAGCAAATTCATCTTACAAATCTTCAATGGAGATAACCAAATCTTTTGAATCCCCAGCAGTGACAACAACAAAACTAAGCATGGTGCCAACAAAGGCAAGAGATGTGGAGGAAGACCTTACGACTCCAGTTAGATTAGAAAGAGAAGGCTATCAAGATATTGCAAAGGATGATAAAGATATTACAACCATGCATTTCACCCACAGCACTTTAAATGGGGAGATAGTCACTGTATCAAAATGGCCATGGGATGAAGATAATACAACTGCAAAGCCATTCGTGTCCACAGAACATTCAGGCTCTCCAAAATTGCCCACTGTCTTACTCACCACTGTGGGAGTGAGTAGAAAGGATAAAGAGATACCAAGTTTCACTGAAGATAGAGGAGATGAATTAACTCTTATCCCAGACAGTGCTCAAAAGCCATTAGAGAAATTTACTGAGGAAGACATAACAGACCATGAGAAATTCACAATTAGATTTCAGCCAACTACATCAATCGGCATTTCAGAAAAGTCAACTTTGAGAGATTCTACAACTGAAGAAAGTGTTCTGCCTATCACAAGCACGGCAGGTCAAGTCATTCATGCAACCATAGAAGGAAGTGCTTTAGATGAAGAAGATGCGATGTCTCTAAGCCCGTATCTACTGTCTCTCAATTTACACATACTTCAGATATGGAAGGATCTGCATTTGTCAATTATAGTAGCACACAGAGCCTACTACTTATGTAAACACTTCCCA
The DNA here is from genome assembly GCA_003508835.1 of Eonycteris spelaea. Classification (NCBI taxonomy): domain Eukaryota; kingdom Metazoa; phylum Chordata; class Mammalia; order Chiroptera; family Pteropodidae; genus Eonycteris; species Eonycteris spelaea. Next base: position 2,160,225 of record PUFA01000167.1, read on the forward strand.
TACCATTCCTCTTTCTATAATTCCCAAGACAGAATGGGGAGTGTCTGTATCTTCCATCCCATCAGAAGATGAAGTTCTAGGTGAACCCTCTCAAGACATACGTGTCATTGGTCAGACTCACCTTGAAGCAACCATTTCTCCTGAAACTGTAAGAACAACAAAAGAAATTACACTGGGAAGAATTCCAACTCAGGAAGAATTCCCTTGGGAAGAACAGACTCCAGTCCCTGCTCTCAGTTCTACAGCTGGCACAGCCAAGGAGGCAACACCACCTTCAGATGAACAAGAAAGTGATGGGTCAGCATATACTGTCTCAGAAGACCAATTGATGACAGATTCTGAGAGAGTCCCAGTTTTAGAAACAACTCCAATTGGAAAAATTGAGCCCAAAGCAAAAACAGATGAAGTGTAACACTAACACCAAGCATGGAGACAAAAGTATCTTTAAGTCCAGGGCCTACACAAAAATATGAGAGAGAAGGTACCAGTCCAAGGGAAGTTGACAGACTTCACACAATTTCATCATTCAAGACATCCTCAGCGTCCACTGAAAAACTGCCTTTCCTTGACAGGGAACCTGGTGAAGAAACAACCAGTGATATGGTAATCATTGCAGAATCAACATCTCGTGTTCCTCCCACTACTCTTGAGGATCTTGTAGCCAAGGAAACAGAAACTGATATTGATAGAGAGTATTTCACAACTTCAAGTACTCCTTCTGCTACACAGCCAACAAGACCACCCACTGTGAAAGGCAAAGAGGCCTTCAGACCTCAGCCATTTTCCACTCCAGAACCCCCGACAGGGACAAAATCCTACTCTGACATAAATATTTTTATTATTGAGGTCAGAGAAAACAAGACAGGTAAGTCTTTGCTTTCTAGACATACCAGCCAAGGCAATCAACATTTTATCTTGAAAATTACTTTTGGAAAAAAAAAAAAATCAACATGCCAAATGCTGCCATTAGAAGATAAAGATAACTGGAGTGTGAAAAAATTCTGTGTTTTAGCTTCAATATTTGTACAAGAATTGGAAGAATGTGTTAAACAATTTGGAAGAATGTTAGATACAATTTTATTTTAAAAGTCATAAAAGCCCTGCTTTGTCATCTAATATAACCAAATCATCACATTACATCACCTCCGAACATGCAGAACAAAGTGTTTTAATTTCAATGTCTTTCCATGCATTACTACTCAAGTGTAGTACTAGACCGTGTTAACATTCCATTGGTCTTTAACTATTAACCTTCAATACTTACATTGTGGACAGCTAAACTGTATTTCATATTCCTAGGCCTGACATCTAAGGTTTATTTTGTTTTTTTCTCTTCCAGGATTTTGCAGGTTTATTATATGACTAATGGTGGGTAATAGGTCTGTCATTTAAATGTTATTTTCATGCAAGTTCAATGCGTTTTTAAGCTGTTGTTTTTGGGTATTTTAACAAGGCTTTAAATATTTAGAACAAATACAGTCTAGCTCAGTTCTGGGAAATTCCATAATACATTGTGTCAAATATAATTTCAGAAGGTGGATATGTTAGCATTATGTCTGTTCCCTAAAGCCAAGCTATAATGTTATTTATTTTATGATCTAATTGTTTTATCTCTAGGAATATTTGCTATGTCTCTTATTTTGCACAAATATTTTATTTCTTTGGCAAAATGCTTAAAAGCTGTTTTCTTTTTTAAGATTAAGAGTTGGAATTTTCATTATCAAACATAACTTATTCCTTCCTAAAAGTCAGACAACACCATCTTTTTAATTTTGGTAAGATGAGTTAAGAATATATAACTCATACAGTTCAATAGATCAATTCAGGTTTGTCTCTTTCCAATTTTGAAGTTCAGATCATTGATTTTAGTTAAGTTGCTGTATGCTAGTTTTAATATGTGAATTAAATGAATAAATACTCATTTTTTCTAGTCATGGTTCTGAGAAGATGGGCTAGAAGAATTTTTTAGCAGGTTTTCTCTCTTACTTTTGGGATATTTCCCTCAGGGTATCATTTTTCTTAAGAGTGATGTTATCCTCATTTGAGTGCTCAGGATTGCACTTGTTGGAAAAAAACAGGTGACTCTGTTGTCAAGTCAGCTGCCTTGCCATACTGTAGGTAGAAACTTCGGCTTCAACTACCCAGAATTTTCTCAGTGTAAAAGCTCTTGTGGAGGAAGTGAGTAGCAGAGATGGTAACACATTTCCAGAATATTGAAGCTAATTTTCACTTTCCCATACAGTTTAAAGAGGCCAGGATTGGAGCATTATTTTTCTGTTTCTCAGAGACCATAACATATTTCCTCTCTCTTCCATTCCTTTTCTGCCTCTTGGAACTGGAGCTGGAGAAAGAAGATGAGTTGCCAAGCAGTGGGAATGAGGGTTGCCATTAGTAGGGTTGGAAGAGTGACAAGAAGGTATTACTATAAAGAGCAAGAAGTGAAGAGAAGCAAAAAGGAATTACTACTCACTTAATTTGAGAATTAAAATGTTATTTGAATGAATAACTATGCAGCAGTTTTTCCAAATTTACTCTTTCGTTAGTATAGATATTAAGTTGAATTAAGTGATCTAGAAAACAGTAAAACGTGTTCTGCATTTAAAAACTCTTCCAAATGGCAAACTGTGTGTTAAGGTGAGATTTATCAAATTACAAAATGGGAAAGTGAAACTCGATCTCCCTGAAAGAGTTGGCAGTCATTGGGGGGGGGGGGCGGGGAACAACTAAGTTTATAAATGGTTACTCAGAATGGAGGGTCTTAGTAACCTAACCCAGAAACCATTTATACAAAGGTGCATATTTATATTTGAGTTGTGAACTTAATTCAGCCGAATTTGCGAGACATGACTAGGTGTTTCCCCTTCTTTCTTCCACTTTTAAAACATGAGATCATGATTTGTCTTTGAACTAATTTTTATTCAACATTGATAACAATCGATCAGAAAACTCTGTGGATAGGGCATACTTTGCTAGCTCCCTCAGAACAGGATTCCAGTGTGTGTGTTTGGGGAGCCTGTATCTGTCTAGCTTTCTCTCCATTCCTCTCTCTCTCTCTCCTATCTATCATTTTCCTTTGCTTTCTATAAGCCATTCTCCTTTTGACTCAAAGCATAATATTTATTGTCTTAACAAAAGAGTGAGGTTTGCTCAGACCCAACTGCTTACTTTTACTTATTTTATTTTATTTGTTCCCTATAAAAAATTTAGTTTTTCAAGCATTTTGAACTTTAGCAAGGAAAAACCCTACAGCAGCTGTTAAATTAATGAGTTCTAAGGCAGGTGTACATTTTTCCAGACTGGAAAATCCTTGGTACATGTATGAACTTGTATAAATTTAAGGACAAACATAGAATTGACCTCTACACATACTGAATATACAAATAAGCAAAAATACCACCCATGCTACACTAAACCAAGGCATTCATAATTTTTTTTTGCTGCACTCAGCAAGTTATATAAATCTTGATTTTTTTTTTTTTTTTTTTTTTTTACTGCTATGAAACAAAACATGCTACTCAGAACACATTTATGTTATATTTGCTTAAATGGATCTTAATAGTAACTTAAGGTGCTGTTGCTAGAGGGTAACTATAGTTAGCAGTTAAAAAAATCTGAAGGAACTTTTCAGCTCATAAAAGTTTTATGAGCTGAAAAATGCTATGGGGTGTGTTTAACAGTGGTTCAGGGGATACTGAAAACATGACTCCTGTCTATTTCAGGAGTAATTTGCACACCTGCATTTTGAAAAATTATTAAAAGGTTTTCTTTGTGAACATGCATGAAGTCTATAGGATTTAATGGTATAGAAAGAGTTTCTACAATTCTGGGCTTTTTTTTTTTCTTAAAGAAAGACTATCTTTTCTCTCAATCATCTGAAGTGTCACAGGTTAGTGAGGCGAAACTAAATTTTTTACAAAACTGATATATGTTATCTTAAATAATATAATAATTTGGAAATACGCAAACATAATTATGTAAACGCTTACAGTTTGAACCTTAAAATAAGTGGCTTATTCATTTTTTAAAAAACAAGCTCATAAATGCTGCATACTACTTTTCCGGCCAGCTTAATGTTATTTTTCTTGTCAAGTGTTCTTTTATAATTTATATCTATCTAAATCTGAGTGTAAGGCAAGCATATAGCCAATATTAAATTAAAATGATATAAATATTAAGATATTTATAAAATTACTAATGTAATGATATTAAGGACAAGTGAGATGTTGAGAAAAATAATTTGGGCCTCTAAATTAGAATTTATTTTGCTTGGTTTCCTTATTGAAAATTATGGTACTTTATTGCTTACATCATTCAGAAATAACTCTCATGTGATTAATTCCCTCCTCATTTTTGTTCGTACATTCAAGAAATGTACATAAAGCTAAAGACTTATTTTATGAATATGATAGTGTCGAGGAGAGGTAAAAAAGAAAGAACATTGGCTGTGAAAACAGGAGATTTCTGGGCAAATGCCAATATTTGATTGTATAGTCATTTTTTAAAAGGTAATGTTTATATGAGATAGTTTCATATAATTTTTTATCCTTATAGAATTTATTCTGTGGAAAAATACTTTCATGTTTTTTATTATAAGATCAGGTTCTTTCAAACAAAGCCTTATTCAGGACCTTCATATTTTGAGTAGATAACAGTGGCTGTTCTGGTTAATGTTTGAGAGGTTGAGACAGGAGCCCCACTTTCTTGAAACCTCCCCCGTATGCCCTGTGGTAGTTTCTAAAGTAATGGTACTTCAGAACAGCTGGAAAGATAATGATATCATCTAGATAACTCAAAGCAGAAACAATTACTCATTCTTGAGTATATTGCTTTTTATAAAGTAAAAATATTTTTTAAATTGGTTTGATTATCAATACTTTCACTATAATGATACACATTTATTATAATTTACCTTTGAATAATTTTGTATAATGCTGAATAAAGCAAATTAAGCGAATCTAGCTTAAACCATATTGATGCCTTGTGTAATTCAGATAATATCCAGTTACATTTCAGAATATCACATGTATGTGCAGCACGTTTTACATATATTAGCATGTTTCAACTGTAGGGAAAATTTGTGAGACAACTAGGGAAAGTATAACAGATAAGCAAACGGCGGCACACTGGGTCTAACACTGTTGGGCACTGGGTGTAGTAGTCTTGGCACTCCTTGGAGCATTTTTGCAATGAGGCGATTCTCTTGCCTGATGAACTCACAGGAGTGATGACCCCCTACTGGCTCAGGTGCTGACCTGTCCATCAATTCCTGAAAGAGCATAGACTCTGGAAAAACTGGCTTCTCATTGGCATTCTATTGAATTGTTCAGAGTAGATGACTTAGGTTTAGTTTGCTGCTACTGTGGGGTACTGTGCATGCTATTCAGAGACCTGCCATGGCAAGAGAACAGCATGCTGAAATTGGTAGCCCTGTTTGTGGGCTGCTTCCTTTCTGCAAAATTTTGGAGCACATGCCAGAAAGTTGATGGGGCTGGTGCTTGCACACTTGAGTGGTTCCCTTCGCTGAGCTCCAGCTGTGGCTCCCTGCCAGAGAAGCACATTTTTTTTTGCAGAGCATTAGGTTGGCTTCCCCACCACCCTCCTTGTCTGCCCCAAGGTCTAGAAAAGGATCAAGTTTCTCTTCTGTTTGTCAAATAATGAAAAAGAAATAGACTGTCTATCTTCTCTTCATTTCTACAGTACAATGAAAAGAACTGACCTTAATATTTTTAAATTATTAATGTGCTTAACAATGCTCTACAGACCAAAGTTTACCTTTTAAAAAAGCCCTTCTGCATAAAATCTTTTGTATATATAACAGAAACATGTACATATGACTCATATGCAATCTCAAATTTTAAAATACTCTATGAAAGTTTTATTCATTTAAGAAATTAAATTGTTTTCTTTACAAGTTGAGGTTCAATAATTAAAGACAAGTTCCATAGATAGCCAAAAGGAACTTTGTTATCCTCTTCTTAACATGAACCTATACCTATTTTTTTTTTTTTTTAATGAAAATGGCATTTGCAATTACAACTTACCATTATCAAAACTGCTGCAGGGGGCGGGTTATCCAAAGACAAATACCACTTCGTTATCATTGGCAGTGACCTTGAGAGAAAGGCTCACATTGCCTTCCAGCAGAAGTCAGTCAATCAAAGATTATCTTCAAGTAAAGCTACAGATATTAAAAGGGCACAAAATAAACAAACCATGGCCCCTGCTCCCAAGGACTTCAAATGCATTTTGGAGAACCAATATCAATACAATAAAATATAATTGCAGAATAGAAGCATATAATTACACAATAAGTAATGTGGTACTGGCTGTGAATGGTAGATGAGGTCAGGAAAGGAAAGAATCAATGACGGCAGGGAAGTCAGCGAAGATTTCATTTAGTAGGAAGAGACTTAAACCTGTCCTAGTGGAGGGTAGATCAAAACAAATGAACGGGGACAAGTTATTAGGTTAGTGCTTCCCAACCTAAGTGCAAAAGTGGAGCTAAGGAGGCCCAAGTATAACCAGGCATTTTATTGAATGACAGAGAGGTCATGGCCTGCTTCAGAGAAGAATACCTTCTAAGGATTCACCAGGAAACTTATGCAGGTTTCTAAAAACCAAACGTATTCAGCCAACTTTTTCAGGAGAGTGTTCTCACACTACTTTTCTGTTCTTCAGTGATTCATTCTTTTTGATAAAGATAGCATCTTCTGTAGGTTAAGTACATTTAACTTTTCAAGATATAGTCCCATGAAGTGTCATGGTTCGCAGTCACACAGTGGTAGAGTTAAATAAAACAACTTTGTAAAGAGTGGGCTGCATACTCCAAAAGATGATTTATAGGTTTATGACATCTTAATTCAAGTGAACTTTGAATCAGTAGTATTACAGAAGGAGGTGCTATAAATTGGAGAATCAAAAGTCAGTCTCCCTTTTGCTTATCTGCAGTGCAGACCCAGGAATTTCTTGATTTCTTTGTCAGTTTTTGTTTTTCTTTTTTGCCAGTATAATGGATGTCATAGCTATTATTGTGTAGAAAGAATAATGTTTTCTAAACTTTGATCCATACTCTTTTTCCAAATCACAGGGATTATGTAACAAGAAAGACGATCACATGTATACATATTTGTATGCTCATACACATATGTACATAAACACATATATATGTATACACTTATATGTATATGTATATAATATACAAATCTATTTTTCTCAATTATTCAACAAATAATCAAATAATTACCATGTACCAGTTTCTACACTAGAACTTGATTTTTGAAGCATACTTTGTGTGATATTCTAAATGAAATGGATGAGTAGTCGATTTGCTCCATAGGATACGGAAGAGGTGGTTGATGTAGTGGAAAGAGCCTTTGGAAACAGATCTGGGTTCATTGTCAAACTTGTTATTTGTGATCTGTTTGTCCTTGAATAAGCTGCTTAATCTCAATAGGCCTCAGTTGTTATAACATTGAAAATATATAATAATACCACAAACTCGCCAAATTGCTTAGAGGAGAAGGAGATCTCTTTAAGGACTTGCCAAGCTCTCTGATAGGCATGTCACACATTTAATACTCCATGACAACCAAGAACTGAGCACAGTGCCTGGCACATGGGAATGACTTAGTACAAATTAATCCCCTCTCAGCTTTCAGAAATATTTTATTCTGAACTTCTAACTGTAGGAAAATTTAAATTATTTTGTACTAAACAGGTAAAAATCAAATTATCTTAAAATTCAGGATGATTTATACCATGGGGAGCCATATATAGTTATACTTACAGTATCTGCTTGACCGCGAGTGCTTGTTAAAATTTTAATCCTCTATGGATTGTGTTTTTTTGGGTGATGCCATTTGGGTACAGATCAGAAGCAGCTGCAGCCCTTATTTAACATTCAAATACAGTATTGATTCTACAGTACCTACATGTAGGCTTCATTAGCTTTCTGCTCTTTCATGTGTGAAATTGGGTTTATAATTTTGAAACTACCAATCCTGTGTGCCCCGCCCCCGCCCCGCCCCACCATCCTCCGGAAAAAAGTTTTTTCCAAATTCTTTATAAATGTTTCCAGGTATTAGGCCTGACCTCTCCTTACATATTCACAGGCTGCATGGGCATTTTCTGCTGTCTTTTGTTGTTGTTAAGAACCCCCCTCCCCCACCCCCACCTCTCACCCCAGTTCTCTACACAGGGATTACATTCTTCTTTATTAATACCTCTTAGATCATTCATTTGTGCAATGAATAAAAAATATTCACAAGCCCAGACAGACAGTGTTCAGTACTTTGGGGTATGGAGGAGAGAGTAACCAAGGGGAGAGAGGTTAATGGCGAGAGGGGTAATCGAGTAAAAGAAAAGAAAAATGTTCTCTTAGATTTCATTTTAATGAGGTAAAGCTGAGAACTCTATGTTTTAAAGAAGGCATTGCCTATTTTTGTCAGTTTACAAAACATTACACCTCAGTGAAGTTAGTTTGTCAGGTATAAAAAGAAGAGTTGATAATTCAGTGGCTTCATTGACAGAATGATTTCAAGAATGGCCCTACTTGGGGGTGGTAGGGATGGTGATACATTTTGGTAAAAACTGTAGTATATATTTTTTTCACTTGTATAAAAGTACTTTCCATTTTTTTTTACAACATTATTGAAACTATGTAAATGTAAAAGAATCAAATGTAAAATATTCTTTCGCTCTAGGGCATCATGTGGACAACTGAGAACCTATTTTATAGCATTAAAAATTGGTATTCCTTAGAGAGATATGCCAGTGTTTAGACTTTTGAGTATGAATCTGGAGGGAAATACCTAGCTATTATCAGGAAGGCTATCACTATTCTTAAATAGAGTAATTTGATTCTTTGGAGGAAAATAAATTATAGTGAATATTCTAAATACTTGCTAGAATTACTATGATAATGTATAAAATATAAAGTGTTTCTCCATAAATTAAAATCTAAATAAATTTTTAAACTGGAAAAAAAATCTCTAGGATGAGAGGAAAAGTTTAATTATAGTTTAACATCTATGTCTATGAAAAATGTACATATTTTGTCACAGTGTTATACCTAGACTTGCTTTTGCACATGTACAATCAGTAAGCTCTACCTTGACTGGCTTCTAGTGACTTCATCTTTTGGCTTTGTACCACAGTATTCCTGGTTTTTCACAGAGTAATTTAGTTGCTTTGGCCATATGATGTATATACTGGGTTTCTGAAAGTTTTAGTTTTTCTAAGTTGAGAAAGGGAAAAGTAAATATAATGTATAATTATGTGGAGTATAATAGAATATAGTATAAATATTATTTTTCACTTTGTTGCAATCTTGCCTTGCTCTGCTCTTTAGGGGGGCCATTTTACTATCTGAAGATAAACCAATCTCTTCACACCCACCCCCAGGAAATATTTTAGAGGTTTGTTGAAACAAAATCAATCAGTCAAGCTACTCTGGCTGGGAAAAAGAAAACACTGTAATCTATAGCTTAGTTGGGAAGGCAACTTGAAATAATTAGTAAGCAAAAGAGTATATAATAAAGGAAATTGCTTGCTTTAGTAAAAAGAAAAATAGCAGTAATATGAAGTAAGTTAATATAAGAAGCATCTTTAGCAGGCAAAGTCTCAGAATCAACCACCCAGTTTACCCGGAAGGGCCAGAGCTTCACCAAGCAGGCACCAAAGAGCCAGCTAACCAACCACGATGCTATTCCATGCTAAAGTTTGAGAAACCCCAGGAAATCTCTCAGTGCGTAAATATTGCTCTCACTGCTTCTCAACCCTGGCTGTATCTTAGAATCAGTGGGGAGCCTCCAAACAACAACAACAACAACAACAACAACAACAACAACAACAACAACCAACAACCAACTCCTACCTTATTCCCCACCAGACAGCTTGAATCTGAACTTTTAGTGGTTGGCTCAAGCATTTGTATTTTTAGTTACGTTCTTCTCTTAAATTTGCTTCATTTATTTAATTTTTATTAGTAGTAGCTGTATTTTTTAATGCAGCCCATGTGATTTGGAAGCGCAGAGAGAGCTGAACACTCCTAGTAAACTAAAGGACCTGCAGACAGCTGGCTGAAATACAGACATGCTTGGAGAAGGGGCTGCTTCAAGCTTCTGACAGTTTAAGCTGTACTTTAGCAATTTCCAGGAGGAAAAAAATATGTCTGATTCTGTCTCCCTTGAGTGAAATGGAGTCTCTGATCATACTTTGGGAAGTGTAACTTTTGTCACAAAGGTTAAACAAATCTTGACGTCAGTGAGGAAGAAAATAGAATTAAATATAATTGAAACGCACGTTTTTAAAAAGTTTTGGGAATAATTATAATTGACTCAGAAGCGATACTGAAGGATGGAGATTATATTTTGAATTACTCAGAACTGCATACCTAACTTGGCTGTGTACATCCATGTTACCTTCTCTCTATCAACATGAAAAGTTAAAGGAAACATGTATGCTTATAGTTTAAGGGTTCTTTTGGCTATACTGCCAAAACGAGTTTGTTCATTATACATTTACATTTGAAAATACCAATGATTACTGCCTTAAGATATAAGCCTGTATGGAATGCTAGATTTGAAAAGAAAATGAATGATTAAAAAAATATTGAGACTACACCTGCTCATTTAGATCACCTGGATTTTTATAACCATGAGAGGCTTTAGTATTTGAGTTACCTGAATGGTACTTTAGTTTTATCTCAGAATTTGAGCTGTTATTGCAGCCAGGGAACAATTTCTTCAGTCGAAAATGCAAAACTTTCAAAGGAAGTATCAAAGTAGTAGAATGTAAATTTTTTCATTCTTGATGATAACTGTAGACATTCTTTTAACTAAATTCCCAAAAGAGGAGCTAAGTAGCCAGAGTATGAGCATGAAGAGCATGTGTTTAAGGATCCCTTCCCATTAATTATGAAATATAGAATTTAGTAAGGTAGTGAAATAAAAATATAAACAACTAGGGAATTTATAAATAATAAAAAATATGACATAAGTCTTATAGCATAAGATACAATCAGCTTGGGCTGAGGCATTTTAGAGAAGATACATTAGAGAACTGAGGATTTTGCTGGATCATTCATAAATGCATAGGTGAAGTTCAAAGGAGAATTTATAACATTCCAAATTAGAGGTAGAATGGTTCTTCTCGAGCAGAAGTCTGAGATAGTGACCTAAAGCTGCTGGTCTCCAGGGCAGAGAAGCAGAGAATGACAACAGGAACTGAAGAAAAAAGGGGGGTAAATGTGGGGCTGTTTGAATATTCTGTTGAAGAGGTGATCAGAAACCATTCCTGAAGAAGGAAAAAGTGGTGTAATTAAAAATAAAGTGGTGTTTGGTATAGTTTAGCTTAATAGCTGCAATTTGAAGAGACATTTGTTTTACTTTAGCCAAAGCATTTACTTAAATTTTTTAACTCTATAAATCTACTCAAAGCATTTTTCTGGTTTTAAGTTATCTGGTCATCTATCTATTTATCTATCTATCCATCTATCTATTATCTATCATCTATCTAGATATTTTGTCAATGTTAGAAAACTAGAATGAAAAAGACAATAAAAGTAGTGCCCTATAGTTGGTTTTTGTTTATTTGTTCTCCTTTTAAAGAAATGTTTGGAAACCAAATAACCTAGCTTATTTCTCTTTCATTTAGCTCTGTATCTTATTGTTCAGAAATGTTTGAAGGTCCCAAAAGTACTGATTATGATCTTCCACAAAGCTTTTACTCTTTAAAAATTGGAAGTTATGAAGTCCATTGAGCCTATTCTATAAGCAAGAGGAGCCCACACTCAATGATCTCTTCTTAAGTGCACTTAGACCAGATGACTCTATCTAAACACATTCTTTCCACTTGACAGAACAGCATTACTAGAGGATTATCTGAAGTTGGGAAAAAGATGATTCCCATTTATCATCCCCATAACATGTCTGCCTCATAAAAGTGAGGTCATCAGAAACATTTACACTGCCTATACATATATATTACTCTCTCTGGGTATAAAATTCATGAATTGAGAAATATTGAGCTTTTCAATCAGCAAGAGGAGATTGTCAGTTTAAGATAACATGCTTGAGTGGTGCACCAAATGAACCTCAGCTAGCAGAGCTAATAGAGAGAGATGGGTCACCAAATCCAATTGATCTCCCAACCTTTAGTTATATCTCTTTCATTTCTAGGGAGATTGAGTATTGATGTAAGTATCACAATTTTCAATTATTAAGGTAATTAAGGATACCAAACTATTGGACAAGATTTGGGGAAGGTGTTTACATCTTGATTACTAATGTCAATTTTTTTTTTAACGTCCTGAGTTGGCATCATTTTTAGTATCTCAAATTTGAAAATGTTGAGGAATTTAGGATGTTTAAGATAATCTGTTTGAAATTCACATTAGGCAGTTTTCTTTGCTTCATAAGGTGTCAGTTAGCATTTTATTTTAAGTAAGAATATATCAAAGATGAATAAATTGAATATTTGTTTCTCACTAATTATTGAATCTATAGCTATGTATTAGAAAACCTAAACATCTTAAATAACTTCAAGTTTTCTCTATTTAAATTCTGTTTATTGTATTTTTAAAATAAGGAAACAAAATCTTTTTTGTTGCTCATTAAAATAAGATCCATTTTAATAAAGAAATATGATACTAACATAATTCTGCTGAGTAGATTGGTAAATGCTTACATTTAATTAAAAGCTCTTAAAACTTAAATTGTAAAATTCCCTAAAGAGAACATGAACTTTAGCCAGCTGCCTATGCATCTTAGCAACTGTTTTGTGTCTGCTAACAGTATGACTGGAAGACTTGTGTTATATCTACAAAACTCTGCCATGAAGTACTTAAAAATACTTGGTGAATAATTTGAGGTCAGCTGGCAATAAAGCTTTGTGTGAAATGCCACTAAAAAAAAAACCCTATTAACCGTGGTACCAGTATATTCAAGTCAAGCTGTTAAAATACATTCATATAAACATAGAAAAGATTATACATACACTGTGTAGAGTTCTGTGGTTTGACTCTTGAAATTCAAATAAAAGTTATATTAGCCTTAGAATAAAATTCTAAAATAGAGCAGTGTTTTATAAGAACTCGTTCATCCAAGAGGTGGAAACATTAATTATTCCATCAGGTTGCACTGTTAGTACAAAATAGAGCAGATCATGATTTTGGAATCAGATATCTGTTTTCACCATAGCACAGGTGCCTCCCCACCCCCACCCATTCCTTCACCTCACCCTACAAAGACACTTTTTTAGTTTGCAATAATTATAGCTTTTGCAACTGTCTGATAACAGTGTGGTGATAAGAAAGAAGGGGATGAAGAGTTATTTCAACAACTGGATAAACAAAGTTGAGCTTAATTAATTAAGATAATGCTGCTTAAAATGATTCTTTGTTTTCTACTATTCTGAAGGCAAGTGAGATCAGATCCCTGGAAAGCAGGTGGAAAATGAATTATATTTTAAATGTAATGATTGGTACATTTGCAATGTGTACACTCAAAGTGTTTCCTTTTAAAATAGGGAGAAAAGTAAGGCCATTTCTCTAACCTGTTGGCAAGAGCATTTTTTTTCTGAGAGAGTGAGAAAGAGCAAGAGAGAGAGAGAGAGAGACTTGGAAGATACCCTTGGAGGTCTTAGGTCTCCATAAAGTTGATAGGCAAGTGTCTGCTGTACAGTCAGATACATAATAGCTGCTCAGTAAGTTTCATACAATAAATTGGCCTTTGAGGAGATAATAAAATTGGATGACATTCATGATCGTGGTAGCGAATTAAATTCTGTGTGCAAACACCAATATGAAGCCGATCTATGTTTGAAGTATTTGCAAAGGCCATCCCATCTCTCTGGTATGTTTGTATTCCTGTGATTGATATATTGTGATATTTATTTAGATTAGAAAATGGAATACTGCACCCAGCAATTGAACCATTTGGTGAAATAGTCTAATATGGTGGTCTAAAGTGCTAAGGGAGGGCCTCATAGATTTATGAGTAATAAGAAATGTTAGAGCTCCTTATCCAAGTGGAAAATGGACACAAAGAATGTTATACTTTGTTCATTGGAACTAAAATTAGAGAATATAAAGTGAATGCCAGGATCTTTATTTAATGGAATTGAGTAGACTAAATAAAAGTGATAGTCAATGAAATTATTATATAAGTTGATTCTCAATTGAAGTTCTTTCTTTCCTGGAAAAACATTTTATTTTTAAATTATTCATTTTTTTAAATAAAATATTCAGTTGAACATCATGATGTGTCAATTCCTTTGACATGTTGACATTTGACACAATGACCACCTCCTGTCTTCTCTTCCTTTCCCTGCTTTTCTCCACTCTATTTATTTTCAAAACTACCGACATCGACATCGTATTTGATGGAATCACCTTTCATAATGACTCACTAGGAAGATCATGGAATATGTTTATATCCACTTTTTAATATTATTTTTTAAAGTAAGGAATTTATTTAGAAACCCAAACAAATCTACAACAATGAGTGCTTTTACCCTATTCCTATCCTAGGAGTTTATAAGTAAATAATATTGATCAGTTATTTTCTTATTTATCCTTGTGTTTGGCTGGAGAAGCTTGGCTGAATCGTTTTTTTTTATCTCTATTATTTATAAAAAGGTACAAAATGTGGTGGCTTTGCTTTCTTTACTTGACACAGATTCATGTTTCTTATTTAAATTTTTTTTCTGTACTAAATGGAAGGTACTATATGAATTTAGTGTCTCTGTGTGTGTGATACTTCTTAATATGAATTCTAGTTTTATTTACATTTAATGAAAAGGTTGAATGTAAAATGAGGGTATAAGCATTAAGATAGGCACAGTTTCAAAACTCCAGTTAAATCCTACGAAGTTGTATAGAATAACGGAGTCTGACTTAACTATATTCAGATGGTGTTCACAGTAGGAGACTACTTAATTTAGATAGAATTATTGATGTGATATTTCAAGAGATTAGTTAATGCAAAAGGCATTTAAAATGCATTCTCTCATATGCATATATGTACGTCTGCATATATATTCCCTCATTCTTTTTTCATAGTGAAAATGTAGGCTTTACCACAAGCCATATTAAAAATGTTATTATTTGAAAATTTTATTTATTTTCTTTTAAAATATACACTATGGGGCACTATTAGATCATTGTAACAACTTCAATAATCTAATATTGAACACACTTATTCATTTAATTATTTTTTTTTGAAAAAAGGTAAAGTAGTCATTTTCTTAAGTTTGGCAATTAAGAGTAGTTGCAACATCTGTGCCAAAAATAATCTATATTTATTTTATATCTTGAATATACTAGGACTATGTATTGATCTCACTTCTCTTATGGTAGAAATATTTTTCCATTCTTTTGGAAACCCATGAGCCTTTCTTTGCCTAATTGGAAGGCTAGGTGTATGGAGTAGAATGGGATGGAAATACAAAAAATGATAGCTGTAATATGTGAAAGTTAATAAGGAAGCACACATAGTTAAGTAGGAATAACCCAGCCCTACACAAGTAGTATTTTATACAGTAAAGATAATACAGTGAAGATGCAATGGCATATGGAGAAGTTTCCTTTGTTAAAAAATTAGAGTGAAAGGGAGAAATGTAAATATAGTATATGTCTCCTAGTTACATAAGTTATTCATTTTTTAAAACAAACCATAGTTCAAAACATAGAAGGAGGTTTGTGGAGTTTTTATGGCTAGTTCATATACTTCTATACTTATATTCATACATAGAGAATACAAGCAATACTGGTTCCTTCTCAGTAGGGTTTTTTTTCTTTCTTGACTTACCAGTAAATGCTACACATTTATCCTTACACATATGGAAGGGAGCGGCTTCTGGCAACAGGAACACTCTCCCTAACAATGGGGAGCAGGGTGGCTCCGTCGTAATTATTCCTCCTGTAAGCTTCTCTGGTTCAGCCTTAGCATGTATGGCATGGATCGGGGCTAGGCCGAAAACTAATTCCGCAACAGTATTCCTAGGGGAGGGCGAGACTCTGTGCAATCCTCCATGTTTTGCTTTGTCTTCTTTATGGGTCAGAGCACCCACTGGCTCCTTTTCGCACTGCTGTGACATTGGGAGTAGGGCAGCTGTAGTGGGAAAACTGAATTGCATTCTCTTGAAAGCGAGGGCCCAGAATTTCCCCCTTCCTGGTGCCCAGACAAGGAGCTTTTATGGTGTATTTCTGGAGACAGAAAAGTCAACGGGGCTTAGTGGTTGGCACCCTACAATAATTTACAATATAGGGAATGTTCTGAGGATATCTGTTATTTATTTAAAGTATGTTCATTCTAACGTTAGTTGTGACTCTTAAACGTCTTTTGGAAGAAATATTTCTTTTTTTAAAAAAGGAACTATAATTGACCCAATCCGGGTCACCTTTCATGAAGGATAAAAGTGTAAAGGTGTGAAGGGCTCTTCCTTCTGGGTGCCTTTGGTGAGCTCTCCGGGTGTGTACAGAGTCCCCCGTCCAAGGCTTCTTGCCCTTTGGGAGGGGGCTGTAACTTATGCAGCTAGCTAAGTCTTGTTTCGCTGTTGCAATGGGGAGGGCTTGTCATTGCATTGTGAAAGGTCTGTAAAGAAATTTTCTTCTACTTTTCTGAAAGCAGTCTTCTGTAAATAGATCATGGCAAAAGTCTGGGGGAACAAATCTCGTCTTATTTCCCTATGGAATAGAGGGTGTCTAAGCATCCCCTTACACAAAGGACAATAATCGACTACTTTTTCTGTATGATTTGGTCTTAATTTTTAAATTGTTTTTCAGTTCACACAAAGATGAATTCGCTCATTTCTCGATTACAATGTATATATGTGATTTCTTGTTTCATTTTACAGTCTGTTTTGTTAAACATGTCAAAGAGTTTTCATAACCTGTTTCTATAATCTTAAATTGGATTTATTTTCCTATTCTTAATATAAAACAGCAAGTCTGAAGACTGAGAACTATGAACTATGTGTAGAAGGGTGATTGCACTTAATGTAAAAGGAGTTGAATCTTTCCTTGTGTGTGTGAGTGTGATCTACCAGCCTTGCTATCGATTTCTTCTGTAATACACTGCCAAATCTTCTATTTAAGTATTGTGAAAACTCTTTGTTTTTTTCAGGTCGAATGAGTGATTTGAGTGTAATTGGTCATCCAATAGATTCAGAATCTAAAGAAGATGAACCTTGTAGTGAAGAAACAGATCCAGAGAACCATATAATTGCTGAAATTTTACCTGAGTTAATTGAGATAGATCTATACCACAGTGAAGAAGATGAAGAGGAAGATGAAGACTGTGCAAATGCTACTGAAGTCACAACCACCCCATCAGTACAGTACATAAATGGGAAACATCTAGTCACCACTATGCCCAAGGACCCAGAGGCGGCAGAAGCTAGGCGTGGCCAATTTGAAAGTGTTGCACCTTCTCAGAATTTTTCAGACAGCAGTGAAAGCGATACGCATCATTTCATAATAGCTGAAACTGGATCATATACTGCCGTGCAACCTAATGAATCTAAAGAAACAACTGAATCTCTTGAAATTACATGGAAGCCTGAAACTTACCCTGAAACACCAGAACATTTTTCAAGTGGCGAGTCTGATGTTTTCCCCACGGTTTCATTTCATGAGCTAGAAGCCACAGAGGGACCAGAATCAGTCCCAGAGAAAGGGCCTGAACTTGATAATCTGGTGCATGGACATGCTGAACCTGAACCTCTGTCTTCTGAAGAGTCTTCAGGAGAAATTGTCACTGACCAAGAATCCCCAGAAATGATCTTTCCAAGGGCTACAGAAATAACATTTGGTGAAGAGACAGAAAAAAGTACTTCTTTCCCCTATGCTCCAAGTACAGTTCCAAGTTCTGAGTCAGCAGATGTTTCAGAGGAAGTATCAATTACCTTAACCGGAAATCCCCGGCCTGCTGACCCATTGTCCACTGTGGAAAGCTGGGTGGAAATAGCCTCGAGACAAACTGTAGAGCTCTCAGGGAGCCCTTCAATTCCAGTTCCTGAAGGTTCTGGGAAAGCAGAAGAAGATAAAGATAAAATGTTCACCATGGTAACCAATTTATCACAGAGAAATACTACAGATACACTGGTTACTTTAGACACTAGCAAGATCATGATCACAGACAACCTTTTTGATGTTCCCGCAACCACCATTAACTCGGTTTCTGAACAACCTTCTGCAGAAGTAGTGCCTACCAAATTTGTAAGGGAAATAGACACATCTGAGTGGGTTTTCAGTACATCTCTTGAGGAGAAGAAAAGGAAAGATGAGGAGGAGGGAATCACAGGTACAGCTTCTACATTTCAGCTACATTTGTCTGCACAGAGATCAGATAAATTAATTTTACCTTCTGAATTAGAAAACTCAAATCAAGCTACGTCTAGTGATTCAGCATCTGCTACCAGGAACAGTTTTATGTCCTTGATGACACCCACCCAGTCAGAAAGGGAAATGACAAGTTCCACTCTTGTCTTTACAGAAACAAATGGCTTTGAGAATTCGGGGACACAGAACACAGAGCCCAATAGTAGCAGCCAGCCTGGGGTTCAAGAAGGGCTATCCACTGTCTTAGGTACCTCCATCTCTCTCTTTATGGAGCAGGGCTCTGGAGAATCTGCTGCTGACCCAGAAACCACCACTTTTTCTATATTTCCATTAAATTTAGAGCCTGAACCCCAAACCAAAAAGGAAGCAGCTGCCACTTTGTCTCCCTATGTGGAAACTATATTTCCTTTTGAGCCAACAGGACTAGTTTTGAATACTATGATGGACAGAGAGGTTACTGAAATTATAAACCAAACATCCAAGGAATATCTGGCATCAGAGGTTTTAAGGGAGCCAAACAATGAGGCAGAAATAAAGGGCTTTTCTCCTGAGTTTCCTTTGGAGGAAGATTTCAGTGGTGACTTTAAAGAATACTCGACAATATCTCTCCCCATAACAAAAGAAGAAAGAGTAATAATGGAAGGCTCTGGGGATGCAGCATTTAAGGATACCCAGATTTTACCATCTGAAATACCTGCTACAGATCATATCAGTTACACAGCTGACTTGGAAGGACCTGAAGGCACCTTGGCTAGCACTTCAGCCTTCCCTTGGGAAGAGTTCACAGCCTCAGCTGAGGGCTCAGGTGAACAATTGGTCTCAGTCAGAAGTTCTGTTGACCAAGTGTTTCCCAGTGCTGTGGGAAATGTTCTTGGTACAGAATCCTCATTTATTGACCAAGTATTAAAAGAAGAAGGTACTATCAAAGAAAATGATAAAGGATCCACCATTTTACCAAGAGCAGAAGCTGAAGGTACTGAAGCTCCAACAGAAAAGGGGGAAGTGAAGTTCGATGGTACAGTTTCAGTGGACTTTCCCCAGACAACAGACCCAACCGAATTATGGTCCACGCAAGAAATCAATCCTGTAAGAAAAGAAATTGAAAATGAAGCAGCATCAGGAGTAAAGCTTCAAGAAACAAAGTCTTTTGACTCCCCTCAAAGCTCTGTTGCACCAGAAAAAACTATTTTTGGTTCACAAACATTTACCGAAACTGGATTCCAAATCACAGATTTTTCTCCACTAACGACAAAGATAACTTACAGTACTGGTGAAGAAATGCAGGAAGGCATTTCCTTAGTTGACATGTCTCCTCTAGATCTAGGTGCAAAGGGTTTGGAACCTTACACTATTCTCCCTGACGTTACTAAAAAATCTCATTTTTTCTTAGCTACTGCCTCAGTGACTGAATCTATACTAGCTGAAAGTATAGTTACAGATTCATCAATCAAAGAGGAAGAAATTATAAAACCCTTCCCTAAAGTTATGGTACCAATAATTAAAGAGTCTGATACTAATCTTTTATTCTCTGGACTGGGATCAGGAGAAGAAGTTTTGCCTACTACAATGTCAGTGAATTTTACCGAAATGGAACAAATTGTTAGCACATTATATCCCCAGACTTCTCAAGTGGAAAGATTAGAAACCAGCATCTTAAGTGATACAACTGAAGACTATGATGGAATGGGAAATGTGGCAAAGGAAGTTAGACCACTCATTTCCAAAACAGACAACATCTCTGAAGATAGTGAGACAGCATCCAGCACAACATTAATAGAAATTTTAAGTGACACCAGGACAAAAGGACCCTCGATGGTACCTTTCGCTTTCTCCACAGACAGTGAACATCCTCAAAATCAGACTCACAGTTGGGCAGAAGAAATCCAGACTAGTAGACCCCAACCTATGACTGAACAAGTCTCTAATGAGAATTCTTCAGCAGCAGAAATTAGAACAACAACTTCATCCACTGATTTTCTTGCTAGAGCTTATGGTTTTGAAATGGCCAAAGGATCTGTTACATCAGCACCAAAACTATCTGACTTGTTCTATGAACATTCTGGGGAAGGATCTGGGGAACTGGCTATAGCTGATTTAGTCCACACCTCTGGAAGTACTCAGGCAACTGGGCAAGGGGGTACCACATTTGTTTCTGATAGATCCCTGGAAAAACATCCTGAGGTTCCAAGTGCTAATGCTGTTACTGTCGCTGCATTCCCAACAGTTTCAGTGGTGCTGCCTCTTCATTCGGAGCAAAATGAAAGCTCCCTTGATCCAACTAGCACATTGTCAAATACAGTGTCATATAAGAGGTCCACAGAAGGTGCTGCAGATAGTTTCCAGGACCCTTTCAGGGGATTCGAGGGCGCCACCTTAAAACCTGACAGAAGAAAAGCCACCGGAAATGTTATCATAGATCTGGACAAAGAGGACAAGGATTTAATATTGACAATTACAGAGAGTGCCATCCTTGAAATTCTACCTGAGCTGACATCAGATAAAAATACTATCATAGATATTGACCACACTAAACCCATCTACGAAGACATCCTTGGAATGCAGACGGACATAGATCCAGAGATACCATCAGGACCACAAGGCAGTAATGAAGAAAGTACTCAAATTCAAGAGAAGTATGAGGCAGCTGTTAATCTTTCCTTAACTGAGGAAAACTTTGAGGGCTCTGGTGACACTCTTCTGGCTAGCTACACTCAGGCAGCACAAAATGAATCGGTGACTTCTGAAGATGGAAGCCAAGTCAACCACATGAGCTTGATTTTTACAACTGGGATTCCCGTCCCAAGCACAGAAACAGAATTAGATATTTTGCTTCCCACAGCAACATCCCTGCCCATTCCTAGTAAGTCTGCCACAGTTTATCCAAATATTGAAGAACAAAAAGTGGAAACAAAAGCCCTGGAAGACATCTTGGAATCAAGCACTTTGTCTGATGGCCAAGCCATTGCAGACCAAAGTGAAGTAATATCAACATTGGGTCATTTGGAAAGGACACAGGAAGAGTATGAAGAAAAGAAATATGTAGGTCCTTCTTTTCAGCCAGAATTCTCTTCAGGAGCTGGGGAGGCATTGATAGACTCTACACCCCACGTAAGTATTGGTACTACCCACCTTGTTGCTCAGAGTTCAACAGAGGCACCTAATATGATGGGAGGATCTAGTCCCCCAGAATACACTGATACAACATTAGCACTTTTGGCTTTTGCAAAGTTGTCTTCTCAGACACCATCATCTACATTCACTGTCCACATAAGCAGTGGAGCCTCTGAGCACACAGAGGGCCCCCAGCCAAGTCCTCTGCCTGGTGTAGATGCCAGCACATCTCAAGCGTCCCCAGGAAAACTTGCAGATATTGAAGTGACTTTGAAACCATCAAGTGAAGAGTACTTTCACATAACTGGGCCTCCATCCCTACCTTTTGACACAGAATTAGAACCTTCAGAAGATGAAAGTAAATCTAAGTTTTTAGAACAAATGGAAGCATCTCCCACAGGACTAATTGCTGAAGAAGGAACTGAGATTCTCCAAGATTCTCAAAACAAAACCGATATTCAACTTTCTGCAGAAATAATCAAGGTGTTTCCTAGCATGAGAACACCTGAGGCTGGAACTGTTGTCACAGCTGCTGGTGAAATTAAGCTAGAGGGTGCTATGCTGTGGCCATCATCTACTTCTGCTTCTGCAACTTATGGGGCTGAGGCAGGTGTGGTGCCTCAGCCCAGTCCACAGACTTCTGAGGGGCCCACTGTTCCTTCTTCTCTGGAAATAAACCCTGAAACGCAAGCAGCTTTGATCAGAGGGCAAGATTCTACAGTAGCAGCATCAGAACAGCAAGTATCGGCGAGAATTCTTGATTCCAATAATCAGGCAACAGTACACACTGCAGAGTTAAGTACTGTGCTTGAAACACCATCATTTTACTTTCCGGAAACTTCTAATGAAACCGGTTTCCTGATTGGCATGAATGAAGAGTCAGTGGAAGGCACAGCAGTCTATTTACCAGGTAAGGTCACAACATCAATAAATCTGTTTCCAAACTTGGAAATAGTCCCTTGGTCCTAACACATGTATGTAAGTAATTTTTACTGTAATGTTAAATAAGTGGAGATTTTTATATTGTTCACATAACAGCAAGCCAGGTTACAGTATTAAGTCCATAATGAGATGCAAAGAAAGTAAGTATAGATTATTTCTGAGCTTTATGGTTGTTCTTTGTCTTTTTCCGGGTTTTAGAAACAACGTACAATTGTACCATGGTAAAACTGGAATTGTTAGTGGTGTAAAAATGTGTTAAAATTTCTTTTCCTTTTACTCATAGCTAAAGTATTGCTTTGTCTTATGTCCCATAGTTACACACTTAGTTTTAAAAACAGTAAAGAATCTACTTTTTAAAAATCTCCCAATGATGGGTTCTATTATGGCAATATCAAAATTAGTAGTAAATAGCTTTAATAAATATTTTACATAGTTTGTGCAATATGAGTTATCGGTTCATGCTTTTATGTAATTTACTTGCTCCAAGTAGTTTACACAATGCTATAATGCTTCTAATGCAGTGACTAGCCATAGTGGGTATTTATTCAATATTTATTCACGCTTTGCCTGTCAAAAGAGGATTTCCGTTTTTTGTTGTGTTGTTTTTTGTTTTATTTTTTTACTGAGTGGACAGAAAGCATGAATTTGATACTGGTTCATATAGACCATTTGATCATCACGAAAGGCTATACAATATATACTGCTATCCCTGTTTAGAAGAAAGGTTCTGTAATTTGTCAGGGTTGCACAGCCACACTCACCTTGACAAAAGTGGAATTTGAATCCAGATCAGCCCCACTAGTAAATCCATGGTCATTTCATTGTTCTTTGCTGGTTTCCTATTAATATAGTATAAAAATAGTTGATATTTAATGATATGTAAACCAGAAATTTTGAAATTTTTACTTTGTAGAATTTATTTTTTTAATCTAGCCTGATAATGTTGAGGAATCTGTTGTAATGGTGTTTTCCAGGAACGTTATTTAAATAATAATGTCAGTAGGATCCACAAGTAGCCATCATCACCTAACTGCTACCTAGAAAAAAAGATCAGTACTTCAAGGGCTGTGTTGGTTAAAGATATGTTTTATTTTAATGAATATGTTTTACAGCATGATTATACTTAGAATTATTCTTCTGATTGTTTCATTCTTTTGTGCCACTAATGCTTCAGTTTGTTGTGCTTCAGATGGAGTGAAATAGTTGTAAAGTGCAACTTTTATAAATGACTTGAAGTATTTTATGAATAAAATTGATCAAAGGTTGACTAATTTTTTGTCGTCACTCTATGTTTAATCTGTAAATGATAAGTTATCTGGCCAATATTTATTCTTTTGTAATTTAGTTGAAATATACTTCAGGTTGGTGAAAATGTGATATAGAATCCATTGGTAATAACCATATAATATACAGAGAGTTAGGTTTGACAAATGAATGAGAAATGTATACCAGTTATCCAGTCCACAATGTTTACCTAGAATTAGAGCGTGTCTTCATTGCAAAACAGATTATTGCTTTAGGTTAATTCAGTAAATGGCAGCTCATATTGGATTGCCTAGTCTATTTGCAGCATATTCAACTTTCAGAGATTAATTCAAACTGTGTAGGGAATAAAGTTAGTAAAAATAAAACTTTCCTGCTAATCTACTTTAAGTCACAGAAAGACCCGCTTTCTTGCCAAGTCCTTGTCCTATACTTTAGCATGGTGCCTAGTGTCTGTAATGGGGACAATAATAGTAGTTCACATTTGTGTCACAATTTTACCAAGCACTTTCACGTATTTGTCCTATTAATTTTGCACAGAAGGCCACATGTGGATTCATTGAATGTAGCCTCGTCATCTATGCAGAGTACTTTCAAAGGCAGAAGGCTAAAATGTGAGATTTTAAATATCTTTAGAAGCCTTAGAAAAGAGAGTCTTAGAAAACTAGGGGTAGTTTTTGAAGATGTAGGTGTAAGCATCGTAACTAACCTAATTAATTATAATGTTGAACCCACACATGCGAATGTGAATCTATCAAGTCTTTCTAGTAGCCCAGAATTTACTTAACACTCAGAAAGTTTGAGTTTGACTCTCCTATGTGCAAAATGCTCAATTATCTTCTATAGCAGTTCCTTGTTTATCTTACTATTCCTTAAGTTCATATTTCATAAGTAGGTATTTTCTTTTCATGTGTAATTAATTCAGGGTTTCAGGTCTAAAAATTCTCGAAAATGTGGTTGTATTCCACATATAATCTATTTATCTCAATTAGTTTATAAAACTTTAAACTGTATTTTGCATTTTGAACATTTCAAAAAAATTCTAGAAAAATATTCAAATAATAAATGTAGGTTGTTAATATAAAAACAATTATCTAAGCATTGCTACAGAATAATAAATGTACTTCAAATAGTGTAAAATATTAACATTTAGAAGAACATATTTTAAACTGTCTCTCCTCATAAATTTGTGTCTCTGGCCTGTATATTTATCTGCTAGGAGTGTCGATTTTATTTGTGTTTTAATGAGAAAAATTGTAATAAATATTGGGTGGGGGGGTTATTTTAGGTGAAGATTTGTGTTTGAGTTTGTTTTTATACAGTAGAGTTTAATCCATGTGTTGCTTTTCTTCAAGTATAGTTTAAAGGAGTACATTTGGAACGAGTTTTTGGAAAAAGCATATTAATGTAGCAGAAGAGACTTCAGTGCACACTTTCGAAGAAAAACAGTTTCTGAGCATTAAGTGGTAAAAGGCAATAATAATTCAAATGATGGTAACAAGCCAATCTGCTAAAAAGAATGCATGTTCTGTGTATTCAGCCATTTCACATGAACTAACCTCGTTTAAAAGAATACATTTCCATTCACTGTGCACATATGTGTAATCATTTTTGACTAAAATCAATTGCCATTATCATGCCAACTAAATCTGCAGTAGAATATATTAGTTGCCAGATACAGTACAAAATATTGTTTAAAAATAATGATGATTGAATCCCAGAAATGACTAAATGCAATTTGTAACAATTAGTTATAATGCCAAGAAACACTCCAGAGAGTAAAGTTAATGTTAATTTTTGTGTGTAGTCTCTGAATTGTTATGGTAAAGCTTATATTATTGTAATGATAAGTGACATTTTATGCTAAACTACACTGAAGGTTAGATATGACCCTAATTGCTTTTCTTACTTTGCTGAACATGATAGGACCTGATCGTTGCAAAACAAACCCGTGCCTTAATGGAGGCACCTGCTACTCTACTGAAGTTTCCTATGTGTGCACCTGTGTGCCAGGATACAGTGGCGACCAGTGTGAACTTGGTAAGACGTCCTTGCCTGAAAGAGCATATTTCTTTTCCAAAAGATATATTTGGGGAGAATTTATATTGCTCAAATCAATCAGAGGATTCCAGAGAAACCCATGCATAGACGAATTAAACGTTCAATGATGTTAAAACCATAGAGTAATTTAAGTAGATTATGGGAAGTGGGGAGAGATGGTTACTGAATTTTGTTAATTTACCTAAGACTCAGTGAACCTTACTGAGGTCAGTTATATCTTTTTGTGGTTTTTATAGACAGGCTCTACCAATGTAAATCTGTGTAAATATTAACAAAAATTTTCATCTATTTCTTGAAATCTGGATATCAATACATAATCAATTTGAATACAAAGGGTTTTTTTTTTTAGAAAGTTGTATTTTAAAAGTAGGGAGCTTAGCTTTCATGTTTTGAGATAACTTGTTCCTCTGACTGTCCTTCTGTGTCTCTGCCCTCAGCAGCCTGTCTAACTCACCCCCACCTCAAGGAGGTGTGAGATTATCATCCCCCTCCCATCCCACGGGTTTCAATGAATATGATTTTATCTTTACTAAATCAGTTCCTTTTACTCCCATTCTTATTTAGGTTTCCTTTTCTTAAAAAAAAAAAAAAAAAGCCTATTTTTTATTTGGCTAAATATAGACCTCACCTCTGATGAAAGAAATGATAGAATGTAATATTGTCCAGGTGCTTCTTTTAGAGATATCATAATGATTAAGAAGACCCACACAAATATTGGGATAAAACCCCAACATACATATTAAAAGAGTACCTATCTTAAAAAAAGAGCCAACAGAATTAGTAAGCTCTGTGTGCTAGTTAGTAGGGAGATAGATATAGCAATAGATAACATTTAAGTAATAATTACATATCATATAGATATAGATATAGATATAGGCGTGTATCTGTCCCTTATTCTTTTTACATTAAAATCAATTAAAGATAATTTAATGTGTTAATACATATGAAGCTCTTAGAACAGTGGCTGGCACTTAGCAAGCACCTTAAAAGTTTTTGATATCATTACTATATAAAATATCATCATTACTAAGATCACTTTTTTAGATAAGAGTCATACCCCTTGGAAATATAATTTGTTTGGTATATTCATTTTCAAAATATTCTTTTTACTTAATATGAACATTAATATTTTAGTAGAATTGCAAACTGCTATGGGAATAAAGCCATTAATCTCATCAGAGGAGATCATGGAAGACTCTGTGTAGGAAGGTTGCCTTTGATACAGATATAAAAGGTGGGGAGGATTTTGATAGGTGGTGGTAGGAGACTCAGACACATCAATCAAAAGCACAGAAGCCACAAACCGCAGAATGCATCTGGGTGACTACACATATTCAGGTATGCCTACTTATGAGTTTGTGAGACAGAAACATATTGGGAAAGAATACTAGAAAGCAGGTTGGATTTACACAAGCCCAAGGAAGACCTGAACCCATGTACAAAATAGTTGTACTTCATGCTCTAGTTAAGTGATTCCGAAACTCCAGCGTGCACCAGAATCACCTGGAGGGCCTGCTAAGACAGATGTTGTTATTCAACTCCCACCACACCCCAGAAACTGATTTAGTGCATTCTAACATTCTCAGGTGATATTGATGTTGTTGGCCCACTGACCACACTTTGGGGATAACTGCCCTGGAATGTTTGGTGGCCAACCAGTCAAATTATCATGACTGCCTAAAGAAGATGACAATCAGCAAAATAAAGGGCATATTGGAGAGGGAAGGGACAGGGATAGGGAGGCCAGTTAGTTATTTTCAGTATTCCACTTGTGAGGTACTCAGTGAATGAACCAGGTTTGGGAGTGAGAAGGCTAGGCTAAAACTTTATCTGTTTTAGGGCTCATATAACTCATCAAAAAGAAATGGAGACAATGACCCTCCTCCAATATCTTTGAATTTTTCTTACGGTTGCCAGATACTTGGCAAATAAAAATACAGGATGGTTGGTTAAATTTGAATTTCAGATTAAAAAAAGAATAAATTTTTAGTTTAAGAATGTCCTAAATATAACATGGGACATACTGATACTAATTTTTTAAAATCTGAAATTCAGATTTAACTGGCTGTCTTGTTTTATCTCACGACTTTCCATCAAATAGACTCTTTTGACTTTTTTAAGCGTAATTTTTTTTTGTACTTTTATAATTTTATTTCAGATTTTGATGAATGTCACTCTAACCCCTGTCGCAATGGAGCCACATGTGTCGATGGTTTTAATACATTCAGGTGCCTCTGTCTTCCCAGCTATGTTGGTGCACTTTGTGAGCAAGGTAAGAGCCATTGCAACATTTGTGTGATGAACATTATTGATACGTCATTTTGAATGTTACTTCTAGACAGCCTTTTGTCATAATGGTTGCATTTTTTTAAAAGCAATTTGGGCTGTACTGCATATTCTTTCCTGCAGAGGAAATTCACAGGTTACCTAAAGACATTAGGTTTCCTTATGTGTCAATAGCTCGCAACATCTGAAAAAAAAAAATGTTGACTTGATCTTCGTTGTTTTGCTGATGGAATGCAATTATAGACAGGCTCACTGAGCTGAATTTAAGAACATCTAGCCAACAAAAGGAACAATTGTTGTATGTATTCTTCCTGAAGACAAATTAGACATCAACCTTAATACTCCTTGGTTTGTACCAATGAATATTGAACTCAATGTCAGTTGCCTTTATTTTCTCCCCCAAAGCACTTGAGACTCAAGGGGCTTATTTTTCATAGTCAATTATCTCTGGAGAATGAGTTGATATAGTTGTTTGAATACATTAGCATTAGTTTGGCAAACACTATGTAAAAAATATCCTGAACCTGCTCAATAGGGAATTTTCCTACTGAAGAAGCATTTACTTTTTCTGAATGAAAGAAAGGCTTATGTTCATGATGGCTCAAATCTCATGATCCCTGTAATTTGCATTTTATGGCCAACCTGAGAGTGGATATTAGGTGGTTAATGGTAACATTCTTAGTCTATCAATCAGAAACAGATTGCACGCTCAGCATACTAGGCTTTGGAACATCGATTTCTTCTGTGTAAAGCCATACACAGTGGTTTGGCTTTGTCAAAAATGCCTACTGCCAAACTTCCATTCCACCAGACAAAATGAAAATGTGTTAGACACTCAGAAACATTGGGCTGGCCCTGCACTTTGCTTTTCAGCGTTAATCTAGACGTTACCACAATAAAGCAAAACTAAAAGGAGCATGTATTAACTTGCCAATCAACAAAGATGAATGACGGCTGAGTTTTTTAGGTTTTTTTTTTCTTTGTCTTTATTGCATAGTCTGAGTCTGTTTGTTTTAAAATTTTAAAAGATTAATATGAAAATTGACCCATCAAGATCTTCTTAAAGGAAAACTGAGAAAGATGCTATTTGAAGGAAAAAAAGGGTGAGACACAGAAATATTAAAAATATGTTTAAATGATTTTGGCTTCTCTTAGTTCCAAGTATAAGAAGCAATTCAAAGAATCATTTGTTCAACAGGTGTTTATCAAGTACCTACTCCCTCTCAGGCACTGTTGCGGGCACTGGAGATAGTGCTCTGAACAAAACAGGCAAAATCCCTCATCTTGGTGATTTGGCATAATTCTTGGCAGAGAATAAAAAGATATACTATTTGTTGGATACTTTATAGTTTATTAGATGCTTCCAGGTACATTATTTCCCTTGGTTGACACATATTTCCATGTGTTAAATGGGCCAGAAATTGAGACTCAGAGAGGAAAAGTTATGTGTTCAGGGTCACCCAGCTGGTAAATTAGAGAGTGGGAAAAACGAACCTAAGCCGCCTTTTAAAGCCTGAGTTTTTCTCAATATCTTCACATTTATAAAGTAACTCGCAGATAAGTAGTTTATTTGTGTGTGTGTGTACCTGATGGATCCAGTGGTAACAGATCCTTGGGAAGGACTTTGAGGCTAGTTACCTTTTCCATCCCTTTAAAGGAATATTAAAAAGAAAAGATTTTGATTTCTCTCTCTTATTTCTGGTACCACCTAACTTTCAAGTACATTCTGTATTATCTTACAGCAAGTTTAACTTTCCTCTACATCATTTGCTGAGAAAAAGCTATCCCAGTCTGTTTATCAGATGCAGCTGTGCTCCTGTGATTTATTGCCAGACACTGAAAGATATTTTTCTCCTCTTTTCAGGTTGCCTAAGAGCAAATGTTTTCTTCATTAGCAGCAGCATTGTTGTCTAAACAGTTAGCTATCCAAATTTCAGCAATGACTTTGTTGTTTCTTCAGCTGACTTTTTCTGTTCTCCGCATTAATAACGCCCCAACTCCCCGTCACTGGAATAGGGGCCACATTTTGGTATAATGGTAACAGATATGAAATCTAGAAGAGGATCTTAGAATAGTGGAAACACGGTTCTGTGCACAGATTGCCCCCAGCCAAATTCAGTGAGAAGTCTCTAAGTATTGACATTTCTTAAGGCATGAGAACTATATGTCAGAGGTGAAAACATTGCCTTATATTATAAAGATAATGGATTTTTAGTGAAATTAAGACTGATAGTTTCGTCTTCTGTGGTTACAAATAGGAGTTGTCATACCCGCTCCCATCACCTTCAACACTCCCAGCTAAAATGAAATCTGGGACTTTGTAATACAACCTATGCTCTATAGAAGTTTTAAAACTTAACAGGTATTTCTATATGTTGAAGGACTTTTAAGAAATATCAACCCAAAGTGTTGCTTTTTAATAAATGAAATGTGTTTTGCATTATTTTTAGTTAAGATTGGAAAAACAGACTGCTTCTGATACTTCTCATTCAGAAGAGCATCTGAGGGGATGCTGCTTGACACATAGTCCTTCCTTACATTTTACTGAATTTATGAGTAATAAAAATTAAGTGAATCAATGTGGATTTTTGGCTTTTGTTAAAGTCACTTTGTTAAGTGTTATTTGCATACATATTTATGATCACTGGGAAGCTATGGTTTATACAGTGTAGATAAATATATTGTCCCTGTTTGGTTTTCACAGAAACTCTGCCCCTATTTTTTGGAACCATGTTCCGATAGAAATATATGCACCTGCTAACTGAGAAAGGCATTGTAGCAATGTCATAGTCATGCATCTAAATTTCATAATCATTTAGGGGTTTCGTATAAGAGGAAAAATACTTAATGATAATCTATTTTGATAATAAAAGACAAAGAAAGCCAAACTACAACCATTTAGGTTAACAGAAGATAAGAAAGAGTATACAGATGTATTATTCAATAAATTAGGGATCTTTGAGAATTTTAACCTGTGTATCTTAAAATAAGTGATAATTTCCAAGGTTAAGGAAATCTATGCTATTATAATTAATTTGGTGCTATTATGCATTATTGACTTTAGCAGTAAGAGCATTCTAAATTTTTTTCCAACTCCTCCCTAATTAACTAACTCGCTCATATATGAATATCTGTCTTTCCCTACCTCTTGTACCTCACCTCTGAATTCTTCCTTGAGGACTTCCCAAAGGGAAAACTACTACATCCAAGTAACGAAAATATGCTTCGTCCTTAGGCACGAGTGCTCCTTTTATACCAAATACCTAGCTGTGTCCCGAATCCCTTCCTGTGAGATGTAGTGGTCTCCCAACTCCACTTTAATAAAAACTCAAAACTTCCAGTGCACATTGTTTAAACCAATTAGTCAGCTAGCTGTAACTAAACAACAGGCCTGATAGACTAAACTGAAATAAAGACTGCTCTCAGAGATAAGTTACATCTGTTGTATGATTATGGTCTAAATCACTGAAGCCAGGGAAAAATTAAATCATTCAGAATGCATACTTTCCCACAATTATAGAGAGAAGAGTAGATAGAGTGAGAGTCAGGAGACAAGTGGATTTCAATTTGACCACCAAGTCCGATATATAAAAAAGCATTTATTTCACGTAGCAGGGTTTTTTTTTCTTCATTGATCAGTCAAATTAGGGGAGGAAAGGATGGTTATTAGGTAATATGGAAAAGTTTTCTTGGTACTTTAAATTCTATGAACTTTGCAGTTTTGTTACCTTTTAGATGTAACTAGTTAAATGTATTCGTGAGAATTGTTTTGTGAAACTCAAAGTTGTTTCTATTAACCATTATTAAATGCATAGAGTTTAACCCCAATTGTGAGTGGATGAGTCTGAGGGAAGATTACCACTGAGAATGCAGTGCAATGAACAAGGCTGCTTTCCTGCAACAATGCATAAAAACTGACAATCTAGAAAGTATAGCTGGAGCATACTGCCAGTGTAAAATTTATATAACTGGAAAAATGTTTGCATCCTCCCAGGATAATGGTTACAGTGTGCTTGTTGTGAAAGAGATACATACACACACACACACACGCACACACACACGCGCATATATATATATATATACGCGTGTGTGTGTGCGTGTGTGTGTGTGTATATATATGTGTGTGTATATATGTGTGTGTATATATATATATACACACACATATATATATGGCTTGATGGAATATGGAACATAAAGTCTTTATTTCAGTGTAGTTTCTCAGGCCTGTATCTAACCATAGGCTAATTAATATAAACAAGTGTTAAGTTTCTACAGTTTATCACCAACATTAAAACAAAACAAAGTTGAAGGAAACAACATGACCTTATTTGAGGACCACCCGCTATGCAAACACCCACTTGGTAGGAATCAGTTGAACTCTCCTTATCATAATTTCTTTGTCATCATGACCAAATTTTATGAATCGGGGACATTGCTTTGACATTCATTTAAGTGTTCTGTTAACTTGGATTGATGAGCCAAGTTTGAATGATGTAGATGAGTTTAATAAGTGTATGCCTTATTTCTTCCCAGACACCGAGACATGTGACTATGGTTGGCACAAATTCCAAGGGCAGTGCTACAAGTACTTTGCCCACCGACGCACGTGGGATGCAGCTGAAAGAGAGTGCCGTCTGCAGGGCGCCCATCTCACAAGCATTCTGTCTCATGAAGAACAAATGTTTGTGAATCGTATGTACCAAATATACACTGGTTTCCCAAGCTTAAGTCATTCTCACTACCTTCCTAGCTTTCTATCTAACTAAATAAAAACTAGCTTTCTCAGTTGTGATTCAACTTATTAAATCCCTCATCTGTGAACTACTTAAAACCATCTCTCCTACGTAAGTTCCCCATTTGGGGAAATGTTCAACTATAACATAGGAAGGCATTTCTTTGTCTGCCAGCAATAATAGGTAAAACAGCATGCTATAGGTTGAAATTGCTATTTGATAATTTTTTAACTTAACAAAAATGGCCACCTTTTATGGTTCAATCTCTTCATCTTCATGGTAACCAATTTTGAATGTGTGCAAGTGTTGTCTAAAGATAAAGAGAAAATTGTTTTCAGTTATTTCTATCTCAGTAATTAAAATTGAATTGATAATAGCACCCTGTTCTTATCTTCTGTGCATACATGGTTCTCATCTAGTTTCTAATTATTTTAGACCATAGAAAGTGGGCTTCACATTAAGCTCATGAATAGGTGGAGACTGAACGCTAATGAAACTTACTACCAGAGCTGTTTAATAACTCTTTGAATTATAGCAAAGAGGAGGGCAGCTAGCTTTTATGTATCAAATACACAGAAGTTTTTTGCTCATGAAGCATTTTTTGATGCTCAATGAATATGTTCTCATGATTCCTCCTATCTTGTAGAAATTTAATTATTAATTTGCAATCTGGACAGAGGTTCATTAATTTTTTTTTTTTTTTGCATGGTATGCTTGCCAATGACTCATCTCATGGTGAAAGTAATTTTTTGAGGCAATTTTGCAAAACTGTCTGGTCTAGGTGTTTACTGTTTAAAATGCTTTGAGAAGATACCTGTGGATTTCAAAATGAAGCTAGGGTAAAATCTGTCACGTTTCATTGGGTCACTGAATTCTTGTCAATGGCATAGCTTAATGAAAAAAAAAAAGGAAAGTTTCTATTATGAGTAGGGTTGGAAAAAATTAATTGTAGTAAACCACTAGGAAAATAATTGTCTATGTCCAATATTTTAATGTTTCACAATGTTTCTGAATTAACTTTTTAGTTTAGAGCATGTTGGGCAGAAGAACAAAAACTAGCTAGGCCATGAAAGGTTTTTTATGAACAGATAAACAAAAATCCAGCCAGAAAAGTGGATGAGGATACATGATTCACTCCAAAGATAGTTTTGGGTTTTTGGTTTTTTTTTTTTGATACATTTTATTTATATATGGGAAAGATAACGAAAATATCTGTGTTACCACCTTTTAGGTGTGGGACATGACTATCAGTGGATAGGCCTCAATGACAAGATGTTTGAGCATGACTTCCGTTGGACAGATGGCAGCACACTGGTAAGATGCTTATGAAAATGATGCCATTTCTAGGAACATGGTACTGGGTGCTGATTACATGGTGTAGAGGGCACATTAGACCAGTTAAGTGTCGTGCTCAGAGTCACTCAGTGAAATAGAGGAGGTTACAGTAGAGTTCTATTCAAACTGATCCAACTTCCAGTGCTCCAGTCACTGTGGCTTTCATTACAAGAAGAATGTATCCGATTTCCATTGAACCGGAAAACCACATAATCAGAATTGCCTCAGGTCTGTCTTTCAGATGGTTATCTTTGTTTTGTATAGTTTCAAAGGAAAATGGAAAAACATAAGTGTAAAAGAAAAGGCTTTTAAAAAATATACCTTTCCCTCTTACTTACATAATTGCACTGGCAATCTGCTGTAAGGCATGGTTCATTTTTATCCAAGAAAAAATGCTAATTTTTTCATCTTAAAAAAGATTGTTGAATTATAATCTTATGAATTTCCTTCCATTCAAACTCTGCTGACTCATTATGGTTTTTTTTTTTTTTTTTTTTTTTTTTTTTAGCTTTCTCTACTTCTTAAAGTAAGGAGTGATTTGGTAATAATGGCTAAACCTTTAGTAAGCTGAAATAAGTTTCTTAAGTCAGTATAGGTGAATCTGTTTTGAGTCACTACTAGTAAATACATATGAGTCTAATTTCTTAGAAATAATTCAAGTGAGGTTAGCTTTATTAGTGGTTCTAGGCCCTGGGTGTTCTTTAGAATCACCAGGAGAGTGTAATTAAACAACTGATGCCTAGGCCTTAGCTCAAATTCAATATCGCAAAACCTCTGGCAGCTATTTTTTCTAAGTGTTCCCCAGCGATTTTAAAATGCAGACAAAGTTGGGATCCACTGGGCTAGACGGTAAGTGTAAATTAAATTCTAAATTAGATAAACAAGAAGGAAAATTGAAAATAATTTTTAAGCTCTTTTGGGGTGTGAATTACTTAGTTGCTTAAATTTTATTTATTACCTGGCACTTATCTAGATTTAATGAGTTTGGCAAAATGTAAAGTTCATCCTAGAACAGATGCCAAAATAATCTCTGCTTTGGAAGTTCTACTCTGTTTGGAAAGCTTCCCAGTGCTCTTGTACACTTAGGGCTCAGTTTGTCTGTCTTGGTCACTGTATTAAGCACTTTGCATTTGTTCATTCCCTATAATAACCTTTAAGGGAGATATTAGGTGTTTTGCAGGTAAAGAAAGGAAGGTCAGTAGGCTGAGATATTTGCCCGGAGCCACAATGCTATTAAGTGGTGAAGCCAGTATTTAAAGAACTCAGGCCTGAGTCAAAGCCACAGATATCCTGGCTGGTACCTCCTGACTTTAAGAGTATCCTTTTTACCCCTTTAGCAGCCCTGAAATAAAACTTGGCTTGCCCTCTGTCATCACTCTTTATGTTTAATCAGCACTGGTTGTCATTCGAGTTCATAAATAAGTTCTTTGGCAAGATTTAGAAAAAATAGAGAAAGTAGATTGTTCATAAAATATATTTTCAGCAAGGTATATGAATGATGTCCTCTGGATCAATAGTCTCATTTTCTTCTGTTTGTCCTAGCTGGATGGTGTATCTGCAATTGTTGCATCTGTATGTTTTTGTTTGTTTGTTTGTTTGTTTTTGCTGTACCCAAGGGGGATGAATTTGGTCAAATTAGATTAATAGTGCTTGTTATGGCATAAGTCCTTAGGTATAATTTAATTGATGATAGATGATTTTATTTTGGTAATTTATAAGTGAATATAAAAATTAAAAGGATTTCTTTCTGTGTATTACTGATGGTTAAAAGTGTTTTTATAATTTTGTTAATATATGTTGTATAGTATAGGCATTTAATGAGTTTCCTCTTGTTGAAGGCATACTTCTTTTGTGGGCTAAATTGGATTTCTAGGATACCCACCAGTAAGTCTTCCTCCCACAAACTTTCCCTTATAAATAGCCCAGCGAAAAGTGCAGGTCCTTGTGCTCTCTCAACTATTACAGAAGCTAGAAGACCAAGGACTCAGGTGGCCAATTCCAATTGGCACTTACCTACGCTCAGCAGACCCAGACTACTACATATCTCAAAGTCTACTGTATGGGCCAGCTCTGAGCCTAGAATAAATGTCTAGTAACACCTAAAAATGTTAAGAATGAAAACCTGTCATTTGCTACATGCCGACCTGAATTGGCCAAGCCTGATTACTTTGCCTATCAGTGGTTATATAGAATTGATTTGCATGTTTTCATTCTTAGCATTTTTAGGTGTTTATTTTGGTCTCTCCATTAACAATTCGGCTCTTCAAAGAAGTGATTGTCCTGCTTGCTTTTTATGTCTCCTGGTATCTAGGTTAAGGCCCTATACTCCCTGTGAGCTTGGTTAATGAGATTGAATATCTGCTTATATCTGTGAGATTCATAAAATATCTTCCCTGTCAAGTGTCTTTCAGGTGAGCTTGGCTCATCAGCTGTCATTATTCTGCTATACTGTAGCAAGCCAACTCAACTATTTTTTTTCCATCTGTGTCCATTAATTTTTAATGGACTGTGAAATGACCATTTCCATAGTCTAGTTTGGTCCTAAAGTTGGTAAATAAGTGAGGGTTGCACTTTACTGAAAGAGAAATATTGGTCTTCCCCAGAAATTTCAGAAGATAACTCAACCTCATATAGATAACTGTACAATGTGAACAGGAACCTTACTCCTAGTTCACATTTTTCATTGGAACCTGAGTTATGGAAAGAGCACCAAGTGAGGGCCTCAGATTGAAGAAGGCAGCAAATGGATAACATAAACAAGCAAAGTTTATCAAGGAAATGACACAAGTTAACTCCAGAAAAAAACTCTGACAGGCCCTTGGTTTCTTCTTAATTCACTCTTTGTGTAAAATAAAAGTGTGGTAAGGAGTGTCCCTTCACTTTGAACATTTTGGAACAGAAAAGGCCATCTGCCCACCAGCCTGTCTCCCTCCCATCTGACTGATCTCTGGCCCACTTTCTGCTTTTGTAACCACCCTTGCCTCCATCCCTTCCTTTCGGAGACAGCCTAGGTGTCTCTTTCACTTGTTTGTAGTTCTTTTTGCAGCCACCGTCTCCTTAACAGGTTCCATATGTGCACAGGCCTTTGACTAAAAGAGCTCTCCTTTGTTTCTCTGTTTATTCCAAGTGTCTTGCTTTTGAAAATATCCCTCATGGTAAACTCTTCATTGGGGCAGGCAGTTTCTGCTTACACTTGGAAATGGTGTTAACTTGACTGTATGCAATTTTAAGCACTTTGTTTACATTTTAGAGTGATTTCTCCCCTCCTCTGCTCCCATTTTTTGTTTTGAAAGATTTATTAGAGCTTATCCTTCTTGGGAGGTAGAGCAGTATTAAAAAGAACCTTTGATAGTTACCATATATTATCCCTGGTTATTCAGTCTATATTCAGTAAAAACAAACAAGTTTACATTAGTTCTCAATTTTAATAACTTCTTTTCTTGAAATAATTAAACTTTGCTTTGAATCAACTTGCAGTATAATTATGTCACATTTAGCATAATTATGCTTTATAGCTAGACTAATTCAATTTATGTACTTATGATACCTTAACAATATTATTTGTTCAAGTCATCTAAATTGCACTTCTTTTTCAGATTCTGATCAATTCACTCCACATTATTGACCTCAGTAATAGGATGATGATATAATTAACAAAATGCCAAATCCCTGTTTTTGATATATTTAAAAAATATTTTAAAATTATTTATTTGGTATGTTTGCTCAGTAAATTTCACAAAAGTGTACTCATGAATAAAATTGCTGCTAGGCTTCCCCTTGTGGTTTATATTAAGATTATTTTCTCTTAACACATTTACGTTTTCACTCTGTCACTTGGGTTCCTACAAAGTTATTTCTACCAGCAGTTATTATTTCTACCAGCAGTTATTCTTTAACCTGACTATTGATCTCTAACAGTGAAATGCCACAAGTGCTTTATTAGAAACCTTGACAAATAAATTCAATAATGAATTACTTGTCATCCAAGTAATGTCTTCAAAGACACTAAGTTAAATACACATTAAAGCTGGCAAACTTAAACAAATATTTCTTATCTAGCTTCTATACTATTAGCTGGCTTTTAAGTTGTTTCCTTAACTTATTGTTAAATGAATGACTAGTCTGAAGTGTTTTTCCCCAGATCTGTTTTTCAGTGCCTATGACCTTCCTCTCTCCTTACTATGAACTCGTGTTACCCTCTTCTTAAAATTCTTCAATGTCTTCCTATCACCATCAGTAAAATTTCTAATTATTAGCATGGCGTACCAAGCCCATTAACTCCACTGCCACTTCCTAAGCTGTCCGTCTCAAAACACTCGCTAGAATAATCATGACATCTCACTCCTTCAGGTCTTTGCATACACTTGCCCTCATGCTTAGAATGTTCATGCCTCTTGCCCTATTTCATTTAATAAGCTTTCAAATACCCTTAGCCAAGAGTCTCCTTCTTCCAGGAAGCCTTCCTAGCTGGGGTGATTAAGAGCTCCTCTTTCGTATTCCTGCAGCCCTTTGTGCACTCTTCCGATGCTGCCATAGACCCCTGTGAGGTCAATTTCCTGACAGTGAGATTTCTGAGGCAGGGATTAACTTTCATTTCTAATTGTTCAGAAGCTAGCACAATGGTTGACAAAAATAGATACCTAATAAATGCGTTTTGAATGATAATCAATATTTGTACATTGCTCAACCAACTCATCCTGTTATCTTTTGAATCCTAAATGACCAATGAAGTCTTTTGGCTGAATTTCTTTGTGACAATTCTTGCTTATCTAAATTGAATATTTTATTTAAAGTTGTACCAGTGTGAAAAATATTGAAACATAATAGGTGAGGTTTCGATTAAGTAGAAAAGAAAAAAATGTTCCTTAAAAAACGAATTATACTGCCAAGCATAATGCATCTTACAAGGTTATTAACCCAAAGAAAAAACAGGTATTCCTACTGGAAAGATGACAATTTTGTCTGTGGTTGTCCCAAGAATACATTTGCAATAAACTTTAGGAAGAAAAAGTGGAGCTTTAGGAAACCAACAATGATTCGAAACTTTGAAAGAGAATTTTTTTTTCAAGATAGGCACATATTCTACCATTATGATTTTCGAAGAGAAATTACTTTTAAAAACCCTATTATTCAAATCCAAAATGTAGTGAAACAATCAAGAGGAAATCTTACTGAATGTTATCAGCTCATTTTACTTTTTTAGATTGCTTGATCAAAGATGAATTGTTGCCTAAGTTTGGACAGAGCGTCATTTACTCATCCACTATCCAAGGCCATTCTTTCAATCACAGAGGGAGCTAGGCAGCAGGAAACACTATGGAAGCATTTTTATATCTCTACCTTTACAACTTCTAGCAAACTCAATTCACAACTCTCTTTTCAACTATAGTCTATAGTGTGTCCACGCACACTAATTAGGGAGATGTTGGAAACCATTAGGCACCTTAATCACATTACTTTTCATAACTTGCCTTCCCACCTAGTGGTTTAAAATCAACCCACAGACCACAGAGATTTAAAGCTGTTACAACCCTTCTCCCTCTTCTTTCCAACCCTGCAAAATAAGATTCTCATGAGGGGATTCTTCATGGCCGTGTTGCTCCTTTCTCTCTTGCTTTCACTGAGTTCCCTAGCACCATCAAAGCTCACCCCTCACCACTGGGGATCTGATGCTTCAGTGGATCAGACACAGTTACTTCAAAGGAAAATGTCACCTCACATAGCATTGTCCAGAGACTGAAGACTGAATAGAACTGACAGTTCAGTTCCCTATTTAAAATGCTGAGGAGCTTTGGGAAAGTTTGATTTGTTTGGTAAAAAAACAAAACAAAACAAAATGAAACAAAAAACAAAAAAACAAACCTCTGATTTTATTCTTATGCATTAAACACACCACACACACGCACGCGTGCGCGCACACACACACACAAACATTTTCTATGTCTCTCACATTTTTTCTTCAGTCATCTCTGTCAGCATTTAGTGTTTAGCCACGCGAGGCTGCTGGCTTGTCAGCTTCCTAGGATGTAGTCATAGCCTTCTCTTTCTCGCTCTCCAGTGTCTGTTTGGAGAACACAGACTTCCTCTCCTCTGCACTTGTCTGAATCTAGTCAGGAAGTTACTAATTCACAGATTAATAAACATCTTATTTTCTAGTTATAGCCAACTCATCTTCCCTGATAGTTATGAGCTCGATTACAAAGGGTTAATTGATAGCCTTTTGTACTTAAAACTACTTAAAAACATTTCTAGACAATAATTAAATTTTATTTATAATAAGCATGGTCCAACACTGGCCAAACTGGCACACCTAGAATCTGGGACACCCGCTCGCCCTCTTGTTAGAGTTGATGCATGAGACTAGCCAGACTGGTTGTGGATTTGATCCAGGGGGCCTTTTCTTCTTTCATAAATAAACACATCAGCCTGTCAAACCAAGTATTGTGAGAAAAACCAGCTTTGAAAAAGGTAGAAACAATAAAGAAATAGCCCTTAACCCAGGAAGAGACACTTAGAAGGGGCAGAGAAAAGGAGTAACAAATCGCAAGCCATTATTCTTTTCTCTGCCGGAATGAATCATTATTACCCTTTTATAAACACAAAGGTTTCTAGCCTCCTCCGTCTCCCAGATGTCTTGGACATTGAAAAGAGAATCAGGAGTATTAACTAATTCCTGGTGTTTTCTAATCTCCTTTGTAGGTTTCTGCTTGTTTGAAAGGATTGCACATGATTTAGCAGAAAAAATAATGCAAAACAAAACCCACACATCAAAAACTTAATTTTACTTTTTCTACCTGAAAATCTTAGACTTTCTATAAAGTATTTGCAGATGAATATGCATTGGAAATGGTGTGCTTTTAGCTCCAGGTCAAATGCCACTTTTCTGTGAAAAAGTCAGACTGCATACATATCAACATTAATTTCATTATGTTAAACCTCACAGGCTTTATTATTAACCTAAAAGCCAAAGAAAACATATGCTGTTTCCTCAGCCTTTAACACATTACTCATTAGTAAAACTCTCAATTTCTTTCCTGCAAAAGACCACTGAGCTCTTAATGAAAATTTTTACTTGCGTTCAATTTGATTTGAAACCGAGAATGGTTCTTCTGCTTCTTCATGTGAAATGTAATGGTTATAGGGTGGTTCTAGAACACAAAACCCTCATCTTCATCTTGCCTTTACTTGAGTGCAAATGGCTAGTGACAGATGAAACAGCTGGAAGAACAGTATTTACCTTTAACTGGAAAATTGTTTCATAATTGAGATCATCCAAAAAAGAAAAAAAGAAAATTTATCAATATAGTGGTTCCTTCTCACAGATGATTTTCCAACAGTGCTCTATGAAACTTTAAAATCACATACATTTAAATTTAATTGCAAATAAGTTTAAAGCAATGAGAAAGCATCAAAGACAAAGAAAAGGAAAGAAGAAAAGAAAAATGTCAATGGGGTCTGGCAGTTTCACACTGCATTTGGATCGTTAGCACCTTCTGACTGAAGACCTGTGCAAACAAGCGTGGGATGAAGGAGCCCACTGGCACCCATTTATGGCAGGGATTAAATGCAAGTGGCTCCGTGGGACTCTGCCTGGGGCCCTGTCTCCAAGTGGTCTCACAGTGGGAGTAACTCACATCCTTTGGAAAATGCTGTTGATAATTACTGCTTTTGTAGGGCAGTGAGCTCACTATTACACAAGATTAGTGCTGTACTCAAGAGCTGGCAGATTGTCTCTCCTGCACAAATATTTGCCAGCTAGGAAAATAATGGGCATATTGCCACTTTAACAACTATCAGGAGACCCCAAGTTAGTTTTTCTTCCCTCCGGCATATTCATGTTTGTAGGATCGGACTCCAGGCTGCCTGCCTAGGGCAGTGACACCAAAACAAACGTCTCTTTCTCCTTTAAAACAAAGCTGCTCTTTTCCTTTCGTTGGTTCAACTAAAAGACAACAGCAAAACCATAACCTCCCTTAAAACATAAATAAATAAGGACCCAGACCAGAGTAACCTTAAGCAAGTACAAGGATCAGAAGACAGTCCATTTCTACCTCAGAGGG
This sequence comes from Eonycteris spelaea, assembly GCA_003508835.1. NCBI lineage: Eukaryota > Metazoa > Chordata > Mammalia > Chiroptera > Pteropodidae > Eonycteris > Eonycteris spelaea. The sequence continues at coordinate 2,202,359 of PUFA01000167.1, forward strand.
AGGTCATTTGCCCCAAACAAGTTAAATAAAACAAAGTTAGACATACCCCCCACAGACTGCAAACAAATGCCTATTGTGTCCCATAGCCATCTGGGGGTGAAAAAAGGCATTTTAAAGTTACCGAATGTTTTGATTTCTGTAATAAGTAGTCTTCCTAGCTTCCTTTCAGATAAACGTTTGACCTGTCTTCTGAAAGGCTGGGGGGTAACCCAGAGTAGTTATTCTGAATTCTTTACTTAGTGAAAAGGTGGCTTCTTATCTGTGTGTGTTTCAAAGGAGTAAGCCCTCCTCTTGGGAAAGTGTTTTCTGTTTGGCGTTTGCTTTTATGCTTTGGTGGTTATCTGCTCACCCTTGGCATCAACTGCATTTGGATGTCATTTGTAGCTGTGGGGAGCAAAGGCGATAAGAGAGGCTGCACACAGAGAAGTCAACTTTTAGTACAGGTGTCATGTTTTCCTGCTTACTCGAGATAAGTTTTTACCTAAGACCAAGCTAAATGCGAATCGTACTGCAGATTTTCTTTTGTGTGCATATGTGTTTATGATCTGCCCTGTTCTAAGGATTTTAGGTAGATGTTATAGATTTGGCTTTGTTTCTAATGTGATTTCACCATCGATGTAAATCGTGATAATTTAAAAAGGCAAAATGGAGAAAAATAAGCTATTGTAGAAGAACATTTTAGTCAAATAGAAAATTCAGATTATAACTGCAATGGCCTGTAGCAGAATAAAATGCAATCAAGTTGGCAAATACTATCTGACTGAGGTCCATCTTCTAGCAAAGTATTCTTTTTCTGCTTTCCCTCACAAAATGAAAGGATATATCACAGATAATTCTTTCCTTTTTTCTTTTTTACTTTTTTCTTTCTTTCTTTCTTTTTTTTTTTTTTTTTTTTTTTTGTCACCAGAGTAAATAATTATGATTTTAGGGGACTTTCTAAATTCTAACAGTGACTTAGTTTGATGGATTGATATCACCACCTAGTGGCCATATTGTATTTTGCTTTTCAAAACTTCACATTCCTAGACTTAGTGTGAATGAATAATATTCACTGTGAATTAAGGTCCTGTAGCGTTGAGTTTAAAAATTCTAGCATGAATTGCATTTTATTGTGAACTAAAAGATAAAATTAGAAAAAGCATGATTTTTTCAAATGCAGTGTAAAGCTAACACGTGAAATCACATACTTCGTAAAATCCTATCAACTGAGGCAAATATTAGTACCCATCTTTCCTGTATCTTTCCTTAATACACAATAATAAACCCAACACAAAGTTTTCTTTTGCTAGTTCCCTTGGTATGTGAACCTAGAGGACTTTTTTGGTTTTTTAATGAAAATTTTTATAGTGAAATAAATTAGCAGTGTTTGGTGGGAAAGAAGAGGAGGTGCAGAGTGCTAACTGGACTGTTCATGGAAAAAAAAATTATAACTTGAGGCTTTAGTAAATTTTCCCCCAAATTACAATAAAATATTATGTCATAGAATAGTTTCACTAGACAAATGTCAAGAATGCTTTTTCAATGGAATGTGTGTAATTGTTTAAATGTGCTTGGCTAAAGTCCATAATTGTTCCTAAACAGAGTCTTTAATTGGACATTCAAGATAATCTAAATTACAGTGAATTTTAAAGAAATAAAAGCTGACTCCATCTAGTTTAAAAAACTAGCTTAATATATGAGTTAGATAACACATAGGTAGCTAAAGTAAGCCCTTAGTAGCTGCGGATTTAAGATTTGTAGTTTCCATTACATATTAGAGAACTTGAAGATCCACAGAATGAAATAATTGGTACTTTTTGCACAGGCACAAATGTGAACTATACACAGTGGCTGGCTAGCATGTAAGCATTGTTCAGTTAGCCTTCAAGCCTGTCTAATGGACAGCTCAGTTTTCTCATCTCAAGGGGTCTGTTGCTGTCTACTCTGCTAACCATTTTAACCATTTGCATCTTCTCTATTGCAGTTACAGTGGGGCCCTATCACAGGTCTATATGAATAGAGACATTCTCAAAGACCTTAGATCTTTCCCTCATGCCAACAAGTACTGTGTAAATTATAGTGTGTGTGCATGCGTGTGCATGTGTGTGTGTGAGATGGTGGTAATCTCAAATTTGTGACTCACAAAAAAAATGACCTTTAATTTTATCTAGTGTCTGTGAACATTCTTTTTTTTCTTTTCAGTATAGGAAAGGAAATCAAGAGATTCTAAGCAGAAAGTCTAGTCCTTTAGAACTAGTTAGTGACCATTGATTATTCTTTGTCATTATTTGATCAAGTTAAATAGTAAAATCACATTGAAAAGAATTTGAAATGTGTCAAATATTATGAAGAAGAGCTAGTTATTAAGTTTTGATTAAACAAATAGTTGTTTTGAAAACTTCTTTTAAGATGCTGATAAAAGAAATTTAGAAACAAGATTCTTTAATGTTCTGGGAATTCTTTCTTTAGGTTGAAGCATGACCTGGTATCTTCAGGGTTTTAATTTTGAATTGACATTCTCTTTTGAAGACTTAAAAAAAAAAAACTTAATGTGGATAAACAAACACTATTTCAGAATGCTGCATGGGGGGATAAGAATAAGCCACTCTGTGGTTCAAGAACCTTCCTTGTTCCAGCCCTTCATTTTCACCTTCCAGCTGTTTGCATATTTCCTCATACAGCAATTTGCTCTTACATGTATCACTTAAAGGCCCAAATGGGATGTAACTGTCACAGCAGTAACTGACTAATACAGGTTGGTCTTGTTTTTTTAACTGAATACATTGCTCAAAGCAAACTCCTCTTTTTTTTTTTTTTTTTTTTTTTTAAAGCAAAGCAAAGCTCCTGGTTTATTTCCAAATTTTGTATGTTTCTAAAAAATAATGCTTTTTTTTAACCTTATGAAAAAGGCAATACTCTATCTCTGCATAAGAAAACAGTCAATTGGTTACATTACATTCTTATAATCTGTTTATTTTGTTCATGCTTGTGAGGCTAGTTATCTGCTGAGAGTTTAAGGCCATTGATTATGGCCCTATGGCATGTATTTTAAAGATAAATGTGTCTGGTATCTCTGAGTGACAATTGGGACTCCTAGACACTATAATCAGAGATTCACCTTGAAAGGATGTAAACCCTCTATGAGGTTAGTAGACTGTCAGTAACTTTCAAAAGCAGAAACCCCACCCCTACTCCAAGCACACATACCCCTTTTCTCCAGGATGTTGATTGAATCAAGTTGGAGTCTTGCAAAGAGCTGGAAGGGAGAGAAGAGCTCTTCAGCAATTCTGCTTAAGAAAAATTTTTCACAGACTCTTAGATCTGTGAAATTGAGGTCACTCTCTGAGAGTGGAGAATGTTGGCACGCAGAGATGTTCTGCGTGCTCCAGAAGACCTGCAGAACAATTCTTTGCTTTTATGTTGATGTAAGACCAAAATAAATTTTTGACAATAAAATAGTGGACTATTTAGAATAATCTAAGCATTTATAAAGTTTGATAGATTTTAATGAATAACTTCAGTCTTCTCTGAGTTTTGCTCCTCAATATTAACATTGTTTCAAAATGGGTTTGTGGAGACAATTTTCATGCAAGAGAACTGTACTTAGCTGTCAGATTTTGGCCAGAGTTTTTTGAATCATTTTATGCTTTTGGCAGCTGACTTGCTTGAATCTAATTGTGGGGAGGGGGTGGGGGGGGCGGGAAGAAAGGAAAACAATAACCTAAAAGTTACTAAATCCAATTTAATTAAAATGTTGCCTTTTTTAGCACTTTTTTTTCCCAGATATGAAGGGGTAGTCATTTAATTGGAGCTCTAAAAATAAGGTAACTTTATAATATAATATTAAATGTTAACCTGTTTCATAACAGGTATAAAATAATTACCTCTAATATAATGCAAGTTTGTTATAGAACATAGAAAGTGTTACCTCTGAGCTGGCTTTTCTCTACATCAACTTTTTTGTGTTTTATGTCAATTTTCTCTGCCATCAGAAGAAAACAAAAATGAAAAGTAATTTAAGGTTCTCTTTTCAGATGTAATATTGATCTAATTCTGGTCTCTGGAGGAGGAAACAAGAGTTCAGGGTTTGGGATGGGGAGCATGAGTCTCCGAGACATAGACAAACATGTAGAAACCCATTGGCATTTATTTTGGTCAACTGTGTTAAATGAATTCTCCCAAGTCATGCTGGCTCTTTGTAATAATTCTTAGTTTGCCCGTCCAGCCCTAGAAGAACATTGATCCAGGCTAGATCACTCAGGATGTTTGCTTATAATCTCAAATGAGGAGAAAAAACTTCAGATGGCAGTAGGGAAGTGTTTCTCTGCTAATTTCAAGAATCTGTATTTCTGCGTCTATGAAACACTGTCTATATGAAAGAGGCTCTATTACGTTCTCATAACTCAGACTTGGTTTCCTGAAGAGAGATTGCTTCCTCACATTTAACTTTAGTTAAAACTAAAGTCAAAGATTTTTTTTTTAATACTCTTTCTTCCTACAAGTGATGTTAAATAAGGCTGTAAAGAATTTATGAGGAAACAAAGAAAGTTGTTCAGAAAACTGGAGTTTCCTTTACTAACTCAGTTTGGCAATAACATGGCGCAAAATCAAAGCATCCTAGCCAAAATAAATCTTCACAATGGAGCTATCAGATATGAGGTAATAGTGTGACATGCCTGCGGGTATCAGACATTCTTGTAAAACCACAGACTTAAAATTTGGTCCTGCGTCATTAATCCACAGCTCTGCCAAGCAACAACAGAGAACACACGTTTTAAATCAGTGTTGCAAGCCAAATGTAATTCCCACCAAAAATAATTAAATCTTTTACCAGAGGTCTGAGTCTGGGCAGCTTATGCTCTGAGAATCACTTTGATGGCATGGAATCTGAATCTCATTTTGGTGTGAAAATGAGATGGTTATTGCTCAGAACAAGAGGAAATGTCAGCCGCAAAAGATAGGGCTATCAAGTGACTTGGTACCTTGAAGTGATACTTGTCGAGGTAAGATTAAAAAAGGGTTAGCTAAGAAATCTGTAAGTCCTTTCTGATAGCTGCATAGATCCTTTTACAATGTTCATTTTTAATGATTAGAGAGTAGTTCACACTCACTCTAGGAAAGTTGTAAAGTGTGTGAGAATGTATAGAATAAAATATCATTTTGGTCTCATATAACTCAGACATAAACTTTATAACATTTTACCACATTTCCTTTTGGTCTTTTACACACACACACACACACACACACACACACACACACACTCACACAGCTGTATCTGAGAGAATATGTAAAATTTGAATCATCGTATTTTTTTAGTGTTTTGTTTTTTATTTTAACTGAACATATTACTATTTCCCATCCCCTTACATATTCTTCAAAGATAAGATATATAATGGCTATACGATATTCCATTTGTCTGGCTATACCATAATTCACTGAGTATATGTTCACTCTATAGATTGTTTCCTATTTACTGCTAGCATAAGTAGTATTTTACATAAAACATGCTCACATCTCGAATTATTTTTTAGATGGAATTTTAAAAGTGGACTTATGGGGTTCAAGGATAGAAGCTTTTTGAGGCTCTTGCTATGTATTGCTAGCTGTTTTCCAGAAAAGTTATTAACTTCCACTAGCTGTGTCATTTGCTATTATCAAGCAACATCTTCGATAGGGATAGGTACGAAGAGGGAAGAATGCAACATACTTTGTGGTTCAATATTTCAAATCTCAAATTATTTATTGAACAACACCGGTAAGTGCCTAACATGATTCCTAGCACTGAGGATACAGTATTAAACAACAACAACAAGAAACCAAATTCCTGTCCTCAATGAGCTTACATATTACTATGGAGAAAAAAATAAAATAATTAAATCGGGTAAGGTATTGGCGTTATGAAGAAAAATACAGTGAGGAAGGAAGATGGGTAGTGGGAGGTTGGATGAACGTTGCACAATTTGCACATACTCTTGGGATGTTTGAAATTTTCCACGTTTGAGGACATTCCTGGTTTCTTGGAAGAGGTTAGTGAAAAAGTAGTTTGAAAGTATTGAGCTCCGAAATCCAAATTAAATATTTGAGGAACTTGGGAATCTGTGACCATAAAAGGTATTAAATACTAAATGTAGACTTTCATTAGTGTTAAGAAATTTCTGTTCTTTTATTATTTTTATCCTACTTTAATTCATCTGTTAAAGACGTCTTAGCTATACATGAACAACAGGCTGCATATGACTTTTGTCTCTCTGCTTTGTTTCTCCATTTCCTTGGCTATTATCTATTCAAGGAGAGTACGGGGAATAAAAGGCTTGGTGGGTGGGGGTGAGAGATAATATAGGAAGAAGTAGGCAAAGAAAAGGAAAATGGAAAAATAATTAGAAGCCCAATTCAGAGCAAAGGCAGTGCCTGGTGGGGGACACCTGCCAGTCAAAAAGTGCTTTGATGAGTTGTCTTTTAAACTTCCTTTGGCTGTCTGAGGGGTAGCTCAGTGGTGTGATTCGGACTACTAGAGTTGGATGTAAATTATCTAATTTTTGGATTTGTTCTTTTACCAGAGAAATAAAAATAACCCTTATTCTGTATTTCGGGGTGTGGAGGGACACCTTTATTAAGCTTTCCTTAGTTCTTTACAAATTTTATCACTCTTCAAAAACTCTTTTTTTTTCTTTTTACAAAACAAAGATCTCTAGTCTCCTATCATAATTTTGGCATAATATAGGAGAACTTTAAAGCCAAGCTAAGAAGAGATTGAAAAAAAAGTAAAAGTTCTGTTAATCCTAAGATTTTCAAAGTTTAGTCTTCTCACAAATTATTTTATCAAAGATTTGAAAGTTTTAAAAACCACATTTTTTTCTAAAAAAGAAAAAATTACAAATATTCTCTTTAAGTTTATTAAACATTTTTTAACAACATAAAAATAGCTATGGTGCTGCTGGGAGTAAACAGTAGGACCATTTTTTTGCATGCTCTGAATTGAGAACAACTTAATTCTTAGAGATCTTTCTTCTCTAACTTTATCTTTCCCAAATAAAAATTTCTTCACTCATTGTTTCAAATCACACATTTATTTTAAATTTAATTCAAATAAAAACTAAGATATGTGTAGGCCCAGAAAAGATAGTTGTATTAACCGTTGCCAAGTAAATCCAAATTTATATTTCTGCCATTTGATGGAAATTTGTTTCCATTGTCTTGTTAGTGTTAGAGGTGAGGTAGAATAACAGTGGGCAAAGCATAGTGGGAAAATGATACTCAAATTGAGCCAGAAAGGCACTGATATAGACTTGTCCCATATCACATTCTAGCTAGGAGACCCAAAACTTGGGGGAGAGGGGTGAACTCTTATTTATAGTCCAATGTTATTTTCATCTCATCAACGTTTATTATTTTTTTAATAGAGATGGGGCTGTGTTTTTCATATAATTATTGGTTGCTATGGAAGCAGCATTTTAAAATGACAAAAATTGAACATAAACCAAGGAACTTAACACCTCTAAGGTTGAAATTACTCCCAGTCTTGCTGGATTGTTGTAAGAGACAACACATAAAAAGGACCTAGAAGAGAGCTTCTTTCATTGTAGATGCTGAATAAATAGAATGTATTATGGTGACAGAAGGCAAATGAAATTTCCAGTTATATAGATCATTGCTCAGAATGGAGAACCAATAGATACCATCTAAACATAGGGATATAAAGGTAACCTGTAGAAAAATGTCAAATCAATAGAATCTTTTTCAATGATCTGAATATACACAAATGTATATAGTAAGATACATTTTTAAAAGCTTACCTTTTATATCAATATGCATAAATGTGATAAATGTTCCTATTAAGAAAAAACAACTTCCAGATTAGATCATAAAGCAAAACAACTGTATAGTACATATAGGATCATGTCTAAAACAGAATAACTCAGCAAGGTATAGCAAGTAAACACATAAAATAAATATAGCAACTCTCTCAATTTTTTAACTAAACAAATGAATTTGGATAAAGATAACAAAGAAAAGTACTTTATAGTGGTAAAGATAGAAAAGAAAGAACACAAATTTTATTATATTATAATCACAACTAAGTAAATTATATGTACACATGAGGGCTGGAGGTAAACATGATAGACCAAAGTGATGAGATTATGGATTTTTTTTCTTGTTCCTTCCCATTAATGCTGTTAAAATTAATAATAATAGGATTGATTTCTTAAATTGAGTGCTGATTATAATTTAGAAATTTAGAATAATTAGAATAAAATTCCTGAGATATATCTCATTATCAAATAAGAAGTACATATTTTTTAAAGATTTTTAGATACATATATCATCCACTCAGAGTATAAGTCTTTTTCTTTAGCACTACAATCATTTCAGCTACCTGGTTCAACAGAAACTTTGAGTCCATTTTAATTTGATTGTGATGTGATGTTGCTGTCACTTTTATGATATACTGCTCTTTGACCATCAAGTAGTTATCTTCTCCCTCCATTTTTATAGCAATATGAGAACTGGAGGCCCAACCAGCCAGACAGCTTCTTTTCTGCTGGAGAAGATTGTGTTGTAATCATTTGGCATGAGAACGGCCAGTGGAATGATGTCCCCTGCAATTACCATCTCACCTATACTTGCAAGAAAGGAACAGGTATTAATTACCCCATTAATAATGTATACTTAATTTGTATTTCCATTATTAAGTGAACTCAGGAAGACTGAGCTTCATTCTCTAAGATACAAACTGGATATGTCCTGTACATCATCTCTTGTTGCTCTGGACTATTTTACTCTTACAATATAATTGAAAAGTTGATTTTCAGTAATGTTTTCACCATAGATTTCAGATGCTTAAGATAAAATGTAGCATTATGTAAGAAAAAAAACTATCTCCAAGTGTTTTCTTAAGACAAAACTTACAGCCAGCCCAAGGGCTGAAAGACCTGTTTATTTTGTTGAGAAAAGCATTAAAAAAATTGGTTGTCAACATCTAAAAATTGAGATGTATCATAAAATATTCTGGAATTGTTACTTAAAAAAAAAAAAAAAACACCTGGTACCATCTGATCCATGTTCAAATTTGTCCATGGTGTAAAGCACCAGAGTTGAAAACCACTGCCTCCCTCTGTGGGATCATGGAAGCTGTTCATTGAAGTCCTTCCCTGTTTTTAACTGCCTGGTATCTGTAGGCAGTTGAGTTTTTAAATCATTTCCTTAAAAGCTTATTGTATGCTTATAAACCATGGAACAAAAAAGCCATCCCTACATCTAGTTGAATGCTTCAAGGTAGGACCAAATAAAAACATTTATAATGTAAGTTCCATAATGAGGAGAATTGCTTAATTGACATTAAAAAGAACACATTAAAAAAGATTATTTTAAAATAGTGTGTTATGTTTATCATTGACCAGTGTGTTTGAATTTCTAAGGCATACTGTATAGACATCTTCCTTAACCCAATAGAAATCCATAAATATTTTTAACCTGTTTGCAATTGATAATGGTGTTGAATATGAATATTTAGTCCCTAAGCATAGACTTTTACCTACCTAGAGTAAGAGTATAAAGTACAAATGCAAACTATAAAATCCATTTGATTTGTCTTTGAATATAAAAATAACAAAACTGCATATACAAAGCCTGTAAATATTTCAGGAATGATTCAAACACCAATAATGAGAAATGCTATTAGAATAAAGAGAACACCAACATACACAAAGCTCAGATGAAACTCAACCATTATTTGTGACTACTTTGCTATTCTCTTATCTAAATTAGAATTTATTCTGCATATCCTTTCTATATGAGCAGCCTTCCTGACTATGCACATTACTTCAGCACTTCTGCAATGGGACTTGTGAAAATAGCAAATCAGGTGTCTGTTTTCCCTGTTTCTAATGTAAGAAGTCTTTAATGAACTGTTTGTCTTTATCCAAATGTCATGTTTGCTTTTTCAGATCTCCAAATTGTTCTTAGAGACATGCATTTCATTTTATGATCCAAACATTCTTCTATTTCCTCAATTTTTTCCCATAGCAGGGTTTCTCAACACCAGCACTATTGACATTTTGGGCCAGATAATTCTTAGTTGTGAACATTGTGAAAATTGCAGAATGTTAAGAATCATCTCTGCCCTCTATGCACTGAAGGCCAGTAGCATTCTCCTCCATTCCACATTACCCTCTCCCTTTGTTTTATGACAGCTAAAAATGTCTCTAGACTTTACCAACTGCCCCCAGGATGGGAAGGAGAGGAGAAAAACTAGCTCAAAATTAAGAACCACTGCCCTTATAACTAAAAAGAATTCATAAACCATCATCGCAGTTTACATTTTGCAGTGGAGAAAGAGATTAATAAAATATTGGCTCTAATTCATTAAAGGAGAAAAAACAAAATAAAATGATCCTTGTGTTTTATCTCCTTACTGTCTGATTTTTATTTACATATATTTGAATCTTTGTTAATCAGTACTTTGGGGAATTTTATGAATTTTATAAAAGTCTATGGACTTTTATGAAAGATATTCATTTCTCCTTTTAGATAGTTTAGATGTCTTTAAACATACAGACTTAACTAGTTCTAATTTTAATTAAATACTTGTAGAGAAGGATTATAATATATACTATATATATATATATGTATATATATATATATATATGTATTTTAAAGGACACCTCAATGCGTGCTATCCATACTTCTTTGGAGCACCCTGCAGATTCCTTCTAATTCCATTCATTTAATTCCCAATTTCAGCCATAGATAATGACTTAATTTCTTACTTTTCTCTTTATTATGATCACATATGCTTATATCTATATATAACAAATTGTTTAGTCCTATATAATTTTGACCTTTATGTAAGTGGAATCATACTGCATTTTGTGTCTTGCTTCTTTTGTTCAGCATAATGTTTGTGATATTTATCCATGTTGATGCATGTAGCTATACTTCTTAATTTTTGCTGTATATAGTATTTCATTGTATGACTATATAACATTTTATTTATCGATTCTCTTGTCAGTGGACATTTGGGTTATGTTGTGTTTTTACTATTATAAACAATGTTTCTTTGAACATTCTTGAACTTGTTCCTGGTAGACATTCGTGAGTTTCCATAGAGTATTTTTCCAGGAGTGAAGTGCTGAGTCATAGGATATATGTACCATCAGATTTACTAGAAAATGCCAAATTATTTTCCAAAGTGGTTGTACCAATTTGCACTCCCACCAGCAATGTGTGAGATGTCCTGTTATTCCACATCTTCGCCAACATTTGATAAGTTCGGACTTTGACATTTTTGCCAATCTGGTGGGTATAAAATGTTATCTCTTATGATTTAATTTGCATCTTTTTGGATACTTTTTCCATGATATCTGTTCATATACTTATTGGTCATTCATGGCTTTTCTTTTGTGAAGTTTTTGTTCATGTTTTTTGCTTATTTTAAAAAATTGGTTGTTTCTCATTTATATATTGATTTGTAGGAGTTATTTTTATATTCTAGTTACTAATCCCTTGACAGTTAGATATTTTGTAAATATCTTCTTCTAGTTTGTAGCATGTCTTTACTCTTACCCTATAGCATTTTTTGATGAATGGAATTCTTTATTTTATTGTATTTTCCTTTATGATTTTAACAATTTTATATTTCAAGAAATCCTTACCCACCCTAAAATTATAGTCTATTTCGTTCTTAGTGTTTATAGTTTTATCTTTTATATTTATACATTTAAACCATCTAGAAATTGATTCTCCATACTTTCTCTGAGGTAGGGAACTAAGTAACTTTTTTTTCCATATAAAATACCCAATTGTCCAAGTGAAAAAGCTACTTTTCCTCACTGCTCTACTATGTCCTTCTGTCAAATATTAAGCATATATGTGTGGCTCTACTTCTGATATTTGCCTGTCCTTGACAATATTTTAGCTTTATGGTGTCTTCATATATAAACAGATTTAGAAGAAATCTGACATTTCTTTCCTTAGAATTATAAAGATAACTTCTAATTTGCCAACATAGCACAGAATTAAATATAATGAATCATCTAGTTGATAATTTTTAACCTTCTATATTGCTTTGACCTTATTCTATCTAGATACTTGCTAGTATCTAAACAATGGTGTAGGCTTTCCATATTACGATTACAGCTATTGAGATTGGGGTTATCATTGAACCACATACATAGTGTAGTTTATTAACTGAAAATGACAAATAATTATAGAAATCTCTGCTTATAGGAATTTGTGAAGATCAAATAGTTATATGTGCAAATATTTCTAATTTTTTAGTTATAGATAGTATGACCTTATAATTTTTTAGGTTATATCTATCTGACTAACAATTTCTAACACGAATGAAGAAATATTGGATTGTGTTTCATTAAAGAAAACTTTGTTATGGGTCAATATGTTCCAAGCTGTTTAGTGAAGCATAAGTAAATTAGAGGAATTAAATATTTAAATTAAACCCAAATTTGTCATTGCAAAAGAATGCGTTGCAACAGCCTTCTGAGTATATAAATAAATTTTATAATTGCAAACTTTTAATATTAGGATGTTGACATTCAGACAACTTGGTACCAAGGTTTCTAATAAATGGCCTCCCATTGAAGAATTGCATTATTACATAAGAGAATATAACATGTTCTTGTTATGGGCCTTGTGATGCCATAATTCTTAGGAATTGGATAGGAAATACCATTTAGGGAAATTGTATTTAAGTTAAATTAAGTTTGTATATGAGATATATAGCAAAACATGGTCACTTAATAAAAGTTAAACTTTAAAGCGTATCACTTAAAACAAGTACACCAGTGATGAATAAAGCTGTAAGCTCACAATAAGTTGAATCTGTATGGAGATGGAGGGAAACTCAAGATAATTACTATGTCCTCACTTTCCCCCTGTCTCCATACAGAAGACAGAAAGAGTAAATAAAAGGAGCCAGAGATATTTCACTGATACTTAAAATTTTTGTCCATATTTTGAAACTGTGATATTATTATAGATTTTAAGTTTTTTCAAGGAGGTGACAACAACAGTCAATTGTTATTGTTTATTTATTAGTTTATTCATTATTGTTCCAAGTGAAGGAGAGTAAATAAAACTTTGGATGGTGATGAAGACAATACCACCAGGCCATGTGAGACAGGTGCTTTTTAATTTGGAATTTTTTAAGAAAAGTGACCATTTAGCCCTATGGTTCTTTAATAATACATAATTTAAAATCACATAATCTAAGATTCAAACTAGGCCCAGAGCCTCAATATTTAGTGGGGTTTTTTTTCCTTAAAAATTTTCAATTTGTTAATTCTGATTGCCTTTGATGAAGGTGCTTGACTGGGTACATAAAGAGGGAAAGAGAATAAAAGGGACACATACTAATAGAAATATTTAGATTATTTGGAAATAACCTAATTTACTTTTCTTTAGTTGCTTGCGGCCAGCCCCCTGTTGTAGAAAATGCCAAGACCTTTGGAAAGATGAAACCTCGTTATGAAATCAACTCCCTGATTAGATATCACTGCAAAGATGGTTTCATTCAACGCCACCTTCCAACTATTCGTTGCCTAGGAAATGGAAGATGGGCTATGCCTAAAATTACCTGCATGAACCGTAAGTGGTACTTTAGAAAGAATGGACAACCGTGCTATAACAACCACTAGACGTCCTCATTTACGGCTGCGGTATTGGTAGTTCAGGGTATGGAGCAAGTAATATTGTTGTGTTTTCTTTCTTTCTTTCTTTCTTTCCTTCCATGCAGCATCTGCATACCAAAGGACTTATTCTAAGAAATACTTTAAAAATTCCTCCTCATCAAAGGACAATTCAATAAATACGTCAAAACATGATCACCGTTGGAGCCGGAGGTGGCAGGAATCGAGGCGCTGATCCCTAAAATGGCGAACATGTGTTTTCATCATTTCAGCCAAAGTCCTAACTTCCTGTGCCTTTCCTATCACCTCGAGAAGTATTATCAGTTGGTCTGGATTTTTGGACCGCCGTCCAGTCATTTTGGGTTGCTGTGCTCCCTAAACATTTTGAATGAAAGCATTGGTATTCAAAAAGAAAGCAAGCAAAATGAAAGAAAATGAGGGCAGAGAGTAACCATTTTCAGCCTATTTGATTTCTTTAGTTTTCTATTTGCCTTCAGTGCAGACCATTTTATAATGGATACCAGCCTACTGTACTATTTAAAAAGCTCAATTTCAGCACCAATGGCAATGTAAATAAGATGATTTAATGTTGATTTTAATCCTGTATATAAAATAAAAAGTCACACTGAGTTCGGGCATATTTAATGATGATTATGGAGCCTGAGAGGTCTTTAATCATTGGTTCCGCTGCTTTGGATAGTTTGTTTAGGCTGGAAATGGTTTTACTTGCCCTTTGACTGTCAGCAAGACCGAAGACAGCTTTTCTGGACAATTAGCAAACACAAAGTCTTGTAGGTCACACTGCACTGTCTCAGTGTGGGTGCAGTTTCTGCCATGTGATGCTGAAGCCTGGCTAATGGGATCCTGATGGACCTCGGGACTGCAATGTGGAACTCTTCTTTGCTGCATTCCTTTTTCTTCACTTACAAGAAAGGCCTGAATGGAGGACTTTTCTATGACCAAGAGCATTTTTAGGGGTCAAAGTGCTAATTATTAACTCAAGCAGGTCTACTTTTTAATGGCTTTCATAACACTAACTTGCAAGATTTCAGATCAACACATTTCAAATGGATAGAGACCTAGGGCTCTGGAGGGTGGGGGATTGTTAAAACAACAACATACATTCAAAGAAAGAAATTTTGTATATATAACCATTTTAATCTTTTATAAAGTTTTGAATGTTCATGTATGAATGCTGCAGCTGTGAAGCATACATAAATAAATGAAGTAAGCCATACTGATTTAATTTATTGGATGTTATTTTCCCCAAAACCTGAAAATTGACATAGTATGCTAGTTATTTTTTCAGTGTTAGCCTTTATGCTTCCCTCACACAGTTTGGAACCATATAATCTAGATACTTTGTCCCTGATTAAATAATGTGATGGATAGAATGCATCAGTGTTTATTATGAAAAGAGTGGTGAAATGTATAGCTTTCAGTAGACGGTGTTTGCCCATTCTAAGCAAGGAGCATATATATAGAAATAATGTAGGCATTTCTGCCTGTTAGGTTGAGTGTATGTCTTGAAATGTCTTTCCTATCTCTTCCCATTTGTTTTCTCCCCTTTATTTGAATAAGTGACTGCCGACAATGACTTTGAATTATTATCCACTTAATTAATGTTTTAAAAAAACCTGTAATGGAAAGAAGGCATTTAGGAATCTTTCTCTAATTTCAGTTACAATGACCTTAGAAGAGTAGATAACAAATAAAATGCAAATAGCAAAAGAACAATTCCACACTAATTCTTTTCCATAAAACCCTTTAGCTTAGAAGGACCGACAGGAGCTACAATCATTCACAGTGTCTTTAAGCAAGTTCCCTTGGTTGCTGCATTAGCTGTAATCCACCTTGGGTATTCTAGAGCACAGAACAACATTGTGTCAACCTATTAGGTTTAAAATTTTCCTCTTTCATTCCTATGCACATGATACGTTCCTGTATTTATATTATAACATGTATAGTGTAAAATGTGAATGATTGTGGGGTTTTTTTGTGACTGAAAATCTAAAATTTTTGTAACTTTTTATACCTGCTTTTGTTTCACCAAAGAAACCTAAAGTCCTTCTTTTACTATACTGTGACTGGTCTGGTTATTTATAACTGTAAATCCTAATGTGCACCAACATTTTCACATTCTAGTTCCATTACTGAGTACAAGCCGCTGGCCTGGATGAAATAATTTCATGGCTAGCAGAGAAGTGATTATATGTGTACCTGCAAAAATTGAGATATTAATTCTAATAATGTTTACATATACATACTTATGCATTAATCTCAAATATGAAAGAAACATGCAATAGAAAAAGCGATAGCTCAGATTTACTGAATGTTTCCTATGAACCAGGCCAAATGTTTTACGCGCATTATCTCCCAATAAGCCTGTGAGAGCGGCACTGTTACTCTCTGTTTGATGATCGAATGTAGAAAACGTGCCATTTGTTCAAAGTTATGTAAGTAGTTTGTAGTGCATGCAGATCATCTCTAGAGCCTGCATGGTATTCTCAAGAAAAATATAAAATATTATGTTCCTAATTGTTATACATTTAGGAAGTTAATTTACTGGCTAGAAGATCATATCTAAGTAATAATCAGAAGGTGTCAGGAACACCAAGTTCCTATCTATCCAGATATCCATCCATTTCTTCATTTTTTATTTATTCACTATTTATTAAGTACTTACTGTGTGTCAGGCATTGTACTAGAACCCAGAGATTCAGTAGTGAATGAGCTAGTCAGGTCTCTGCTTACCTATGGGATTTATTTTACAGCCCACTCTATTTAATATTTTTATTGCTAATTTGGAAGAACAAATAAATCCCTTATGTGTTCTGCTGTATAGAAAATATCATAAAGGTGAGTTAAAAATTATTTTTGGATTTCTTTCCTGGAATGTCAGAAATATATGAGAATTTGGGCATGAATAGATGCAGAAAAGAGGAAATTCTTTTCTTGGCTAAGCTTGTCATTTTAATGTGTAATCTGTCATATCTTTTACACAGAACTTTAAACAGAAATTATCCAAGAGAGTATGTAAGGATCTGCATTGCTCATGCATAGATCTCTTTAGGTATTTATAAACCCATCAGGAAAATTTCTATTGCTTAGGTGCAAATATTGGAGACTGTTGGATGTTTCATTACCCAGAATACTAGGTCAGAGTGAGAAACTTAAGGAGAGTTTCACTACTCAAGTCAACCAGAAGTGGTTTTCTATTCATTTCTAAAGGCTAGGTTACATATCAGGGGAAGAATATGCCCCTACCATAAGGGACTATTTAAAAAGAAGTGGTCTTCTAGGGTAACTGAAATGGAAAAGAGGTAAAAGAGATTGTATATGATACAGGAAATAGGAACTGGATTAGCCTTGAGCTAATTGCCTAGAAGTCATATATCATGCAGAATAAAGTTATAGTTTGGAAGTAGACAGGAAGAAGGTAATAGGTTGCATAAAGTTTCAGAGTTGATTTTGTGTATAACCTGTGCATGAATGATGCCTATCAAGAAAAGAATCCACAAGAGAAAATGTATTTTAGATAAATGCAAACGATATTATCACATGGCTAAGGACTCAGTGATAACTTCCACATTTTTAAATGTGTCTCTTTTTATTTCCTAATATTACAAATGCACTGAAATAATTTTGAAGAAAAAGGCCCTCGATGATATTTTGGTACCGATATTCATGCATCCTCTTTTTCTTGTGCTGCAATTCCCATTTGCTAAAAAAACCAGAATTCACCTAATGGTTCTTTTCTAAAACAAGTCAAAATAGAAAGTTTATAAAACTCATTCTTTGAATGAGTCATTCTAGATTGTATAATCTTTTCCCATTATTACTCACTTCTGTATGTTTAGATCCCAGCTAGGGAAGAAAGAGCAAATGCCAAATAAGAACAAAAATCATTTTTGTTGAGATGTTTACAGAAGAAACAAAGCCTGGGTTTTAATTGAAATTGAATTCAGAGTTCCATCTGAGTTCATTGAATGAATGACCTCTGCTGAAGATTAAAAGTTTGCTGCCTTAAGGCAGTAAGTTTTAAATGATTTTTGATAGTGTTTACTCTAAAAACAGAAAAATTAACTATGTACCTTTTACTTCTCAAGTTGTCAACAACAACAAAAAATCATTATAAAATTAACCAATTGTAAAGGATGTTGTTTTGGCATATTTTACATATCGTCATTCTAAAATAAACATGTAACATCACTCTTTTAATTAAGTTTAGTAGAATCTAAATACCACAATGACTTGATGTCTACTATCATCCATTTAAAAAATATTTGAAGAAAAATACTATTTTAAAAGCCAAATATTTTATTTTTAGATTTACCTTTTTTACTTCAGTTCACATATACATCAACATCTGTATTAAAATCTGAACATTAATTTTCTTATGAACATAAAGATATAAAAGTTAAAAATCCTCTCCTGGATTGAGTTATAATTTTGCTGATATACAATTGATAAAAACAGTATTATACTCATAAAATTTTGAAAATAATTATATGAATTGTAAAATTTTATTAAAAATATATCTAAGATGACTATGGCTGTTTTTCCCAATGCACATTTCTATGAGTAAATATTACTTTAAACTAGAATATGTTATGGCATAGCATCGATTCTATTCCAATTTTGTTTTTATAGATTTAAACACCAATTAAACTTGTTTACAGATAAGTAGATGGAAATGATAGTTTTATTATGCAATGCTATTCATTTTTTTTTTACCTCTCTCTGAATTATATGCCAAAAATCACAGTGATCTTTCAAAGTTATTTTCAGTTACCTTTCAGCTGACATATCTATGAAGTCCTTCTTAAATTTTTCATGTAAACACCCAACTTAAAAAAGGATTTGATTTGTACAGTGTTATCAGAATCATTCATTTTGAGTCATTCTTTTATTTAATCATAGTTTTTACATACTGTGGCAATGCATTATAAGACTCAGGATGGATGAGAGGTATGTTTGATGTGATGGTGGTTTTTTATAAAATAGGAAAAGAGCAATTGTCTAAAGCCTTTGATCCTATAAGTTTGTTTCCTGAAATAACAGCATTACCATCACCGAGGAATTTGTGAGAAATGAAAATCCTCAGAACCTACCCTATTGAATTATAAATTTGGGGATTGGAGAGAGCAACCTGGGTTTTCACAAGCACTCCAGATGATTCTAATGCATTCTAAAGTGTATGATGTAAAACTGATGTAAAGAAGATGCAAAAGTAGAGCCAACAGCCTCCACCACAGATAATTTCTTACACAGATGAGTTTTAGGAAAGAGGCCAGATAAAATTGAAATTCTGGAAGTTGCTTCTCTTTGTGTGCCCATATACCTCTTGGAGAGTCCTGGGGTATTCCCAGGGTAAACGGCCCTAGTTTGAGGACCACTGCTTAGATTTTTAGTATGTTATCTATCCATATTTATGAACATTCTATCAGTTGGTGATGATTACTTTCCAACCTTGGACAGAGCCTCTGGTTTTACAGGTGAGAAAACAGCATGATTAAAAATGATCACTTCTTAAAGGATAGACCTCAAACAAAGTTTGAAATGCAAGAATTAAGACAAATTTATAACTAAGAAGTAGATTCAGAAAAGATACATTGTAACTTCCCAGCAAGAGACAGCCTTGAAAAGCAACTTCAAACACAGTAGAAAACCCCAAAAGAGATCCTTTTGGGAGAATCTTTGGAGTGAATTGATCTCTGAATAACTCCATTTCCTAAATCAAATCATCTTTTCCCATTAGCCAGATTGAACTCACTATTCATTCAGTAATATATATTGAGTACTTACCATGTACCAGGCACTATGCTAGATATTGGGGATATTGTTAGAAACAAGATAGGCCAAGTCCCTATTCTCAGTGGCTCTTACAGTCTAATGAAAAATCAGCTGAGCACTAAAGCAGTAAGAAATTTGATTTCTCAAAATGTTGCTAATGCCTCCATTCTTAGTCATCTCTTTGTTCTACTCTCCATCTTTACCTGATTCCTTCAAAACCATGGCCTTAACCACTTCCTGCATTATGATAACTTCCATATCTCTTTCTTTTGTGTGATGGTTATGTATCCAGTTGTTGAAGTTCATAGGCATATTAAACTCTATCTATATATCCCAAATCAAATGATTCTTTAAACCTCTCAATAGCCATCTACATATTTTTTTAAACTAGGAGTCTTAAACTCATCTGGACTCCTAATTTAATTCCCATATTCAATCAAGCACCAAATTCTATTAATTCTACCTCCAAAAGTTTCTCACATTCATCATCTCTCTCTATTCCAACTGTCCTCAATATCTCTACTATTACTATCTCTAGATGCATCACTTTCAAAATAATCTTTTAAACTCCTATAGAGTATTCTTCCAAATGTGCAGAATCTTCAGAACCTACTGCCTACAAAATACACATAGCAAAATACACATAGCAAAATGTGTTCCAGGTATTATGTGCTTAAGAAGACTGGAGGAATTGATTTAGAAATCTTAAATAAATCAAACATTAAGTTTTAGTTTTCCCTATTTAATTAAACCATTTTGGCTTCCTTTCAGTCTCAGATCAAAAGTTGAGCCCCCCCGCCCTTATAGCAGTTGTGTACAAGGCAGAAATGAAAGACCAGAAATGCTACATTAAAGGGGTATAGGTTTGCCTCTCCAGAGACACTCTCCACCCTTCTCCTTCCGCTTGTGCTGAGTGACTGTATAGACTGCTCCTACTGGGCTCAGCCATGGAGAGCAATGCAGGAGATGAGAGCAAGAGAGGAGAGTGATGGCAGTGTGTGTGCCCCTTGGCTCCCTCTTAATCCTGTAAGATTGCCATGGGCTGTCTGTGTCCCTGTAGCAAAGTCATTAGCTTCTCGCAGGACCCCATCTTCACATAGCCCTGTCTGCCTCCCGGCTCGGCTGCTCCTCTCTCGCCTTGACCCTTCTGATCTGGGATAGTGAGCACTCTCCACTCTTTTGGCTCAGGGGTACTGCACTATAAATTGTGATTTCTGTGATTTCCTTAAGCTGCCTGCCTTTATAAATAGTCCCTTTATTAAACTTTCTTCAGCTTATCCATTTGATAGTGTCATCTGTGTCCTGTTGGGTTCCCAATCGACAAAGGGTTTTTAGATGCATTTCTTCAGGGAAATTATGGAAATAACCGAGTTCATATCCATTGTAGTTGAGCTCATTACAGTCTGGAAGCTTTACATGTGTTCCCTTGGGTTTCTTCCACAGCATCTTATTGTGTGCTTTTATGAGATTACATCTTTAGTCCCTTCCTTGTAATCACTAAACACCAAACATGTGATTGTTACAACTGCCAGCTATTCTTCTGCCTCAGCTCTGTATCAACATAGCCACACTGCAGACTGGTTGGTCCTGAGGCTGTTCTCCTGCGTATATTTCCAAAATAAAATATGATACTCCTCAACTTGAGATCACAATCAAGTTCAGTTTTCAATGCTTGTTTTATAAATAGGATCAAAGAAAAAGAGTAGGAGTCAAGTTATACATGTGCATGGCAAGTTTCTCTTAGACTAAAACCCTACTATTTTAAAAGCTTTATGGCCGTACATACATAGGGAAGGTGGAGAGAGAAGGGAAGGGAAGATTGCTACTTTAAAGCAGCCAGCCCATTTTGCTTCTCTGGATAGAGTTATGCATTCATCTTTCAGAGGAAATTTTCCCCCCCTCTGTTTGGAGGAGCCATTCCAGGCTTTAAGTATACTGGTTTAAGACCAAGCTTCTACTTTGGAGTGAACTGGGAAAAAGAGAAACTGAGCTGCTCTGCATTAAAAAGTAGATGTTTTTCTCTTCTACAAAATTTTGTATGTTTAGAATAAACTTTTACATTAAAAATATTGTTTATTTTCTCTGAGGCCTTGATTCCAAGGAGTGGGAAATATTTGGCAGAAGGGCCTTCCTCAGTTGAGGAGGAAAGCTGGTCGGCACATGATGGCAGGTGTGCTGAAACGGAGAGAAACCTCTAGTCGAGATCTGCAGAGGGGCCTATAAACTCTAGTCCAGGCCAGTAAAGTGCACAGTTTTAAATGTTGCTCAACCATGATAGAATTCTTTACATTTCCTCATGTGTTCAGGATAGTTTTGTTAAGACTTAACTGAGCTTTTCAGAATTAAATGATGAAACATGCCCTCTTCGGTGGGGAGGAAGGGAGATCAACGGTCATCTTAGTAAGCCAGGTACAGGTGGTGTGATATGGCCTAGAGTCATAAACCTGGTACCAGAAGGATGGCTGAGGTCAGACTGGCACGCAAGGTTGATTTATGAGACAGGGCCGTGTGCCAGAAATGTTTGTGGAAAAGAGTCTGCAAAAGTTTTTTTTTTTTTTTTGGTCAAGCTTATTTGGTCTTGGAAATATTGTTTTAGCATTAAGGGAAGTGAAATCTCTTAAACCTTAATTTGAAAATATTTGTATTATGTAGGCTTTCTTATAAATAATATCTTCAATGCTTAATATGTGGCAATACTTTTAATGTTGAGGCTCATCTCCTTAAAATATGAGGTAAATTAACAAATGCTTTCATTTTGTATAAGGATATGTAAGACAAAAAGAGTGATTTGGAAATTTAAAAATGAACATTATAAGCAAGGGGGGAGGGGAAAAGTAACCCAGAAAAATAAACAGAAGAAAATTAGCCAAGTAATTCCATAAGAATGACAGTAATACAATAATATAATGGTTTTGGGAAAGGATTTAGGAAAGGATTTGGATTTTAGAGGTTGTGCTAATCTAGATAGAGCCAAACATCATTAAAAAGCAGACATTGGCATTTGGTGATGCTCTGATTAT
Source organism: Eonycteris spelaea (assembly GCA_003508835.1). Classification (NCBI taxonomy): domain Eukaryota; kingdom Metazoa; phylum Chordata; class Mammalia; order Chiroptera; family Pteropodidae; genus Eonycteris; species Eonycteris spelaea. Next base: position 2,224,797 of record PUFA01000167.1, read on the forward strand.
GAAAGGAGGAAAGAAGAAAAATATTAATTATAACATTTGCAACAGAGTTAGGGAAAAACAGAAATACTATAAAGCATTTATGTTAAAAAGAGAAAACAGTTTACCTGGAAAATCAAGAAATATTTGAAGCTCACTAATACTAGAGTTTGCTCGAGAGTTTCTGATCATATAAAGATGAAAAAATTTAGAATAATTTCTAATTAAAAAGGGTTTGAAAACACAAAAAATAATGGTCCTGTTTCTCCACAAAGGAGAGGGTTCAGGATAGAAAATAGACGAAAGGATGAGAGATGCTGAAATAATTGAGAATGAATGGGCCACTGTGCTAAAGCTGGAAAAAAATGGTCCTAGGCCGAAAATAGCATGGGCAATTAATGTTTATTGAATCGTTACTTGAATCATAACTCTCTCTATTAGACACTATGAAAACACTTTTAGGTATTGGTTAAATTATGTTATTGCTCTTCTGTTGTTGTCATTGTTAACTTTTTTACCAAAGCAATCCGTGCTCATTGTAAATGTGTTACAAAATACAGAAAAGCACAAATAGGAAAGCAAATGAACATTTGCTTTAGATAACTATTTTTAACCCACATGGTCCCAAAGAGTGCTCAATAACTATGTGTAGAAGGTATTATTTATTGTGTGCCAGTCACTCTCCTAAGTATATTGCCATCTGTTTCTTTTCACAAGAACGTAAGCTCTGCGAGCACAGGGACTCCTCTGTTTTGATCATTGCCATGTTCCTAACACCTGCAATAGTGCCTGGCATGCAGCAGACACTCAATAAATATTTGTTAAATGAATGACAAAATCACCTTTCTTAATATTCACATCGATTTTATTGTCATTCCTATTTATTTATGGAGAAACAGAGGCACAGGGATTACATTGACAGCCCCCAGTTGCGTAGTGCATAAGTTAGCAGGTACACCAAGCAAGTCTGACTCTGCACTTAAATAGTTGATTGTTTACTCCTTAGTTAGAGAGCAAGTTTACTGAATCGAAGGTCAGTGGGATGATGTTAATAACACTGTAGTGAAACTAAGACAGAACCCGGTTACCTCCTTGCCCGGGTGCTAACAGGATATTGTTATGTTGTTTTCATTGAGCAGTTCTATTAACCAGCAGCATTAGAAAGTGAGGACAAAAAAAAAAAAAAAAAAAAAAAAAAAAATGAGAAGGCATTTGTCTTTGTCTCTCACCACTGCATTTCAGAAATATACCATCTATAGTTGTCTTCCACCTAAGTGAGTGGCTAAATAGTTTAGTAAATGAGAATTATACTGACTATTGAGATTCTAGAATATCACACAAATGAATGTTTAGAAATATACAGTTGCAATTTATGTCAATCGAAGCCTGCAGAGTTAGCAAATTTCAGTGTCATTTCAGGCTGGATGTCAGCACATTGTGACTCACTCTTGCCTATTTAAAAAAGATATTTTCCATTAGAACAGAACCAGAAGTTGCTTTCCAGTAAGATGTGAACAATCTCCATGCAGCCACTTAACTTGGTCCTGAAGATCAAAATATTATTGCATGAAATTCGCAAATACAGCCCACATTATAGCGTTCATAGTAGTCACTGATATACTTTTATTATGTCCTGAGAATGTTTTGTATGTGAATATGTGAGCTTTTGAAATCAATGTAGAGATTAAATAAAATATTTGGTTTTTGCTTTCAAAGAAAATGGTGCAGAAAAAAAATACGGAAACACTGTGCTCCAAGTTTTTATAAACCTTAGATATCTATATCTATTTAGATTTAGGCTACAAAAGTCAGAGCACAAACTTATTCACTTGTGCACTCATTTTTTCATTCATTCAACAAATATTTTTTTGAGCAGGAACTACATTCCAGGAACTAGTCTATTTAATTTCTTGGATTCACTTAAGACTTTATTACATTGTTACCACAATAGGACAAGGCTCTTCTAGTTTTTAGTTGCTACTCCTGAACCATGAAAGTTTCGCTGTCCAGAAATGATCTAAGAATATCCTATACCTATACTGACACACTGAAATTACTATATATTTTCTGCTCAGGATTAAAGACATTTCATAGTATAGCAAGCCTTGTTGAAAACCAGAAATAACTTGTAAGTTCAGAATGGAAATAAATGTGTAGGGGGTAGGAAGGAAGATTTGTGTTCAAGCAACAGTAGTCTGTAATAATTTTGTGGCAGAAAAGGACCTTCCTGAAAATATTGCCTCAAATATTTCTTTAAAACTCATGTCTTCTGCCATCTTGTCAGTAGGTTTACAATGTATTGACCTGCTACCAAACAATGTTTTGGCTAACTTTCTGTTCTCATGTCTCCCAAGTTCTTATCTGGGAGTTGGGAACTCTATACTTCAGAAAGCACATCTGTCTGAAATCAGAACAGGTAAGATGAGGCCCCAATATCTCCATCTACTCTCTAAGGGGCTTCTTGAGACAGCCCCTATGGCTTCCAGTTTGCTCACATAAAGCAGCTGGTTCCCAACAGGACCTAAATGGTGTTTAGGATCTGGTGGTGTCTGATACGCCATGAAGAAATGATTCTTAGGGATGATGCTTTGTGAATATATTTCTATGGGAGATTTTGATGTAGCTGAAAACTAAAGGAAAAGGTGTTGTTTTTTTGTTTGTTTTTTCTGTTGAGGAAGTGAAAGGGCAGGGACCCGCATTATCTACTCTACCACTTGTGGCAGAAGCTGAAGGAAATATTTTTATCAGAGACCCCGAAACCAAAACTTATGCAGTGCTGTGTCTTAGGGCAAAAGGGACAAAATATGACCCACCGTTAAGGTGAGAAGGGCAGGGCAAATCTAATGGCTCTGTCATAGCGAGGGCTGCAGGCAACCTATCATAGCAGCAACGGGAATGTCAAGACACCCAGAAAGAACTAGAGGCTACTTCGGGAGCTAAGGATGCTGTGAGGCTTCTGGATCAGATTAATTTAGTTATTTTAGCCACTGCGATTCCCTCTGAGGCCATTCCAGTGAAAAGGGCGGTAGGTGAAACTAAAAGTGTTTAACAGTAGTACTGTCCTTCTTACAATGAAAACTTTTTACAAACTCAGATACATAAAATATATAAAAGTAAAGCTCTCTGTGTTGAAGTAGGGAGAACCAGGAGCTACCTGCTCAGCACACCAGGCATCTGTATTTTTTACAGCTCTTTCAAGCGTTTTCAATTTGCAGCAAGGTTGCAAACCACTGTTTTAGAGTAGCGCTTCTCAAACTTTAATGCACCTACAAATCACCTCGGGATTTTGTTAAAATGCAGATTTTGCTTCAGGAAGCCTGGGATAAGTGTGAGCGTCTCTCTGCATATCTAACAATTTCCTGAGTGATGCTGATGTTGCTGGGAGGTAAAATACTCTTTGCGCAGTAAGATCTTGGAGCACTGGATCTCATATTTCCATGGGCATCAAAATCTGCCAGAGTGCTTATTTAAACATAGATTATTGTGCCCCACTCTCAGTTTCTGATTCAGTAAGTCTTGGGTGGGGTCGAAATTGCATTTTTGTTTATGTGCAATGTAGCTTTAGACATGATCATGTACGACAGTGGTTCTCAAACCTGGCCACACCTGGAAAACGTATAAAGCATACTCAGCCTATAGTCACCTCCACCCCTCCACATCTTCCACTCCCCATTCCCTGTTCTCACAGAATCTGACCTAAAGCCCCCTGGGTGATCCTACTGTGCAGTCAGGTTTGAGAACCATTGGTTGAAGGACTCATAGGTCAGGTCACATCTGAAGACTTCAGATTTTATTCTAAATATAATACTATGTACTAGTTGTCTCTGTGTTACAAGTAATTTATGATGATATAAAGGGATTTTACAGCAGATCTCTGATGAAATCCTGACAACTGAACAATATGCTTTTATCTGAATAGGTGAATGAATAATCTGTATGAAATGGATACCACCTTCATTATCTCTATTACAAATGAGGAAGACCCAGAAAGGTTAACTAGACAACTCTTAATTCCTGTAGAGAAATATATTAATAGGTATACATATAGGTTACTTTGAAATCTACTAATGACAAACTGGCTATACAGTTTTGTTCTCATTTTCTATTACCTTTGGTCAGTTCCATTATGGGTTATGTGGCAGAAGCTAATTACTTGGAACCTGTAATTTGAAGTGACAAGTAATTGAAACTTGGGTTCTCTATGAGTATCTGTGCAATGCGTAATACATTATTAAACACTAATTATTTAAAACATAAATGAAGCCAATTGAAGTCAGCTCCAGCAGTTGGTGGTTAATAGTAAAATCGAAACTACAGATAATTAATGTGGGTCCAAAAAAGCTCATTTCAAGTTGGCTTGCAAAAATAATTTTTTGTCATTTGGTATAATTGTGACATGCTAATATGCCTAATTTTATTTGTCTCATCTACATTCACCTCATGTACTCAGAATGAAAAGCAGAACAAAGCTCTAAATCCAAGAAAGAAAGAAAATGATCTATCCCACACTCATGTTAATATTTCATCTTCTTTACTGAATTAATACTCTGAGGTTGCCAACACAAACCTCAGTGGAAATAGTGACTCTTTTAAAATAAATAAGTCTTTATCAGGTGAAATTAGTTTCAAATGGGATGTCATTATCTTACAAAATTTGATCACTGAATTTTTAAAAATGGAAACAAATCTCAGAACAATGAGATGCATATCACCAACAGTTTATATATGTACATACTATAGTGCATATAAGTATGCAACATATAAATAGTATAGATTATATAATAAATATGTACATATATAATATAAATCATCTAGCTAGCTAGCTAACTGTATCTATTACAATGTTCTTCTTGGTTTCTGCTTCTGATATTGCCCACCTGTCTTGGATCCTTTAGTAACATCACTTATGATGCATCTTGTACCAAAGCAGAAAAATATGCAGATTTCTAAAGGTATGGTCAAAGTAAAGCTATTGGTAAACATACCTCTGCGAGTTGCAGAGAAGACTCCAGAATTTGCAGCGTGCATTTCTCCAGTATGGATATGCCATACTGCTATGAAAAGGATAGCCCTTGCTTCCTTGCCACCTATCTGCAGCTGTGGGCATTGCCAACAAAATCCAATTCTAGCCCATTAGCGTCCTTGTGGGGGCTTTTGAAACCTAACCTCCAATATTTAGTTTTCAATATGAGTGGCATGGCATATTTGAGAAACCAAAATAAAGCTACTGTGATTGAGGGGAGAAACTGGCAGTTCTTAAAGGTTCTGTAGCATGGTATCCTGGTTAAGAGCTTGGAGCTCTAGAACCAGACTCCCAAGGTCAAACCCAGGCTTCACCTCTTAATAGCTTGTACTCTTTGACAAGTTACTTAACTACGCTGTTCTTTACCTCCCTCATTTGTAAAATGAAGGCACTACTTATAATGCCTATCTATATGGTTGCTGTGTCATCAAAGAGCCATTGCAGGAAAGTACTTATAACAGTATCAGCAATGTAGTATATATTTCAATATAAATGTGAACCTGTATCCTGAATTCGATTGCTTCTCACCACATCTAGAACCACCATTCTGGTCCACCATCACTTCTTGCCCTCTTCCTAAACCTGCCTTCTATTTGGTCTTTATGTATTCACTCTTAACCCAATATATCCATTCTCCACACAGAAGTCAGGGTGAATTATATTTTATAGAAATTTAATGTCACTTACCTGCTTAAAACTTCCCATGATTTATAGTAAATCTACTTAGGATAAAACACCAAGCTTCTTCCACGGCCCTCAAGGCCCACCATGATCTGGTCCTTGCCTGCCATTCTGGACTCATTTTTTACCAGGTTCCTTTAACTTGATATGCTTTTCTCTCTTGATCTCATTCTCATAACACGGCTTTTGTATGTAATGTTTTCTATATCTGAAATGTTCTCTAGCTCTACACCCTCATTTTTCAGGTGTCTGCTCAAACATCCTCAAAAACATGGCTCTCATAATTATCACATCTAAACAGGCACGTATTTTGTCCTCTATGGATCATGTACTGTTTTATTTTTTACTTCTACAGTTTTTATCAGCTGAAATTATATTACTTATTTTATTACTTGCTTCATGCTTGTCTCCATTACTAGCTCTGAGTGCCAATAACTGAAACATACTAGGGACTCAATATATATTGTCGAAAAGTGGGTGCTTTTATATATTCTGAAAAATGAAAGAGAATGATTGAAGATATTCACCTGGAGGATGGGAATCATTTTCACTTTTCAGCTATGCTGAAGGAAAGATATCTTTTTGTCTCATTTGATTCTCTTCTTTCAGAGATTGTTGTCTAGTGCTGCCTGTTATTCAATATGTGAAAAACATTGTTTTATGTATTTTATCTTTGTGTGTGTGTGTAGTTGTTTAAAACAAAAGAATAAATCTGGTTCCCATTTCTCTACTTTGGTAGGAACTAAAGAAATCCATATATATGATTTTTATGACCCCAAAGGGTTGTTTGTACTTTGTATGGACTTTTACACATGGAAAGTATTTCACGTAAGGGCAATTCATACAGATTATTGTATTATTTCTCCATCCATGTCCCAGTTTCTTAATAGCTAACTCAATATGTTACCATCTTGGCATACCATGCATGTCACTGGAAGTAGTGTGAGTAGAAATTTAGAAAGATCTCTATAGCATTTCCTTTGTCCTTCCCTAGAGCTCATCTTTGTTTTTTCAAATCTGACTGGCTGAAACACCAGGGCAGATCCCAGAGTAGATGATTCTGGGAGACCAAAAGCCCAAGATGTGACTGAACCCTAAATGGTACTTTTAACAATTCTTGCTTATTTTTCACTAAACCAGATAGGTTGTTTCAAATCTCAATGCTAGAAAGGGGACACGTTAAGTTAATATCTGTGAGAATTTAATTTAAGAGTCAACATAAGGTTTTTGTCGTTTAAGAGTCTCCCACCTTTTCCGAGAAATATATTTAAATATTAAAACTAAATAGATATGGAAATTTATTTAATAGATCTATACTTGAAAATTTGGAATATGATTCAAAATAATAAATATTTTCTATAGAAAATCAAGCTTTATTACATTGATTTCTAAACAGACTATTCCAACTTACATATCCTGGCATTGCTTTTCTACAAAGTGAGAAGTGGATAATTAGATATGAATTCATCTGCTAGATATTATACTTTCTGTTTTCATTTAGAACAAAAATTTTTTCCCTTCTCAGTTAAAAGGCCGAAAATGATCATTTTATTAGAGCATAAAAAATTCATTGTCATTTAATCCTTCATGTAATAAAAGGGAAACACATAAAAATTTCGAAACAAACTTTGCTGTTGGCAGTTGTTCATATTGTGGTGCCAATTTCTGCTTTCAGACCTGGTCTGAAGCTGAGAATTGTATGTGGAACTCTTAATGTATTTTCATCATTCATATAGACACAAGGCATAAAGAATCTAATGATAATCTGGAAGAAGGGGAGAAAAAACTTATTTAGACTGAATAAGCAGTGCTAATAAAAGTGCAGGATATCGACTACTGAGTTTTTATAATGTAACTTGAGTTTTAGATGTAAATAGAATATCGAAAGTTACTGTTTCATACTACTAGGTTAATGCTAATTCCCTGACATCGGTTTCTAGCTTTTAGGTGCTAACTTGGATTAAAAGTTTTGATGAAATATTTTGGATAATGAGTTACATAGAAGACTAGATTTGTGAAATCTCTTTCACCAGAAATCTCTGAGAGACACTTGCTATTCATTGGGTAGAAAAGAGAGGGAGAATTATGACAAAGAAGGTCACAGGCTGTAGTTTCCTTACCCTTATGATAGAAAATAGAGAATATTAGATGAGGTCATCAGAGTGAAGCTCCACGATGGAATTAGCATCCTTATCAGAAGAAGGGTGACAAGAGCTTTCTCTCTTTCTCCCCATAATATGAGGACACAGTTGCCAGTCAGAAACAAAACAAAACAACAACAACAACAAACAGCTCAGTAGGAACTGAATCTGAAGGCATCTTGATCTTGGACTTCCCAGCCACCAGAACTGTGAGAAATAAATGTCTGTTTTTTAAGCTACTCAGTCTGTGGATTTGTTTTTAACAGCCCAAGCTGACGACAAGCATTCAAAAATACAAGAGAATGTTTACCAGATATCAGAATTTGAGCCAAAAAAAAAATAAATAAAAATTTCATAATATAATGATGACTTCAAAAAGAAGAGAGAAAATGTCATAGAATAGCTAGCTCATTATCTTTCTAAATATTGCCTCTGTCCTATTCTCTCACTCCTATCCTTCCATTACTGCAATTATGTGGATTTAAACCTTTTGACTACGCCTTACCTATCTTTTACTTTCTGTTTTGTTTCTCTTATTTTTTTTCCTGTGTTTCTCTTTTATATTGTTATTCACCTGTTTTCCAGTTCACCAATCCTGTCTTATACCATGTTCAGTCTTCTATAAAACCCACCCAATGATTTCTTAATTTCAAATATTGTATTTTTCCATTTTAAATTATCCATTCGATTTTTATATATTCCATTTTTTTGCTTAATTCTCAATCTTTTTTAACAATTCAGCCAACTCTAATATCTGAATCATCTGGAATCTTTTTTTTTCCCACTCTTGGTTTTTAGAAAACCTAGTGTATCCTATATATTAGTATGCCTCATAAGTTTTGATAGTGTGAATTTAAAAAAAAAAAACTGCAGAGACTCAGTCGATTTCTTTCAATAGAGCTATTTTTTATTCATTTGTGTTTTTGGCAGGCAGATAGATCCTGCTGAGGTGTGAATTTAGGCTTTGTTATGGCTAGACTATTAATTTTTTTACCTTATTTAACCTTATTGTGCAAAACTTACTCCTTGCCGGTTTTTCCTACTCCTAGGGCAAGCCCCCTCTGAAGACTTGGCTATAATTTTGTGATGTTTACTGGTGCACCTCCTCTTTGGTAGGGCTTAAACTGTAACCTCTGTTTTCTCAGGGCTGCATGCTGCTGATATCTGTGGTCAGCTTTGTAGCTTTCCAGCTGCCATTTTTATCTGGGTTTGTGGAGTTCCACCTGACTTGTGTGTAGCTTAGGTTTCATCCAACGTCTGGTGGGGAATATGTTGTTACGTTCTGGGTTTTTTTTTTTTTTTTTTTTTTCCAAATTTCTCTCTCGCTTAAGAAATTTGCTTTCAGAGTGCTTCGTGCTTGCAAGACAGCCAGTTTCTACTTAGGTTCTATTACGCACGTTTGAGTGTGGAAAACTACCTAAGAGAAAAAGCCAGGCAGAATGTGATGCTCAACTTCTATGGTTCCTTCTCTCAAGGATTATAGCACCTATGTTGCTGATTCTTCAGTGCCAAGCCGTTGTTTTGTATATTTTATGCAATACATACTTTATAATGTTTTGTATATTGTATATTTAGTCCTCGTAATAGTTTTAGTCGCAGCATTAAGCCAAGGCAAGATACTCTGCCAGGGCTGGTACCAGCTCCCCTTTACTCTTCATCTTCTTGTAATATAACTTCCATCCCACTATACCGTTAAAACTCTCTAGAGTCACCAACGACCTCCATGGTAGTACCTCTGTGGATTCTTTGCAGTCCTTATCTTACTTTATCTCTTTGTAAAGTTTGACATAGTTGGTCACTTTCTGTCTTTTGCTTTTGTATTATACATTCCTCTGTGGCCATTTTTTTCTTAGTCAGCTTTGTTGACTTAATTCTCCTTTACCTAGCCTTTAATGTTGAAGTTTCTCAGGTCCTTTGATAGGAGTCTTAGGTGTTCTTTCCTCCTACTCTACAACCCCTCCCTAGGTGATCTCATTCAAATCTAATGATTAGCACAATGTGCTGGGAACTTTCAAATTCCACCCTGAGACCCACTTCTAAGCTTCACGACTGAGAAATAATGACCTACTTGAAATCTCCACTTGGATGATTCGAAGATTTTCAAATTTAGCATGTCTGAAACTGAAATGTTTTTTATCTGTATGCTGATCTCCCAATTTTTCCACGTTCTCCTTCTCAACAAAAACACCATTCTCCATCCCTGCCTCTAACTCTTGCCAGCACTGGGAGTAACCTTGGTTCTTCCCTTGCGTTTCAATAGAACAGGTTTTAGCAGCTCACCTTTTGATCAGACTTTCAACTTTATGAGAGTTCCTCTCCTTGCTGGCTGATAACCTGACTTTGCTTTTCCCTGGGCCAAATGGATAGTTCTGAGTTATCAGACTCTTTTTTCATCGGGTATTTGAGGACATAGGAGCTGTGAACCATGAAATGTCACTGTATTGTAGTATAGGTAGACACAGAAATTCACAGGCAAGATCGAAGTCATCAAATAAAGATTAATTTCTCTTCTTTATGCTTTGTTTTAGATGTTTAGGACATTTATGATTAATTTTAAAATAATTTCTAGTAAACTTTAAGAATTTGGGGGCTAACAAGGTAGTTTATTAGGTAAATTCTGGAAGGCTTATCTTATGGGAAATGGTTATCATCTCATAGAACTATATTTGCAATTTGTGGAACTGCTACTAACTGGATAGATTATCAATTTCTGTTACACAGGCTGAAATTATAGGTTCTGTTTTTAGTCATGGATAACTGGGAGTTTTAGATTTATGCATACCAACTACTCTATCAAATGTCTTAAAAATTAGGATATATATTAAAATTAGCTAAAACTCATTTTAACTAATGAGTTTCTAGAGAAATGGTCTAAATCAGCAGTCCCCAACATTTTTGGCACCAGGGACTGATGTTCCCTTGAAAATTTAATGCCTGATGATCTGAGGTGGAGCTGATGTGGCGCTCAGGTGGTGATGCTAGTGCTGGGGAGCAGCTGCAAATACAGATGAAGCTTTGCTCACTTGCCTGCTGTTCGCCTCCTGCTGTGAGGCCCGGGTTCCTAACAGGCCATGGACTGCAACTGCCCAGGGGTTGGGGATCCCTGAGTTAAGTAAAATGATACTCATGTTTTGTAAACTTGCTTCAGAAAGCCTTGACACAGTACAGGACCTGCTGATCCTGTGTGACCTTGGGCAAGTCGCTTACCCTCTCTGTGTCCATTTTCCTCATTTATAAAATGGTGATAATAGTGCTTACCTTATCGGTTGCTGTGAGGCTTAAGACTTACTATTAATAAAATGCCTAGAATAATGCCTGGCACAGGGCAAACATGATACTAAGTTTTTATTAAATAAGTTAAATATAGTATTTCTGGCTTTTTCTTTCTAGTTTCTCTATTGTTTTGTGAAAGAATTAAGAAGTCAGGAACCCAAGAGTCTCACCTCAAGAGTTGTCAGTTTTTAGTATCACTTACCTTTCGTTCTGTATCTGTAACATAAGTAACACTGGGTACCTCTCTTATGCCAAACACCCTTATGGAGCACTTGACCTACCCCTACATTATCTCATTGAATTCTCACAACTACACATCTGGATAGGTGGATAGGTAAAATAATAATCTTCATTTTAACTGAGGCTTAGAAAAGATAATGACTTGTAGCTTTTTTGTCTCCATAGCACAAAGCTCCTGACCGTGGCTCTGAGATCCCAAGCCTCGCTCCTCATTCTTCCCCAGTGGCTGCAGGTTTCTTACTTACAGAGCTATTAGGCATTGACAAGCAGCCCAGATTTTGGCCAGAACTCTGCCTCTGAAAACCGTCTGCAGTTTTGGCTGTGGGAGTCCTTGAGACCATTTCCTTGTCAGAGTGAGACATCTCCATTGCCTCCTAGTGTGGGCTGAGTCCAGCCACTTCAGTGGCTCAGGAGCTCTCTCTGGAGCTGAAGAGGGAGTCTGGGCCAGGCTTTGTTCCTTGGCTTTTGACTCTCAACTGTCATTTTTTTAATTCGAGGCTTCATTTGCAATTATAACAAAATCATGCAGACTCTAAGCCCTGTGTTGCCTCTTTAGCATTTTCTCCTCTAAATATGTCCTAGTTTCCCTTGGCAACCATGTAGCTCCACCTCCCACCCCTCCCAAAGCAGGCCTTCCTGTAGTTTTAGCATTTCAAACTGAATCCTGTGGTCAATATAATTGTTTGTTATCTAGAACCCATATTATCCTTACAGTGGCCTCAGGAGACAATATATTTATCTATATGTCATTTAATACCTTTGTGACCCAGGTAGTCGTGAATGTGCATTTATTATAGGGTCTTTTCAGATGTAATAAAGGTGAGATAAGGTCATATTGGATTAGGGTGGGTCTTACTGACATCCTTAGGAGAAGAGAAGACTCAAAGGGACAGACACAGAGACAAGGCCATGTGAAGATGAAGGCAGAGAATGGAGCGGTGCAGGAACACCGAGGGTTGACAGCCACCACCAAAGAGCTAGAATAAAGAAGGAATGTTTCCTCTAGAGAGAGCACAGCGCCCCTACCACCTCCATTTTGTACTTCTAGCCTCCAGAACTGAGAGAACGTTTCTATTGTTTCAAGCCACCCGCTTTATTGCATTTTTGTCATGGCAGTCCTAGGAAACTAATACAAAGTGGCTATTAAATATAATTTAATTTTTCTGTAATTCAACATGACATTTATTTTGTGCTTTAGTTCTTCCAGGGGGTAAACACTTAAATCCGGTCAAAGTAAGATGGAGTTTCCCCTACCTCTCAGGCCTGGGTCTGAGCTGCAACATGTGCAGATCTGCCCACCCCAGTTGTCCAAGGACATGCCTCGTTTCCGTGCCCATCACCTCCACAGAACTGATGGCTCCAGAAGCTGCCAGCCTGCCGCAGAGTATGAGGTTCTCAGACACAGCTAACTCTCACGCTCACCTAGGAGAAGTGTTATGAGCATTTCCACAGCGAGTGTTTCTGTGTCATGATAGCTCTGCCAGGAAAGAAAGCTTTAGGGCCTATTTCCTTAGGATCCACCTGTGTCTCTTCTCCCATCCTATCTTACCTCTGCAATCATGAAAAAATATTCTATCTGTTACCCACAGGCAGAAGCCCCTCCTGTGGACTCCAAGTGGTGTTCTTTTTCCATTTGATGCCAATAATGAGACCAAAACTGAGCCCTAACAGCATAAGATTTATTCAATGGTCAGAGAATGGAGAAGTGGGAACCTGTCTCTCAGATCAGCTTCCCATCCCTTAGGGGTTAAGGGGTTGTCTAAATAGAATAATGGAAATGAAAGGGAGGTTTATATAAATATATGGGAGGAATATTCATGGGTTTTCTGGGAAAGAAGTGGTAGGCTTTCTTGGAATCAGGGTTCATCTGAAGATTAACATACAAAGTGTCTTTCTGTCCTTTTATGGTCTCTTCCACCTGTTGTGATGATAGTCGACTGTCATGGCACTAGTAGGTGACATTTAGCATGGAGATTAGATTTTAATGACCTTTGAGGTCCTTTTGGGGTCACTTAGACAGCTATCTTGGCCTCAACGAGTTTTGGTGAGTTTTTAACAGCTATCAGTAGGCCTTCCTGTCCTCAGAGGCAAACAGAGTTTGAACAAGGGAGGGATTCAGGCAGGCCTTGCGATAGGTCTGCAGGGTGATGGACCTACTTCACTTCATTTTTTGGCACTCTACCTTCACCCTTTATCTATGCTCTGATCCTCTCACTTCCTTACTAAGACTTTTGGGATACAAACCCCAAATATTTGCTGGCTTTTTTAGCATTTTATCTTGCCACATTCTTCCCCTGAGGCAATGAACCCAGACACTACAAGGAAGAGTGGGCAAGAAAAATGGAAAATACTGGTGGATAAACAAAGAATATTAATTTATCAGAACTATTATCTGGATAAATATGATATGAAGGAAAAATGTATTCCTGAAGCCAAAGAGACATGGAATCAGAGGCCAACCATGCCACTTTCTAGGTGTAACTAGGCAAGTTATATTTAGCCTCTCTGAGCCTTTGTACTCTCACCAAAATAGGAAATTAAAAGTCCTACCTTCTAGAGTTCTCATGAGGATTAAATTTATACACAAAGTTGTAATGTCTCCATTTTGCAAAAGCACAGAGGATACCTTCTAGCCAAGTCAGCATTGTCACAAAAGATTTAAGACTGGGTCAATTTCCCAATTCCTTTCTAAGAAACCTGCATCTAAGAAGACACAGACTAGTTAGCCTGAAGCTTCCTTCTGAAAGTGGCCTTCCACTACAGTGCAAGATGCAACAACAGAGGATGGCTGGCTCCTTAACTGTCTTTCTTGTGCTAAGGAATAGGCTGAGGATGAGAACTAGGTTTTCAATTCTTTCCTACCCGTATTATCTACCTTTGGTGTGCTTTGACGTTTGTGCTCCCTGAATCCCGATAAATATTCTGCAGAAAGACAGATATTTTATACGTTTATCTACTTGGCTCTTAAGCTGGAACACTGCTGAACTCTTCTGGGGAATTAGCAGTGCTTTAGTGTTTTTTTCAGGAGTTGATGAAACCTGAGCAGAGTCAGTATTGACTCTGCCAGATTTTCCTTCTCTGATTAAGAAATTGTCATTCAAAGGCAGAGCCACTAGATGTCACAAATGGGGAAATGTTCTGCCTAGTTCCCTGTGGTCTCTCCTGCAAGGGGAGACGGTGGTGTACTACAGTCCTTTAAATTTTTGTTTTAGTTTTCAAAGACTTAATATTTTTAGAGTAATTTTAGATTCACAACAAAATTGAGAAAAAAGTACAGTTTCCCATATACTCCCCAACTTCACACGTGCATAGCCTCACCCATTATCAACATCACTTACCAGAGCGGCACATTTTTTACCAAGGGTGCCTCCACGTTGACACATCATTATCATGCAAAATGCACAGCTCACCGTAGGGTTCACTTTTGTACACTTTGGCACCCTGATCTTGAACTTCTAGCCTTCCAGAACTGTGAGAAATACATTTTTGTTGTTTAGAAGCTACCCAATCTGGAGTATTTTGTTATAGCAACCTGAATGGACTAAGACAACCATGCAGAGTATTTTCACTGTCCTAAAAATCCTCTGTGCATTCATCTCTTCCCCCTTCCCCCATCCTTGATAACTCCTTATCTTTTTATTCTGTTCAAATATTTTTTCCACTTTCTCCTCCTGGTATTCCTGTTACATGTACGTTACACACCTTTCGTAGTTGTCCAGCAGTCCTTGAATAGTCTGTTCTGTTTTTCCAGTTATTGTTCTCTTTGCTTTTTAGTTTTTGAGGATTCAGTTGATACATCCTCCAGCTCAGAGATTCTTTCCTCAGCCATGTCCAGTCTACTAATAAGTACATGAAAGGCATTCTTCATTTATGCCACAGTGCTTTTTTATGTGCATTTCTATTTGGTTCTTGTATGATAGCCATCTCTGTGCTTACATTTCCCATCTGTTCTTGTCTGTTCTTGCACACTTTATCCATTAGAGTGCTTAGCAGACTAATTGTAGCAGACTAATTGTAGTTGTTTTAAATTCTTTTTTATTATTATTCTTTATGCCTATAGCTCCTGGTCTTCCTAGGTGGTCTCCCATCCAAGTACTAACCAGGCCTGACCCTGCTTAGCTGCCAAGATCAGGGTGGCATGGCCATAGACCAAGAACCGTGGCTCCACTGGGCGCGAACCCAGGACTTTCTGGGTGTAAAGCAGATGTGCTAACCGCTACAACTATGGAACCACATCCTATTGTTTTAAATTTCCAGGCTGATAATCCCAACATCCCTGCCATGTCTGCTTGTGATGATTGCTTCAAATTGTGTTTTTACCTGTTGGCATGCCTTGAAAATTTTAATTCATAGCCAGATATGTTGTAAAAGGTAAAAGGAACTGCTGTAAAAAGGCCTTAGTAATGTTGTGGCAAGATGTGGGGGAGGGGAAGCATTCTACAGTCTTGTGATTAGTTAGGTCTCAGTCTTTAAGTGGGTCTGTGACTCTAGACTGTGAACTTCACAGTGTTTCTCAGGTTTTTTCTCCTCCTTTTAATGGGATGGGATGCCTAGAGCAGGCTGAAGTTGGATATATCCCTTCCCCAGGTCACTTAGATTCTGGTAATATCTCAGCAGGTTAGGCTCTGGTTAGCTAGTTTGCCCTGAGGGCAAGCCTGCTTAAGAACAGAGTGCTCTGGCATGTTTCAAAATGGTAACTTTTCCCCTAACCCTGCTAGAAGCAAGACAGAATTTTTCTTTTTCGATATTTACTGTGGGAACCTGGTCAAGCTCCTGGAGGTAAATAGTGCTGCATCCCCTTTCCCCCATGAGTCAGCCCCAAGGAGTTTTTAACTCTCAGAATTATTCACACTGAGACTCTCACAATTTATCAATTACAGTTCAGGTTGCCCTGTCCCAGCACTGGTTCCCAAGTCTCTTCCAACCTTGGGAGAAGCAGTTTGTCCTGTTTGTTCCTTTCTTATGGATCCAAAAATGCAGTGGATTTTTCAGTCTGTCTAGTGTTACACTTGTTAGGACAGTGTGCTGACTTCCAAGTTCCTTAAATGTAGAACAAGAAACCAAAGTTCCTATAATACTTGTTTAACTGCTGTGACCACCCCAGTTCTTCAAGCTTGTAATAGCCATGGTCCACCTATATAGCAAGGGCCTAGAAAGGTTACTCATCTTTCGACCCTTGTTTATAATAAGTTCTCCAAGATAGAAATCATTTAAGAATCTTTTGTTTTGAATGCAGCATAAGTGGAAGATGAAATAATGTTATTGAGGCAAAATTTCTCCCCCAGGAAGAGAAGATTATCTGTATTATCTTGATTTGTGGTTCCCACAGTGATCTGTGACAGTGATAATCTAAGCCAATGTTTTCAGGATTATTTGACCGATACTTAGTCACAGCTGCTGTATGTGAGGCACTGTACTAGGCCCTAGGAAAGTAATGGCAAACAAGAATGGTAGTTCTTGCCCTCCTGGAGGTACTAGTGGAGGAGACCAAGGTAATCTGTGTCCATAGTGCGATTAGAAATTTAAGGGCATGTAGTAAATTTCTGTAACTAAAGAGATGTCGCTTAAGGAAATGGGCCTTTGGAAATTGTTGCTGTTTTGTGTTGATAATAAAATGCCTTTTATTTTATAAAATGATAGTATTGTAGGTAGAAGATTTTTAAATTTTGTTTTAGTATTCTTACTGGCAAAATTAAAAGTTGACAACTTTAGTTTAGTGTTCTATTTTTGGAAATTTTTCTGGTCTTTAACATCCCAAATCTGGGAACCCCTGTGCTTGGTATTCCTAAATGTCCACACTTAGAGCCCAACATGTCTCCTAGTAAAGATTATTATCCTCTTCACCTCCAGTTCTCAGCCCTGCCACTGGGGAGGCCATCAAAAAAAGCAGAGGAAAACACCCTCCAGATAACTCGAAGCTGAAAATAAACAGAATCATAAGTTAGGTAATGAATATAGCATTAAAGTTTTCCCTAGGGAAACAATTTTCTTAAAGTACCAGTTTTTCCAGAAGATTATTGACATATATTAAATTTGAGACTCTGAGAGTGCCTTATAAAATATACTTCTATTGTGTATGGTGTTCCCAATGGAATTTAACCTATCCAACATTCTTCTGACAAGCAGTCAGTAAAATAAAAACAGAAAAGAAAACTTGGCCTAAAATAGCTAACCCTATCATGTGAACACAAGATTCTCTCTCCCTATCATAGTCCATTTGACCCAAATCACTTAAAAAAAAAAAGTCTATATACAAACCTGTTGCAACGTGATGTTTAAATAATGTCCATGAGAATCAAAAAATGGTATATAAATATACTGGAACTAAGTGTGACTATATTAGTGTTTGTAGCAATAGCTCCCAAATAGAGAATTTGCTGTTCTTGTTGGGAAAAAAAAAATGCTGAAGAAATAAAAAATATGGCTAAATGAGGGGATGTGACTCTTTTTCTCTAGAATAGTGGCAGAAGCAGAAGGTGGAGAAGGACTGAGCTCTTTAGGGCTGGTGCAAGCGACAGCTAGGGTATACTCCAGGATAAACAGTACTTCATAATAATCACCCACGTGGTGCCTACGAGCTCATAAAGAACTGAGTGGAAGGCAGTGCTGTCCTTAAATAGAGAATTCTGAGGGCATTCTGTGGGTATGGGGCTTTCAAAGTGCTGGCGGATGGACTCTTTGGGTACCAAGTACAGCAAGTGTTCAAAACAGTGCAGCTTCACCAAGACCAGGAGGTATATGTGACTGACATGAAAACATACCACCCAGATGTCCCTTCAAGGAAGGCCAGTGGGAGGAGGTCAGAAGCTAGCCTTCAGTTGTCACCCCTTGAAGGTGTTTCTATGCTGCAATTGTTGCTGCCTTGCCTAAGGACACACCCTTCCTGGGGTGGCCCACATCCAATGACTCACTCATTTCAGCATAATGTGGGACAACTTTAAAGGGCCACTGACCTTCAGAACTCCCCACAAGATCAGCTAAAGCTATTTATTAGACCTGTATCACAGCTCTACTTCTTCTTCTGCTAATCCTGCTTCCTTCCCCTCCTTTCCACAGGCATTCCTTAATAAACACACAGGCATTCCTTAATAAACACACAGGCATTCCTTAATAAACACACAGGCATTCCTTAATAAACATACTACACGTTAACCTCTCCTTAGGGTCAGCTTCTTGGAGAACCTAACCTGAATTGGTGTGCATGGAAAGAAAAAAGCTGATGAGTCATATTCAGGGGTTCCTTCCCTTCTTGAAGCAAAACAGGGTCTTCTCAAGAATGGGAAGGCAGAGTGAGCAAAATTATTGACTTGTTGTATGGAAGAAAGGCAGTGGTACCTCTTAGCTGATTACGGCTGGAGATAATACCAGTTACAAGTGGAAATGAATAACAGTATCCCACACAGAACAACCAATTCAAAAAGTCCAGTAAGGAATTAATATTTTATAATATTCTAATTTTAGATAACTAGGTGAAATCTTCTTATCAAAACTCAGGTTAAATGTCACTGGCCCTGTTTTTCTTTCTGTAATTTCCTCAGAAAAAGTCAATTTCTTCTTTCATTTTGTGCATGCAGCACTCGATGTCAGTGTCTTACCAAGAGGATAGGAGTTTGGGGGCCCTAAGGGCAGACAGAAAGGGGAAAGGAGTACATTGTCTATGGAGAATTTAAAAACAATAATAAAACTGACTAAAGGTCAGCCTGATTTTTATTATCATCACGTATTGAAAATTTTAAATGATATCAGTAACAAAATATCCCTCCCTTCATTAAGAAATACTCTCCTCTTTTCACCCCCATAACTTACACGCACATTTTCGCCTTGGCCTATTCTACTGTGACTCAGTATATAACTTAATTACGTCACCATTTACCTTGTATTATACTATTTACCCAAAACTATTAGTTCTTTATGTCTAATTTAAGTATGGCTGATTTTTGTTCCATCATCATCATCTTTGTATGATCCTTATTATAATTCCTGGCCCAAAGTGGTCATCAATAACATTTAGTCAACTACATAGAGGATAATAATTCGGTCTTCGTCTACCTGTAGGAGTAGCAGGTTATTACAGAGATAACAAAGTCTCCTAGTCCTAAAACTCAATCAACATCTTGAATTGATGTCATTATGATCCTCTCATACTTGATTTTTCTTTTTATTTTCCACAGTTATTAAATCAAAATTCCACTTTTCCTAGTACCATCAGCTTATCAGAATAGATGAAATTATGTAACAGTAATGACTGAAATGTCACTAGTCCATACCTCTGCCTGCCTACTCAGGACCACCAACCATATTAATTCATGTATTCAATCCAACAATGGATAATTGTTCATGCAGTGAATAAATATTGAAAACCATGTGCTAGGCACTGGCTAGCATCTCTGAAATCTTACCCAGTTATGTCTGAGAGGTCCAAGTGGATGCCTTAACCATGATTATAGAGTGTAACTAACACATACTTTTCTTGCTAATACTGACCTCCTCTCATAATGCAACTTCAATGCATTATTTCATAACAATGTCTCTGAATGTGTGAAGCTTTGAAAAAATGCCTTCTTCAAAAAGTAAGGAGAAGAGGACAAAAGGAAAGAAAAATTCCCTCTTGCCACTCATCACCTGTCATTTCTCCAATCTGTTCTTTACCTTATGGCCAAACTATCTTCCAATGTGTATAGATAAGTCTCTTTCTTCATCACACTTTATCAATGCTTTCCTATTACTACAAAATAAACCCAAATCCCATGACATTTACAGCTAGTTGAAAGAAACAACATAAACAAATGTCACAGAACCAAAATGACTAACATATGAGAGTGCTCAGTCTTTTTCTTCTCTCTGTAGCTGAGGAGTTGGTCTGCCCTCCACCACCCTAGTTTTTTTTCTTTTCTTTTTTCTTTTTTCTTTTCTTTTTTTTTCCTTCTTTTTTGTTGAGGAGAGTTCTTCCAGTGTCCAATAGTAGCCGCTGGTGAGTAGTGTAGTTTGGGGACTTCCCAAAGATACCTGAAACAAGAGGAAGTGTGGGCCTGAGCTTCAGTGTGTTTCAGGTTACCAAGCTGTGCCTGCTGCTGGGAGGTGATGGTCCATCCAGAGGTGGCAGTTAATCTTACTCTCACAGAGGTTCTGTATAGCTGGTTTTGTGATTCAAAATTGGGGAAGTGGTAAAAATTCTGGCCAAGAGAAGAAAAGGGAAAAAGCCAGAGAAAGGATGGCTGGGGCTGAGAAAGGTAGTTTTGGGGTGGTTAGTGTGAGAAAGGACCAGAGCAGCGACAGGTTGGTTAGGAAATAGATGGGGAATGGAATCTTAAGAAGCATTACTCAAATAATGACTCTAAGTTACTTTGGAATTTCTTTTGGTTGATGGACTGTGTTTTTAGTTTTTTTTTTTTTTTTGCTTTTTTTTTTTTTTTGGCCTGCTGTAGTGTTAGAAAAAGTATTTTACAGTCCAGACTTCATGTCTCAGTCTAACTAGCTAAGCAGTTAATTAAGGTCTGCAATGCCTTCCAGGTCAACGAGTGTTAGGAGAAAAATCCTTTTTATCTTTGCGTTCACCACTTTGCTTAACCTCCATTTTCAATCCGCAAACTAGGTTAGTAACAGCACCTGTCTCATGGGATGGTTATGAGGATTAAGTGAAGTCATGTATATATAAAGCTTGGTATTTGGCATAGTAGGAGTATTAAATAAATGATATTTATCATTATTGTTTAGGTTTTTGAATGTTGAATATCAAGCAGAATCATTGGAAATCTCCAGGAAGAAATTCTGTACCCTGGTGAGCTAGATGGGACCAAGAAAAAACTCTGGAGATTACTGAATTGCAGTGACTAGAATCAAAGCATTTTACTTCTTGCGGTGGCTCCTGTAGTCTGTAGACACAGCATATTTCATTTCTAACTGCTAGTATGCATATATCCCCTAAGTAGTAGTTTCTCATGTTAAGCCTTTCATATAATTTTAACATTTTTCTGCATCTCATTTCTTTAAAGTTTATTTTTCTTTTTTCCTTTTTTCTTCCATATTCCATCTTGTTTGCTTACTCCTACTCAATCCTACTTCTATTAAAAAGATTTAAAGATTACAATGCTCCGCCAAGTTTGAATTTAAATGATGAAAATAAGCTTAACATCTTATCTCTCTTCTCTTTAAGCCATTATATTCTTTCTTTCTGTGTCCCTATCCTACACCTTAGAAAATTTCCCCAAGAACTTGCTCCTAAAGATCTCAGCTCTTTCACATTCAGAAACAAAAAGGATAGAGGCCTTTAATCAGTTGTATCTTTTGTTTCATAAGGAAACCACAATTATAAGAAAAACCACACTGCCTCAACAGCTAGTTGTAATTATAAGATGGATACAGCTTAAAATAAAATTCAAACACACACTGGGGCAAAAGCTCTTTGAGCCAGAGTGGTCCAAAGGGACACTATCTGTCTTTCCCATTGTTTTCTTTTGTAATGCCCTGGTTTGGAACTCCATGAGCCAAGAAGGAAACTGACACCGATGCACAGCACAAAAGGGAGTTTCTTGACAAACTCGAATTTGGACTCCACTCGTTCACTGACGCAGCAGTGGTTGAGAGGAGCCCCAACCGAGGGGTTGGGACCTAATTTAAAGGGTAAACCGCAAGCCTTGGGGAGATGCCTTGGTGTTACCTGATTGGGGGGTTAGGTTGACCTTTAGAGGGATTGGGTGGTAGGTTGTTAGGTCTACGTGCAAAAGGAGGTCGTGTGCAGTTGGGGCTGCGTATAGAGGGGGCTGTGCGCAGTGGGGCTGCGTATAGAGGGGGCCGTGTGCAGAAAGGGCCGAGTGCAGAAGGTAGGGCCAAGTGCAGAAGGTGCCGGGTGCAGAAACAGAATATGTGCAGGAGGAAATAAGGGTGGGGGTGCCTTAAGGGCCCACCGATTAGCTGGCTTGGCTTGGTTTGGCCAGGTGGTAAGGCATTGTTCTTGACCACTGGCCTTTGGGGAACTTTTCGTACAATTCATCTTGGGATCACTCAGAAAAATGGAATCATTCCAGTCTTTCACTTTCAGTTCTCCTAAAACTTGCCCTTTGCTTGTTGTATTACAGGGTTGTGTCCCCTCACACCATTTTCAAAGTCTCAGTGTTCTTAACCTATGGTCTGAGGATACTAGCACAAATGCTCCCTATTGGAATTCATGGATGCTTTTCAAGAAGAAAAGACCCTCTAAAACTATCTTGAAAATGTGTGTGTGTGTGTGTGTGTGTGTGTGTGTGTGTGTGTGTGTGTGTGTGTTTATGTGTTCATGTGCATAAGCAGACCATTTTCTGGGAAGGGATCATATCTATCAGTAAATTCCAAAAGACCCCTCCAAAATTAGTCATAATTTCTGCAGGACTTTAATGGTTCATCCAAACACTTAATTCCATTTATTTTCTGTTTTGCTCCTGCTCCTCTCATTGCATTTTTATATTCTTTATACACTAATAGACCTATATAGGAACTTTGGATCTCAAAGCAGAACTGTTTCTTCCTTATTCACTATCATTTAAGAGGAATAGCTCCTAGCTTAGGTTCTATGTAATAGACATTTCAATTAAAATGATGTTTTCATGGTAATAGAAGAGATAATTAAGTGTGTTTCTTGCTGTCCAGTAGTTTATGATGTAACAGGGAGGTAGACATGTTTTTTAAAAAACAGAAACAAAACAAAACGAAAAACACCACCAACCACAATCACAGCAATTCATAGTCATATATATATATATATATATATATATATATAATAGAGAGAGAGAGAGAAGAGAGAGAGAGAGAGAGAGAGAGAGAGAGAAGAGAGAGAATTATGAGAAAGATAGATGAGGAGTTTCGACATCTTTCTAAGAGTGTTAGGATAGATGTGTTGGAATAGGTGATATTCAATCTTGAAAAGCCTTGAGAAATTTTTATAGGAGGAACAGGTGGGAAGGAGCATTCTTGGCTAAAATGGGAAGAACAGTCAGTTTAAGTGTATCTGGGGCCTGAAGTGAATGGGTAGATGTGGTGGGACCTGTGACTGGTGGGCGACAATGGAGGTACAACCCCAGATGAGTGACTGGATTTCAGGTCAAATCCTGTGTGTGTGTGTGTGGGGGGGTGGGTGTTTGTGTGTGTGTGTGTGTGTGTGTGTGTGTGTGTGTGTGTGTGTGTGTGGGTGGTGTGTGTGTGCGCGCACGCATGCGTGTTTATCTAGAGCAAATGTACCTTAGAGAGAATTCTGCTCAGCTGCAGAGAACTTGCAGAGTATGGGTGGTGGGAGGCAGAGCATGGGGTGAACAGATAGAAACCATCACTTGGAGCTGAGAAGTCCAGCATCTGAGCCCTAGAAATGCACGTCTAGATTTGAAGTGGAGATGGGGACAGTTCCTTGGGACGTAAAAAAGGACCCAATCCATCAGAAGGGAAAGAAGCCCAACTGTTTATATCATTCCATTCTATGAGCAAGTTTAAAAAGGCATCAGTGAATATAGACTCCTAAACACTTCTCAGTTTGCTTATTTAAACTGGGAGCTTTTAACTTATTTTATCAGAAGTATCTTGGATTTTGTGAGAGCGTCATGAAGCAAGAACATGGTTTAGGTCACGTAATTTGTTCCAAATGAAACCCTATTATTCACTGGTAAAGGTCAAATGTAAAATGAGTATTTTTGAAAAGCCAACTTTCACATAATTCCTTTTCATTTTAATAAATAGGATTCGTGGACACTTAATTCTAAGCATGTCTTTAGTGCTTTGACAAATAGGGCTACATGGTATTTTTACTGATAAACATAACTGATGGCAGAGCCCATGGACCAAAGATATAAGACTAAACATTGTAAAGTTGTTTTAAGTTATGTCCTTCTGTGAAAGTCCCAGAGGTTGGAATCCTTTGCTTAGGGCTACTTAGATATAGCTTAGCTGTCAAATAAAGTTACTAAATGGACTTTTAATTTACTATATACATCAGAACTCGAGGATAATGTTGCAAAAATCTGAGAATTGGCTAGCGGAAGAAGCTAAATTTGGCTGTTATCACTGTTAAAAACATCACATTGATTTGTTTTTGTTTATTTATTAATTTTTTAAAATTTTATATTAGTTTCAACTATACAGTACATTGGTTAGACATTTATATAGTTTATGAAGTGATTCCCCCGGTTACTGTAGCACCCATCTGGCTCTACACAAAGCCATTACAATTATACTGACTATATTCCCTATGCTGTACTCTGCATTCCTGTACTGTTTTGTAACTACTAATTTGTACTTTCTCATCCCTTCACCTTTTTCATCCTGCCTCCCAACCCCCCTTCCCTCTGGTAATCACCAGATTGTATCTGTGAGTTGTTTCTTCTTTTGTTCCTTAGATTCTGCAGATAAGTGAAATCTTACGGTATTTACCTTTCTCTGTCTGATTTATTTCACTCGGCATAATACTGTCAGGTCCCTCCATGTCTTTGCAAATGGTAGGATTTCATTTTTTTTTTATGGCTGAGTAATATTCCATTGTACATATGTACCATAACTTGTTTATTCAATTGTCTGGCGATGAGCACCTAGTTGCTTCTGTATCTTGGCTATTGTGCATAATGCTCCAATGAACTTGGGGTACCTATATCTTTACAAATAGTGTTTTGGTTTTCTTTGGATGAATATCCAGAAGTACAGTTGCTGGGTCAAAAGGTAGTTCCATTTTTCATTTTTTGAGGAACCTCAATAGTGTTTCCCATAGTGGCTGTACTATTTTGCAATCCCACCAACAGTGTATGAGGGTTCCTTTTCTCTACATCCTTGCCAATACTTGTTTTTTGACTTGATGATAGCCATTCTGACAGATGTGAGGTGCTATCTCACTATGGTTTTAAGTTGCATTTCTCTGTTGATTAGTGATCCTGAGCATCTCTTTATATGTCTATTGGCATCTGTATTTCCTCTTTGGAGAAATACTTATTCAGGTCTTTTGCCTATTTTTTAATGGATTTTTTGTTGTTGTTGTTGTTGTTGTTAAGTTGTATGAGTTCTTTATAAATTTTGGATATTAACTCCTTATCAGATGTATCATAGATAAATATCTTCTCCCATTCAGTAGGATGTCTCTATGTCTTTTTGTTTTGTTGATGGTTTCCTTTGCTGTGCAGAAACTTTTTAATCTGATGTAGTCCCATTTATTTTTCTTTTTTTCTCTTGTCCAAGAAGGTACATCAAAAAAAAATACACACACACACACATATATTATATATATATTATATATTACTTAGAGCCTGTCAGAGAGTTTACTGCCTATGTTTTCTTCTGGGAGTTTTATGGTTTGAGGTCTTCCATTTTAATGCACTTTGAATTTATTCTTGTATTGGTGACAGAAGGTGATTCAGTTTCATTTTTTTTTTTTTTTTGCATTTACTTGTCCAATTTTCCTAACACCATTTGTTGATGAGACCACCTTTACCCCATTGTATATTTGTGCCTCCTTTGTCATAGATTAAATGACCATATAGGCATGGACCATATATTTCTGGGCTCTCTATTCTGTTCCATTAATCTAGGTGTCTTTTTTTACGACAGTACAATTTTGTTCTGATTACTATAGCCTTGTAGTATAGTTTGATATCAGGTGGCTTGGTACCTCCAACTTTGTTTTTCTTTCTCAAGATTTCTGTAGCTATTTGAAGTCTTTTGTGGCTTCATGTAAGTTTTAGGATTATTTGTTCTAGTCTTGTAAAAAATGCCATTGGTATTTTTATAAGAATTGCACTGAATCTACAGATTGCTTTGGGTAGTATGGCCATTTTAATGATGTTGATTCTTTTTACCTTTGAGCACGGTATGCCCTTTCATTTATTTGTATCTTCTTCAATTTCTTTTTTCAATGACATAATTTTCTAAGAACAGGCCTTTTACCTCTTTGGTTAATTTGAGGTTGTTTTCTTAATTTCTCTTTCTAATAGTTATCTTTGGTGTATAAAAATGTAACCAACTTCTGTTATTAATTTTGTATCCTGCAACTTTATCGAATTTATCAGTTCTAACAGTCTTTTTTGTGTGTGGAATCTTTAGTGTTTTCTATATATATTATGATGTCATCTGCAAATAATGACAGTTTTATTTCTTCCTTTCCAATTTGGATGCCTTTTATTTCTCTTTCTGGTCTGATTACTATAGCTAGGATTTTCAATACTATGTTGAATCGAAGTGATGAAAGTGGTCATCCTTGTCTTGTTCCCGATCTTAAGAAAATGCTTTTAGCTTTTCCCTGTTGAATATGATATTAGCTATAGGTTTGTCATATATGGATGCCTTTATTATGTTGAAATATGTTCTCTCATTCCCACTTTGCTGAGAGCTTTATGTCATAAATGGATGCTGGAATTTCTTGAACACTTTTCCTACATCTATTGATATGATCATATAATTTTTATCTTTCAATTTGTTAATGTAGTGTGTAACGTTAACTGATTACAAATATTAAACCAAATTTGCATCTTAGAATAAGACCCACTTGATCACAATGTATGGTCTTTTTAATATATTACTGAATTTGGTTTGCTAACATTTTGTTGACAATTTTTGCATCAATGTTCATCAGGAATATCAGCCTATAGTTTTATTCTTTTTGTAATGTTTTTGTCTGGTTCTGGAATCAGGGTAATAGTGGCCTGGTAAAAAAAAAAAATAGGGATATTTCCCTCCTCTTCAATATTTTGAAATAGTTTGAGAAGGATAGGTGTTAATTCTTTCTTGAATGTTTGGTAAAATTTACCTATGAAGCCATCTTGTACAAGACTTCTGTTTTTTTGGAAGTCTTTTGATTACTGATTCAATTTCATTGGTGGTAATCGGTTGGTTAGATTTTCTGTTTCTTCTTGACTCAGTCTTGGGAGATTGTATGTTTCAAGGAAGGTATTCATTTCTTCCAGATTGTCCAATTTGTTAGCATATAATTGCTCATAGTATTTTCTTATAATCCTTTGAATTTCTGTGGGTTCCGTAGTTACTTTTTCTCTTTCATTTCCTATTTTATTTATATGGGTTCTCCCTCTTTTTTTCTTGATGAGTCTGGTTAAAAGTTTTCAATTTTGCTTATTCTTTAAAGAACCAGCTCTTGTTCCATTGATCTTTTGTGTTGTTTTTCTAGATTCTATTTCATTTATTTCCGCTCTGAAATTTATTGTTTCCTTCCTTTTACTCGCTTTGGGTTTTGTTTGCTGTTCTTTTTCTAGTTCTTTTAAGTAGAAGTTTAGATTGTTTATGTGAGATTGTTTTTGTTTCTGGAGGTAGGACTGTATTGCTATGAATTTCCCTCTTAGGACTGCCCTCTCTATCCCATCGATTTTGAGTCATGTGTTTTTATTTTCATTTGTCTCTAAGTATCTTTTTGATTTCTTCCTTGAGTTCATTGTTAATCCATTCACTGTTTAGTAGCATGTTAGCATCCATGTGTTTGGTATTTTCCAGTTATTTTCTTGTAGTTGATTTCTACTTTCGTACCGTTGTGGTTGGAGAAAGATGTGTGATATAATTTTGTCTTCTTCAATGTATTGATATTTATTTTATGGCCTAACATGTGATCTATTCTGGAAAATGTCCCATACGCACTTGAGAATAAAATATATTTTGCTGCTTGGAGGTGAAACACTCTGAAAATATCAATTAAATTTATCTGTTCTAGTGTGTCATTTAAGGTTGCTCTTCCCTTATTGATTTTCTGTCCGGAAGATCTGTCTATAGGTTTCAGTGGGGTTTTAAAGTCTCCTACTGTGAGTGTATTATTGTCGCTTTCTCCTCATAGGTCGGTCAATAATTGCTTTTATATATGTAGGTGCTCCTATGTTGGGTGTATGTTTACTAGAGTTACGTCCTCTTGTTGTATTGATCCCTTTATCATTATGTAATGCTCTTGTTTGTCTTTTATTATAGGCTTTGTTTTAAAGTTTGTTTTGTCTAATGTAAGTATTGCTATATCAGCTTTTAAAAAATTTCCATTCGTGTGAAATATCTTTTTCCATTCCTTTACTCTTAGTCTGTGTATGTCAGTTGATCTTAAGTGAGTCTTTTGTAGATAGCATATATATGGATCTTGTTTTCTTATCAGTTCAACTATCTTATGTCTATTGATTGGGAAATTTAACCCATTTACATTTAAAGTGGTTTTTGATAGGTACATAGTTATTGCCATTTTATTAGTTATATTTATGAGTTTCTCCCCACATCCCTTCTTTTTACAGAAGTCCCCTTAACATTTCTTGTAAAACTGGCTTGTTGGTGATTAATTCCTTTAGTTCTTTTCTGTCTGGGATAATCTTTATCTCACCTTCCATTTTAATTGATAGCTTTTCTGGGTATAGTAGTCCTGGTCATAGGTTCTTATTTTTCATCACTTTGAGTAATTTTTGCCAGTTTTTTCTGGCCTGCAAAGTTTTTATTGAAAAATCAGCAGGCATTCTTATGGGGGTACCCTTATAAATAGCCACCTTTCTTTTGCTTCTTTTAAGATTCTCTTTGTCTTTAATCTTTGGCATTTTAATTATGATGTGTCTTGGTGTGGGTCTGTTTTGGGTTCCTCTTCTTCGAGACTCTATGTTTCCAGGACTTGTATGTTTAATTCCTTTGACAGGTTAGAGAAGTTTTCTGTCATTATTTTTTCAAATAAGTTCTCAACCCTTTGCTCTTTTTCTTCTTCTTCTGGTACCTTATGATGCAGGTGTCGGTATGCTTGATGTTTTCCCAGAGGTCTCTTAAACTTTCTTCAGTTTTTAAAATTCTTTTTTTCTTTTTGCTGTTCCAATTAGATGTTTTCTGCTACTTTGTCTTCCAACTTGCTGATTCGATCCTCTGCTTCATCTAATCTACTGTTGACTCTTCTAGTGTAGTCTTCATTTCAGTTATTGTATTCTTCATTTCTGACTGATTCTTTTTTATAGTTTCTATGTCCTTTTTTATGCTTATTGCTCTCCATCGAAGTTCTGAGATCATCTATTCTCCCCCTAAGTTCATTGAGCACCCTTATAAACAGTATTTTGAATTCTGTGTCTGTTAGGTTGCTTGCTTTCATTTCATTTATTTTTTTTTCTGTAGTTTTCCATCGTTATTTTATTTGCAGAATGTTTCTTTGTTTTCTCATTTTAGTTGCCTCTCTGTGTTCATTTCTATGTAATACAAAGATTTGTTTTGTCTCCCAGCCTTGGCCAGATGGCCTTATGTAGTTAGTGTCCTGTGTGGTCCAGTGGCACAGTCTCCCTAATCACCTGAGCTGGGGGCTCTGTGACTCTTGGGCTGACTGGATGTGGGGATTGGCCATGCCCACAGGGTATGAGTTGTGTGCAGGAGCTGACTCTTTGGAGTGGGATTCACTCCAGCAGGCTTGTACCTGTGGAGACTACCTTTTGTGTGTGCCATGTATGGGGCTAGTCAGGTGGTGCTCTCTTGTGATCTGATGCCAGCTTCTGGGTGTGTGGGTTCTGCAGCCCCTTGGGAGAGGCTCTTGAGTAGGCCAAGGTCACTACTACCTTTAATTGCTTGGGTCTACCTGATTGGAGCTACAAAGCAATCCATGGATGGTTGCTGCCTACACTGGATCTGGAGGCAAGTGAGAGAGACAACACTGCAAGCTGAGATCCAGTTACTCGCATACTAAGTCTGGAGCACCTTAGCAAAAGGATCAGTGTACCTCAATGCCTGAGGCTGCCTGCAGCTTCCCATAGGACTCGGCAGCTGGAAAAGCCTTTGGGTGGTATGTAAGTTGGGTGGTGTGGGGGCTCAGGGAGTCAGTGGCATAAAATGAGCAGATTTCATCTAGCCAATGCAGTCAGTTTTCTCAGGGATAAATCTGTGGCTTCATGTAAAAGTCTTGGATCACAACAAGGCCAGCTGTGGCCCACCTGGGCCCAGACATCTGAGATCTGTTCAAGATATACCATAGCTCAGGGTGGGGTTTGTGGCCTGCCACCGAAAGTCTCTCCCAGGATGTATGGGCTGTGTGTGGGCCACACAAACTGAAGGCTATTGTTTGCTGTCAAATTCACAGCTCAGGGAAAGCACAGGGTGAAGATGGCTGACTGGGAAGAGGCCTGCCTTGGGCAATTTGTGGGTTGGGTGGAGTGGTGTCTCAGGGAGACATAGGGTGTAGCGGGCTGATGCAGCTTTAGAATTGGCTGCTTGGGGAGAGGATTCAACACAGGCAAGATGGCGCTCGTCCATAGACTGCCCCGGAGGGGCCCCGACCAAGGAACAAAGGTGGCTGACCCTCTGCCAGAGCCCAAGGTGAGTGTCTGTGAGTGAGTCTGTGCACCATCCCTTTAAGGCGGACTGCTGGGGTTTCAGGTTCCTGCCATCTCACCCAGGTGACCAGAATTCCCACTGGTTTTTATAGTCAGATTTTGTGGGAACTCCTATTTCCTGGACTGGAACCTTGAGTTTCTGCGGGGAGCTAGGGCCCTCATTTTTCAGAGGGATCTCTACAGCTGTGCTATCCTTCCCAGTGCTCTACCACCAAGCGCAGGTACGTGTCTGTGCTGCCCCCTACTGGTCTCAATGTGGCTTTTTCTTTTTATCCTCAGATGTATGTGCTATAATCAGCTAGACCTGAAGGTGGTTCTCCACATGTATTGTTTTACAATTTGGTTGTAACTTTGATGCAGTCCTGGAAGGAGGCAAATCCCATTTTAGCTAGCCTGCCATCTTGACCCTGGTAATCCATTTTGATTTATTGTTTTCATTTGCAGAACTTAAGTATTTTGAAAGAGGTGCTTAGATAATATATTTGAATTAAATTTAGTGGGCAGAGTAACTATAGACAGATTTTTACCCTGAAAATTGCTTTTATTTAAGCTCTTTTTCATGATAAATTTAGAAATTTATAGGCTAGTATTTTGCTTTGTTTGGTTTGTTTTCGTTTGTCTGTACTATAACATCTCCTCCTTGCTCACAAAGCCAGTCAGTTAATGCAGTCTGTTGAGTACCCCAAGGCTTTATGTAATTGCTAAGGCAGTCTTTTCTTTGGCCATCAGAGCCTTATGCAAATAACATAAGAATCAAAATATGTGTGTCTGACAGCTGCTCTTTACCTGGATAAGTACAGTTTTAAGATGTTAAAATGTTAATCAGAATGTTAATATATGTATCATGGCTGGGACCTTTATGGAATTACAGAGTTTTTAGAAGATGTTTGTAACAATTCTTTCCTATTTTTTATTTTCATTTTTTGTTAACCCACTTGAAATCCTGTCTGGACTATTTAAAAAGTCATTTTACATGGTGGTTTAAAGTATCTTTATCTTACTTTTTATATGGCAAGTTACGATTATTATTTTAAAAGCAATTTATTCATCCAATTTGACATTTTTTTATAGACAGTTAACTGTGGATGCTGGTAATCTACTTTGATTTCTAAAGCTGTATATGGCCTCTGAATATACATTGTTAGTTAAAAACTCTTTGTTCAGAAACTTTGCCAGTTGCAATTTAATTCTTTCCCAACTTTTCTCCTGTTTAAATATGAAATAACAACTTACTTTTGACTAGGAAGTATTTGTCTAAAAACAGTTATTTTAAATTGTGGAAAAACCTAGTCATATAAAATTATAGGATATTATGTACTTCAAAATGGTACCACCCTCCCCTAATGAATTTAGTCTTAGAAAACTTAGAAGTTTTTCTCTAAAGGCAAAGGTGCTGTTAGCGCTAGTTTAAACGTATCAGTTAAGTGGTTGCTGTGTGGCATACAAAGCCCAAACACGTTTTATATAAAGATGGTGTAAATTTAATGAATAAAAATCATTGAAATGTCATATTTATGCAATTAAGTCAACATATCTTGGTACATATCAGTTTTGTTTTTAATTCTCACCTCTTTCTTAGCCTAATCTTGAGTTCTTTGAACATGTTTGTTTTGTATCTCTGACTTCTAACCTTAATTCCATTTCTCTAGCATTCTGCTCAGCAGTAGTTCTATATTATCATATTATCATTAAAATGTCTGGAAGTTTCCATGCTCTTGACACTTAAAAATATGTACGTAGTGAAAAAAAATAAAAGTTCTTCTTTAATACATATGGAAAAATCGTTTACTTAAAATATTTATTTATGCAAGGTTTTTTTACTGTTCTATGAAACTATCTGTGCAATCCACAGCTTTAGATTATTGTTTGAACTGAATGCATAAAAAAGAGCTGTCAAAAACTTAACTATTGTTTTTTGCCATCGCTAATGTACACCAGAATCTTGAAAACCAGTCATTTGACATATGAGATGAATTACAAAGGTAAATTAACTCTGTGGGAGTCACAAAAATCTTCTCTTGGACCTTGTATTTCTGATGAACAGCGATGGTGCAGACATGCTCCTCTGATGTATTTCTATGCTGGTATGGAATTCTTCCTGTCAGACATATAGGCGCAGGTTGCTTCTGAGTGCTCTGCTGGACTGCAAAGAAAAAATTATAAACTAGAATTTTTGATTTTTGGATCCAGGCATGATCAGAGGATCAGATTTATCTTAAAACATTTTTTTTTTGTCTTTTATAGCCAAAGGGCTGTCATAACAAAAATAAGTCATAACAAAAACAAGACCTGAGAGTTGCCTATGATTAGATGAGTTGACTTTATAGCCTCGATGGATCTATTCAGTGGTTGAGTCGGAGGAAACTGTAACAGTTCAGGTGATACTGAGTATCCCAGTCCCTACGGGGCTTCCTTCGCCAACAGGGCAGCCCCTCCTTTCTTGTAGATGAAGCTGGTCCTGCCTTGCCTGGAAACTAGAGACGACCTTACCTCAGATAGTGATGCTGCAGTGATGACTCTCCTTACGGCCTGCCCGTTCTCTCTTGTTTCCAAGCTGTAACTACAGTTAAGGTCCAGTTTGCTCCAGGGGGGAAAAGTAGAAATGTGACTTTATTTAATCAAAAACCAAGGGATAAGTATGGGAGTACATACTAATGATCATAGATCAGGGAGGAAAGAACCTGATTTTAGGAGACACTCAGACACTCATTCACCCAGCTTCTGGGCATGTTGGCTACCGAAAACTCACATCTGAGTTCCCACTAGGAGTTGGCCTCTGCTGAAGAGACTTCTTGGAGCAGCCTGCATCCAAGTACTGGTAAGCCAGGGGCACAAAGACCATTTCCCTTTCCTCAGGTCAGGATAATCCCAAATATCCATTCTAGCTCTAGTGTCTGTGGGCTTGGCTGCGACCTCTGCTCCGAGTGCCTTGCAGTTCAGCTTCCTCCTCTGTTCAATTCTGCTTCCCTTGTTCTTCGTAAATGTGATTCCTGAGAGCACTGCACTATAAGCTTCCTGTGTACAAATTTACACCTCAGAGTCTGTTTCCAGGAGAAGGAGATCTAAGACAGTTGCTACCAAGAGTAATCCACAGAAGCCAACTCTAAAATAGAATATTTGAGCTGAATCCTTGCTGCTGGCTGGCAGGACCCAACGCTGCTCACAGGTAGAGGGTGGAGAGCTCCTGGCTATCCGAAGGTGTCCTTGGAAGCATATAAAGCAATTTATACCTTCTGTTACCATAAGGCAGGAAAAGCTAAGGACTGATGGCTTCACAGGACATCAATCCTGCTCTGACTCAGGTCCACACCACTCCTCTCTGTTTGCGGGGACAGCGTGCAGAGACTTTCTGGTTCTCTTCATTTATTCCCCTGTGCACATATAAGTCCCCCATTGTCTCTCCTCTTACTCACTGAAACACTTTGATAATTCTGGGGAGCAGTAACCCCTCTGCACGTATGCATTTCAATCTCTCAGGCTCCTGTTAGGGCAGAGTGCTGTTGAAGAGTTGAGTATGTTAGATTTCTTTTTAAGGCTCTGCATGGGTGACTTTGTCTGCCCATAAGCACTTGAAGAGAGAAAACCCTCAGGTGTGAGTGAACAAATTTAGTATTTGGTAGGAAAGATGCAAACTGATACTTCAAAATACTATCACACCACATCAAGAGCCTCTATGTTGTTTGTTGTCTGTGAGGTGGCAAACAATGTTTAAGAACTGCTGAAATACATAACATTGTCTGACTAGACCAATCAGGAAACATTTCAGTTAAATCTGGAAGTTGGTCTGCTTTTAAAATTCATGAGCTCTCACAGGTTCCACTGGTACAAGTTACATGCATTTCCACTCATTTACTTAGCAAGCTGAGGTACACCTGTGGACTTGGAAATTTATCTTATGACCCTAATTTCTTCCCATATTTACCAAGACTAACTCATATTAAACAACCCAATAAAACTTGAACAAGCATCATTACCATTTTCCTGTTACATAAGTTGCTTTTCATTAAAGGCTACATGAAGAGGAGAAACTCAATTATTTTAAGATAAAAAGTTAGATTAGGAGGAACTCTGTATATTTGCCAGCCATCTGGTTCACAAACTCCCCAGGGATCATGAACATATTGCGACTGAGAAGAATTTGAACTTGAATGACTTTTAAATTGGGACATAAAATGTGGCAACCCAGCCCATGCACAGATACTTAGCAAGTACTAACGAATAGATCTATTTGGAGCCATTTGCTACATGATGTTTTCTTTTCTTCAGAGGGAATTAAAAAGAATGCAAACACTTGTTAATAACTGAATTTAAAACTCTTTCCCTAAAATTAAACCATACCTGTGAAGTATATTTTAAATTAATCCAAAAAGTCTTCTGCTCTGAGTGACCTTCTTCATTTATGTTTACAGGCAATATTATCAATAGTTTAAGTTCTTATATAAAGGAAACTTCTATAAAGGAAACTCGAGCCATTTTATAGACAAGTCTGTAGACTATAATGTAACAAACTTTATTTTCACTGTGGAATTATTTTCATTTTCACATCGGACTCACCTCTTCAGCTATCTCCCCCTTGATCAAGCTGCACCTTTACTGAAATCTAGTTAGCAGTCTAGTCAGAGATGCCACATATCAGGTGAACAAATTTGTGTCAGAACAGAGCTCACCTTCAGTTTATAATAGTTTACCTGGCAAGCACCAATTTTAGATCTTTTAAAAAGATTGATAAGAAGGCTGCCCCCACTCTCCCCTCCCTAACCTAACTGCATTTACCTTACTCCATTAAGTGACTATAGTCTATAACAACACAAGCCCAGACAACAAGTGTGCCAGAATTATCATTTAAAGATATCTCAGATCTTTCATGGGTGTAATTGACAGTGAACAATTTTGAGACAGAAACCAAGAAAAATATGTTGAGTTCAAGTGTCACCAATCTTATACTTTGAGAAACTTCAAGTTCAGCCCATGCAGAAAATTTCCAAAGGAACATATATAGCATATTGTATTTGGTTTTACAGCTCAATAAATGTTTGTAGAAAACATGTATTTGTGAAAAAAAAAATTTTTTTTGGAAAAATATATTTCCCAGGACAAAATCATTGTGTCTATTAGAAATATGGGTACAATTTATAATATGGGCTCAAATTTTGACTTTTGAGCAAGAACTGTTTAAATCTTAAGTTGATCATTACCAGATTGAAAAAGAAATAACTTACTTTGTACAGAGTATGGCTAAAGGGTAATCATTATCAACGTTCAGTAAGCATCCAAACTGTGCCTTTAGACAAAATTGTTAGTTG
Organism: Eonycteris spelaea; assembly: GCA_003508835.1. Lineage (NCBI taxonomy): Eukaryota > Metazoa > Chordata > Mammalia > Chiroptera > Pteropodidae > Eonycteris > Eonycteris spelaea. Next base: position 2,260,696 of record PUFA01000167.1, read on the forward strand.
ATATAATATATTTGCAAAAGAAATCACAAATGATGATGGTGATGACAATGACAAAAACAACAATGACTTATGATGAAAATGGCATTTATTGAGCAGTTACTATTGCCATGCACTCATGGAAGCACTTATTAACTCATTTAATCAACAAATGATCTTAACCAATGGGATAAATAAATGCTGTGATGAGCTTATTTTTCTCCTAATCTCAGGCACTCATAAGAGGACTGAGGCAGATAAGAGATTAGTGTTGTATAAAATATCAAGGGGTTTCGTGGAGAAGGTCGTTAATTTGTTAAGGAATTTCTGTAATACATCTTTGCTGTGGAAACTTTCGAAGTAGAAGGAAAAAGGCTATCCCCCATGAATATATTAGTGTATTTCCTTTGGGGATTTACTAGGCATATTAATTGGTTGCAGATAGTTGAGATCATAAAGACACAGATTTTTTTAACTGACATTTTTGATTATTTGCATAGAAGAGAATAAATTTCATTACCTCAGATCAATATTGCGTGCTTATAAATTTTAGTTTCTAAAGGCTTCTGTATCTGAAGAATAATGACATTTTTACATTTCAAATAAGAATAAACTTTGATTATATTTTCAGTGCTTTATTTATCCTTATACTATTTCAAACACAATTGGAAAGAGTTTATTTACATTGCATGTCAAAACTAACCATAAACAATGTTTTAGCAAATGAGATGAGTATTTCTGCAGACCAATTGCTAGTTTTCCTCCATGGGCTCTAAAGTCTTAGGCAGCAGTTTCTAGACACTGCAATGTTCATCTTGAAGAGTGCTGTCCCACTAAAACCTTCCAAGCTCTGATGCCTACACTTTTCCTTCACTGACCCGTTAATATGGAGCCAGTCCTCAATGTACTTGTCATACGTCAGCAGTTACCTGTACCTTTTTGGTGTAGACTGTTATATTGTTAGTTCACCCTTTAATTAATGTTTATCCTTTTTAATTAAGTTAGGTAATTGATGTCATTCTTTTCTTCAGAATTTAAAATTATTCTTCCCAGTGGAGAGGATACAAAATAGAACTTTATTTTTCTTTTGCAAGGAAGTATTCTGATAGGAAACTTCCATGTCTTTAGCCTCCAGTCTTTCTTTTGTGTGTCTTAAAAGGTAAGAGAAAGAAGGGGTAAGTCCTAGCTCCTCTACAATGCCAGACCATTAGCCTCTGTGTTCCCTGTGGGAGGCATAGAATTAAGCTAAAAGGTGGTAAAGGACATTTCAAGCCAAATTATTATTGAATTGTATTGTTCATGTCTTTTGCTTACATCAGGGTGAGTTGCAGTGGACTCAGATAGCTATATCAAACCCACAGTCTATTTAGGAAACCACCTATAGTTTTATTAGTGACATGATTTATTATTTAGAGTTGATTAATCAATTAGTTAATTTAGCAAATGTTTAATTAAAATCTATACTGCTGATCTAATTCTTATTGAAAACTATGACCCATTCATATACATAATGGAAAATATATTATTAAACAAAATTAAACTGTCCCGCCCAAGTATTTAGATTATAAATGGTTTTTATTTCCTTTTTGTTCTTAACTACATTTTATAGTATTTTTACTATAAATGTTTGTTAATTTATGTTAAGAAAATGTTATTAATTTTCAAACTACATCTATAGTACTATGCTAGCCCTTGAGGTGAGAGTGGAGAACTATTAAAATAACATTAATAATCCATACTTTTGTAAACATATAATTTAGCTTAATGACCAAGAATATATGCAAATTAAAATTTTAATTATATGGTAAAGATTTACACAGTAAAAAAATGAACAAAATCATGTGATATTTAAGGTAGTATGTAATGATGAATGATAATGAACTTTCTATCTTCAAGTAATCTCATTTAATTATGAGAAAAAAACTTATAATGTTGGTACTATGATACCTTTTCTTTCAAATGAGGCCTATTTGTCTATTTGACTTGTGGATCTATGTATAGATTATAATATAATAAGAGCTAATACTTATAGAGTGCTTACTATGTACTAGGAGCTATTCCATCATTTCCCATGAGGTTAAATATGGTGCAGTGGTTAAGAGGAGGCTTCCCTGAACCGTTTCTTGATTTAAACCTTCACTTTGCTATTGACAAGGAACTGTGTGACTTTGGACAGGTCATTTAACCTCTCCAAGCCCTTGTTTCCTCATTTAAAAAATGTAGGTAATAGTACCTATATTACAGGATTAAGTGGATTAAGTAAATTGTTTATGTAAAATATTTAGCACAGTGTGGTATAGTATGTTAGGTATTACCAAAATCTATTAACTCATTCAAATTTTATACCCTAATGAGACAAGCATTAATGACATCATTAATATTAACAGCTCTACTGTTAGATGGGGAAACCAAGGTCAAAAAATGTTATATAATTTGCCCGGAAACAGTACGCGGCAGAGCTGGATTTAAACTTTGACACCTTGGCTCTAGTGTCTGTTGTCTTAAACTATATTTAATGAAGTCTTCAGATTATTAAGAGCCCAATGTCTTTTATTTGATGAGTGAATTAGCGATAAGTAATAAGGTATGCATGTTTCATAAATATGATACCATAAAATAAATACGCTTTTAGAAAACAGCAATATTTATATATTTGAACATATATTCTTAAAGTTGTTATTATTATTATTAATTTTTTTCAATTACAGTTAACATTCAATATTATTTTATACCCTTTTATATTAGTTTCAGGTGTGTAGCATGGTAGTTAGAAGTTTATATAACTTACGAAGTGACCCTCTTGATAAATCTATTAACCCACCTGACACCATATAATTTGTTATATTGTTGACTATATTCTTTATCCTGTACTTTACATCCCCATGACTATTTTGCAACTACCAATTTGTACTTCTTAATATTTTCACCTTTTTCACCAAGTTCTCCAACCCTCCTCCCATCTGGCAGCCATCAGTTTATTCTCTGTATCTATGAGTCTGTATCTGTTCATTTGTTCATTAATTTTGTTCTTTAGATTTCACATATAAGTGAAATCATATGGTTTTTGTCTTCCTCTGTCTGACCTATCACTTAACACATACCCTCTATGTTGTCACAAATGGTCAAATTTCATTCTTTTTTTATGGCTGAGTCATATTCTATTGTATATATGTACCACCTCTTCTTTATTCATAATCAACAATTGATGGGAACATAGGTTGCTTCCATACTTTGGCTATTATATATAATGCTGCAATGAACATAAGGGTGCATATATCTTTTTAAATTTATGTTTTGCATTAGAATTGCCAGTTCATAAAGTAGTTCTATTTTTAACTTTCTGAGGAAACTCCATGCTGTTTTCCATAGTGACTGCACCAATTTACAATCACACCAGCAACACACAAGGGTTCTCTTTTCTCCACATCCTCACCAACACTTGTTTTTTGATTTATTGATGATAGCCATTCTGACAGGTGTGAGGTGATATCTCATTGTAGTTTCAATTTGCATTTCTCTAATGATTAGTGACAGTGAGCAACTTTTCATATGTCTATTGGTTGTCTGCATGTCCTCTTTGGAGAAATGGCTATTCAGGTCCTCTGTCCATTTTTAAATTGAATTATTTGTTTCTTTTGATGTTGAGCTGTATAAGTTCTTTAAACCTGTTTGATATTAACCCCTTATCAGTGTACCATTGAAAAATATCTTCTTCCATTCAGTAGGTTGTTTTTTCATTTTGTTGGTGGTTTCCTTCACTGCGCAAAAAGTTTTTAATTTGATGTAATGTCATTTGTTTATTTTTTCTTTTGTTTCCATTGTCTGAATAGATACATCAAAATATATATATATATATATTACTTGGAGCCATGTCAGAGAGATTACTGCCTATGTTTTCTTCTGGGAGTTTTATGGTTTGGGGTCTTACATTAGAGTCTTTAACCAATTTTGAATTTGTTCTTGTATATGGTGTAGGAAAGTGGTCCAGTTTCATTTTTTTGCACATATCTGTCCAGTTTTCCCAAGGTCATTTATTGAAAAGACTGTCTTTACCCCATTGTATATTCTTGCCTCTTTTATCATAGATTAAATTACCATATAGATGTAGGCTTATTTCTGGGCTCTCTATTCTGTTCCATTGATCTAGGTGTCTGTTTTTATGCCAGTACCATGCCGCTTTGATTACTATAGCCATGTAGTATAGTTTGATATCAGGTGGCTTGATACCTCCAACTTTGTTTTTCTTTCTCAAGATTTCTGTGGCTATTTGAAGACTTTTGTGGTTTCATATAAATTTTAGGATTGTTTGTTCTAGTCTTGTAAAAAATGCCATTGGTATTTTGATAGGAATTACATTGAATCCACAGATTGCTTTGGGTAGTATGGCCTTTTTAACAATGTTAATTGCATTTATCCATGAACATGGTATATGGGTAAATGCTTCCATTTATTTATATCTTCTTCAATTTCTTTCTTTTTAAATGTCTTATAATTTTCTGAGTACAGGTGATTTAATCTCTTTTGGTTAAATTTATTCCTAGGTATTTTAAAAATTTATTTTTGATGCAATTATATATTGAATTGTTTTTATATTCCTTTTTCTGATAATTCATTATTGATATAAAAATCCAATCAATTTTTGACTATTAATTTTGTATACTACTTTACTGAGTTCATTTATCACTTTTAATAGTTTTTTGGTAGAATATTTAGGGTTCTGTATATATAGTATCATGTCATGTGCAAATAATGACACTTTTACTCCTTCCTTTCCAATTTGGATGCCTTTTATTTCTTTTTCTGATTATTGTGACTAGAACTTCCAATATTATGTTGAATAAAGATAGTAAAAGTGGACATCCTTGTCTTGTTCCTGATTGTAAAGAAAATGCTTTTTGCTTTTTCCTGTTGAGTATGATGTTAGCTGTATGTTTGTCATATATGGCCTTTATTATATTGAAGTAAATTTCCCCAATTCTCATTTTGCTGAGAGTTTTTATCATAAATGGATGATGAAATTTGTTAAACACTTTTTTCTGTATCTATAGATATGATCACATGTTATCCTTTGTTTGGTTTATGTGATGTATCACATTAATTGATTTGCAAATATTGAACTGAACTTGCATCCCAGCAATAAATCCTACGTGATCATGGTGTATGATCTTTTAAATATGTTGTTAAATTTGGTTTGCTAGTAGTTTGTTGAAGATTTTTGCATCTATGTTCATCAGAGATATTGACAGTTTTCTTTTTTTGTAATGTCTTTGTTTTGGAATCAAGTTAATGGTGGCCTTGTACAAAGAATCTGGGAACCTTACATCCTCTAGAATTTTTTGAATAGTTTGAGGATAGGTGTTAATTCTTCTTTGAATGTCTGCTGAAATTCAATTGTGAAATCATCTGGTCCAGGACTGTTGTTCGTTGGGAATTTTTTGATTACTGATTATGTTTCATTAGTAGTAATCAGTCTATTCAAATTTTCTGTTTCTTTTTGATTTGGTCTTAGAAGATTGTATGTTTCTAAGAATTCATCAATTTCTTCCAGATTATCCAATTTGTTACATATAATTGTTTGTAGTATTTTCTTACAATTCTTTGTATTTCTGTGGTGTCAGTTGTCAGTGATGTTTCATTTCTGATTTTATTTATTTGGGTACTCTCCCTTTTTTTAAAAATGAGTTTGTTTAAAGATTTATCAATTTTCTTTATCATTCCAAAGAATGAGCTCTTGGTTTCATTGATATTTTGTATTTTTTAAAATATTATTTGTTAATTTTCTCTCTGTTCCTTATTATTTCCTTTCTTCTCACTTTAGATTTCATTTGTTGCTCTTTTTTTAGGTGTAAGCTTAGATTGTTTATTTCAGATTTTTCTTGTTACTTAGAGTTTTAAAAAGTAGACAGCTTTCTTTGGTACTTGGTAAACTGATTCCATCAAATCATATATCTTTATTCAGGACAAAGGTAGAAATTTTTTTCTCTTCTCTCCTCCTTTTTCTATCGTTCTCTTTGTCTCCTCCCCACTCTTGCTTCCCAGTCCTCTTTCCTATTTTGCCAGCACTGTGTTTGCTCTTTATTTTATTTTATTTTATTTTATTTTGTTTTGTTTTGTTTTGTTTTGTTTTGTTTTGTTTTGTTTTTGTCTGGAGGCTTGTGTTTATAATGCAAAGCTTACAGTGGACATAGGTTTATTTTTTTCCAAGCTATAACTGGCATCTCAGAAATTATTAACTTCAATGTGAATTCTTGTCCCCAAAACGTTTACACAGTTATTGTGATAGCCCTTGAATTTCAATATTTTAGATGGTAAAATGCTTGCTGTCAGGATAATATATAAATAATTTAATGTTATTTTTACAGAAATGACAATAATGAGACAAGCAAGCAGGTATATAGCTTATTAGATATACATTTACTAATATAATGAGAATTATCACTAGAACAAAAGAGTAAATCAGATAAATTAAATATTTACATTTGAAGAACATTCTAAGTTCTATCAAATTCAAATCAATTATACTATTTTAAAAATTATTTTTAATCATATTCTATGACTATCAATTTAATTATATATCAATTGAATGATTTTTATTTTTTCTTCAAAATCAGTTAAGACAACTGGTTCTCAACCATGGCTGCATATTATAATTAACTAGGGCTTGGAGGAGGTTTAAAAACTCCTTGTGTCCAGGCTGTACCCTTGACCATAATCTGTTGGGGACAGTCCCTGACCTCACTGTTTTTCTAAATTTCTCAAGGTGATTTCAACATGCTGAGTACAACTGCTTTAACAGATTACTGAACTTTCATGTATATTGATATTAAAGAAATGTGTTTTTAAAAAACACATTTGTACTAGAACCGCAAAATTCTCTTCTCAGCCATTTGAAATTTAGATTTCATCATAAGATTAATATCTTCCCATAGAACAAAGATGTTCAATTTGGCATAACTGGAGCACAGGAAGAACCCCAAAGGACTTTATTTATCTTTTCCCTGGGCTCACAGCAATCATTACACACAAGTATGTTTATTCATCAGAATAATAAATGAGTGGTTCTGCCGCTCTGTTTTAGATTCACATGTGAGATTCTCAACAACTTTAAAGAGGGGCTTTTCGAAGACTCTAAAACTCAAACTCGCTTTATCTGCATTCTACAAATACATACGAATTTTGGAAAATAGAATTTTCATTGATGAAAATTAGTGGGAGAAAGGGGAAAAACAAAACAAAACAAAAACAGATATTTCAAGCAGGATAAAAAGCTGCTGATTGAGCCCCTTCCTTAGAAAGAAAAATATGGGTCTAAAGCCGTGCTACACTGAACAAGCCTGATGTCATCTGATCTCGGAAGCTAAGCAGCGTTGGGCCTGGTTAGTACCTGAATGGGAGACCACCTAGGAAGACCAGGTGCTGTAGGTGTAAAAAAAATAAAATAAAATAAAATAAAAAAACAAGGGATTGTAAACTGACAACGTTCTTGCAATCTATGAGGTTGCCTTGCCTGAAAAAAAAGAAAGAAAGAAAGAAAGAAAGAAAGAAAGAAAGAAAGAAAGAAAGAAAGAAAGAAAGAAAGAAAGAAAGAGAAAAGAAAAGGAAAAAGGAAAATTTGGGAATAAAATATTCTTGGAATTCCATCACCATCTAAGAATCTTTTACATGTGTTGATAAAACCAAGTTTAATTTTTAGATAATGGAGAATCTGAGCTTTCTTTCCACCTGGGGAAGATTCCCTAGAATAAATGGAGCTTAGGCTGTAGTCAGCTACCAAATAAATGAAAGAGTCACCTCTTAATAGCTGAGGCGGGTGATCTGAACAGCCCCAGTGGACAGAGATAATTTGAGAAGGAAAATTGGTTTATTTCAAGAAAGATATGGAATCACCCCCTGGGCTGACCCAAGTTGTTTCAGATGATGAGTGGCTATAAAAATGACAAAACTTTATTGGCCTGAAAGAAATATAGAGAAAATAAATAAGCTTTGTTTGCTTCTTTGTGGGAAAAAAAATAATATATCTGTGCAGCGGATTTCCTCCCTAAGACTGGGGTATGTAGCCTGCTGTCAGTTTCCTGATATATTACCAACTGAGAAGCAAAGACTACAGAGGCATCTTAAGCTACGCCTCAAAATAATCCTAAATGGAGGGGCCCAAGAAATTGAGCCAAGAAAAGAAATATTTTTCTCATACTTTTAGTGTTAGTTTTTCTTCTTAGTTCACATTATTTTCTTCATATTCCCCAATAATCCTTAGCTTTTATTACTCTCCCTGCATATCTGACCATCCTGAACAGGGGCTATTTGATTCAAGAATAATCACTTGATTGGAACTAAGAACATCACATCTCAACAATTTAATTTGTTTTTAATTAAAAATTATGAAACTCCATAGAACACTTCAAAAGTTAGTACCAAGCAGGTTTTGTTTATGATTAGGTTATAGTAATACATGAAATTTGAAGGTAAAATGAAGATGATACCCTTCATCTGTATGAGCATTTAAACACTAAAAGAAGATACATTAATTTCATGCTATCCTTGAACTTTTTTTATTCCAGGTTGTTCAATGTATTCTAAATAAGTATGGGAAAATTTTAAATGCATTTTTCTATTTAAATGTCGATGACTTAAACTGTTTAGGGTGTGTTTGTATTCAGTCATTGTATCTAAGAATTCATTCTGTATACTAACAAAATACAGAAACTTTTTTCCACATTGAAAGTTCAGGGAAGGGTGGAAATATTGAAAAAATATGTTCCTTGTTATAGGAGTGTTATAGAATTTTATTATGAAAATAAAAATTCTTTTAATTCAGTACTAATAATGGAAGTCATAAAATATCTCAAGTATTTTAATCTTATTAATGACACCACAGATTTTTGGGATCATTAACCTAATGAGTAAAATAAATGCTTTGAATCATAGAAAAAGTTTAAAAAGCTAATAGATCTGGCATAGTACTATTGCTAATTTAGCAAAACAATAGATATGCTTTTTCTCCCTTAACTTTTGCAAAAATCCCAGGAAATAAAAATGGCTATGTTTACAATTTGAACTCGAATGTATCAGAACAAGAATGGGCTAGATGTCTTTTCTTGAAATGATGTATTTATAGAGTTTGATACAAAGAATAATAGCTAAGGTTATACAACTCAGAAGAATCAAAAGATACTGCAGTAACACAAAATTGACTTTTAATGTTTACCAGTTCATTATATCTTACAGAAAATGAAAACAATTTTTTTTTTTTGTAATACAGATTGGTTCTTTTCCTGATTTCTACTCAGTAGGTAGTAACTGCATTTAAACACTGATTTTCTTGTAATCAGGAGCCTTAATGGCTTTTTGTCTGTTTTATTTCTTTTGTTGTACATCATTGCTGCTCTGGCAGTCGTGAGCTATGATACAGTTAACTTTTCAACAAAAACTGTCAGTTATCCATTGATCATTCTTGATGCATTCCATGCTGAAAACTGATAGTTATTCCTTTTTAATCCTCTCATCCTAGTGGTCAGCTACATCATGAGACCACCATAGTCTTTGGAACACCGAAATCAAGAAACCCAGTATGGCTGCCAGCAACCAAATTGGAATCTCCTTTGAGTATAATTCTAATTGCCAAAATAATAAGCGACTATATTATTGCATAAAATAAAACTTTAACAGGTACCGGCCCCTTTCTATGAGAGAAGGTTTAAATTTACAAATACCATATTTGACTAAAAATTACTGATAAAATATGGCAACAGTCATTAAAAGATGGCTTCCAGTGTTAATGTGATTAACTTGTTTCCATTCTTATTGTCTTTTATGTGAATCATTTCTTCTTATTATTTGGGTTTTCAAATGTAGGTGTCTCAATGAAACTTGCAGATAAAGTTTGTTCCTTATGAGCCACAAGTATTAATTATGGACAAAATGATCAAAACAAGATTTCCTAACCCAGACTTCCATTTTATCCCATTTTAGCTCTGATACTATTAGAATCCATGTCTGAGTGATTTCTGAATTAGTATTGTATGAACTTTCTGTTAGGAATTGTATTAGGATAACCTTTTATTTTACGACATTCTCAGTGAGCTATTTTGGGAAATGAAGTAGGAAAAAAGAAAGACATTTGGTGGGAAAATGGCAAAATAATAACATTATTAAAAAACCAAAAACACTACAGCTTATTCAAGTAGAATTCCAAAGAGGAAAGCAGATTCTCATCCTTGAGGGGAAGTTCGAAGATAAAAATTCTGCCTGGCAGTATTCATTATTTAACCTTTTTTTCTTTTTCTTTTCTTTCTTTCTTTTTTTTTTTTTACAAGCATGGAAATACGGTGTGCAATCAGCATAGAATTTAATCACCTAACAGTCAATCCAGAGTTTTTGATCAGCACCAGTTCCTACACTAGTAAGTATTCAAAAGTTAAGAAATGCTGCTATAGTTAACATTATAAAGGTAGAATTCTGCAGCATTAACTAAAAATGATCTATCTGCTTCAAAAGAAATTTGTTCCCACTTTCATTTCCAATAAAATTCTTGTAACAATTTGTAATAATTGTAATAATTGTTCAAGTATAGGCTTCCTCCTGTTAGAAAATCCCCGTTTTTGAGATGTGTTAGAGTCACTCTTCTGGAGATAGTCTCTTCTTTAAAAAATAATAGATTCATCTTATTCTAGACCATTCAGGTATTTTTAATTTAAAAGTTTGAGTTCTATTTGTATCAGCAGTGTTTGAGTTAAACCTCACAATCTTTTTGGATTTATGTTTTTGTACAATTTGTATATCCAACCTAATATAAAAATGAACATGCATACATTGTCATCTTTTAACATTAAAGCATCTGAAAATTTCCAGATATGCTTTTGATAAAAGTGATCTACTTTTATTTATGATATTTTGTGTAGATAATGTACGAATATACTTATGGTTTCATGGACTTCCAATTGTTCTATACCTTTCACACATGTAACTCTACATTTGGAAAGTAAATTTATTAGAATTATTACAGAGCTTTCAATGCAACCACAATCAATTCAGGAAACAGATTTATTTACTCATGTTCATGGGAGGAAAATCTACACAAAAACATTCATGAAAGTATACCAGCTGCATCATACTTGGATTATTATTCTAAATCCCATTTATTAGAACTTATTGTGAAACAATGGGAAACCATGAAGTATAATTTGAATACAAATATTGGTCCCTGTGGGGTCTCAACAATCATAAAAATATAGGAAAACAGAGCTTTATTTAAGATTGGAGTTGCTAATGTGGAAAGTTGTTTCTCTGAAGCTGGCACTACCTTTTAACTAATAACCCTGAAGATTTTAATGTAAACACTTTGATGACAGCTTCAGTGTTTCATTTATGCCTAATGACCAGGAAAGAAAGTGATATCACTGACCACATTTTCTATGTGGAGGAAGATTAAGAACTACTTTGTTAAGTTTTTTTCCCCCGAACACAGGCACCAGTTGGGCTTTCTAATGTATATACAAATAGGAAAAATAAGAATTTTAAAAGTTGGGGTCTTATTTCTTGGTTAGGCAGGTGTGTAGTTATTCATTCCTTTTATAATTTGAATTTTTTAATGTAATGTAAATAAGAAATTATTAAATAGTTTAAAGTTATTTTTATAGGACAATAATATTTCATAGGTTAACATAAAACCAAGCTGCTAAATTTTACATTTTTTCTGTCCAGCAGTTTATCTATATAACTGCCCTGAGTAGATGCTAAATGCTGCTTAGCAAATGGCCCTTAGAATTTAAATATAACTCAGTAAAGCTACTCAAAAGATAAAACAATTCTTCTTAGGCGTGTGTAATTTTAATTAGAAGAAGGTAGGAGTCTCTCATTGGTTAAATATTGTCTGCTTATTTAACTTTAATACTTTACATAAATGGGGTTATTAAGGGGTTTTTACTGTGCTTGTTACTATGCATTGGAGTCCATATGATTTTTTTGTTGTTTTGGTCAAAAAAGCAGGACTTTAAAGAGTAAAATATTGTATTGGAGACTTGAAATATTAACTTTTAGAAAAGTGTGGATTATTCCCTTGTGAAACTGAGTTCTGTTTAATACCTCAGAATCTCGGTTTATGTAAAGAAGCCTGTATTTCAAATCTGTTGCTCTAATTTGTTTATTGTAGTACATTTCAAAATCGTACAAATGTGTAAAATTTGTGCTTGTGGAAGCTGCCGCTCTGAGTAGCTTTACTTCCCTTAATTTAATCCTAGCAATCCTCAAGCTATTGCATGCCCCGTTTATGAAAGGGTACTTCGTTGGGATAATGTAGCATAAACAGCTCGGCTCTGAAGCCTCCTTATGTATCACTTCCCTTAAAATTATATTAATTTATAATATATATTGAATGATAGCTTTACAAAAACAAATTAATGAATTGATCTTTATGAAAATGATTCTTTACAGTAAGTAAAAAAGGGTTATCACAGTTTTGGTAACTTGCATGAGTTCATATTGAAAAAAAAAAAAACCTTTCACATGTTCTTAACGACTTTAAACCTGACGTGCTGTAAGGGGCACGCTCAGTTGTATGCTCTGAAGCAGTAGACACCATACAGCTTATATTTTTTATCTGGGAAACCCACGAAGCGCACTGCAGCCTCAGTAGGACTGCAGCGCTTTCTTGGCCTAGAGATAGGGTAGCGGACGCTGCCGTCCGCCAACCAGCCCGCATCGCAGCGGTCATATCCCAGGAGTTTCCAGGCAGCAAATATCTGGCCCACTTTCGCAATCTGAGCACCATCATCGATACAAGCTTGCACCGCTTCATCATAAGTCAGCTTGGTGTGGTGAATCAGGTAGTAAAAACGGCCTGCAGAGAGAAAGAGAGAGTCAGTGGGACTGCCTGCCAATGAGACACACGGGGGTGGAAGGAGCCCCAAATGGAAATGTTTCTCAATGAAGTGGGATATAGAACAACGTCTGTAAGGCTTTTGGAACATAGGATCCTGAATTAAAAGTAGTGCTCTGGGTCACTTTTCATTAAATTAGTTTTTTTTTCTTTTCCCCTTAATACGTGTTCAGACATGCCCTTTTATAGCTTTAAAAAAGAGAAGAGAAATAACAGATGCAGTTTCTGTTAGCTAATTAGTGACTAAAAGGGCCCTTCTATGGCACCAGAGAAGACAGAATTCCATGTTAAAAGCAAGAGCTATTTAAATTCTAGCTGTAGCAAGACTGAACCCCAGTACAAGTTTCTGGAGAGGCAAAATTTGAATGTGAAAAGATCAAAAAACATTCCTGACATAAAAAGTCCATTTAAAAAATATCAAAAGCCCTCAAGCCCTTTTCATTACAGGTATCAATAAGACATTATTCTTATTCAAAGACTACAGTATGAAAATGCAAAAAATACAGGAAGTCACTTGCCATAAATAATACGGGCTCAGAATGTGAACCTAGTCTGTTCACTCACTAGCAAAGAAGATGAATTTATTTATTTTTTCCAACTTTTCTCTGTGGGTGCCCTGATATCTAACAGGTTTTTTTTTTTTTTTTTTTTTTTTTTTGATTTCACAAGAAAGCAAGTTAGTCTGGATCACTTCTTAAACACTTAATTACTGAGATTCCTTCGATATATATTACATATGCATAAAATGTATAAAATATGACATCAGCTGACTGAAGTGATACACACCACCTGAAGATTTTCTCAGACTTTAAGTTTCTGGTAGAATATAATCACTCTCTTATCTGATTACACATTGTGATGGGATATCTCCCTGCGCCTCATTTACTATAGATTATCCAAGTACGAATTAATGCTTGCCAGTTGTTTCTGGACTAAGATGATGTGATTTAGGGAAAGGGTAGAAGCCATCGAAGCATTAGCTAGTGGGTGAATTCTATCGTCTATACCAGGGGCAGGCAAACTACAGCACATCAGTCAAAGTTTTATTAGAACATAGCCACACCCATCCATTTAACAACGTCTGTGGCTGCTTTTGTGTTACAACCTACAAAGTTACATTGATTTAGTAGTTGCAAACAAGACAATATGGCCCACAAAGCCAAAAATATTTATATAGACCTTTACAGAAAGTTTGTTGATCCCTGACCCCTTGCTATTTTTTTCCAAAGCATGTCACCAGGGAACTAAAATATAAAATGATGGGGCTGGGGTTTGTTTCATGGATGTGTGACCTGTGCAGTTACACAAGGCCCCTTAATTGTTATAATGCCCTGTTATTACCCTCTTAAAATTCTCAATTATTTGTGAACAAGGAGCCTACATTTTCATTTTGCTTGGGCCCCACAAATTATGTGGCTAGTTCTTGATGGGGGAAGGTAGGGTGGGGAGTCATGTTGAATACAATGAATCAGTCATCGACAAATCCCAGACAATATCACAGTTCAAACTATTTCATAATAACAATTGAATGCAATAAAACCTAGCAATAGTGAAAATAAGCACCTTTGCTTGACTTCTGTGGATTTAAAAAAAGATGACATTAAAGAACTTTTTACATCTTTTCAAACTGAAGCTACGGCTTAAATCTTTTTTCCTTTTCCTTTCCTCCCCTTCCCCACGTCTCTCTTCCTCTTGTAGATAAGATTAAGTGATTACTTTTAAGATTAAGTCAAGTGAAGTGTCCTAGTAGGTACTGGTCTCTGATATAGGAAAGAAGGCAGTATAGTTAATATCCTACCATTGAAGTTGGATGTAAAACAGAACACATCATATCTGCTTTTAGCTTTATCCCAAAACCCGTAGTTCCTGACACCGGGCACTGTGTTCTGGCCTCCGCAGGGCTCTCTCGGCTTGGTGATGGGGTATTGCACAGAGCCATCGCTGAGCCAGCCAGCATTGCACCAGTCCAATCCACCTCGCCAGGCATCATACAGCTGGTCAAAGGAAGCAACCACAGCATCCTGTTCCAGACAAGCCTGCTGGGCCTCGTGAAAGTTGAGGTTGTAGCGTCCCAGTCGTGGAAAGTAAGGGAATACCACACCTGTTCAAGGGAGAAAGCACGGGATCATCAGTGGCACAAAAAGTAACAAGTATGAGTGAATCCCATTTGACTGGTGAAAAAACATAATAGAATCTCCATCATATGTAGTAGTAGTTTTTGAGCAACTTGCAATTGTTTCTCATAGTCCCTTTCCCCTTCAAACAGCCTCTGGCTCTGAACATCTCACAATTAGATATGTGGTTTGATAACTTCAGTGATTTACCTCTTTTGCTAAGAGTTCAACTCTGGCCTTAAAATTTCTCCTTTCTGAAACTATTCATCTGCAGATTATGTTTTCCAAATAGCCCTCCTTGAGAATGTATCATCTGCCACTGGTTATTAACCCTAAAAATGGATTCATACTAAGCTCCTTTCAAATGGAAAAAAGTAATTGTTGAATATAAATAGTGGTAGAGGATGTAGAAAAAATGCTGAGAAAAAGTGTCCTTTTAAATGTATAAAAACATCTTAAATTCAAATATGTGTGTGTGTGTGTGTGTGTGTGTGTGTGTGTATACACCTCCTTTTACATGTGCTGCTAAAAACTTGGAGATAAATAACTTTCACTCAGGAGGCTTCTGATTTGGAGAAACCCAAAAGTGAATTCCTTTGCATATCTAACAAAAACTGAATTAAGCAGTCTTATTTCATATTAATAAGATAATCCTTTACAGTGAGGCACATTGGGGCTCTCATGTTTAAATTTTTACTGTAGCCCCTAATCTTTTTTATTTTCTGTTGTTGAACAGTACAAATAAATAAGGGCTTTTATTTAAAAATATTTCCATTACTGTTTTTCAGCTTTTATATTTATATATTACAAATCAAAACTAAACTTTAAAAAATATTTTTATTACAAATAGAAAAAAAAATTCCCAAAGCATGTCCTTTACAAGGTATGCACATAATAGACACCTGTTGATTAAGTTAATGCTGAAGAATTAAATATTTTAAAGGGCAAAACCCTTTGCAAAAGCAAACTGTGTGACTTGGTACTTGACTTTGCCCGGGGAAATGAATGTTTTTCCAAAAGCATCCTTTTTAGTGTAATAATCATGAGAGATGATTGAGTTGTTTCACAACTCTCTGCACAATTTCTCTAAAGGATAAGGATTACATAAGAAAGCAAAGGTGTACCACTTGCCAGACTTTAAGAAGGACTACTCTATCAGAATGTCTATCAGTTGCTAAAAGACAATTTATTTAGATTGATTATTGCCTCGGAGTGTTTAAATATAATTAGAAATAATACTTTAGCATGTGCAATATAAAAAATTGTCCTACTGACACAGTAATTTGGTGAATTATAGCACATGTGCTATTTTTATGAGATTGCAGACCCTCTTTCAAGATGAATGTACAATTCACTAATAGTATAACCAGTACACAGGAAATGTTTTCTTTTATAAGTTGTCCTGGAAGACTCTACAAAAAGAAATTTCAATAGCCTAAATCAAGTCGTGGTCCACTGAAGGCCTCTGCAGGACACGTTGGTCCTTCTAGGGCAGTCCAGCTGGCGCTGTGCACCACAGGCAGAGATCCAGGAAGGTTTCCTGATCTCATCCTGCTTTCTCAGGTTCTTGGCTAACGGATCTGTAAGCTGAGTCAGAGCCAAAAGGAAGGAAGAAAGGACTCTCAGGGTTGCCACTGCCCCCTGCAGTGATGATAGCAAGGAAGGCTGGAGATGGCTCTATCTAAAAACTGCCCAGGCATCCAGCTAAGAACCCAGCCGGTGGTGGGAAGGAACTGCTACCATTCACCCTGTTCCCTTGTGTCTTCATCGTCTTTACTCAGAAACCCCAGGAATGTCGCTGAAAAGAAAAATATTTAATTTATCCAGTAGAGATTTCCTTGGCAGCTAGACTTCAAGTATCTCAATGTGGAGAGAGAAAGAAACCATTTGGGTTGAATTCCATTTCCCAAATGACTCAAGAGAGTAACAGTGGAGAATATAAAATATTTTAATTTATAAGCATTTTAAAGGCCAAGACAATTTTTCAGGTTTAAATTCACTCTAGTATAGCTGATGAACTCTCATGGGTATTAGAAAAATATTTTCTTTAGTAATTTGTCCTTGATTAACTATTGAATGCTACTGAAATATGATTGATTCAGTTCCAAATTTAGTGTTATATATTTTTATTTGAGTTCCTTTCAAATTTAACATAATTTCATGCAACCATTTCTTAAAGTCAAAGTGAAACCTTATATTACAATAGTTTCTCAATTATAAGACTAGTCAACTTATTGTTATATTAACTTGAAAATTTACATAAATTTTAATTAATGTTTGATGATGCCAGAAAGAACATATTCCAAGTATATTAAGGTCAATTTTTATGCCTTAGCCAAAGTTTTAAAAGCTTCATTGTATCGTGCGCATTTCAACAATCAGATGTTTTTAACAAGCAGGGGGCATTTCTGGAACTACATGTTTGTTAGTCTCTTATTTATTTACTTATTTTCTTCCAGCTAGTTAAAATTTCAACATCTAAGAGCATTATTACAGAAACCTTCTTGGCTCTGTGGAAAAATGTACAATTCTTACAGCTGAATTATGAAGCAATTGTAATTACTTTCATCCAGCATTACAAAAATAAGAAAAGTTAAACTTTCACAGGTGAGAAAGAAGGTTACATAGTAATTTACCAAGTATAATTATTTTATACTTATATGTCAGGATATAATTGAAAGATCTTTACTTTTCCATGAAGTTCCTGAGCCAAATGCTATAGTGATATGCATCACTACAAAGGGGATTGATAAGGGTTATACAGCACATGGAAAAGAATAGTACCAAATGATGTGTACTTGGTCAGTGGAAATGTGTTTTGAAAACACATTCTTTAAGATTTATAATTGCACAGGGTAATTATCTTAGTTGGCAAATATCAGTTTGTTAGACATATGAAAGGTTTTCAGACCATGATACATAGAAAAACTAAATTTCAATAACTCCATAAAGTAAATATTTTTAATAATAAAAAGGCAGAGACCATGTAGCATAATTTTACCTTCCTCAGCACCTCTCACGGTTTCTAGCAGTGCTATACACATATCTGAAATATTTTTCTGTTTCTAAAAGTTCTCAGACTATATTTTTATGTATTTGGCCTCATTTTAACCAGTGTTCATGGATAATTTGACTCGATGAAAATTGAAAGAACAGGTGGCATGCAATGAGGAGCCAAGAACAACTAAAAGAGATAAGAAGATGACAAAAATGCACTTTATGATATCTTGTAATTTATTAGATACATAAAGCTAATAAATTTCCATAAGTGTGATGGGATCTATGGGATTCAGGTCAAACATTCAGTGATGTGCTAGTGGACCAAACACATATTTTCCAAAGGCACAAGTCTGTTCTAGGATGGGAAAGGAGCTTCTAGCAAACGCACACCTATATTTATATGCATAAGGAAGGAAAGTGTTCTATTGATGCAGCCAAAATTCATCATTCAATGCAAAGAAAGACTGAAATTCATGAATGTAAGATGCTTTGGGCAGAGGATGGCAAAGACACATTTTATTGTTTAGCTTTCTGCATATTTTGGTTTTTGAACCTACCGAATGTATTACATATACAACAAATACAATTTCCCTCAAGATGGTATTCAATGTCTAAGAGACTATAGATCATTAAAAATAATTATTTCTTTACAAGACTATTTAAATAAACCTGGAGGTTACTTTTGTTAAATTAAGTTTTCACAACCACTTTATAGAATACAATTACATGTATTTTAGTTAGCAGATGTTCTTCACAAAACTTGCCATTATTTTGAAACCGGGATAATTTTAGAAGTATAACAACAACAACAAAAATCCCACAATGTGAATTTCTCAATAACCATGCAATGAGATTTAAATTTTACAAGGTAGTTTCTGAATATTATTAATTCAGTTCTACTGCACTTTTCTCCTACTTGTAAATAGCTTCAATTTTGCACATAATCATTGTTGTACATTTCAAATATGAAAGCAGGAATCATAGGCAGGCTGGAAAACACAAAAGAATAGAAAAACATGCTATACATGGACTTTTGGTTTCTTACATCATCACTATGGTAATCACTAGACATTACTTGTCATAAAAAAGAGCAATGATTATCATTTCTAATTTTGACGTGATTTATAGACACTTACCTTGTAAATCTAATGCTACCACAGTAGCATCATCTTCTAATCCTTCAATCACCTCACACTTGTATCTTCCATAATCCTCCAGGGTGAGGTCTGTGATCACCAAAGAAGCATCGTCTTCACCGTCTCCCTTCAGAAACACTCTACCTTGGTAGCTTCCGTAGCCTTTCTTATGGTATCCCATAGAAACAAAAACATCCACTTCTTTGAGGTAATCTGAAGTTAGCTTGGTCCACTTAATTCGGATTTTGTGGGTTCCTGAGCCAAATGCTGTAGGGTCTCGATAAAATTTACATGGCAGTGTAACATTGCCACCTCTATGTGAGTACACCTTGTCTTGTTCTGCTTCCACGAGTAGATGGGGCCATTTTCTTCTACAATAATAATAATAATAAAGAACTATTAATACGCTTCTAGGCTTTTTAATAAAATAAATTATGTTACCTATACAGGCCATTTCACAAACAGTAGCATTGGTTGATAAGCTTCTCTGCATTGTTGGACATTAATCTCTTTCGAACCACATAGAAAGGTACCTCCAGATCTTAGAGGCCATTCATAAGCAGCCATGTCTTTTAAACTACTGAAAAAAGGAAGTATGTGAATTATAATCATTAGGAAATATTGGACATAAGACTCCACAGTCATCTGAAGTTCTATAATTTCATAATAAATTACATTTTTTACATTTAAATATCAAAAACATAAACAAGACCAAGAGTAATGACAGAGAACCATGACTTTTTCATCAATATAAACCCAAAAATTTCAAAGTAGGAAAATTTCTCTCTTCTTAAGTGAGCTCTCTCAGATATAAATCTGTATTATATTTACCAGAAAGCATAAAACAATAATTAACTTTCATTATACTGTTCTGGGCAAAGATCTTAGAAATAGCCTCACATTTATGACCTCTATTCCAATATACACCTATGATTAAAATGCCATTCTGGAGCATTTTAATCAACGTGCATTTTACTTTCACACAAAGGCTATAAACATCAGGCATTTTTAGTAAATGCTTTAAAAAACTCCAGATTTTGAAATATATTTCTCAAAACATGAATGTTAAAAGTATATTCAGAGTTATACTTATTTTCTGATTAACCAATTAATTATTTCTTCCCTTAAATCTCCTTCTACTCCCTCTCTCTTTGCTTCCTGCTATGTCCTATTTTACAGTTATCTTATCACTTCCACCTTTCTTTTCCTTGCCCTTTTATTTTTCTCCTCCCTCTTGCAAGGTCTTTACAGCCTTCCAGAGAGCACCGCAGTATTCCAAGCTTGCCAACTCAGCAGGGCTGCTGTTCTCTAGAGAGACAGCTGTTATTTTCAGATCTTGGCTTACTCTGGGGTTTCCCCTGGTTAGCTCATTGTGCTTTTGACCTTGACAAGGTCTCTTGAGGATGTGCAAGGTTTAAAAATGAGAAAGTGATATAAGAACTACTGGACACAAACACCTTCTCACCCATACATAGCTTTCAAAGGTTACCAAAGCTGCCCGTTATGCCTCAAGCTGGTAGGTACTGAATAAACCTTGGAAATGAATTATTTAAGATACACAAGTCACCAGGAAGAGTAGCCACTTACCTCTAGACAGATCTGAAAACTTAGTTATTTAATAGTATACATAGGATTCAGATTTTAAAATGAAAAGTATCTAAAAATAGATACTGTGGTTCTATTTTTATCACATAGTAATCAGAATTATGTAATATTCAAAAATAAATATAATTTTATGTATGTCAGCCCCAATCCTTAGAAACTGAGCAGTTTAACAAAGCCATCAATGGCCCCACTTTGAATAGATTTAAAAAAAAATGAGAGGATATTGGCTTAATCAAAACAAATCACAAATCCATCTCGTTAAGCATTTTCTTTAGATTCTATTTTCTATCTTATTTAGGACCATACAATTGTAAGAGATGACAAGTAAATCTATCCAACTCCATCCTACATAATTTTCCCCCTACAATATTCCCCACTGACTGCATTCGAGTTCCACCTACATATCTCTAGTGTTTTCTTTCTGGCAAGAGGAAGAGGGGCCGATGACTAAGTTTGCTCAGTTATGCCTGTGGGGTCAAAAACAAAAATCTCCTACCCAGACCCTTGGGAAGACACTTGGGAGCTGGCTTCCCATGCTGGGACTTGAGTTTAGACACGACACAGAGCTACAAGATGTTGCAGCTTCATGATTCTTTTAAGCTTTTCAAAATCAAATCAATGCCCAAATGCACTGGGATAAGGGTATTGCAGTAGTTAGGAGGGTTTTAATATGATGGAGACCTTGTTCTAACCTCACCTATTTAATTTACTGGCTCTGTAGCCTTGTAAGTTGTGTAATTTCTAAGTCCCAATTTCCTTATATGCGAATTAGGGTAGTAACATCTACTCTATATAGTTGACCTAATAGACACACAAAGCGCTTAAAATAATGGCTGACCCAAAGTAAGTGTCCATTCACTTGATTGTTCCTACTGTGTAGATTTTTTACAGTATTTCTCAAATACGATACTGCCTGATACTGAGCATATTTTGGCAACCTTCCGTAGTTTCACTTACATATAAAGTTTTGAATCACGTGGAGTAAAAAAAATATAAAATGCACCTGTGCTATATAGCTAACCTGGAAATTATCATGTGGTTTAGCTTAATCATCAGCTGTTCCAGAATGAATACAAGGTCTGAGTGTTTTATAAATTAAAGTTAAAGCAAAGATTAAGACTCTTGTACAAAGGACTGAGACTTCTAATTTTTTTTCTGTAGTTAACTGTAAATCATGTTGTAGTATTTTAGAAGTATAAGCTTCTGATTTTTTTTTAGGTACTATTTACTTTAACTCCAGCATTGTGAATAGGTGATGACTTATATGTATACTATTGAGAACTGAGCAGAAGCAAAGAAATCCACTGACTTCCCCAAATATTTTTCTAACAAGCCTGTCGGAATGTACACATTTCTACCATTCTTATTTTTCTGTGGGGGTAGAGGGTACTGGGGTATTGAGTGAATAGATGCCAGAAGTCCCTGGCTGAAATTCAAAGAACCCTAAGAACGATGTGCAACATGTAACACGTTGAGTGACTGAGGGCCGTTAATGTTTTTTAACCTAAACCACCAACATGGCCTTGAAAACAATGTATGCTGGTAGTTGCTTGTTTTTAGAAGACTGACGCTGCAGATTATAGAGCATTGAGCATTGATGGTGGGAGTGGCCTGTTGCAGAACAAGAAAGACGTAGGAAGGAGCACTGGCCAGTGAGTCAGGAGTTCTGGGTTCCGTAGCAAGCTCTACTGGGGCTTAGCTCTTTGAGTGATAGGTCTATGTCATGAGAACATTTTAATTTAACATTCTTATCAGGCTCACTATGGCAAGTTGTCATGATAGGGAGAAACCAGGAAACACATTAAGGTGAAGAGAGGAGAGGGCAGGCACAAAGAACAAAAGAGAAATAAGAGTGCTGAGGACAAATTTTGCACTGTCTTGCCTAGATTAAGTGTTGAATCTGATCAGTGGTTACAAAAACCTGGACCGATTCGAAATTAATGTTAAAATCATAACTGTTTGATCAACAGGCAAATAAAAGGCAAAAAGAAAAAAAAAACTTGATCATCACTTGAGTATTGCTCGTTTTCCTTTTTATTTTTTGAAAAAATATATAAAATTAAGCAGTGTACATGTGCTTATTTAGGATGGTCTGAATGTTTTAGAAGTTCAGTTTGTAAGTTACAGAAATTTTGTATTTCTGCTAGTGAGTGCCAATGACAGTGACTTGAAAGGTTAGATGCCCTTCGAGACCACAGTTGTCTCCAGGGGAAACAGCAGGGCCCTGTTATTATTTTACAAATTCTGCTGTAAAATCCAGGACATTAATCAATTTTACCAAATTACGAAAAGCACTGGCATGACCAAAAAACTGACCTTTGTATTGCTGTGTAATTTAGTGAAAGCCTTTGAAACATTAGGACAAAAACAATTAGTTGCAGAAAATAATTTAGAAATATGGTACTGGATGATGACCTATTATTCTTAGTTTTATTAAAAATATAATCTTTTACTTATTTGGAGGAGGGCATTCCTTGCCAGAAAAATAGAGGTGACAGGAAAAAAGAGAAGGTGCTATGGATCAAAGTTTATCTTTAAAAACTAAATCATGTATTGTACAGAATAACCAGTTTTGGTTACTTTCTCATTGGTGTATAGACAAAGTAGCCTACAGACTTTTGGACTTCCTAGACCAGTAAAATGTAAAAACAAAAAGAAAAAAACTGGGGAATATATTTAATATGGCTAAATAAGGTGTTAATCAAGGACCTTAAAAATACTCCCCTCCTAAGAAAAAACTCTAGCACCATTGTTTGAATATTTTATTATTGTAGTAAAATATACATAACATAAAATTTGCCATTTTAACCATTTTTAAATGTACAACTCAGTGGCATTAATTATTTTCACAATGTTATGCAACCGCTACCACTATGTATTTTCAAAATTTTTCATTGCTCCAAACAGAAAGCTAGTTCCTCCCTGACACTCCAAACTGTTAGGCAGACACTCCATTGTCAGCTCTATGATGAGTCATTTGAAAAAATTGCACAGGTTTTAAAAATAGTTTCTTATTTTTGTGACATCTGTTATCACTTTGGTGGGTATGGATGTGTAAGGCTAACACTTTGGAAGCTGTCACTTTCCTTAGGGCAGCCAAACCTGCTGGAGGATGAGCAACCAGGATGGATGTGTGTGTGTGTGTGTGTGTGTGTGTGTGTGTGTGTGTGTTGTTGTTGTTGTTGTTGTTGTTTTTTGCTGTGCTTCCCATAGTCTACTGAAAACACTCATTCTGCGTCCCTCCTCCATGTCTGTTCATGTTGCTCCTCCAGTATCGACATAGTGTCTGGCATATGATAAATGTCTGTGACTGAAATGGACTGGTGCCGCCTAGAGCCTATGCTAGCTATGGCAGTAGACATGAATACCTGTATTTGCTTTATACAATTACATAGCTCTAAAGTGAAAACACTATTTAAAAAAAAAAATGAAACATACATATAAAGACAATATTTAAGCAGAATACATAATTTAGACATTGGTCTCTCATTGTCCCTTACATAGTTCATTTGAGTGGGATAAATAATTTAGAAAACAAATATAGAATATCTTACTCATTAACCTTTAACTGTTTATAATTATTTTGTTCCCCTCAGATTGGAATGAATCTAATTTTTTCTGAAGTTGCTCACCTGGAGTCAGAAGCTCCTATTGTTTCGTCATGATTCTGATGTGTCTGGTCAGCTTCGCATCAAAAACTTTTACAAGGGTCCTCTTCACAGTCCTACCCTTCCCCCATCCAACCGTTACCATCCTGTCAGAGGGCTGATCACTTTTAATTTGTCAGAGAGAGAGCTTTAGTTTCTTCCCCAGCTAATCCTGGATGCAAAGGACTCTGAGCCTCTCCTCCATGACTCAGGCCTACCTAAAGAGAGCAGGAGAGAAGCTCTAGAGGATCTATTTTGCCCTCTGCCTTCAAAGTACCTGATTTGAGTTTGAAACCTTCTGGGATTTGTCCCTAGCCCATCTTTGCTGTCATCTGCAGTTCAAACTCTGCCCTAAGACTATGTGTGCTTCGTACTATTTGTGTAAATTCAAACAAAATAGGTATCTTTGCATAAACTTCGCCTGAAAGAATTCATAGGAAACACAAGAAACTAATAGCCTAGCTAGCCTGTGGAAGGTGAGTTGGATGTCTGGAATCCTGGAAGATTTTTGCTGTGTATACTTGTATGTTTAAAAAAATTCGAACCATGTAAATATATTACCAGTGTATTAACTAAATAAAAATGATATGAACATAAAATAAATAGCTGAGGTAATTTAACAAATAAACAAACAAAAAAACCTTATCTAGAGAATGGCTAAAAAAGATACTTAAGAAGCTGGTAGCCAAGATTATGATATATTGTTATAATTGAAGGATTATATTTTTGCAGAAGATCTATAGCTTTGTTAGTAAAAATGCTGTCTTTAAACATGTCTTTAAAACATCAAAGTTTTACCTAACTTTCTCTATCCCTTAAAGATATCACTGCCAAATGTTTTGACCGTTGTCTAGTTTTGAACTGTAAAGAAAAAGCTCAATGCTAAAAACATGATAAATGAAGATTACTTTTTGCTGTAAAATTGCTCACTGCTGTTTTTCACCACCTGTAACCTTGCCTTTTGGTCTCACAGGCTAAAATAACTTATTACTCCCATTGGCTACCCACCCTCCACCTTCTCTCTAACCACTGTATATTCTGTGTGCCCTGCTATTTTATGTCAATCTACAGCTGAACCAAATTGTCTAGAATAGTGTTTTTATAACGTCCTTAAATGGCTTGTGTCCTTTCTGCACTGTCTGATCTGATATGACATGAAACATCCTCTTAGGTATTGACCATATGCATCTTTCTTCCTCGCCTTAAGTTAAATTGCTTTTCTAACAGGAAACTGCTCAACACTAAAATATAGTATCGCTTTAGATGATGTTAACCACGAATATGTACCATGTTTCACAGTAAAAAAAAATAAGGATAAATGCTATTACTATTTTAGAGCTAGGAGATTGGTCTATGAAATTACTTTAAAAAAAGCTTTTTTTTTCCTCAAAGACAGTGGAAATTTTTCTCCCCAAAGAATGTCTTAGATAAACCTTTGCTGTATAAATCTACTAAAAGGTGAACTTCTGAGCTTCAAACATCATCAAGAGCCCCCTAACAGCTCTAGGGGGTCAATTGAACACAGGTCAAAAATCACTGTTCATAGATGTAAACCTGAAACTCTGTTAATATCCTGAAAATGTTCTGTCTCTTCCTAGTTCTTTTTTCTTTATCTTTTTGTACCAGGAAGAACCAAAATGTGATTCAAGAGTTTAGTTCTGTTCTGTCGATTAAGTTCTTTGTGGGTTTTTCTCTTTCCAAATTCATTATTATTTCCTCTATTTTCTCAACAGTTAGTTTATTGGTTAAGCAAATGGACTATGCCTCTTACATGGTGTCTCTTAACCTCTCTGTGCCTCAGTTTCCTCAGCAACAAAATAGAGTTAAGCCACTTTCTTCCCAGGAGTCCAGTAAGGTAATAATATGTTGAGGACTTCCTTGTGCCTGGTATACTGTGAGTGCCCAGTAAAAGTAGGCTCTTACTAAAAAATAATTACTAAGCATC
This sequence comes from Eonycteris spelaea, assembly GCA_003508835.1. Lineage (NCBI taxonomy): Eukaryota > Metazoa > Chordata > Mammalia > Chiroptera > Pteropodidae > Eonycteris > Eonycteris spelaea. Next base: position 2,286,993 of record PUFA01000167.1, read on the forward strand.
CACAGTATGCCAGGTATGCAAACCAGCTTCTAACTTCGACATTGCTTTCTTCCCTGTGCTTTTTCACAAGACAGTTTCTAGAAAGTACTGGTTCCCGAGAAATTCACCTCCATCAACTTTTGATGATTTCTTAATCCACTGGTTCTGATTGGGGCAGGAGCACATTTCAGAAGGACCACCGACTAGGAAGCCTCTTCAAAGAAAGGAAATCTATTTGTAACCATATAATCCAACTTCTTTCTGCCACCTCCTCAATTTCCTGGGGGTTCCAGACAGTCATTACTTGGGGTTAGAGGTGGAATGTGTTTATTCGCAGCTGCCACCCTACCCCTACCTTGCTCCTCTAACTCCTCTAAAGAATCACTATGGTGGATCGTAGAAGTTTCTCCAAAGTCCAAGACCAAATTAATTTTTTTCGTAGTGATTTGTTTTCAGAAAGATAATTATATCAATTGATAGAATAAAATGAGGACCAATTTACCCACTGCTTCACTGAAAAGGTTCCAAGAGAAGGTGTAGATGGAGGCTGTATGGTTTCTGTGTGAGTTAGGAACACGAAAACTGGCCTGCTTGTGTTTGAATCTCAGCTTTACCACTTAAAAACAATACTACTCAATCTCTCTCACTTCAGTGAGTATAACCACCCTTACAGTGTTGTGAGACTAAATGGGATGACTCCAGTAATGTGCATCATACATCCTAAATGGCTTTCAATTTTCATATTAATATAGAATAATATAAATAATAATATATAATAATATTATTGCCATTGGTAAGTCTAGTCCAAGAACTAGAGACAACTCAGATTTGTCTGCTTTGGTTAATAATTTTTAAAATTTAAATTTATCCATGTTAGCAAAGATTTATGGATAAAGAAATGGCATTTAAATCCTATTATTTTAGACTTCAAATAAAAAAATTGGGTTATCACAGTCATAGGAAGATTAAGGAAATATCACAGTAAAATAAAATGGAAAATAAAATTTGAACACTAATGTGGTGAATGACATTCTTAATATAAACATACTTTTCAGGATTTAAACTGCGATAGAGGCTTGTTTCAAAGAGTATAGGGGAAACCAAAAACTAGCATGAGTCATTCTTCTTCATTAGGCTATAATTAACCACATACTCCTTAATTATTGGAAATGTCTTCATGTGGTAAAGGGGTAAATCTCAAATCTGCTTGTCTCTACTCAGACCACTTCCACATTGTGGTGAAGAATAAGGTCAAGTTATCTTTACTTTGCTAAAAGGACACTGTTTGCTTTATACACTGATATGGTTAATGTCTTCACTTAGCATAAAAGACATCAAGATGATACTGTCACAGTGTCAATCCTGGAGGCAAAGGGGATCTTGTGGGTTTTCTTACTTAATAAACAGTTGTGAATTGATATGCTACAATGTGCCAAGTATTAAATTAATGCTGAAACAAAACAAAAGGTAAGTCGAACACAAATGCCCAGGTGGGCAAGGCTGAGGAAGTGAAGGGAGCATAACAGTCCTGAGAACAACAGAAGGTGAAAAAGCCCATCTGTACTACTGCTGGGAGCGCATGCCTCAAACTAAAGCAAGTACCGGTTCCCACTGATGTCCAATGGGAATACAGGCTGAAAAACAGCATGCCTTTAGATTTTTCAACGGACATGTAGATTTTAAAGCAAAAATATCCTATCTTAAAATGTTTGTGATTTAAAAAGTTTTAAAAATTATATGAGTCAAAAAAAATGACCACATATAGTGATGAGGATTCAGACTCTTGGAAGCATTTTCATCTGGTAACACTTGCATTTTCCTTTCCCCTACCTGCTGGTGCTGAGGGTCTCCAACAGCAGACCGGGGCCATCTTTTTGTTTCTATCTGCATTTCTTTATTTTCCAGAGGATCTCATCTAGCAACATGGTTCTAAATACCACTTATGTGTTGATGATTCCAAAACTTTCTACTAATAATCCTTTTCCGGAGCACCAAACTAATAAATCCAACTACTTGCTGGTCATATCTTATATGTCAAGATAACTTGAGTCTCGCCTCCCCTCCACAAACCTATTCTCCCAATCTTCCTTAAGTTTGTTTATGCCTCCATCATCCATCCAGTTGTTCAAGCCAAAATCTAAGAAGTGTGTTTGATGTGTTCCTTTCCCTTAATCTCTACGTCAAATGTACCAGCAAATGCTGCTATCTCTACCTCCACTTTTCTTTTACGAATTTGGTTCATCTCCATTCATCTCCACTACTACCCACCCTGTTCCAAATCACCATGATTTCTCACCTAAACTACCTCAAGACCCTCCTAAAAGTCCCCTTACCTTCACTCTAGGCTCCCCACAATCTAACTAACGTTCATGTGGTCTTTTTTATATGCAAACCATATTATGTCATCTCCTTGCTCAAAACCATAACGATTTTCAAGTGCTTTTAGAATAAAATCTGAAATCTGTACTCTAAGCTAAATAAATAGAAAGTATTATGGTTTCACCCTTGCCTACTCTTCCAAACTCATCTAAAACCACACTTCTCCTCTGCTGAGCTAAATTTCCTTCAGCTTCCTTCTGATTTAAAAACACCATGTTTATGTCCATCTTAGAGAATTTGCATTTCCAGCTCTTTCTACTTGGAATGCTCTGTCCCTGACTTTGATGTGACTGGCTCCTGCTCGCTATTCAGATCTCAATTTACAGAATCTTTCTTGACTCCCCTGTAAAGAGAGTCATCCCACAGCCCCCTGGGAGCTCTGTCATATTATTTCCCTTAAAAATACTTTTATATTTATTGTATATATTTAAAAAAAATAATTAGGAAAAAAGAGGCTGAAGTTCAAGAAGCTTGGTTTTAAAGCACACTTTGACTTTAATATATTGTGGGCAATCTATAAAAAACTGTAACTTTATCTTTCCAAATAAGGTATTCTGTTTCTATGAAAACATCTCAATGAAGTATTAACCATCTAATCAGCTTTTCAGAATTTTAAGCTAATTAAGACACTTTGTTAATGATTGTATGATAAAAGATAAAGCAAAGTGTGGACATAAAAATAATCATATGCAGACTTTGGAGATTTAAAACTTATCAGCATAATTTATGACACTTTTCAAGAGAAAGTAAGAATTGCTCATAACCCACATTACACTAGGAAGAAAACTAAAAATTTATCTCTTCCTTTAAAAAAAAAAGAAAGGAAAAAGCTTGTGCAAAAGTATTCATTTTTATTAGCAACATTATTAGTCATAGATCATAAGTCCATTGTGAAAAAATATAGTAATATAACTAAGAAAAATAAGAAATTTATGTAATGTGTACTGTAATTTATAAGGAAACCTACCCATCTTTAATGTACAAATCTTTTGTTCCACCTGTGCTTCACTACCATTCAGTAACTCTGAGCCCATAGACAAATGTCATTTTCAATGCTTTCCAGGAACAAGGCAAAGCAAGGAGCCAAAACAAACACATTACAATCAGAATCATCTAGAAGTGAAAAATCTCACTTCAATGGTGTTTTCATTGGTGTTTTTATTTTAAACACACAAACACTCTTTAGCAATAAGATAGGACTTCTCCTTTTTTCCCACTTCCTTCACCTAACCTACACTCTTGACTGCAATAAATGCTCCTTGTTCTAACATGCTTTGTTAAATTTTTTTTTGTGATGCATTATGGCCTTCCTGTGCTTTTATCCATGATATCCTTGCCTCTTTTGTGTGGGCAGTGTTTGGAAAGGTAGGCAGAATTCTTGTTTAACTTATGTTATTAATTACACTTCACAGCATAATCTTTGAGCTCATAAAACACTCTACTCTTAGCTTAAAGATGGGGTTATTAGTCACTGAGTTAGCTCTGAAGTCAACTAACCAACATGTTCAATTAAAGCAAGATTAAAATGGCTGCCATTTGTACTGACTGCTTGATAATCCTTTTTGAGGGCACACATGTTTATTGTTACTACATTGTGGCAATACAAAATACAGAAAATGGTTTTGAAGTAATTTCATAGAACTTTTAGATTTCTTTTGCTTCAGTCTTTGTAATAAAATTATTTTTATAACAAAGATTCCCATCCTCCCAGTATTATCACTATGATAATCTCTTAATTAAATATTTCAACTTCCTAGCATTATGGTAGATTTTTGTATTCCAAAAGACTCTTCTAAAGTAGTAACGTTCCACTTTATATTTAAAACAAAGAACCAAAGCAATGAAGAAATCTAAATCTTTTTTGATATCTCAGAGAAACATAGTATATTGAAATTATTTTAACATTAAGCCACTAAGCTATAGGGCAGTGTTTTAGCAGAGTCAACGGTGATTCTTGCAAAGTTGCAATCAAAGTAGAAGGCTTCTCTACTTAATGAGTTTTTCTGCGTATTTGGGAAAGTTTCCAAACAATCATTGGCTTCCTGCATATTTTGCTGATTTTAGCACCTAGGATGGAACAGAGAAAGCAATGGCTCTTAGTGTGAATTTGTTGCTACCTGAAAAGATTATTACATATAGGTTTTTATTCCAGGAAATAGTCTAAAATTTATTGTTTTAATAGATGCTTTATAGAGTAACATAAAACTTAGCATTCTGGGTTACTCAGCAACAAGTTTAGAAATATTCTTAAGATGCATTTTGTGGGTTTAAATTTACTAAGTGACAAAAAAAACTTTAGTGACTATGGTAATATCTTTAAAACTCACTAGTTTTAAATTTAAGTAAGATCTTTTTGTTTGGTAACTAGTTATTCTTTTCTCCATATTTCTAACACTGTTTAACACCTCTTATTATTTTTTTCTTTCTTGCTACCTTCATAGATCTGATAATACTGTCAGTAAACTCACTAAGGAGAGAGTCTGCCCTTCCATAGAGAATAACTCAGTGTTTTGCACAAAGGAGACCAATGTTCAACAAATGCCTGAATGGGTAGATGTTCTCAAAATGACACACAAATGCAAGACTAGGACATAGGCAAGCAGATGCAAAGTTGGTATGAAAATAGGTATATTTCTGAATAGATTAATGGATTTACAGAAATTATATATCCATCTATAATCATTACATTTCTTGCTTTTCTATTGATAACCATTATATACGTGTATATATGTATAGCTATATATGTGTATCTACTGTAGCAACTGTATAATTGAAGAAAGTTATTACCATGTTGAACTTATACCTATAATTTAAAGAAATTTGTTGAATGCTTCTGTTTAAATAAAAGTAATAACATATTGCTATCTTTTCTCTGTAGCATTCCATAATTTTCCTTTATAGCAGTTATCACGGTCAATAGTTCTATATTTGTAGTAACATCTGTTTCTCACTAGACTATAAACTCGATGAATACAAAACCATGTGTTTTGTTTATTATTTTAACCCTAATGCTTCTTGACAGTAGATACTTGCTATAGACTGAATGTGCCCCCCCCATTCATATGTTAAAGCCTGATCTCCAATGTGATGATATTTGGAGGTGTGGCCTTTGGGAGGTGATTAAGTCATGAGGGTGAAGCTGGCACCATGATCTTGGACTTCTCAGTCTCCAGATCATGAGAAATACATTTCTGTTGTTTATAAGCTACCAATATATGGTAGTCTGTTATAGCAGCCCAAATAAGTGTATACACGTATGTGTGCAATATATGAGTATTTTTATATATGTATGTATGTATATGCCTACATATATATTTGTATTTTTCCCTCGGGTTCATTTTTTATATTCATATGGTGATATTCTTAGTTTGATCAAATGATAAGCCTGTATTTAAGGCTTATGTTCATATTTGACATCGTGTCCTATAGTAAGCTAATAAGGGATTTTAGAATTGATCATCTAACATTCATGATGTTACTAATTTTTATAATTTCATGATGAAATTCTCTGATATGTTGTAGCTAATAATTTCTAGATAGAATTATTAACAGCCTATATATTTATCTGAATACAATATGGAAAATATACTTGATATCTATGAATTTTGCATTTGTGGCTAAAAATAGCATACTCTGTCTCAAAAAGAAAAAAAATGAATTAATTTAGCTCTTTGAAACATACTTATAGAATCCAAATGAGTTTTAAGTGAAAGAGATAAAATTAAGCTAGAGTAACACTTATCTAGTCCTCCCATTACACTTCGGCTCTGAAGATAGTTTGTGATCATACATTATTAAATTCTCTCCACTTTTGATTCAGTCTACACCACCAGATCTCAACCCTGCAGATATTACATAAGGAAGAGGATAGCAATGCAGTGACCAGATATAAATCAGATGCTCTTCACAGCTTCATGAACATATTAGGAAGACTGTTGTGTCCTGCCCCTGGTGGACTCTCGTGGAGTGTAGGATGCTGCATGCAGTGTGGGAGCCATGCATATGACCAAACAAAATTTGCTATCCAATCTCATAATCCTCTTCCTCATCTGCTGCCTCTCATTCTATGAATTGAAAAGATTTCCTGAGATTTGAAGACTAACTAGGACTTATTTAGGAATGGTACCTGGATTTTGGTCCTGGATTTATTCAATAAATATGTATCGATCATCTACTACATGCCAGGTACTGGTTTAGGTGACAGGATACATTAGACAAAAATCCCTGCCCTTGTGGAGCTAACATATGTTCTTGTGGCAGAGACAGACACAAACAATTACATAAAAATAAGTAGAAAGAAAAGGAAAAGAAGCTAGGAGAGAAATTAGGGTGCCAGAGGAGGGGCAGAGTGCAGAAGTCAGGGCAAGTCCATTAAGGTGAGAAATGAGCCCATATTCGAAGAAGGGTGGCAGGATTAGCCAGGTGAAACTGTTCCTCATCAACCATGCAACCTGGGATAAGCAACATAAAATCTCTGGGTCTTGATTTTCTCATTTGTACCATGGAATATTGATCTAGATGATCTACGCTAAAGTGCTTTTACAACCTTAAATTCTGTAAACTATGATTTAGCTATGTCAAATTACAGAATGAAAGCAGTCACCTAGTTAATGTTCATGAAGCCCACGCAATGTGCTAAATGCCATGAATGCCACAAGATTTAAGAAATGCTCATTATGATAGTGGTCATTTGGATGTATCCCATTAAATTCATTTATTTATTCAACAAACATATATTAAGCACCTACTATGTGCCTGGTACTTCTATATAGTTGGGATGTTACAAAGCTGACAGTCTGATGAAGAAAGGGAGGCATGTTAGCAAAAAGTAAAGCATGATAAGCCAAGACAGAGAAGTTGTTTGGAATACACAAAGGAAGGAAGAACTAACTACACTGAGTGGGGAGAGTCCACTTCTGCCAGGGATTCTAGATAGACATCATTTTTTCTATCCATGGAGATGAACAATTCTTTTTTGAAAAAAATTTAATTGTTTTATCTTTTGAGAAAGGTGACAATAATTTTACTCATTATATAGAAGGGAACAATGATCATTTCTAAAATTTCCTCCTACTATTCTTTAAAGTAGCTTATCTGTGGTCACCTAGTGATCATATTAAGAAAATATTACTCAAGTTTAGAAAGCTTCAGTTTCTATAAGGAAAGTAAAAGCAATCAGATAGTGTTTAATAACTTGGGGAAATTTTAAATTGTGAAATTAACTTATGAAGCGTTTACTTCATTAGAACTAAGGAAATGTTATAGTTCTTTTAACGAATGAATTTGAAAACATGAACTTCTTCCACCAATATTTTTGTTCCCTTTTCCATGTCAATGAGAAATAAACAAACATGATAATAGTGACTATCATCTATTTGGAGTTTATTGTATACCAGGCTCAGTACTAAGTTCTTGTCTCTGTATTGTCTAATTTAATTCTTAAAAACTCCAGGGAATAAACAGTGATAATGTCCAACTATATAGATGAGGTGACTGAGATTTGAAGAAATTAAATAAATTGTCCAAAGTCTGAAGCCAGTTGAGTGGCATGAAGAGAAAAACTCTTGAACTTGTTATCAGAGGACTGGTACTTGAATGACACAGGCAGGAAAAACTGTAACTATTTTGCTTTTAACATCACTTAATGGAAAAATAGTCATAAAATTCTCTGCTCTCTATGTAAATGTCTTCTTAAAAGTCGTGTTTAAAAAAAAGTATATTCATCATCTCTGAACTTCTACTGGTGGTTGAAAGTCTACACAAATAGTTTTTGGACCTGATCTAAATATTAAAAAAGATATACTTTCATGTGATTTGGTATTCCATATAAAATTTTCCTATTGTTTCAAGTTTCAAAAGATTTAGAAGTTGTTTGACTAGGCACATTATGAAACAAAGAATGTAAGCCATTAGTTGAGAGAGTTATAGAGACAGTATTAATAGCAGCTAGCTTTTCCTTTAACAGTATTTGAGAAAATTACTACCCCTACATTGGAGACAGTATATGATATTCGAGCTTATATCTTGATCGCACATTTTTAGCAGACTTTGTGGACAAGTAAAGCTTGCCTTTTTGTGTTAACAAATTGATTAAATAAAAAAAATTAAAGGCAATTAATTAGCACATGCACAATTTTATTTATTTATTTATTTATTATTTATTATTTATTTATTTATTTATTTAATTTTTTGGGTGAGGCAACCTTTGGTTGACCTCATGGATTTCAAGGACCTTGTCAGTTTACAATCCCTTATTTTATTTGTGCGCCTGTAGCACCTGGTCTTCCTAGGTGGTCCCATTCAAGTACTAAAGAGACTCGACTCTGCTTAGTTTCGGAGATCAGAAGGGATCTGACTTGTTTAGGGTAGAATGACCATAGACGACATGTACAATTTTATCGAAGGCTGTGTCTCTTCATGGGAAGCTGAGTTTCTTATTCATAACCAGAAAATGCTTTTCACTAGAATCACTGCACAGGGGTCTGCACATTTTCTTTCCTGGTAATTTGACTTTTTTAAAAGCCAGATTAAAAATTTTTTGTGGCCATATCGCTACATAATCTCCCGTAACAAAATAGGGAAGAAGCCTTCAGAAAAATTAATAGGTAACTCTTATGTTTGAGATTCAAGATCATATTATTAAAGTGTTGTAATCTTTATCAAGACAGCTTGGAAGAATTTGAGAATGATGTGCATATTTCCCTGGTGTTAATTAGGTCTGGGGAATTTAGAGTCCAAATATAGAAATTTAATGAAAAATGGGAGATAGAAAAGGTGTTTTTGCAATAACGTGAATTTTGAACAATTTTCTGTTACTGAGAGAAGCTCATGCTGCTAAATAGTACAATTCAGGAATTTGAGATTCAGATTACTAATTTAATCATCTGACTGCAAAATTCTTATAAAATTTTATAAGCGTTTCAGCTTCTTTAAATTCCTTCCAGGTCTACGGCCATGCCACCTTGAACATGCCCGATGTTGTCTGATCTCAGAAGCTAAGCAGGGTCGGGCCTGGTTAGTACCTGGATGGGAGACACCCTGGAAGACCAGGTGCTGTAGGTGTAAAACAAACAAACAAATAAATTCCTTCCAGGCCATGTTTGATAAATAAAAATTTTAAATATGAGAAAATAACCAGTATTTCAAAAAGTAATGCATATTATCTGTTCAGTGGTTATCTACCATTCTCTACGGTTAACTTTTGCATTGTAAGAGACAATTGAAATTATGGCAGGCCACGTGGAAGCGTTTCTCTGAAGGACTAAAGAATATGAAAATTCAACCTTAATGTTATCATAAAGGAAAAATAAAACATTTTATTGGATAAAAAGTAACAGAAACAGGCATTTGGAGAATTTTAAAACAAAGTCAGTCTTATGGACATAGCATCATAATCCTGACCCAACTCACATTTCAGTGTTAACTTCTGAATGTAGGCCTTTTAGCTTTATTACTTGAAAGCTATGAGCAACTTTCGAAGAATATGAATTTACAATTAAAATGAAGTGGACTTTGGGTCATTTTTAAACAGTTGGACAGTTAATGAAAATAATCTGAACAATTCTAATACCTCATGTCAGAAATTCCTTTGCTCTAAATTCCAACAGAATATATAAGAATGGAAAGGCTGGAGCAACAGAAGTTTCCTTGCTGACAAAATTTGAGCTGACTTAAAGGTTCCTCAAGGAATAATTTTTAAATATTAATCACCTTCAAAATAATATTTTCATACTCTGGGTGCAGTTTAGACTCAAAGGTTTGCATACAGTTAATAATCTAACAGTTACCTGTCTAATAATAACTTGAAAGTACAGCTAAAGTTTATTTTACATTGGCTTTAAACTGCTATCATTAATAATTGCTAGATATTACCCTTTTGGCTGAATTAAATTCTTTGACTAGATGTTAAAAATATGTTATTCCTCATCAGAAATCTCTATGTGTAAATACAGTGTTTGGGAAACAGCTTTTATTCACTGTATATATTGAAAGAAACAGCTGAGTCAGCAACTTGCATAGTTAAATTTATGATTACATAATTTTTTTTCCCACAGTCTAACAGTGAAAACTATAAAGCTGTTGGAATCAAAGAGAACTGAAGGAGATGTGTGTAAAAGAGCTAGACATTGTCCAATTCAGAATTCTAGTTGAGTAGTTGTAATACATACAGGAAAATACTTCTAGGCAGACTCACACTATCATCTGACCTTCACAAGTCATACTTTTTAACAGTGGATGCAGTTTTCTGAGACTATGCTTTTGACCTTGAAAATATAAGTGGATGTTTTAAGTCTCTTAGCAAACTTATAATGCTTCTGGTCCCCTAACTGAGTTCATCTAAAATTATTATCATCATACATTTAAATTGTTAAATTCTGTACTTCTTATTTTAATTATTCAGCATCCAAGGGCAAAAAGAGCTATAGCTCCTTTAAAACTATCTTTTTCTTATTGCATAAGTCTCTTAGCTTTCTTAATGCAGGATGTCCCTCATCTGAAGCTGGGACTGAGGAAATAGCTGCATTGTACTGCAGCCTCAAATCTTGCTACAGCTCTCAGGCTTAGGATTCAGCTGAGCTGAAAAATATGCAGGGACATGTATTGGTCTATTGGAATTTCATATTTACCAGAGGAGATTACAATAGAGTAAGTTACTTTTCCCGGAACCTTATCTTGTCTGACTTTCATTTTCACATTGCTTTTCTTAATGATTACTCTAACAGAATGACCTTACAATCGTAAGTTTTACTTCCTATTTCTCTCCCTTTCAGCTGGCATCTAAATAAACTTTATGTCCTTCATTGTACTTAGAAGATGACAACTGTACTAAAAAGGCTTGAACAATTGCATCAACTCCCTGTAGTTGGACATTCATAAGCCATTCCACTTTAATTGTTTCCAATTCTTAACTCTACTATAATGCTATAGCATTCAAAAGCCGGGGAACATGTTCACCAACTAACAGAGGAAAAGTCAATGCAGCAAAACTAAAATTAAGAAACACTAACTAAGCATCTCCACTCTAAGTAACTTGAAATTAATTTACCTTTCATAAGAGAACCTGTGTTTTCTTACCTTGGATATGAATAACTCTGCCATGATCTAGAGTATAGTTGTCTGAAGGTTGATCAGCCCAGCAGACTGAAATCAGCACCAGAAGAAGTAGACTCTTCATCTTTATAGCCCAAAGAATCTTCTTCACTGTGAGAGCATCACATACAAAGAGGCTTGTGAGATTCGGAACCCTTTGGAGTGTTGCACTGCACAACTTATTACCGCCTTATCATCATAGAATGGGTCTGTAAAAATATTTAACCCAATCTGTTCAGAAAGTTTCTGTAGCTGTCTTTGGGAGCTAAAGACTGCAGCTTTGAACAATTCCAGTTTCCCTTATGCAGCCAGAGTCCGAATAGTGTTTAACTCTATCTTTGCAGAATTGTAAATCCGGAAATTTGAAACAGTATATTTTGATAATAGAGAATTATAGCAAGTTGCAAAGACATATGGCAAGGATGTAAACAGACTATTAAAAACTGTTCAAACCCCTGCATTTGAAGTATAAATTAATAAAACAACAATTTGATATTTCTGTATATGAATATTTATTACTTGGTCTAATTAGAAACTAAATCTTAAACCAAGGCAAATAAATAATATTTGCATGAAACTTAACATCATCATTTTACATGTGGCTTCCTAAGCAGGTTAGATTTGCTTGTTCTCAATAGAAAAGAGGACCCCAAAAAATGCCTGATTAAGCAGAAGCAGCACATATTGTTGCAGATTCACTTACCATCTTAACCACTACTTGGGTCTATGGTGAATAGTTGAAAATTATTGACAAAACTAGGTTAGAGTTGTGTATGCTACCACTGCAGTCATCCTAATTGATTTTTCATTCATTTCTACCTAAAATGCTGACAGGCCAACTTTGAGTGTCAGGTAGGGTCTCTGCAGTCAGCAGAGCCAAGGCTGCAGGAAACGTCCCTGCCAACCTCACAGGGCAATTAGGCAAATGAAGAGCTGAAATAGACAGTGAGGAGCAGCTTGGTCCTAAGTGAAAGAGGCAGAGCCCTCGCTTGGCTGTCCTTTATTGAAAGATCAATTGATAAAAGAGGATGTAATCTTCCACCCCTAACTTTGTCATTAGAAGGGCCAAAAAGTGATTCAAAGTGATACGAACCTTATGACCTTTGCAGTTTCTGTCAGGCAAGAATTTCAGGGTAGCTCTCTGTTTAAATGTAGAAGCTGAGGCAAATATTAACGAGGGCTTTCTTTTTCTCTCGTGCACAGAGCAGGCTTCACAATACTTGGCTATTTTTAAAATTGAAATTGCACAGTACTGGCTTCTCATACTAATTTGTTTTTTCTAGGAAAGACTGACTCCCTAGAATACTTATTAAAGAGCTCCAAGTCTGTTCCTGGAGGTCCTTGCAGGCCAGCCTCTGGAGAGAGACTGGTGCACTACTAACAGAAGTCCCCCAAGTCTCTTGTGGGACCACCATACCTCTCTGCACAGTTCCCTCTAAAAAACCTGCACTGTTGTGATGTTCATGGCTCTGTTTTTCATGTGCGCTTTAACCCTTTTCTTTTTTCATTATGTCACAGAAATAATGATAGTGGATGAGCAAATTGAGAAACTTACTTTTCCAGTAAACTAAGGGTACCACCTTCAAAATTCTACCTAATTTGGTAATCTTATTTTCAGAAATTCACTTGCTTGTTTCTCTGAGGACTTTTTTGGGAAACAATTTTTTTTTTTTTTGATGCTACTGACTTTTGTCATAGGAATACTACTAACAAATATTACCTATTTTCAGCCCAGAACTATGCTTTGAGTGAACAAATATTTTATATATTATTATCATTGGGACAATTATATAGACAAACATAAAACTGTCTTGCGCACTCTGCTTGCCACAGAGATCAGAGGAGAGGGGGATATGGAAGAGAGTGTGAGGAAAGCATACGGTTCCGACTAATGAAAGGAGACATCCTAAGTTAGGGGTCAAGATGAGGAGAGGCAGAGATTTTGCTACATTAATTTTCACATAGTGTGGTTATCTACAGTATAATTTAAGGTATAGTTGTATAAAACACACACACACACACACACACACACACACACACACACTCTCTCTCTCTCTCTCTCTCTCTCTCTCTCTCTCTCTCTCACACACACACACACACACACACACACACACACACACGGCAGTCACTCAGATTTTTATTTTTGTTTACCTAAAATATATTACACAGTCACATTGCTGAAGGTCATACTTCTAGTTTGCGGCAAAGTTTGTATTTGCTTTCAAGCAAAAGCAACGCCTACTCTGAGTCATACTTACTTTTTAGAAAAACAATTTGTTATTGGTTTCATTGCCTTTTTTATTTAGGCTCTTTAACTTGAACCCACTAGGATCTTAAAATTTTGACTTGTGTGATATGTGAATATAAATTTTCTCCCAAGACTTACATACGAGAAGTCAGATGGTACTTTGCTTAGTATGACTGTGTCCCACACTGATGATAACACCAGCTTGGTGCCATGAACATCTCCTCAGTGGTTCACATGCATGCATGTACTTGTTCATTCACAGACACACACCCCCTTCAATTTTTAAAAAGCTGAGGATGTTGTACATCTTCAGTGATTTGTGGATAGAATAGAGGCATTTATCAGTGAACACTTCCAAGTACCCAACACTGGCATTAATGCACTCCAGGTTAGGACAGAGTGGAAATTATTTTTGCTACCCTGGCAACATAACACCTGTTCCACCAAAAGATATGAAACTAGAAAAGTGACTTTAAGGACACAATCTTCAGGTGTTGAAGCAAACTGCAAGTACATCACGACGTACCGCACACTAGACCAAGGTTCTTGAGGACACAGGTTGTCCTCAGTGGAGAATGATGTTCAATCGTATTTATTTGCATTTTTTAATGATATCTTCTCTGAATATCTAGGTATGTTAGACAAAAATTATTAGTTTTTGATATGGATAAAATTCAGGAAATTTGAAGAACTTTAATACAACCGGTTATTGCCAGCCCTGACTCAACACTCTTAGTTCACATGTAACTCAGACACTGATGGTCTCCTTTTCCAGCCTACCAAGCCTTCCTGTCTTGATGGTGCTGCAGCCAGCTTCAACATGAATTCAAATTAAAGTGTCTGCACTCATAGTCAAAGACATATGGTAGGACTGTAATTTTATAGCTCATCTTTGGTGAGTACTGAACCACTATTTGGAAGCAAGATACTCTAGCCAATGAAAAAGTCTAATAGTTTAATAGATAGAAATAAATACATACTAACAACAGCATCCTTAAACCAAAGTGGCCAATTGCTATTCCTTAAGCACCTACTAGGTTAACGTTATAGTATCAGGTAATGGGAAAATAAAACCAGTGGAAACATGCATACAATTTTCTGTGCCTTGAGAACTACTGCCATGTGTTTCCTGAGCCACTGTTTCATGCTAGGCACCATCCTTGAAGCTTCACCCATTTAATTGTTATTTTTCAGAACAATGCAACTGAAGCAGATATATTAGCATATACATTTTACAGTTCTGGAAACCGAGTCAGAGTAGTGAAGTCCCCAGCATGTAACGGGAGGAATTTGCTGAGATCTGGGCAGACTGACTCCAGAGCCTGCACTCTCCATCGACATCACTGGTGTCCCTGTGTACCCCAGGGAATTCATCAGCTCGTCTAGCCAGCTCTCATGACTCATTCAAGGCATGCACAAGATGAAATGCCTCCCTTCATCCCTCTTTCACTGCGTGTGGGCATAGCATTGGGTCACAGCCCTGTTCACCCCACACCCATGAGGAGAGGCAGAGGTCTTGTGTGCCAAGAGGAAAAATGGATGGAGAATAGACCTGGGAGAACCAGTTAGAAGGACTCAAGAGCCAAGACCGACGGGATATTTTACACTGTTTAAAGATTACATGTGTTATCACATGGAGGATAGTGAAGAGTTACTTTTTTTCTCCATTGAGGGCATAATGAAATAAACCGGGTTTCAATTTAACACTTGAAATTTAGTTTAAAAAAAATTATGAGAATCAGTACAAAGTTTACTAGAAAAATGAACGAACAGAGAAACCAAGATCAATGAATCTCCAACCAATAGAATCTTATTTGACAGAATTATTTTAAAATAGACTGAACCTTATCCTCCCTGATATCTTTTCAGTCTGATCTAGTGATAGGCAGAAGATGGTCTATGATCAGTGTTTCCTAAAAAGTCAGAGAAAAGGAAAAAAGAGGAATGCAAAATGAACCTTTTCATTTTTGTTTGTTAGTTAAATTAATGCAATTAAATTTTTCCCCCTTTTTTTCTGAGTTATTCTACAAACATTTTTGCTGTTAGAATGACTTTTGTATCATAGAATTATAAATTTTAAACTTTTCAAATTACCGATTATTTTATCCTTACTTTGCAATTTATTTTTTTAATGGCAACCTTTATGATGGTTTGATTGTTTCATTGTTGTTGGCTGGCTTTGTTTTCTGTTTTGATTCTACAGTAAAATTCAGAGTCAGACCATTGACCCAAATGATGGCTAAAGAACTCAGACTATTGATGCATTTGAATTGTTCAATGTGCGATAGGACAATTGGACCTTCACCTAATCCCCAGGATTTACTGCACACAATGGGGAAGAATGCAGAACTGCTTGGAATATACCCAATGATAAAGAGAGAGGTCATGACTGAAAAAAAAAAAAATCTCTGTTCGACTATACAACAGTAACTCCCCACAGGGCTCTAGTCTGTATAAACTTCCAGAGGACATAGCGTTCTCCCTGTTGTCCTGCATTGCTCCATCAAAGCGCACGCTACTGAAGAAGCTAAAGAGCATTTATGGCTAAAGAGCATTTATGATGCCCTGAATTAGATGACCAGCCATAGATATCATTGTGGCTTGCTAATCTGGCCATGGTCAGTCTATTGCTTCCTTGCCCTTGGCATGATATTTTGGCAACCTGATAATCTGGAAAAAGCTCCTAGATAAGGAAGAAGAAAACATATGCTCTACCCCAGGTCTCATATCCACTATATCTGGGCTCAATTTCTTCACCTATCAAATAGTGATAATAATAATAATAAATTCTCTGCAGGGTGAAAAGTATTTTTGAAAGAGTATAAGAACTAGACAAACTATTGTTACCAAGCTGGCATGACCCACCTCAAACCTGATGAATTTTTGTGGATAAATATAAGAAAAACAGCAAACTAAAGATATCTCCACCCCAGAGTCAAGGTGAGTTCTAGAAGTTCACTATTTGGAATGAGTGTAGGAGTTAAAACAAAGTTTGGGGCTTGGAGCATCAGTAGAAGCAGCACTAGGATGTGTTAAAAAAAGAAAAAAAAGAGAAAAAAATTCTCGGGCCCTACCCCAGATCTCCTGAATCAAAAATTGGGGGTGGGACCCAGGCATCAGTATTTATAAGCCCCACCCCTCCTCTAACACTGGTACAAATTTGAGAACCACTGGTCCACTAAGCCTTTAATATTACTAGATAGTCTTCATCTATAGTTGACCTTCAGAGTCCATAAATCTCTGGAAATAATATTGTGTCTATGTTCACTTCTCTATTTCTCATTTCTCTTTTTTTCTGCATTGCACATTTTTTAAAGTGTTGCATTAAAACACTGGAAAGAAATGCACACAACATGTGCATATCAGGCAGATGGGTATTTTTCTCTTATCTTACAAGGTTTTTATTTTTTTTCTTTGAAAATGTATTAGTTAATTAATTAATCAATCAATTAATCAATTAATTTTATTATGATGACATTGGACAAACTTTTTATAATGTTGCTATCTTTCTAAAATTAAACAGGCAGAAAACTATGCACTTGAATTTGGAATGGTTCCCGTCAAAAAATGGCTAACAATTTAAAATATATATTTGGTATCAAAAGAATTATTTGCCATGATTTATTTTCTGTGAGTTTGGGATGATTGTCACATTATAGAAACAGTCTTGGAAACTTCCTAAGAAGGTCTCTAGA
This sequence comes from Eonycteris spelaea, assembly GCA_003508835.1. NCBI lineage: Eukaryota > Metazoa > Chordata > Mammalia > Chiroptera > Pteropodidae > Eonycteris > Eonycteris spelaea. The sequence continues at coordinate 2,304,384 of PUFA01000167.1, forward strand.
CTTTCGGTAATTCCAGTAGATCTGAAGTTATCTAAAAGCACCAGCTTGGGCCTATTGCTCCTTTCTGAAGACAATCTGACAAAGTTTTCCTTACAGGCTCATTGTCGCAGAGTGGAAAGTGGATAGGAATGGAATAAGAAGTAAGAAGGCAGAGAGAAATTATGGGAGGTGAATAAAGAGGAAGTAAAGACCACTCAAAAATAAGAAGGGCAATAAAAAAGTAGCAAGGGGATAAAAAAAGGAATAATTGGCAACTAGATTTGTTATATAGCCTACAGTCATTGCTAAAGAAATATCTAAGTACACCTTAGCCACTTGTATGGAAACTGCTTAGGTTTAGAACAAATCATTTAAAAATGACCACTTTATTGAGTGCCACTTTATTATAGATGTTTCCATGATTTTCTTGTGGTTTCTTTTCTAATTAAGTCTCAGAAATCTCAGCAAGTCTTGGGTTTGCGCCATGCAGATAAAACACGAGAGGTTGGATCTAGGATCCTCATGACTCTTGGAATGAGCTGCATTTAAAAATTTATGAGTTGTTTCTTTTTCTCTTCCTCCTCTGTATTTTGAAATCAGCTGATTCCGTTTCAACTTTTTCCCCTAAATTTTTCATCATCATTTAATATTTTCTCTTGTTTTTCTTTTATACTTCTATTTCTCTATTGATTACCTACAATTCCTACTCATTTACTCTTACTTCTTTTCTCTCCTCTTTCCCCTGTATTTTTTAATATTTATTGCATTACTTGATATTTGACATGCTCATAGGACTTATCATTCAAACCAGGAGAACTATTTATACTCTGTAAGAAAACAGAAGCATGTAAATCAGAGCTACCTAGAAAGATGGGGAGATATGGTAGAGTGTAATGGAGAAAAGGCAGAATTTAGTTTCATTTGTTCCTCTGCTGCTTCCTAGTTGTGGAGCCCGAGAGAAGTCATTCAACTGCTTTGGGTTCAAGTTCTTTTATCTGTCAATTGGAGTAATTGATAATAAATGTCAAAGCCTTATACACAGTTGTTGTTGTTGTTGTTGTTGTTACTTTTAATTTTTTAAATTAGAGATATCAAGCCCTCCATTTTCACACTGCATTTTAGGACTGTCCTCCTAAGCAAAAAATTCATGGATGATAACAGTAATATTAAAGTATCAATTGAATTCACTTTTTGCATTTGGCTGGTTATTCTTTGACAGCTCTCTCTTAGATAATACTATAGAGTTTGGGACAAACTCTGCAACCCTTTACTTAATCAAAACACATTTGCTCAAGCTGCTTATTGGCCCATCTGAACCTGATTTGGGTAATTCTTGAAATAGGGGTTGGACTTCTCCAAAACTGACTTTATGAAAAGGGCCCTCAATGGTTTTATTTGAATACCTAGGGTGTGTGAGGGAAAGCAGTGCACACATACACACTGATAATTGCAGGGACTTCTTGGGACTTTTCTTGTTTCCGAAGAACTAATAGTCTTTCATCGGTGAATAAATAAATGAATGAAGCACATATAACAGCATTCTGACATTCTTACATTATAAACTATGTGAAGTCCTAACCTTAAAGTAATGCTTAAGAGTTGTAAACATTTCATTCAACGTTTATTTAAAAATAATACTTCAGTTGGAATTGTATTCTCTAACCCACTTCGCATTGAGATTGGGAATGGGATTTATAGATATAATAAATACAGTATTGCATATTTATTTTACATCTTATTTGAATCAACTTTCCACTTAAGAGAGCAGGCAGAGTAAATAAACTATGCCTCTCCAAGCCTGTTATGGTATGTCTGTCCTCTTCAACCAGGAATCTCTTCAAATAGAATACTAGTGGACAGGTAGTTGTCAAAATCCGCTCATATGACAGGAAGGAGAAACATATAAGTTGTAACTAAAGTAAAAATGGACTTTCTTGTCATTGTGTGTTCCTAATGCCTTTTGTATGTATAGCCACATCAAATAAGTGAGATGGTGTGTGTACACAAAAACACCAATTCATTCTGACACGATGTACTTAAAAACATCTTTTTTCCTGTGCATTTATAGGGGCAGTCACTAAGACTCTCTTCCCAGGTCATATAGAGGAAATTTCAGACTTGCTCTCAGTATATTCCAATATTCTAATTCAGACTCTAGTGGATAATTCACAATCTGTTGGAGAAAAAACATGGTATGATAGATGGACAAGGAGGCTTATGGTCTCAAAGCCCTAGAGTATAGTAAAATTTGGTTCAGTAGCTTTGGCACATTTCTGTGAGTTCTGTCTATATACTATGTGCAGGTATTTTCACTACTTCCTCAAACATTTTTTAGTTACATGAGATTTCTAAGTTTTTAGTGTCAGGAGGGAATATGTCTTCTGTAATTAATAGTCTGTTTTCTTAACCAGATAGTTGTTAGAGGAAGTCATTAAATATATGTTAAGCAATACATTTTGATGATGACATTGATATTGAAAGAAACTTCTTATTTTCCTTTCTATATGTCTTCGGGAAGCTTATCCTCCTTTTGCTGCACTAAAAATCATAATTTTACCATAGAACATTAAAAATTAGACTATAATCAAGGTGAACATTACATTGCTATGTTCTTAAAAATGCATCCTCCATAAAATGGAGAAAACATTTATTTTTCTGTCATTATACATAAAGATATAAAAAATCAAGTCATCTCATAAACTATTTTAAAAAGATGATTACCTTTGTCAGAGTATAAATTCGAAATGTTGCCACTCTTAGCATTTATTTTAAAACCACGGACAATAACTCTCCTCTCCTAAATTTCTTTATAGTTCAATATGCTAAATGTTGCCATGGTGTATTAGCATTATAATGATGATTAAATTATACATATAATGAGTCCATGTGCTAGTTGTAATTTTGACTAAAATAAAGATTTCAATAATTTTCTTTGTTTCTGACCTAAAACAAATGTCACAAATAAACAAACTCAAGGAAAACGCTAGCAAAACACTTGAGTTTGCTTGCCAAGTGTGCTTGTACAGGAAAGATGTCATCTTATAAATTAATTTTTCCTTGATTCCATGAATCAAAAACTTTAGTAGTATTAAAAACAAAGCATTATAATGAGTAATTTGAATTTAGACTTTAAAAATACTTTTCTTAATGTATGAAATAAAATAACTCATTGTCATTATCAGTAATAATAAATAATTCATGAGCACTGACAGGGAATTTGACACTAAATTAAGAACTCTATACAAAGGTAGACATATGCCCTAGTGAATTTCAATTCAAAAAGAACTTAAACACAGGCATTCTAAAGAGATTGAAAGTCCTCTTTTAGCCAACAATGTGTAGTAAACAGTTTTTCCTGAAACATTATAAAAAATGAATATATATTATATTCATTATATATACAAAAGAATATTAAGAACTTGGATTGATACCTCATTGTTTCCTAACTAACAAATAAAAAACCCCAAAGCAGACAAAAGCAACTAAAATAAAACAACTTCCATTTTTGTTACTCTTTTACATAATTTTAAATCCATGGACAATAACTCCTCTTCATGTTTTAAAGTACAAATATGAATAAATTTGATGAGTGTCAGGACTGCTTTTAAATATAGGTTACATAAAAATGAGTTTAGAGTCTAGCTCATATGCACACAACTAAATGAATATAAATCTCTTAGTTTCAGGCTTTATAATTTGAAACAAAAGTTTTTAAAATAAAGTATTTCTAAGTAAGGTTTATATGGCTAGAAAACTAATCAAAACCTCACTTTTGATTAAATTATTTTCAAAATATTTCTAATCGAGCTAGCAAAACAATATTTTAAGACTATCTCATTTAAAATATTAGCATTTCTTATAAAGTTTAAAATTTCAACAACTGTCAGTTAAACAGAATATTAACACTGAATCTAAAAATGCAACTACAAATCATCTACAAGACAGCTTTGGGGGCATCACAAATGCGACAGTAACAAGTTTCCCACATTGTGTGAAATCCAACTCTAAGCTCACCAGATAGCTGACAAACAAGAATCAGGCAAATCATATATATTTTAAATGGTGATTGGACTCTGATAAGGTATAGAAAGATTTTAAGTAAATGTTGATGCTGACTTTTTACTAAATACAATAAAGAGTTTTATGATAGATGACTTGCTGAGGTAGCTGTTAGTAGCAAGTCATGATAAAAACAAACATAAATCTATTAATAATCTTTAGCAGCAGAAACTTCTCTCTCCTCTCTGCTAGATGCAGTGTCCGCCTCTTTTGGCTGTCACTTTTGGGATACCTTCCAATACCCCAAAGTAGGTTTACTATTAGTCCAAATCCTACATCAGCACGTGAACTCAACAGAATTCAGTTCATTGGCTTATGAGCAACAAAGCCTGTTCCAGTCCAAAAGGCTGTGTCTACACAGCACAAAAAAGGGTGAATACAATATTCTCAATAACTTGGCAAATACCGATAGCTATGGCTAAAATCATCAAATGAGATTTCCAAAATTGGTTTTTGTGATGCAAGATACAAACTAAGAATTTATCTAATAGGTTTTGTGTCAGTAATCTTAAATGTATTTTTTTTTAAAGCCTTTAAAACTAATTATTTATTTACATTTTCTTTAGCTGAGGAATTTGTTCATTCTGAAAACAACTAACATCATTTAAGCAACCATCTTCATAGGCACTGAAGCTCAGTCAGTCAGTTAGAATTCGACTGCGCTAGATTCCAAGAATAATACGTGATTTGTAACTTTCTTTTATAAAGAACAATGCCATTTAAAACTTTTATGTTATGTAAGTATTAGGCTTGCCATCGACTCATACGAGGTAGGGAAAGTGGGTATGGGTATACCTAAATCTCAAAGGTTTTTCAATGTCCTAAACACTGTAAAATTACCACCTCCATCCTTCCATAGACTCTCTCAACCTGGCTCCAAATTCCCACCACTAAAGTTTCCAATGCAAAACTTCCCAGGGTCTTTTCCATATCAAACTTGACCATGGTTTTATAAAATATTATGGAGAGCCTCAAGTTTGTGTTAGTGAGAGCAATGTAAATGTGACAGAGTTGCTGGGTGGGTCCTGTCAATGTTAAGAGGAAAGAAACAACCATAAAAATGAAGTTTCTCTCTTCCATAATTTTCATAGAAAGAAATGAATGTTCCATGAACAATTACATAAAAAACTCAAGTTCTCATCAATGCTGGGCATATGACAGTCGAGGATTATTTATGTACTAATGATCTTTAAATAAACTCTTTCACCTTGTTAACTTTAGCAGGTATATCAATGTGTTTATACCTAGGGGATAAAATGGAATCCTGAGGATACAGTATCTAGAAAATTTTTTAAAAATAGTAACATTGTAGTATTCTTTTTTTAAAAAAACCTGCTATCCAAAAATGATAGGAAAACCTTACATACACAGCTGTCAGTCATCACCCTCAGATTCTGGGAATAGCTGTACATAAAAATAATTTCCATCGCACACAATACTGCAAATACTGAGAGAACTACTAAAGATATAAATGTCATGGGAAATATGTCAAGATGAGCTTCTAAAAAAGGGTGCTTTCGTAGGCAATTGTTTAAAAGGCAAAAGACTTTAGCACAAAAAAGCAAGCAGAAAAGAAAAAGAGAACAAGAAGGAGGAGGAGAGATGCAGGAGGGGAAGAGAATTGTGGGGAGGAAGAAAGGGGGAAAGAGAAAAAGGAGATGAGGAATAGGGGTGGGAGAGGATGGAAAAAACATGTTACCTAGGAAGAGCAGGAGCAGTGTTTCTTAGTGCTAATGGACACCTAAAAAGGCAGCCAGCAGCACAGCCACTGGAAATAGGACAAATGACTTGAAGGACAGATATCATAATGGGGGGGGGAACCCCACAAGATAGGCTAAGTGAACAATCTAAACAGATTCAAGAGGAGAAAATCACCTTACATATCTCAAGGGCTCCTAAATATGTACTATGCCTTATGAAGCCACCGTTCAAGTAATTATTCATTGAGAACCACTTTATGCCAGGCAAGTAGAATAAGGCTCAGCTTCAGATCTCAAAGGAGTTAACCTTCAGGGAGGCTGAGAACAGAGCACAATGCTAAGAGTACAAAGGCATACCAGGGATACTATTGGAGAAAGAGAAGAGGTCTCCCAGTATGCAATGGGAATGGCAGCCCCTGGAGTTATGCAAAGCAGCAGCCTTGACAGGCAGCTAACTCAGCCTGGGAGAGGATAGGAATAATTTCACAAAGATGATTGCTCAGCTGGATCTGCAAGACAAGGAGATACAGAAGAAGGGACAGATATTACTGTCTATTGGAGCATCATGTAAAAAAGCAATGAGCTGTGAGAGGGCTTGGGCTGCACTTTTGACTGCATGTAGCTCTGCATGATTGGAGAGTAGGATAATCTGAACAGACTGGCTGGAGAGGAGGCTGGACAGGCAGGCAGGGGCAGGGACAAGGCGGCCTTGCTTGTTACGCTTATTTGCATTTTTCCTGATGCTAGCACTTCTTCAAAATAAAGTGCCGCCACCATAGTGAGTTATTTACCTTATCTTTACTTATAGTCATACCCTAAAAATATAACTGTTAGAGCACATTACAAAGAGGATTTTCTTGATTATGTCATGTATACTCTGTTTTTTTAATTTAAGGAAGATGCGTGCATAACTAACTTTAAAAAGATTTCTAATTTTTTATAAAATGTAAAAATTTCAAAATGTAACAGGTTAACTTTTAATATTGGATTCTCACTCACTCATCAGAAAATCCATATAAACATAGATTTTGCTATAAATTCAATGATCAGTGTAATCATGGGACACATCAAGAATTTAATGCATTTTCATACTGGGCTATATCAAAAGACTGTCAAACCACATATTTTAAAGTGGTTCTAGGAATATTTTGTGGGATTTAAGAGCAGAATCCAGCCCATTATGTGTATATGTAACTACGGAATGCAAACTCTAAGAGGGTAGAAACTGTATTCACCACGATATCCTCTGGCACACAGTAGGAGCTCAGGGGCACTGGTTTGGACTGTGCACTGCAGAATAAATGACGGCCCCCAGTGCTGTATAGTACACAAAAAGCTATCTGCTGTAGCCCTCTAGATATTAGACATACCACATACATACACCACACACACACACACACAAATATACACACAAGTTACCCATTGAACAAATTATCACATTTCATACAAATCACATAATTTTTCAAATCATTAATGAAGTACTTACAAGTGTTCAATTTCATACTAATGTTACAAAAGTTTAAACTGCCTGAGGACAAAAGCCATATTTGATTAGTCTTTATAGTCCTGGCCTCTAGTGAGTTTTTGGTGAGTGTTCAATAAATGGAAAAAGATCAGCATTTCTGTGGTTCTAAACATAGCTGATGCAAGGGAGAACTTGAGTTAACTAAAACAGTCACTAGAGTAACTCACTTATTCCATTTTTTTTGTGTTAATTGCTATGACAACCTGTCATGGGCAAATCTTACAAGTTTGCTGCTGTTTGAAAAGCACAATCTATTCTCATGTGAAAGGAACACTTTGGCCAAGAGCATATGACTGCCTATACCTTCCTGCAAATATTTCCACACAGTTCTTGAAGTACATTTGTAGGAGAATATTAAGTATAAGAGCTTTTAAGGCATTTGCCTGGGCTCTTGTTGCTGTCCAATTCTCTACCTCCATCACCAATCCTACTATCTATCGATAGAATATTTCCTCTCTGAAGGAAAGCAAACAGAGCAAGCCATTGAAGGCTTAGTGTGAGTGGGATTGATTTTTCACCAGCATTTCCTATTTCATTTCTTCAACTCTGGTACTCTGGAGATGGTTGGGCAAAGTCAAAACGAAATTAGGAATGTAAAATGTAATCAAGTGGGGGGCAGGGTTAAAGAAAAGAACAAGACTCAAGGCCAAATTATCGATCTCATTTCCTCCTACCTTGCTAAATTTTAAATTTGCTACAGATCATGTCCTTTGATCCACTCCTTACATGACTATTTGACCTCTGTCTAAAAAAGGGAAAGGTTATGACAGGCAATCAAAGCAGTGGCTGTTACTAGTGGTAAAAAGGTAGAAGAAGGAACAAGGCTGGACTGTCAAATAAATCAAATCACCTTAGTGATTGTCCTTTCCTGCCAGGCTTATGCAAACCTTCCTTGGCTTGGATGAAAAGACAAAAATAGGGAAGTCCACATACTTTATATTCTTATTTGAATTGGTAATAGTAATAGCAGCAATGAAGTAAGGAGACTCAATGTCGTTGGACTTTTCATGGGTAATTTCTGATTTCTAGCGATGAATGAATTCAGAGGCAACAATGTCACCTCTTCATTCTGCTAATGCTGACAGAAAATATAATGTATCAATCCAAAGCAAACACGGGCATATATCCCACCTCCCACTCTTACCTCTGCCATTTGAGGTATAGTCAGCAAGTGAACTTCGAAAGTCTTGGTTGAATCTACACTGCTTGGCCAGTGGGTGGCAGAGAGTAAATAAAGCAGAATGGGGTGCAGAGTGACACAAAACAAAAAGAAGGTCATTTAAATTTTAGGAAGTTCAAGAGCAGGATAAGTTCATTTTCTCCACATCTGGAAGAATTTTTTTATTCCTAAATTTCAAGGGAAGTGCCATTGCTAAATCAATCAATCAATCAATCGATCAATCAATTTTTTAAAAAAGTTAATAGCTTAAATTTGTTGTTTGAAAGTTAAGAGAGTTAAGGGTGACATATGGCATAATAAAAGAAGAGGAAATGTACTTAAAATAATAAATGTGTACAACAAAAGTAGTATATAAAAAAACAACTGGTTGTTAAAAAGCCAAAAAAATTATAGGAAAAGAGGAAGAAAAAAATGCTCTCATTGAATCATTAACTTTGATGTTCTGATCTAGTCAAAATCAATTTATAAAACTGCAACAATTGGCAAATTATTCTCTCGGTATGTGAGAAACAGCCTAAGGATGTTTCTCTCATTGAGAAGAAAAGCATGGCACTTAGAAACCTCTTCACAATTTACATTTTTAGTAATAGTTTATGAAGGTCTTTGTAAAATAATCCTTTTAGCAAAAGCACAAATTTCTGTTTAGTCATATGCACAAGCAGAATAAATAGCTACTTACTGACATTGTATTCAAAGCATTTATTCAACAACGTTTTAAAGGCAAGCATTATAAAATACAATCCAGATCCCCAAATATGTCTCGCCATGACGGAGTCCAACCAGGAATGACCTCATTCCGTGCCATGGGATTGCTTTTAGTGTCACTACTAATGTGATTCGACACTCAACTCCTCCAACTAGAGTGCCACTCCCTTGGTCACAACAATGCCCACATTGTATTCCCAGTCTTTGAATCCCCAGCACATAGGCTTGAAGAATGTCCTCATGACTATTTTGTAAATTATATTTGTCAATTTTAATGTTTTGAAAATCCGTTCTTTAATCTATATAGTGGAAAGGAAAAAAAAAAAGGCATCAGGAGGATTGATTAACTTTTTATTTCTTTGATGTTAGACTATCTAAATTCTAGAAATGCATTTATATAGAACATTCCCAATTATTGCTCTTCAAATGAAACATCAAAAGGCTGTTTTTACCCCTTTGGTTTGCTTAAGGTGCAAATGCTGGATAGACAAGAATTTCTAGGTCGCAAAAGAGGACAAATGGGACAAAGTAAATTTGCTCTCACATCCCCCATTCCCTCCTTTGTTTCCATTCATTCTTTCTCTCTTCAGAACACCCTGGTGTCTGGGACATGTTAGCTACTCATGGATCTACCCTTCCAGGTTACTGCCTCAGACCTGTTGTCCTGACCAGTGTTCCAGTGTTCTTAGTTAGTTCCTTTCTAACTCTCTTTTCTATTGAAACCAACACTCCTCTTTTTTTTTTTTTTTTTTTTTTTTTGTCTCTGATAATCTCTCGCTTCTCTAATAAGCCTTTTGATTTAAAGCTTTATCTTTCAAGGTGACCATTTTCGAGTTTGCTCTTGCTATAGTCGAGGTGCTGAGTGGCCAGGCGGTGGCTCAGCAGGTGAAGGCCCTGCTCATCCTTAGAGACTAGGCAGAAGTGCCTGACCAGGGCTATTTGGGAGGAATATTTTGTCCAAATCATCCTAATGGCCACTGAATCACACCATCCACCTTGGCTACCTGTTCTGAAACACAGGCTACATTTATCTCTCTGTAACAGCATAGTCCCTGCTATTCTTTACTTGGTTCTCTTCACAAGTTAAACTTTCAGTGCCTACAATGGATCTGGCATGAGCTCACTGGCACAGTCCCCACTTTAAGAAGTCCTTATTCACAATTGTAAGATGAAGTTGCTTCGAAGTACTAACATAATTGGCAAATCGAATTCTCTCCAATAATTAAATGCACATAAAAAGCAAATGATTGTTGACCTCTTTTGTGGGTACCCACGATTTTGGATAATTTCCTAGAATAGTATTTGCCAGATGCAGCTTTGAATCTTTTTGTTTGTTTGTTTGTCTTACTTTGGAAAAGTGGTGTTGAGGAAAGTTTATTAAATGGGAGAAGTTAGTATAGACTGGGGAGACAAAAACACTAAAAATGATGCATTCAGGGAATGATGGACAGAGCAAGAAACTTCTATCATTTTCTGCTTATGTGCTGTGAGAAATAGCTACTAATAATTCCACTAATAAAGCCATAAGCCAAGAAAATTTAGCTGAAGGCCATGAAAATACTCATTTGCCAACTAATATCCATTTGGTCAATAGCTGATGAAGCTTACCTCACCATGGGGAACATTATTCAATGTTCTGTATTCAGATTTAGGTACATTTCTTTGTATAGACATTTTATTTATACAGCCAAAAATGTCATTTAGAATGAGCTTGCCTGGAGGATTTGCAAAGTCTACAATAGGCGCATAGTCTATCTTATTTAAATTTGCTCAGTACACTAATCATTCATCCCAATTATTAGGCCTCTATTTGTAGAAGATTTTCTTTTTCAAATGGCAGAATTAATTGGACTATCTTTCCTATTTGGGGTGGGTGGGTGGAGAGGGTTTGGGGTCACTAAATTTAACCTAGGTCAACCTTGAACATTCTGAGCACAAAAATGGTGGCTGTTTTCGCTGTCAAATTGTTTGACAGAGACAGCCAGGGTAGTAATGAAAGTCATAGTTATGGGCATCTGAGTACTAAAGATCACAGATACTATCAACCTGCCCTATGTTTCTCTGGAGGGGACAGCTGCCTACATGGATGTTTTTAAGGGCAATGAAAGGCCTCACAACTGAAATAGAATTTTTTTTTTTTTTTTTTTTTTTTTTTTTTTTTTTTTTTTTTGTCAAGAAGAGTAAAAAGGAAAAAGGAGTCTCTGGAAGAGAATGGAGTGCCTGCAAAAGCAACTCCAACTGCATTAGTATTTTGCCTAAGGCAAACTGTAATGGTGGGGATGATATCAAGAGACTACATAAGGGTGATTTCAGACCTGAAAGAATCAAATGTGTGAAATAAGGCTACATAATGGCCAATTTCAGAAATGGAAAAAGTTCTTTATTACATATCCACAGATTATTTTAAATGTATTATACACTGATTTTAATATAGGATGTAGTATGTGTGTATGTATTTATTTACATATAAAAATAAGCAAACCAAGTAGTTTACACACACACTCTCTCTCTTAAATGCATACATATCTTTTTTAAATTAAGATCTTTCCCATTGGATTTATATAAAATTTTTCCGTCTTAAAAATCAGAGATAGAAATTTTATATGAATAAACAAAAACACTGAATTGCTATTCATTCTTTCTTAGCTTCAAAGTTAAAGGACAAATGCTATTTTACATTTACAGCATTATTAGTTCACTACTTTTTTCAAAGGACTATTTTTTAAAAAGACCACCCAGAAGTTTCAATGAATCAAGTAAGCAATCTTTACCTTACTTAAAAAGAAAGCCTGCATAGGACACATTCCTGGCATCAGTATGCTGTCATATCTGTTTGGGCTAGATATAATGGAAAGGATAATCTTAAATTTTGAAAATATCTTGGTTAATTTCTTTTTGCTCCATAAAGAGCCAAAGTAAGAAAATAATTAAAAATCTCCAATACCTTTTTCAGAGAAATTGTTTCATAACTTGAGGTTTAGAAATGCCAAGAACAAATGAGCCACCCAAGAAGATCATAAAAGCCAAAGTCACAGATGTAGAAACCAGTTCTTAGTAGTGTGATGAATTTCCAAGTTTGGGGAGAATGTAAGATGTTATTCAAAGTGGAGCACTGAGGCCACGGAATTCTCATTACCTCTTGGTCATGGAAGAAACATCTGTAAATGGGGACTAAAAGGTATTATTAAAACATTTTGAGGAATACATTGGAAACTAGAATAAGGAAAATGTTGGGTAATTTATATTTAAAGCTAAGTAAATGCTATTCTCATAGATACCATCGTAACATTTTTTAGGGTTTATTAACATAGGTTTTACAAATCTAAAGAATCACACATCTTTTTTTTTTTTCAAAAGAGGTCTTTTTATTTTTTCTTTCTCCTAAATTCGTGTGCCTATGATTTTCTCTTTAGGGGAAAGAATACCTGACATAATTTGGATATTGATAAAGAAGTTAAACATTATGTAGCTATTTATTAGATATTAGGCATGTTAATGTGATTGATTACCAAATAAATTATTTATAATTACACTGCCTATATTATTGAAATAAGTCACATATTTTTATTATCCTGTTTTGTGTGCATGTACTATTTTAGAAAAACTACAAAAATAAAAGCAAAAATATGAAAATAAAACCCTCTAGAACTTCAATTTCTGATGAAGGGAGTAAGAAGACCAGGATTTACTCTCACGTCTAAAACAACTAAAAAGAAAATGGATAAAATATAGAAAGAAATCACACTCAAGATATTGGACATCAGGCAAAGAACAGTAACTTCTGATTAACAGGAAACAAATAAAGTGCTCTCTATGATTGTCCCAGCTTACTGCCTAAAGAAAGTTTTCAAGCTGCAGTGCAGGGCAATGGTACATACGCAGAACCTGTTGGACAACTTGAAGTGATGGAGCCTGGAGTTCTGGAAATCCAAGGAAGCTAGAGATCACAGGGCGAATAATGGCAAGGCATGTAGAGGAGAAGAAAAGAGAGGGAGACGAGAGGCACGATCAGATTTATAGACTCTGCCCCTGGAATATTCATTTGAGCACTGATCAGTGCATGTGGCTGAGGATCTATCCAAGTCCAGGGAAGAATCATTCTCAAGGATTAGCAGTCAAATAGCACTGGCAATCATACTTGTTTCTAACAGCCAGAGTAGAAAACTAAAGTCCCATAATTCATGGGACATTGGTATAGGGTCTTAAGAAGAATCTGTACTTAGTAGTGGGAAAAAAAATTAAAACTAAACTAAATGAAGCTCTGGTGCCACATAACAAAGCTTACAAGAATGACCTGTAAGAATCAGACTGTTTCTAAGTACCTAAACCACATCCCCAAACAAAGTATAATAAAATTTGTAGGAATAAAAATATTCAGCACTAAATAAGGCAAAATTAAAATTTTACAGCATACAGTAAAAAGCTACCAGCATGAAAAGAAACAGGAAAATACCCCCCAAAAAAATAATGGAGAGAAAAATCAATCAATGGACTGACCCAGAAATGAAACTCATGATAGAATTAGTACGTATATTTGGCAAATACAATAAATAAAAATACTAAAATGCTATTATAACTATATTCCAAATGCTCAAGAAGCTGGAATTATTGAACATGTTAAATAGAGGCATGGAAAAGACATTTACAAAAGACTCATATAAAACAGTTAGAGATGTAAATAACAACGTCCAAGGTGAAAAATTTACTGAATGAATTAATGGCAGGTCAGACAACACAGAGATTAATGAACTTGAAGATGTTAAAATAGACACTATCCAAAGTAAAACACATAGAAAAAAAATACTGAAGCGTAAAAAGGAAAAGAGCATAATTCAACTGTAGGACAACTTTAAGTAGCCAAAGAAGCAGGTAATTAGAGCTTCAAAGAAGAGGGAAGGGACAGAAAGAAAATTTGAAGAAATTATGGCTGACAATTTTCAAATTTGATGAAAACTACAAACCCACAAATCCAAGCAGCTCTACAAATCTCAAGTACCAGAAACATTAAAGAAAATTAAACCAAGGCACATAATAATGAAATTGTTAAAACCAGTGGCAAAGAGAAAATCCGTGTGGGGGGTGGGGGTGGGTGGAGGGGAAAGCCAGAGGTAAAAAGGTATGCTGTATACAGAGGAACAATGGTAAAGATTAAGGCAGATTGCCTGCCTGAGACGATGCAAGCAAGGAAACAGTGGAGCAAGATCTTCGAAGTGCTGAAAGAAGATAACTGTCCACCTAGCATTCTAGATACACATCTCATCTCGGAAGTACCCTCTCCCCTCCCATCAGTTTGAGGTGGCGCTTACTGGCTTATAGCCAATCTATTACCATTCAAAATTTAGAAGTGTTATCATTATTCAGGAGTCGTGGGTTATTCATCTCTTATCCTTAGCATGAACATTGTCACACTGATGTAGGCAAAGAGGGATGACAGGGTGGAGGTGTGTTTTTTTCCTAGAATATACAGTAATGAGAATTAAGATCGAATTTTGGGGGAGAGAAAAAAAATGGCATAGATGACAGAGGCTCTGTTCATCCCTCTGGAGAACAAATCAAAGTTGTATAGTAATAAGGAGCAGTAGCAAGGAAAAATCGCCTGGGATCCAGATGAATAAGCCGTACAACTAGGGAAAAGTTCAGGAAATCACCCTGCAATGGCAGAGGGTAGGACGGGTTAAGTACACGGGACTGCCTGGTCTCCAGCAGCTGAATGAGACAGAGGCTGCAGCAGCAGCAGATGCCTCTTAAAGGGGCCGTGTCTGCTAGTGGATATTCTCGGTGAAGGACCTGCTCACTCTGACCACCAGTGCCAATTCAGGTGCATGCAGAGGCACCAGGTACTTATGGGGAGACATTGTTGGAGTGAGGGCCCAGGCAAGACTTGATCTGTACAGAAGTGCCGGCAGTATCCATTGTTCCCTGTTGAGCCCTCCCCACTACCAGTGGGCCGGGACACAGCTTGGTCATAGCCCTGAGGTCATCAAACTGGATAACAAAGGTCGCTCCAGCCAGATGATTCCCTGAAACCCTGCCTACCCCAACTGGGGTCCTACCCAAGCCACATCCAGGTGTATCCTTAGCAGGTCAGGTGCTCCTTGCTGAAACGCACTAGTGGAGGCAAGTGGCCTCTGTTTCTGGTGTGGCTTTTTGAGGTAACTATAAGCACAGCATCTGTGGATGCGTGCTGAATCTTAACAGGTGGCCCTGGAGGGGTAGAGGCTTGGGCTAAGTTTGACTTGCAGTTGAACACCCCTAAGGACTGTACCACTGGACACCTACTTCACAAATGCACACTAATAAGACTAGGAGACTTAGGAGCTTTGCTTAGACATAGAAACAGACACGGAAAGGCAGCCAAAATGGGAAGACAAAGCAGCAGAAACAATATGAGAGAACAGAACAGAGATCAGATATATGGAGTCAAAATCTAACAGATGCAGAGTTCAAAACACTGGTTATAAAGATGCTCAATGAACTTTTGGGAAGTGTAGATAAATTCAGTGAGAACTTCAACAAAGAGATAAAAAACATAAAAATGAAATGGAAATTATAAAAGGGAACCAGTCTGAAATGAAGAACACATTATCTGAGATGAGAAGTATATTAAATGGAATAAACAAAGGAATAAACAAAGTGAATAAAGAAGAGGATCAAATGCCTATCTAGAGGACAGGAAAGCCAAGGACACTCAATCGAATCAAAAAAAAAAAAAAGATGCCAAGACTATAAAAATAATTTAAGGAGGATATGGGATTAAGGTCCAATATTCGTCTGATCAGAGTAAGAAAAAAATCAAGATGTTGAACAGCTGTTTGAAGAAATTGATGGAAAACTTCCTAACCTGGTGAAGGAAATGGACATAAAACCAGGAAGCTCAGAAATTCCAAAAATCAGGGATCCAAAGAGGCCCACACCAAGACACATCATAATTAAAATGCCAAAGTTAAATACAAAGAAAAATATTAAAAGCAGCAAGAAAAAAACAAATAATTACATAAAGGAAACCCATAAGACTGGCAGCTGATTTCTCAAAAGAAACTATGCAGGACAGAAGGGCTTGGCAAAAAATATTCGACAGGATGAACGAATAATTTATCCAGCAAAGCTATCATTTAGAGTTGAAGGACAGATAAAGAGCTTCCAGACAAAAATAAGCTAAAGGAATTTATCACACCAAGCCAGTATTACAGGAAATGTTGGAGGGACTTCTTTAAGAAGAAAAAAACATGTGTCAAAAACAGGAATAAAGAATGGTAACAACTACATTCCTATCAATAAGTACCTTAAATGGAAAAGAATTAAGTGCTCCAACCAAAAGATAGTGGCTGAAAGGATAAGAAAACAAGACTCTACATAGAAAAGGAAGGGGATGGAAAAAGATATTGCTTTGATGGACCTAAATATATTTAAGTCAGACAGAGAAAGATAAACACTAGATGATTTCACTTATATGTGAATCTAAGGAATAAAAAGAACAAACTAATCAAAACAGACTCACAAATATAGTGGACAATTTGGTGTCACACAGAGGGGAGAGGGCTGGAGAATGGGGTGAAGGGCTAAAGAAGTACAAATTAGTAGCTGATGGATGGTCACGGGGATGGGGAGCACAGCACAGGAATGTGGTTAGCATTAATACATTGGCTAGGTGGAGAGTCAGGGGACAGAGGGTGCAATTGGGGGGATCGTTTTATGAACTATATAGATGTCTAACCAAGGTACTGTATACTTGAAATAAAAAAATTAAAAAATAAATTTTAAAAAGGTCAAATTTTTTTATAAGTAAATTGGTATTTTCCTTTAATGTTTAGATCTCGAACTCTCAAACTACTTTTTTTCACCTTTACAATTAATGTATTACCATTAATAACAAGAGTTTAAGGATGTAGGTATTTACTGATGGTACGATGCTCTTCTCATTCTGCTGTCTGAAGATTACTTTGAAATAGTAACAATGTGCAATGCAATAAAGTCACGATAAATGAGTGCAGATGATCAATGCCTTCTGTTTACAAAATAAAGGTTTTCAACTCTGCATTGACATTTATTTTCCATTTCTTCGCTGCACTAGTTATTTGTTTAATAAAAAGAGAACTTTCTAGTGACAAAGACATTACCTATTTCATTTCTATAATTCTGTGAGCAAGATCAATCAGGAGGTTTGCTTTCAAGTCATGTTATTATAAATAAGGTTTTCCTCTTAGTCTTAGAATTTCAAGACTCAAAGCCTGTACACGGCTATAAAGCTAATACTAAGTGATTGCAGTGTGGCTTGGAAGCTAGAATATAGAAAATGATCTTCAGAGTGGAACTATTTTCCTAGAATAATAAAATTTTACAGAAACAAAATGATGTTTTGCATTTAGAAGTAAATTTTCTAACGATGCTAGAGAAGATATTAAACTTATTCAATGTAGCTTTGCAGGGCAAAACTAGAACAAATGAAAGGAACTAAAGGAAGCTGATTTTGCACAATGTCAGGAAGAACTTTTTGGTAAGTATTCTAAAAGTGAAATGAATTACCCAGTGAAATACACAGTAATTTCTGCCACTGCAGGTGTTGAAGCAGATCAACAAACATTTGTCAATTACATTACACAAGGGATTCTTGTGGGTGGAAACTTGGAACAGATCAGGTCCTTTGAACTCTGATTTCAAGTCTAAGCTTTGAGGTCAGTACTCTGAAGGACATCAGATGGCTAAAACAATCTACTAACACGGAGGCTCTAATTCAGTGAAAGACATATCAAAATTAATTATAGTATAAATACACAGAAAAGAATGCTAAGTAATTGTGGTACAAATATAAATATTATGAGAGAATTGAGAAGTAAGTGATGAATTCCAGGTAGTGGTACAATGAAAATTTGCCTGGATGATGTGTTACATTAATGATCCTGGCATAAGCCCTGTTTCAGGTGACAGGGATAAAGTGGGGTGGGGTGGGGGGAGGAGGATAAAGGGGGGAAGGATTGCTGCCCGAGAAAAGCGCATGGACAAAGAACTAGAGGACGAACTGCTTGAATGTTTGGAGATTTTACCAATCAGCATCTTTGGATAAATTTGCATTTACTTTAGCTACCAAGACCTGCCTTTCAGTACCTTAAACAAATAGTTATAACATTGTAAAATATCCTTATAAATCGCAAACTTCTCAATAATTATATTAATTTCGTCTTTGTAATTGAAAATAATATCAGATAGTGATAAAGTTACAAAATTAAAGAAGCGTCTTCCTTCAAACAGAAAAAAAAAGAAAATGTTTTAAGTCATATACCTGGTTGAGTCTGTTTCACAAGATCCACTGAACTTTGCAAGTAACAGTAAAATGCATTTTATGGTTTTAGAAGTGCTGTATTGAATTCTTTCTTTGAATTATTCTTTTCAGAATGTTTTTCGAGTGATTGGTGTTTACACTTTTCACTTCTTGAAATACGAGATATTTAAGATTAAAAATAATAACCTTAGTGATAAAGATGGATACGAACCTCCCAACTGCTTTCAGAATTTTTTCTAGATAGCAATACGCCGGTATAACATCTGAAAACAGATTGCAGAAACTGAGTCACTACTAAAATTTATTTCAGTCCAACTCCTTCAGAGAATTAGGAACACTGAGATCCCTCCAGGCTTGAAGACTGTGCTCTCTCAAAGAAAGTAGAGTGAGCAGAGAATATCTACTCAGAATACAGTCAAGCCAACCTGCTGATTTTTGTCATATCCTAAAGTGTAAAGAAAGCAAAATTTCCCACTAGCAGATTTTACTACTTCTTAGCTTAGTGTTTCTGGAAGCTTTTAAGAGTCTCTGTTTTTGTCAGCAGATTTCCTATGCCATTTCTTGGTATGTATTCATTTTTGGTATGTATCCTGTGGGGTCTGTTGTGCTTCTTGAATCTGTGACATGGACAGTCACAAGCTATTATTCCTAAAAGGTTGTTTATGGTTATTTTTTCAGGCCTATTTTCCAGCTTACTAATCATCTCTTCAATGTGTCTAAACTTTTCATAAACTCATGTATTAAGTTTTAAATTTTAGTTATTACATTTTCTCAGTTCCAGAATTTCTACTTCTTTGGTAAAATTCTCTTAGAATCTAATTTCATAACATAAAATATGGATCTGATAACTCTAATATTTAGATCTATTGACCTGTTTCTATTTTTTGTTTTGTCTTTTTTTTTTTTAATCATTTGATTCTGTCAGCTGATATACTGGGTAATTTAGATGAGGAGAACACTTATAACCTTGCAAATAATACTAAATACTTTGGACTAAATTTCACAGCAATAGAAAGGCAGTGACGGGCTTAAGCAGGCAAATATGTCCAGATTTACACTTTAGATAGATTACTCCAGCTTCAGTGTGGAGTAACAAGTCTGGAGATGCAGAGACCAGTGGGAAAGGTATTTACAGGATTCAGGTAAAAGTAGATAGTGACAAACGGCAGGGTTTATGATAACGAAAATAGAGGTGTATATATTCAAAAGATATTTATGGGATAGAATCAACATGATGATTCCCATGTTTCTGTTTTTGGACACTAAGTGGAGAGAAATGGCACCATTTACTAAACTAGATAAAATTGGAGAGTTCAAATTCAGGAGAAAGAAAAGCTGTTCATTTGGGACCTGTGAAGTTTGAGTTGTTCGTTAGACTGCCTAGTTATGAGACATTTGTGGTTTGGACACTCAGGAGAAAATTCCGGACAGATATAGCAATGTGGAAGTCATGGGCACACAGGTGACTGGTATAATGCAGAGGAGTATATTAATTCACATGGAGAAAATGAAGAGTGAGGGCAAGGCGCCCTGGGCTATTAGAATACAGGCTGCTAAAGGGGTAGGTAGACTTCTCCTCAGAAGCCTGCATTGGAGACGAAGATGGAGTAATCAAAGAAGTCAATGGAAAACTAGCAGAGTGTGATGTCGCAGAAGCCAAGGGTAGAGATTATTGCAAAGGGAACATGGTCACCAGTATTTAATGCCACTTAGAAAACATATTGAAAGAAAATCGTTGGTGACTCTGATGAAGAGTGTTTCAGTGGAGAAGATGAGGGAGAAAGCACATTGTGGTAAGCTGAGGGGTGGAAAGGGTGAAGGCGTGGAGAGTGAGCACAGTACGTTTATGAAGCCTGGCTCTGCTGGGAAGGAGAAAGATTGGTAGGATAGAATGTACATGAGAGTAGGAAAGTTGTATATTTTTAAGACAAAAAAATTTGACCATGATTAAATGCCAGTAGAGTAGGAGAGGTGAAAACACAGGAGAGAAAAAGGCTAATTGACAAGAAATGTTTTTGAGAAGACAAGGGATAAAGGATCTAGAACTCAGGGGCCAATATCTGCCTTAGACTCTTAGAGGTAAAAGAGACCTTCCCCCCCCCCCCGCCCCCAATAGAAGGGAAAAGAAAGAATATACGGGAATGCTAGTCATCGGGGACTAGTTTGGGTGGCAGTGCAGCGAGAGAGATTTCTTTACAGAGGTCTTCTATTTCCAGTATGAATTAGGGAGGCCTGGACATCTGCTGCAGGGAGGTCAAGAATCAAAAAACTTTTAAGAAATATGGTAGAACTCACTGCCACACAGCGTTAAAGACCCAGATGAAGTCAGATACCATGAAGTTGTAGAGTGGTCCCATTTTGTGCAGTGATACCAGTTTTTCCTAACAGTTCTCAGTAGTTTGGAGCAAATGTGAAGGAAGTGAACAGCTATATTTATTCTAAAAAGGATTTTTAGCTGGCAGATCCCTCTGGAGACAAGACAAGGACATTGAGAACGTCGGCAAACATAATGGAGAAGAAAGTGAAGACGAAAGGAGCAAATAGGTGGAAGGAATACAGGAAGTCTAGGATAGAGGTTTCAGCTCAGTTCGATGAACCAACAGTCTGTAATTGCAAATTTCCTAGTTCGGGTGATTGAGATTATGATGATTTTTAACTTATATATAAGAAGACCGGTTTGCTTGGTTTTTATCTCCTTAGCTAGAATAATCAGTAAGGCACCATTTCACTTTCAAAAGCGTTCTGGTTTGGATAATAAGTTATATGATCTTGGTATCCACATATTAATTACACAGATGAGGCTTGGTAGAAGGGAGATAATAAGTTCAATTTTGGACATTTCGAGTTCAAGTTTATTAGAAATTTAGGTTAAAAAGTCAAGTAAACTGAACATATATTCAGATACTACCCAAATTCACCAGGGGTTAATGTGATATTAAATGATTTATAATTTAGTAATTATTTCAAGAATGATATACTAATTTGCTGACAACATATTAAAATCCTAGAAAATATTTGCACTAAGTAGTTGAGAACTATTTATTAATATTAAAATATGTGATTTGTTTGAATAAAATAAAAAACATTAATCATGTAAGGAATAATTTTAACATTGATCGAATTATCTGGTATAACAAGTGAATGGACGGAGTTAAATTGTCATACCTCAAAACATCACAAGGTGGCAGCACATCTACAATGTAACAATAAGGGAAAAAAATCAGATATTCTACAGTCAAAATATTTGTGAATTTATGCCTGTTGTACATTATTTATATTTTCTGAATGTATGCTCTTTCATCTAAAAATGTTTACTTTACTATTGTTGCCAAGTTAAGATGAAAATTAAAAGTTTAATTTTTTAACATACACTATTTAAAAATATTTTACATAGACTATAAAACATGATCATTAACATACATTAATGGCATTCATAAGATAGCTATTAATATATAGGGTATGTAACACCATAGTTGTGTTTTATAAGTTTTCATCTTGATTGGTATATTGTAGTTAGATAATTTTATTTAATGCATTTATCTCACTAGTGACAACAAATTCAGTAACTTCATTTGTTGACCTTTAGAAGGAAAGTGTTTAGAAGTCTAATGGAGAAATTATTGTTTGCCATATTCTAGTTATAACAATTTTAAGGGAGGTAAAATTATCACATTTAGCCAACAGAAAATACAGGACACCCAGTTAAATATAAACTTCAGATAAACAGCAAATAATCTCTTTGGCATAAGTATGTACCATACAATATTTGGAATATGCTTAAACTAAAAATTATTCCATTATTCATTGCATTTTGCAACTTTAGTAGAGGACGGGATATGGTGGGAGGGAGAATTAGAGGAAAAAAAAATAAGTTGTTGAGAAAATCAGTAATCTAAGATTCTGGTCTCCAAATCAGACCTAGATTTAGAAGTCTTCAGGATCAAGGAACTAGGAAAAGAATTCTAAATGAACCCTAACTACACTGCATTCTGTGGTGAACTCGTTTATATGTTAAGCTAAACAACATGGGCTAACGTTAATCAAGTACTCTGGTGAATTACCATCTATACCACACATTGATTACTGATATTTACACAACAAAACACAACAACATATATTTAAAGCTAGCTCAGTACAGGTCAAAATTGAATAAATAACTACAATTCAGGCATTTTTAGATCTTACTCAGGTTCAGGGTTATCATTATGAAAATCTATCATTAGAGCATCAAGGCTTGGAAATGACATTTTAATTTCATTTAATTCAACAAACATGTCTGGCACCTTCTACATGCAGAAGACTAAGACCGTTAGATATAAGGATTAATAAAACATTGGTGTTATCCAACTCAGTGGACATTTATAGTTGATAAATTAAAGTTAAATTAACAAAAATAATGACAAACTCATTCTTATCAATTTTTTCCTGAGTTTCAGTTCTTGTTCCACTGTTCTCCCTTTGTTCTTCCCTAGATGATCTACTTTTCCCTTCCATATGATTTTCAGCTCTCATTTGATACCAAATTCTTCCAAATCTATTTCTAGCCATAACCTCTTCCCTGTGCTTATGGTGTGTTCATTCAACTCTGGTTCCCGGCTGCCTCAAAGGCACTTCCAAAGTCAAAACTAACCATTCTTTCCAGAAATTATTATTTTTCCTTTATTCCCAAGTTTAGTCACTAGCATCTCTCTTCATATTATTGTCCACTCTTGAAACATTCACACTGTCTTTGACTTCTCTCCCCCATGCAATCAATGTGCCTTATTAGATCGTGCCCAGGCTGTTTCAAGGCCTCTCTACACTCATTTCTTGCCTCCAGTCCTGCCTTCCCTAAATTTAGAGATTTACTAAAATTATCAATTAATTTTTTTTACATTATTAATTTTACACCATGTACTATTATTATTTAAACCTGAGATGAGTTTATGAGTTTAATGAAATTGAAAGATAGGAAGAAGACTGATGAGGAAATCAAGACAGAGTCAGGGAATGTCCTGGGCTTGGAAGGTGTTACACATCTGAAATGTAGGTACTTGGGAGAGAAGGCAGGGAGATCTCCGAAGCCTCACTTTCAGCACTGTCCTGGGCACTGACAGCAGCAACAGTAAGCATTTATAGGGCACCTACTGAATGTCAGGCATTTATATCCTCTAGAGAGGTGAATGCAGGCCAATGTTCCCTCTCTTTTAGGCCATAGGGGAGAAGGGGAAAGAAGCCAACACACTCAATCTAGTCCATCAGTCTTAGCAGTTTAGAGAGCACATTTGTATGTTCGAACATCGGAGCAGTGTCTCACAGGAGAACCAAACTATGGTTGCATAATCAAAGGAGTGGAATCGAAGAGAACATAAATAAATTGGAAACAGCTAATGAAACACAACCATCATCATGCCATATGGTAACTAACAAAAAATGGGAAGAATTTAAACAAATAATGCTGATTGGTGTTGCTATTATAAAGCTAAAACAAATTTTCCAGTTTCTTTTTCTGCAGTTAGTTTTCCAGAATCTATAATCGCCATCGATGTCAAAATTTCTCTGAAACCAATTGCAGTCAAGTACCTGACCACATATTTTAAAAAGATATTGGCTTCGACTCATATTTTCAACATGATGGCTAATTCCTGTGTTTGCCTTGTGCACATCTCTTTCTTCTTTTGCCCCTCAACTTAGAGGAATTCTTGGACCATATATGTAGATTTTTACAGAAATGTGGGGTGTCATAAGAGCTCAAAAGTAGAACAGAATAAGCTGTAGGTGCTCTATCTGTTCAGGACAGCAACCCAAGCATGGTAATGAAGGGCTGAGAGGACCTGGACTAGGTTATAGCAAAGTGAACAGAAGGGTTCAAAGAAATGGGCTTGGATGGCCCTTGTGGTGGGAGAGGGGAGACTCAGTCTGGGTAAAGCTGGGGGAGGGCGGGGCGGTGGGAAGACAGGTTGATCAGGGTCGGCTAAAAGGAGCCAGTGATTAATGGGACCCAAGGTCCATCAAGTTTCTGGAAACAGGCCTTGAGGGAATCCCTTTGGACTCAGGCTGGTGTAGGGATCACTGAGAGATTGAAGACCATGGAAGACTAAATCAGCGTAATTACACCCTTTGGTGTAAAGGATGGCAAGGTCTTCAGATATTTGAAATTCTTTTTACAGAAAACAAAACATTTACTTTGAAGAGATAAAAGGCTTGAACTGTAAATGCCTGAGTGAAACTCATTCACACTTAGGGGTAATCACTCAGTCAAGAAATCAATAAACCACAGAAGTATCAGATCTTTTGGGTTGAAGGGTGGAGAACAGGAGTTTCGGTTTATGAGGTGGGTGGGAAGAAGTTTAGAAAAGTACAAAGGAAAAAAGACCCAGGAGACTGGGAAGGCAAACTGCACCTACTTGGCAAATTTTACTAGTGATTCACAATGTGCTGTCCATCTGTCTTCCCACTAGCTTGAGAACTTCATGAGCCAATCGCTCTGCTGCGACACCCAGCATGGTGCCTGTGGCAACCAGTAACCACTAAATCATTCTGGGCTGAATGTGAATTTAGCTGCAAACCTGGGGACAGCAACTGTGGGCAAATGAATTTTTGCTTTTCCTGTCCATCCGAGTAGACAAATACTTGGTCTCCTGGGGTTCTGGAGTCTCAGAGCTACCCTCCCAGGCCCATCTGTGCCCACACAACAAGAAACAAAGCTCTTATCCACTCAGCTGGGAGATGGCAAACAAGGGAAATGATTTTAAAGATGCGTGCTCAACGGTCTCTTAACACGAAAACTATGAGACTAGCACTTTTCGGTTGTTTCTATTACTCAAAGTGTGTCTCAGGAACTCACAACATTTTGATTTGTTACTATTAATTTTGACTTTCTGATTTTTTTAGAACAAATTTTCATGGTATAAAGTGAGGGCCCAGCATGGAATGACTGGCAAATAGCAAGTATTCAACAATTTTTTGTTGAAGGAACAAATGGAAGCATGAATGGTGAAATGAGATAATCCCCAAATTCAAAATAAAAGAGTCAAAGTGAGAAAATTCACACAGCAGGTAGAGACAGTGCAAGATATTATCCATAAAATTTTGTGAAAAGTTTAACGAAAATCAGAATTTGAATGTATTTAACTTAATTGGATTTTTATTTAATACAGTAAATTGTGTTCTTTGGACAAAAGGGGAAATTTCTGTTGCCCTTGCAAGACTGAGAACCGATCTCTGAACGTCAGTATGTTTTCTAAGTGATTTTTGCTCTGTGAGTTTGCTTTGTTATTTTTGTTTTGCTTTGTTTTGCAAGGCCCCCTAACCTTCTAGCAGTAACCCCATTTCAGGTATCACTCTCCCACCTCCTGTTAAGCTATAGAACAATGAATAGAAGCTCAAAATAGTCCAGCAACATTTGGTATTTTAAACAAATCCTGGCTTTATCTGAACATAACTAAGAACTCTTCAATACCAGCCAGTCCCCTGCTGGTCTCCACCACCAGGAGAAGCCATTATGTGGAGCTACTTCAATATAGCCAAGAACCCAGTAGCATCAGACCATTTCAGAGACCTTGCTGTTCTCTCTTATAAAGCTTGTTCTTGAATAGTATCATGAAATCATCTGAAATCATGAAAACTTCTGTAACAATTTTCCATTCCATGACTAAATGTCTACTTTCAGACCACTGACTTTTAGGCAAATCTCACTAGCTCTTCCACTAGAGCGAGTCTGTGAATCATTCTAAATCACAAGGAGGATCAGATGAAATTGTGAACAGAATGTCTTGCTTCCGGTGGATAATGACTTATCGGAAATACAAATTAAGATACTATGCTTTATTTTGCATGGTTGTTAGTGTTTCCAGCCATCACCTCTGATCAATTTAGGCTGTAATTTTGCGGCGTTAATGAAAAAGGACTTAACGAGCTGCCCTTTTTCTTTTGCCATGTAGGTCTCACTGCTGTACAAAAAACCTAAGTTCCCTGAATAGAAAACTTCCATTCCACACCAGGAGGCCTAACTCGATTTGTGGGTTATAGCTCTAGAGCTCAGTGAATAACAGATTAATCACTTTTTTTTTTTTTTCTGTCTGAGGTATTTTACCTTCCAATCTGAATTTTGGAACTTGTCTTGATTAATGCTGATGTGCTGAACACGCTTGCTATTAAGTCATACATCTTGCAAAGAGCCAATTTGAGCAATAATTCATAAATCTCCTAGAGAAAAGTTTTTCAAAACTCTCAGTGCAATGTTCTGATGGATTAATCTTCTGTGACAACCTGATGCTTCTTTGAAACACTAGCTTTTCTTATGATTGTTCTTGTCTAGGACTTTTTTTTCTTTTTTGTCTAGGACTTTTTTTTTTCTTTTTTTAACTTAATGGAAACAATGTTCCTACTTCAAGACTACAGAGGAACAGCAGGTATAGAAGAAGTTGTTCTATATAATTATTAGAATTTGAAAAGCAATCTTTTGTAAAAAACACCTCACTACTAAAAAGTGATTTTTACTATTTTCTTTGCATATTAAAGGAAAAATTAAAGAATATGTAATAATACATGTTATCTGTATGCTAACCTTTTAAGCTAGGAATTATTTATACTTTTAAACTCGGTAATAATAAACTTTACAGAGATTTATTTCCAATTGAAAAAAACAGTGATTCAAGAATCAAACTCTCCACACTCTTTTTTGAACTAGGTCATGACATCTCTGCAAAAATTAAATCTTATATTAGAAGCAAGTTATGGCTATTAAACTGTACCTTCACAGAGGCAGAAAGTTGATGGTAAATTACCCAGTAAAGAGTAAACTGATTTTAAATGCAACCACCAGAATTTAATCAACTGTTAAGTGGTGCCTTGACTTTTCAATTATATAAAAGTCGCTTGCTATATTTTTTCTCTGAGTACCTACGCCAGTGTCTGGCATGTCGTTAGAGTTCAATGCCAACAGAATGGAAATCTCAGAATTAATAACTGGTGAGAAAGCTTTCTTTGACTAATCCACTAGGTGGCAGCCAGGGACCCGTGCTTTACTCATTTAACCTCACAGACCCTCCCATTCATGGTGTAAATAAAGAGCTGCATTATTAATTTATACCATCATGTCCACTCTACGCCTTATATTTATTTAACCAGCTGCTTCCTCTAATTCCCCTTACACACTATTGATTAAAATCCTACGAATATTCAAGTTTCCAATCCTTCCCATTTCCTCCTAACTACATTTTGCTACCTTTAAACAACAGACTAAGTATAAATAATATATACAGAGTACTATGGTACTAATAATGAATCCAGAATATTGGAAAATTAACTAGAAGCAAAAATAGACTGTAATGTAAAAGATATTTTCAAATTTGCTTTGCATTTATTTCATTGATTTCTAATTGGTGGAATACCACCATTATCTTAAAAATGTAATCGGAAAATAAAACATGCAAGGGGCAAAAACGTGCAAGGAGTACTAATATTTTCCGAAAAGAGGAGTTATTTTCTGACTATGATTCTTGTTCATCTTTACAAAGACGAATTGCAGTGCTACCTAAAGGTTCAAAGACTTCTTCAACTACTCAGAAAATGCCATTATTCCTCACCCAGGATGCTAAAAAGGCAGGTCTGTTTAGCAGACCATCTACTCATATTCTGCATACTCTGAATGTGTTTATCCTGGATGTGGTACTTGCTCCCAGAGGAAGGAAAAGGAAGTGAAACCACTAGAGATATAATGAATTGATTCTTCTCTGTGAAAGTCTCTTCAGTACTTCTAAATTATAGTGTCAGTCATTCCTCTAAGAGACAAGCCTTGCTAACAATAAATGACTCACTTTATAAGAACATGATATTCCTCTCTTTCTTGTTTCTCATAGAAAGCCCAACAAGGACTTCTGAACACTCCTATCTGAAATACTGGACTCAGGGTATGTTCTTCCTGAGGACCAGGGGTCTCTATAGGCTGTTGCTTTTCTCTTGTTCATTTTTTTAATTAAATGTAAGCAAAATTACTTGTCCTTATCTAGTTTTCCTATTTTCAAGCTGTGTCCAATTTTGTGAAAGCAGTTACCAAAAATGTAAAGTTATTCTCTTAGCTTAAACAATTAAATTAATAAGATAGATAGCCCAATAGTAACTAGAGACTAAAACTTAAATGTTCAACAGGCCTTTGGCATAACTTCTATTTTAATAAATGGAAGGAAAAACTTCTTTATTGGTGAAATAAATGGATGTAAAGTTAAAACTGATGTAAAGACTAAGAAATATTACTTTAAACGTTATCCAAAGCGTACTACGATGATACATTTTTGGTAGAACAGTATTCCCATTTTATGATCCAATAGAATATTGAAGTCAGTGAAGTGTGTATAAAATTACTGCAAATTTAGTACACTGAAATAATCACAGAAATGGTTACCAGAAATTACATTTGTAGTGAATAAATATTACATTTCACTTAATTCTCAAGAACCGTTAGCTTCCAAGAAGCCAGCCAGTATGTTTGATTTTATGACATCACGCTGGAACATGTACAGAAACACTTTCCACCCTAAAAATTCCCAACTGTACTGACTACTTTGTGTATTTTTCCAGTGA
Organism: Eonycteris spelaea; assembly: GCA_003508835.1. Classification (NCBI taxonomy): domain Eukaryota; kingdom Metazoa; phylum Chordata; class Mammalia; order Chiroptera; family Pteropodidae; genus Eonycteris; species Eonycteris spelaea. Next base: position 2,333,372 of record PUFA01000167.1, read on the forward strand.
TAAATGAAAATAACTTATTTTCAAAACAATAAGCCATCTTATTTTGAACACAACAGTTATATTCAATGGAAGAAAACAACTTCATTTAAGCCCCCAAAGAGGTCAGATTTGGTTAGGGTGGTGACCAGTTTCAACATATAAATAATTCCTTTAACCAACTTTTAAAAGTAACCTTAACAACTATGACAACATTTTTTTCAGCACATTAAAATTATCGACCAACATGATTCTATGTATGAAATGCATCATATTTCTATTATCTTAATTTTAGTTAACAAAAGCCCGGACCAAAATTGGTAACATCACAAAGGTGCTCAATCTAACAGGTATTATCTATGATTACAGCAGTTTTCTTTTTTCACACAAACCTATATAGTCCCTAAAACAAAATTCATAAATCTGGAATGGACAGTCCCATTCCTCAGCATTTCTTTCAGCCTATTCTATTCTTTTTTTTTTCATTTCAGGTGTTATAGAAATGCCCGTTGAAACACAGATGGAAAAGCTACCACTTACTTAGAAACCATGCATTTACCAGGTTTATTGTAGCACATGCAAAAGCCAAGAAAGTAGAGTTAGTCCTTGCCCTGTTTCTAGGCTGAGCTTGTTTATTGCGATACAGTGACAATCTGCATCCTAAAGAAAGTTGAGATGTTGTGTTAAACTCAAAAGAAAATTAAAATAATAAGAAAATTTTTTAATGTATACATATATCATGATATGCATTGCTTTCTGAAATGTTAAAAACATCAAGGTTTGATCGAAATAGTAAAATATTTATGGAAGTTTTACCTTGTCCCGAAATCCAGAAGTTCAGATGCTCTCAAGTCCTGCTGAAGTTGGAGCTGGAGATCAAGTGAAGCTAGAGCTCTTTGCCCTCACCTTAAGTTTGTCTCTGGGCAAGTGTGTGTGTGCGGGTGTAAGTGTGTGTGTGTGCAGAATGTCTCTTTGTGGCACTGGATGGCAGAGGTCCTGGTCTTGGGAAGAAGGAGGCACTTTCTCACCATGAGCAGAAGAAAAGCAAAGCGTCACCAGGAAAGTTCTCCTCCCAGATCCCCTAATTACAGCCTAACGTGCACTTCATGCAAACTTCAGAGAAGGGAGGGGCAGCTCTATGCCCCGACCTTGTGAAACAGCAGCTCTTAGATGACTTTCCCTTCTGCTCAGATCCCGTAAGGGGAAAGCGGCAGCTACAACCACGAGCCCCCACCCATACCACACCTCCTGCACCCTCACCACTCTTGGGTGTGTCTAGAGGGGCTGGGGCAAAGGATCTGTGGAATGATCGTGGGCCAGCAGTGTGAGGCAGACACACACAGGACAGTGAATTTTCACTTTGCTGTTCAGCCTGTGCTTGAAAGGAAAATCCAACGGTAGGAAAGGTCCTGGCTTTCCTGCTCCCCTCTCCCCATAGTAAATCCACAGTAACCAGGTAGAGGCAATTATGACGACAGCACATAAAGCTTCCAAAACTGGAGGTGCCCTTCCACCTAAATTGCCAGAAGCATATTTTCTTCCTTTCTTTATTTCTTTCCTGGACTCAGTATCAATATTAGGTTTGAATCTCCGTTAACAAACAACCGTTATTGTACCCCTGGATGATAGAGCTCAAAAAACCTGGATTTATTTATGGAGTAAGGAATGCGAGGGGCGGACGGGATGGGTGGAGCTGGCTTATAGATTCATACCCAGGATTAGAACCAGATGGGCACAGGGCGCTTGCAGACACACACACACACACACACACACACACACACACACACACACACACACACACACACACACACACACACACGCTCTAAATAACCACTGGGGAAGATGCTGGGACACGCGGGAAAAACGCCTCCTGAACAAATAGACATTTATTTATAACTCTTGGGAGAGTATATAGGTCCATTGATTCCCGCCTTGAGTAACCAAGGGTTTTGGAGAGGAAATGGCTTCATATTTCAATAACAGAGCCACCTTTGATGAAGCCTAGGAGGGGAAAAAAGAAACACACCGCAGGAAGCAAACGGCTGTTGAAGCAGCCGGGAGGAGGGAGCGGGACTGGCCTGGGGATGAGGACAAGCAAACAAGCCCGAGGGGCCCCTAGCCAGGGAGGAGGCGAGACGCTGGCTGGCGGGCCGGAGAGACGGAGGGTTTGGGGGTAGGGAGTGCAGGGCACCGCGGGCACGTGGCGCTGGGAGGTGTCCGGGGACTCGCGACCGCGCCCCCGGCTCTCAGCAGCCGTTCTAGAGCAGGCACAAGCCCTACTGGGGGTCATCACAACTGCTGCTGCTGGGGCGCTGGTCGGGCAGGAGGACCGGTGGAATAGGGAGCCTGGTGGGCCAGCGGACTGATGATGGAGCGTTGGATTGACCGGGCAGGGGTTCTCGTGGGCTAGTAGGGGAGGGGCGTCAGTGGAACAGGGGCGCAGGTGAGTTACGCCGACCAGTGAGGCTTGGACGCGGGTAGGGAAGGTGACTTGTGGGGCAGATGAGCTAGTGAGGCAGGGGGACAGGTGAGGCAGGGGAGCTCAGGGATCCGGCACACGGATCCGGCACGCGGCCTGAGCTGTGCGGAAGGCGGCGAGAGGCGCTATTGTCTTAAAGATTAAATCCTAACCCGCGGAGGCGGCTTCCTCTTTGGAGAGCGGCGGAAGGAGGTCTAAAAAAATAAAAATAAAAATCCTTCCACTTTTTCTTGACCTATTTCACCATTTCATGCGTCCAGGCTTGCCCTTGCCATTTGAGTCTTGGAAAGATTTTATTCCAGACAAATCAAACACTCAACAAACCCTCACTGAATGAAGACAGTTATATTCAAAATGAAATAATTAAAAATGAATCCGCCAACAGGCAGTTCAACACCTTTCTTGTAATTTCAAAACCTGGGCAAGATGCCTCTTTTATTTTTTTCTGTTTCTTCCCACAGGCCTCTGAAGGTTTTGCAATTTTATGTCGTTAATTTGGTGGCTATTGAGATGGCTGTTACACTGCAGGCCCCCATATTAACTGCCAGGACAAGTAAGATACATCTCTGCTTTTTAACTATTAAAAAAGTGTTTATGCAATTTCTTGTAAATGTTCAGGATGGTATTTTAAGAAACATAAAAGAATTAGGCTTAAAAACAAATACCCTACAATTTTTATGTTACAGCTCCATAAAGGTGGTGAGGCCGGTGGTGTGTGGTTATGTTATCATACAGAGGTAGTTGAAATACAGATCATGTTCCCTCAGTTTAAAAACCTAATTTCTAGGAATTGTCTGGGGAGTAAATCAAATCAGCTGGCCGACGGATGGGCCCCTGTTCCCTTACCTTGTGCCCTATACACAAGAGAATTAAGAGAATGCAATGCAGTCTCTTCCGAAATTGCTCATTAGCTACACAAAACCGTCTGTTTTGCAGTTTAGTCAGAGTACAAGAAGTTACACTAAACTTTTCTTTGTTTGTTTGTTTGTTTCAGGTATAACACAGATTGAGATGGACTTCCAGAAATAATGACAGCTATTACCTCTGCTGTTCCTGACAAGAGTTGTTTTGACAATTCTTTCCCACTCCCATTTCCCATCTCCCCTTCCAAGTTGCCTACTTACTAGTCTTTGTTAAAAGATCTCCAGTATTTTTAATCACAAGTACTTAAGCTGTCAATAGTGTGTGTTTTAAGTGTTTTTTTTTTTACTTAAATTAAATATAATTTAATTATTATATACATTTTCATTCTTTTTTTTTGGAGTTCACATTGCTTACTATCTAAAATTTACATTGGAATTAGGTTTACGAGTCTTTTAAAAAGATCTTTGTGTTTCATTAATTAGCATTCAGCTAAATTGTGCTTTACAGAAGTACATATTAATTTGACCAGTCATTATCATTAGGCATCAGTGCTAAGTTATAAGTTTTTGTAAAAAAAAATTTATTTTGAGTAAATAAAATATGAATATTTTCATGACTAAATATTTTACAAAGGTGTATGTTGTAAAAATAATTAAAGACTCATATCTTTTCAAAGGAAAACTATATCAAAGACTTCCTCTAATTATTAAAAATATTAATTAGTATGAAAATTCATAACCTTCATTGAATATTGTGGTGTTTTTGTTTTAAATGAGATAGGGAGACCAGCTTTTTTTTAGTTTCAAGAAAATCCAGATCTTTTCTTCAATATTAATTTTTAGAATGACATGTGCTTAAAATTCATGTCAGCTCTTACCTTAAATTACCTGGATAGTGCTAGATACAAAGCCTAAAAATCCAAGTGAAAATCAAGGCCAGTTCTTTAAAAGCAAACAAATTTAGGGATAATAGATAATAAATATACCCACACATTTTGAAAAGGTTTTATTTAGCTTACTACAAAAGTATTTTTTAAGAATGAAAATTAGATCAAAATGGTGTTATAAAATGTAACTTTGCATTCTTTGGCTAATTATATGACAATCTGAGTAACTGGGAACCAAATAAAATAGAATATTCAACCATATTTGACCCACTCAAAAGGCAATTTCATCTGGTTTAACCTAACAAAAAGTTAAATATGTGCATACTATAAACATAGCAGGAACACTTTCAACATTTAAAGAATATTGACCTAAAATATCATGAATCTTTAATATGTAATAAATTTGCAAGCAAATGGTATTCCTCCTGGCATATTACACTTCTAATGAAATTTACATTTATATTCAAATGAAGATTATCTAAATTCATCTCTTCTTCCAACTCTGAAAGAGGCTACTCTATTATCCTCAAATTCCAGAGAACTCCTTCCCTGTGAATTTGTGTTTCCTGGAATTTTTGCCTCAGGCTAATTTTGTACCTGGTTGAACATCTGCTAGGATAAAGGTGGCAGCTATGTGCACTTTGAGGTACAGAGGGAGAAAAGCCATTTGACCTTTCCTGTCTGAGGGTTCAGAACTTCATTAAAGCATCCCTTGAGATTGCCAGCATAACCATGAGAAAGACATCATTTGTAATTAAGTCCTTCCCACTGGCTACATTCTTGTTGAACTCCATGATTAAAATACAAATGCAATATTCTAAATGGTCACAAAGCATTTGATAAAAGGTTATTTTGCTTAATGCAATGGGTGGGGGACGACTTTCCAAGGGCCTATTTTTGTACTCTGGTTCTCAAAAAGTGTCCTGCAGAGAGAGACTTCAAAAGGGCAAATGAAATAATTAGGTAATAAATTGTTCAAATGTTAAAAGCAGAGCTGTTTCAGAAGCTAGCGAGGCCATGGGAATCTCATACCAGGTGATAAATACCCCAAACTCCTGCGCAGTAAGAACCTGCATATCCCCCTGCTCCGTTTTGAAATTCTTGGTTTGGGTTTCACGGCACTTTTCCTGTAACGTATTGTTCTCTTAGCATATTTCTATTGTCCAGAATGCCCAGAAACTTTCATCATTTTTTTTCAATAAATTGATGTCTATTTCATTATTAACTAGATTTTACTCATTTTTCCGTAAGGCCCAGATTCAGTTCTATCTCCTTTGTCATGCTGTATTTGATTGTCCTAATATTAGAAATCTTCCTCCTTCACAATTCCATATTACTGTTAAGAACACCCATTTGCCACTCTTGTATTGCCTTCTAGTTTGTTTGCTTCTCATGTTTTTTATTTTTTTAAAATTAGGTGTGCTGTACACTCTCTGAAAGATGATATTATATCTTTCTAATTTTAGTTTCCAGCACACATCCTTGGTATTAGAAGATGATCAAACAATGTTTATTACTATTGTTGAAGATGATGATAAGATTCTTTATATTCAGGAGAAAAAATAAAACGATAAGGAAAGGTAGTTATTGAACAATCTAGTTCAGATAATTTTGTACCTAATATCCAATGGCATAAATAATAAATCATCAAAGGTTGATTAATAATTTTATCATTGTTATTGATCTCATAGAATTAAAAGAAACATATACATATTTTTCTTCCATGCTTGGCTGATGTGTGATTGTACAAATGGTAATCAACAAAGGTAAAATGTTTTACTCTTTTGAAAAACTAAGTTAAGTTTAATGACAAAATAAGGTTATTGTCTTAGAATTACAGTATCAACCACTTGAATACTGTTTTTTTTTCTCTTGAATTTATGTAGTTATTTTTAATTTAAATCAATTAGAACTACCAGGAAATGTAGTCCTTATTGTTTTTTCTTCTTGTTGTTTTTTCTTAGAACCCTCAGAGAAAAGGATGTCAAGTTTAATTGGGCTGGAATGATTTATATATTGCCCTTCTTAGGGTAAAATGGGTGTGAATTAGGTAATGCATCAAAGTTGGCATAGGGCAGGACTACTCAGGAGAGACCAAACTGTAGGGCTTTGATTATTTAAAAGTGAAGGAAAGTAGTCTAGAGTTGTCAGAAAGATCGAAAGAGAGACAGGAATTTGTTGTATCAAAAGCCTATGAAGAATTTCAAAACGGAGAGATTAGTCAAGTGCCAAGCGCAAGGACAGTTCTATCAGAAGACTAGAAGAGAATATTAACGTATACTTAGAACAACATGCCTCTTAGTAAATTTTGACTTAAATTATTTCAAATAAACTGCTGGATATTTTTGAAATTCTATATGCAAGTCTATGCTAAACTTGATAGGTAAAATCTACTGTTTTCCTCATATTGCCAGAAGTACAGAATTAATTCTCTCCTTACATCCAAAATTTAGGCAGGCACTAGGCAGTATTTAAAAGAAGAGCTAAAGTACCTATCTATATCTACATATACAAACATATACATGTATATGTATATACGTATATACACACACTCTTGCTTTGCAATACGGTCATTAGAAAGCCCACTTAATGGTTTATTTTAAGCACTGGGGAAGTAAAAGGGTTTTGGAAGAACCTTTGAACAGTGTATGTGGAAATAACCTTACATGCATTTATCTTGAGTAAGACTAGCCCAGCCAAATGATTCTACTGTAAATAAGAAATCTGCATTTCTGCCTTGACCGCAATGAAGTTTTTCCAACATACAGCTAAATTAAGGCACAAAAGGTTAAACTGGAAGGCTCTATGAGTACATGAAGAATAGAAAAAGAGGAAGTATTTCTCCATTTTGTGTCTAACTGCTACCAGCCTTCTTTCTAAAAGAAGGCGCAGTAATTCAGTAATCTTGCCCTAAATGTCAACTAGAGAATGCTTGCTGGTACAAATACTTGATGTTGGATCTCTTTTGAGCTTACAGGTAGGTAATTTGGAAATATAAAAAAGTTTGGAAAATTTGCAAAGTTCAGGTGACTATCTCTTTATCTTATAATGAAAAGATTGTCACTAACTTCAGAATCTGGTGAACTTCAGGAATTTTTTCCCCATTAATGTTCTCTATTTTAAGCTCTCCTTACCCCTTTCCAACAACAATTAAGTAGAAGTAGAAAGTTGTTAGAATTAAAAGTAAGGTAAATGATCTAACATAATCCCTTACTTTCTGGATAAGTAAACTGAGTCTACTAAGATTAAGAAATTGTCCCAGTGTCACCCTGGTATCTTGATGTAATTCCATAATATTCCCAGCTACTCATTTCTGCAAATTGAAGTATTTAGGATGCAGTTGTAATTAATTCAGTTCTTCTAGAACATAGCTAACAATCAAGTATTTTTTTTTCTCACTGTTTATTACCTTATGTCTCTATTGTGGAACTTAGCACAGATCATTTCGTTAGTTAGGTATGTATCTATCTCTCTCATTATACTAGGAGCACATTGCTTGTTCATGTGTAATTCATTCTTAAATCTTCCAGTGCTGCCTCCCATCCCAACCCAAGCACCAGTGCCTTGTACATTTAAGTGTAGAGAAATTTTGTTGAATTGAATCACATCAAACCATAGAGGAAGTATGTTATCAGAAAGAAATTGGAACGTGATTTGTCATCCAAGTTTTCAGGTTTATGCTCAATTAAAATAGCAGTATGTTTTGATGTGGAACCCAACTTGACTTGTTTTTATTTTACTTTCCCTTTTCCCTCTTCTTTCCCTCTTCCCTCTTATTTTTGTTTCTTCAGCATCTTAATGCCTAGTCAAACAAATGTTGGAGCTTTTCTACAAGTTGGAAATTATCATGTAATGATTCTGTTGGCTCTATAGAAAAGCCCAAGTGTTTTTCACACTTGTTACCTCTTTCTCTTGAATATCCCTTTCTTATTTAAATCTCTTTTGTAACAGCATTCTAGTTGCCCTCCCTGACTCTCAACTCTCATTCATAGGGGTCCATTTCTACATGCCCATAATACTACTTCATTCTACCATAGCTCTGAATGTAGCACTTCCTTCATAAAAAATTTTTGTCAAGGCTTGCTAGATAGTTGAGCTCTAAAAACCTGAGATGTGTGTAGGTATCCCCCGATGTTCAAAAGTTCATTAGCACCAAAGAAAATTTTTGCTTTTACGAAAATAATGTCCAGCATTTGTTTCGCATTGAGCTTGTAGAGGCAGCTTTTACCCCAACAGTGGCAGTGGCACCGCCAAGCGGCCTCCCCCATGAATTACACTCGTCATCTCAGCATCAAGCCCTCAAAGCTTTAAACTGTGTCTGTAAGTCTCTGTGCTTTATCTCAATTTATTCTGTGCATCCTTTAGCAAGATGTGTCCTAAAGAATCAGAAAAACCTAAGAAAGCTTGTTAGAGTTTTATGCTTAGTATAAAACTGAACATTATTAAGTGTATTTAGTAGGTATTTTTAAGGTCTGGGAATGCTGAGGAATTTTCCATTTAAATTAATGGTTATTGCTTCTTTGCTCTATGGCATTTTAGATTACAAAAGTTTTCACAAGAATGTGAAACCGAGAAACTACTCGGTTTTGTGACCTAGACTTTAAAGTCTGCGCTGCTGTAAAATCTACACTGTTGGCTTGAGAATGGCATTCTTTGCTCTGAATTAATTAAGCTGTGTGGAGGCAGTAGAAGCTACCTTTGGATCAAGTTGAATAAATACAATTATTTATCAGACTCTAGCAATTCCTAAAATATATCTTTTGATTTCCTAAATTACTTTGCATGAAACTTTCTTACTGAATGAAATCGTGTACTCCAATTTCATAGACAGTTACTATGCTCCATTTCTTTATATCTGGACTCATGAAATATAGACAAATATTTGTAGAGCAAAAATATGCTTGATAATTTTGTATTATGGTTTGATCACTTTGTGGATTTTCTTATGGCTATTAGGCTTTGTGTTATTTGAGTATTACTTAATATTTTTGTAGTACTATTAGAATAGTGTATAGAGAATTCAGAAGCCCCCTCCACTAATGGAATATCAGTTTAAAAAAAAACAACTGTGTACTTTGCCTTATTGAGTTTCTACTTTTAAAAATATATATTTCATTTTTTTTATAGCAGTTTTAGGTTCACAGTAAATTGACAGGAAGGTGTAGAGCTTTCCCAAAACTCATCCTATCCCCACATTATCAACATTCCCCACCCAAGTGGTACATTCATTGCAAATGATGGACCTACATTGACACATCCTATCACACAAAGTCCATGGTTTACATTAGAATTCACTCTTGGTGTTGTGCATTCTATGAGTTTGGACAAATGTATAATGACATGAATCCACCATTAAAATACTGTATGAAATACTTTCACTGACCTAAAAATCTTCCGTGCCTCACTTATTCATCCCTCCTCCCACCTAACCTCTGGCAACCACTGAGTTTCCATTTTTAATGCCTCTAGATATTTTAAGGAGCTAACAGTGAGCTTCTGTGAGATCTCATCCTGAATGAAAATTTGTGGTCCTAGTAACCATTTAGAAAACATAAAAAGCACAAATTTGGGAGCTTTTAATACATATCGTTTATTTCAAAATATGTCCTAATATTGTCTAGCTTCTCTATAGAAGGAGATAAATTAAAAGTTTTGAGTTACAATAATTCAGTGGATTAGGAGTACATTCCTAGCTTTTTAATAAGAGTAAAGTATCATTTTTGCCTAGTGGGCTATTATGCAGGCTGCTTCACTACTACTGATATGCAATAGTCAGCCTTCTTTTAATCTTTATTAATGGTGATATTATTTTCTATTTTGTAATTTTGTTGTTAATGGTAATGATTTTTTTGACTTCATAATTTCATGTAAAATTAAGGTTGATAGCATTATTTTTATTTCAATGTAATATGTATGTCATTTTGTGACTACTCTTTTAAAGTTTACTCTGAAAATGACTTTTTTCTAGCACCACTTTTTAAAAAATAATTGAACTTGAAGCATATTTTGTCTCACTGATTTTTCAAAGTCCTGGCTGTCAGAAAATATCCTTTTTCCTTAGGGTTTTTTAAAAAAAGACTCTTCCATAATAAAATGCCTGTAATCTTTCTGTATGCTACTATTATCAAAAAAGAGCAAAAATAATAGATCCATCATTGTAATTTCCATTCTTTACTTGACCTCTAAGAAGGGGAGACTTTGAATAAATCCATGTTTGTTGTTTTGACAGGATGAGTATTTTGGTGAAGATTTTTGTTGTTTTAACTCCAAAATGGAAGCAGACGTTTACCCCAAACCACAACTGATTGAGTGATCAATAAAATAAAATAATAATAATGTGAATAATGTTCTCATGCTTAAGGCATAGTTTGTATCAAAATATTAATTGGCCAATTATTGAGGCTATTTGCATTCACTTGTTGTATATTGCAGATAATAAATTGAAATAATAGTAAATAGAATAAAAGCACATATCTTAAAAATTGGAAAAGAGTATATTATAATACCTCTATATAGTTTTGAAGCTACATGCTTGTATGGACTTCTCTTTTACATCTTGGTAAAATCATACTTATAGAGGTCTCTATATCCTCTTGTTCTACAGAATACATGTTCTGTCAAGGAAAGGTTCATACCTATGAATCTTTGATGCTTGGAAAAGTTACAATAAGGCAGTTATTTAGAACCCTAACTGACTTTCTAGATACATTTTTTGTTGTTTCTTTCTCAAAGACATCATATGATTCCCTCTTCTGAAGAAGTGTTTACCAGCACATTGGTAAAAGAAGCTATAATCACTCCTCACGTTATTTGCACTTGAGAAGTGGTTTTTGGAAAAAACCATCCACTCAATCTGTCAAAATACTGAAATGTTTCTTCTTATGCTGTCTTTAAACTTTAATAATTATAAAATTATATTTTAAATTGGATTTAGCTGTTATAATGAATGATTATTACCTACCAATTTCTAACCATTTTTAAAAATTAAGAGTGTAGTTACATATGAATAAGAATCAGATAAGGGCCTCGATTAAGTTCTCTTTCATGTACATTTATTTCCTTATGGCATTTTTCATGTGAAGAATGATAAAAAATATGGACACTGTAATAGATTTGAAAGGAAATGATATCTAAATTTTCCTTCTTAAGGATATAGCTTCGGTTTCCCTGTCATATACTCCCTTAGCATCCTGAATCCCTTTACATAATATTTTTATGATGCATTTGATACCTGTTTTTCTTGGTAGAGTTTAAGTTACCCTAGGACAGAAATTAAATTAATTATGTTCACTGCTTTATCTTTAGTGCCCGGCATGTGGTAAATTATTGGCAAATATTTGACAAAATTTTCAAAAATGAAATTTTATTTTAAAAGTAAAAAAAGAAAAAGAAAAAGAATAAAGATTTTATAACTAAAATTAGATTTCATGTCCAAAGTGTCCTTAATTGACTCTTTAAATGGTATTGACACTGAAAGAGAAATGTTTTCCTACTCCAGTTTATACATTTCTCCTCACAAATCTTCTTCCAGATCTATTAATAAGAAATAGTATTGAATTCTTTTGAACTGGGATGATCCTACTGCCAAACAGAGTGGGAGGCAACAACAGTGGTATAATTTGAGGAACAGAGAGAGTCCTGTCTGTTTAAAAATAGCTCCCATCTGGTTGCCACGGTATTTATAATTTCCATCACTGAGGTTGTTTTGTTGTTGTTCTTGTTGCTGTTGTTAAAGAATTCTTGGGAAACCCATTTTAAATTTATTTATTCTGGTTGTTGTAAAAACAAAGTGATATACTAGCTCCTTTATGGACAGGACTTTTAATTAGGGGTTATTTTGTGAAAGGTAACCTTTTGATCAGCAAAATGTCATATGTTGTGCTATTACTTTGTTATAGAGGCAGAGATGTTCCATCTGAAAATTTGAGAAAGCAGGAAAAAAAAAACCACTAAAAGTTATGCTAAACTTCAGGAAGGCCTAGAAGTTACTCTGTTAAGAAGGATAAATGAGTAAGAGGCTAAACAGTATCAGCTACAAAATTATTTGTGCAAAGTTTAAGAAAAAAAAAGCAAAATGAAATATTCCTAAAGTATGGGAGAACCTGTGGAATGTGGAAATTTAATGTATTATTTATGTATTTTTATTATGGAATGGATAGGATGACAGGGCCAGAGGTTGATGAGCAGTAAATGGGTAGGACAGATGTGGGAGTGAAGAAAGGGAGTTGCTTAGCAACCCAAAGCCATCATAGCAAAGAGACCTTGTCAGAAGAGATGCCCTGAACTATGGAATTACCATCTGCCCATTCATCTAAGCCAGGGAACAAAAGAGAGGTGGAGCTGGGGTGGCACAGATTCCACCTGTTTTACTTAAGGCTCATTGTGACATTGCAACTTATAATAAGATATATAGAGAGAGGTGTCACCCCTTATCTGCAATTTCGTTTTCCATAGTTTCAGTTATCCACAGTCAACCACAGTCTGAAAATGTTAACTAGACAATTACAGAAATAAACAATTCACAATTTTTAAATTACATGCTATTCTGAGTATCTCAATGAAATCTTGCATGTCCTGTTCTGTCCCACTGGGGACATGAATCATCCTTTTGTCCAGAGTCTCCACACTGTGCACGTTTCTGACTGTTAGTCACATAGTAGCGGTTATGAGATGGACTGTCCCTGTTACAATGCTTGTATTCAAGTAACCCTTATTTTACTTAATAATGGTCCCAAAGTGCAAGAGTAGTGATGCTGGCAATTCAGATATGCTTGTGAGAAGCCGAAAAGTGCTTCCTTTAAGTGAAAAGGTGAATCCCATACAATGAGATAGTGTTAGAAAGAGAGCGAATGCCCACAATCACATAACTTTCATTACAGTATATTGTTATAATTGTTCTATTTTATTATTAGTTATCATTAATCTCTTTCTGTGCCTAATTTATAAACTAAACTTTATCATAGCTATATATATATACAGAAAAAAAATAGTATATATAGGGTTTCGGCAGTACCCATGGTTTCAGGCATCCACTGGGGGACTTGGAACATGACCCCCGGGGATAAGGAAGGACTACAGTATTTGGTCTTCACCCCCATGTTTTGGTACAGAGCTCCTAAAACCCTTGACAGTGCCTAAGGGATAAGAGTGACAAAGTGCCATTGGTTCTGTTAATGAGGTGGCTTTTGCATGGTGTCTAAGGTTGGGGCTGAGTGGAGATGTGGGGAGAGTGGCAAGCTCTGAGAGGAAGCTCCTGGCCCTTTCCCTATGTACGTACCTTGCTCTATGCATCTTTTCCATCTGGCTGTTTCTGAGTTAGAACCGTTGATAATAAACTGGTCATTTAGTCAGTAACATATTTCTCTGAGTTCTGTGAGCTGCTGCTCTAGTAAATTAATTGAACCCAAGGAGGAGATTGTGGGAACTGCTGATTCATTGCCAGGTGAGCAGAAGCGAAGATAACAACTTGTACCTGTGATTGGCTTTCTGCATTTGTAGCCCGTAGGTCAGAAGCACAGGTAAGAACTTGGGCTTGGGAGTGGCATCTGAAGTGGAGGGGGCAGTCTTGTAGGGCTGAACCTTTAACCTGTGAAATCTGATACTGTCTCAGGGTAGATGGTGTCAGGATTGAGTTAAATTGAGTTAAATTGTAGGACGCCCAGCTGGTGTCCCAAGCATTGCTTGGTGCTATTGAGAGAACCACGCCGCCCCCACCCCCTGCCCGTTGGAATTTCGTACTGCTTTTTGGTGTGGGAAAAACCTCCACATGTTTGGTGCCCAAAAGTAAGGTGTTCTGTGTGAATGTGGCAGTAGTGTGGGAAGAAAGGGCTGCGTTTTTCCTTACATAAATAGACTGAACTGAGTTTTTCCAATTTTACTGACTTTCTTATTTTGAGTTTATCTATTTTGTGCTTTCTCTTTGGTAAAGGTGATAATGTATTCTGTAGTAGCATTAAAATACGAGTAATTCTACAAAAAACAACCTCCTTTCCTCTAAGGCTTCAGATTGCATCAGGAGATCTCTGCCTCACTGGCACAAATACAGGGGGAAAGGAAACCTTGGGTTTCTGACAAAAGAGATATTTTATTGACCTTGTTTTCCCCCTGGAAGATTTGTATCATAGGCGGTTTATGTTTCACATGAGGTAGCGCTAACTAATAACAGAGTTATTAGAGAAATACTATGAACTGTAATCATAGAGGATTTTAATTACTACATGCTAAATAATTTACTTAACAAGCCATGCTGAGCAGTCTAATTAAATACTCACCTTTTGAACTTCCCTCCTGGACCTTTCTTTTTTTTCAGTCTAAACTCTGTCACCGTTTTGAAAATTTACTCGACAATCTTCTGAAAGTAGCTTCTTTCCTTTCTTTTTGCTCCTCAGCCACTGTCAGTCTGGCTTCTGCCTCATCCGCTTTACTGTTGTTATTGGGCGCCATGGCATATACAGTTTCCACTCTGAAACCAGTGGGCACTATTCAGTTCTTATTTGCTACTTTTGATACTGCTGCCTAGATGACATATTTTTCAAATTATTTATTCCCTTAGCTTTTGTGATAGCACTCCTTTTTCTCATCAAATCTCTGGCGACTGCTTCTTTGTGTGTTTTGCAGGTTTTTCTTCTGCCATTCCTTTCACGCTTTCCAAGTTTCAATCCTTGCTCTTTTCTCTTTACCTATTCTTTTTAGATGATCTCATTTATCTACCCTATGTGTCAATCATTCCTAAATCTGAGTCTCAAGAGTTTAGACTCTGATTTTCAGACATATGTCTGGTCCCTTAAACTGGTCCTACCTCAAATAAACTCTATCTCCTTATTTCCTGCCTTGGCTTATGGAATCACTATCTGCTCATTCACTACACCAGAAAACTTAGGATTCATTCTCAACTACTCTTGCACCATTCCCCATTCCAAACAAAGTCCAGTAAGATTTACTTCGTAATATTTCTCAATTTGATCTAATTGCCTGCATCTTTACTGACATGAGTCATCATTTCTTTATCATTTCAACAGCTTTGCAAATGCTCTTCATTCTTTTCCTTTTAATGATGGTGATAACAAATCCTTAAAAGGCACTTACCACATGTCAATTTCTGCTCTAAGTGTATTACTTCTATAACTCATTTAATTCCCAAGACAAGCCCCAAACTAGGTATTCTTAGCATCTGCCATTTCCAGATGACATCATTGTAGTAGAGAGAGGTTAAATAACTTGTTCAGAATCACGAAGCTGGGAATAAGCAGTGACAAGATGTAAACCTCGGCAGCCAGGCTCCAGAGTCCATCCTCCTCACTGCTCTCAGAGCATTCTATGTATGAGAAAATTTAACTATGTTGTTTCCCTGCTGTCCATGGGACACGAATAAAGCAGAATCTCTTCTATGTGGCCTACAAGTTCTGGTCTTTACCTATCTGTAGAGCTTCACTGTCACTTTCTACTTCACACTCAGTTCTAGCTATAGTCAACCCCTCAGACACCCCAGTAATGCACACAGTAGCAATCATCAATTCTATGTCTTTTCATACCCACCACGCAGCTTGGCCTTTGTTTTCTCTGTTCTTGTACTGATAAATTCCTTAATCTCACAGTTTACAAATGCTTTAACAGTTTAGCTAGTTCATTAAAGGAGTATTGCTCTTGGTGTACATATTACCTATTCCCAGGTATTTAAACAAACATGAATGTAGGTACTATTATGAAGGAATGTTGCAGATGTAATAAAAGTACCAAATCAGTTGACTTATGATAGGGAGATTATTTTGGTGGGCATGGCCTAATCACGTGAGCCTTTTAAAAGCAGTATTTTATTTCCAGTCTGGTCACAGAAGAGCAAGTGAAGATTCAAAGAATGAGAAAGATCTGATGTGCTATTGCTGGCTTGTAGATGAAGGTGACATTATGGCAATGAGTGTGAAAGAGAGAGAGATCACTCTTTTCCTAGGAGGTGAAACCAGCCCCTAGCTGAAAGTCAACAAGGAAATAAGAACCTCAGTCATACGACTGCAAGGAACTGTATTGTGACAACTACAACAAAGAACTTGGAAGCTATTTTTTAAATGTGAGATCATAACATTTGTGAGTAGACATAATTTTACTTTTTTTCTTTCCAATTTGAGTGCATTTTATTTCTATTTCTAATTCCCCCAATTAGAACATCCAATACAATGTTGAGTAGAAGTAGCAAGAGTAGAATCTTTCCTTGTCTTGTTCCTGAACTTAGCGGGAAAACCTTTAGTCTTTCACCATTGAGTTTGATGTTAGCTTTGGGATTTTGCTGATACCTTTTATCAGATTGAGGAAGTTCCCTTCTATTCCTAGTTTGTTGAGTGTTTTTTTTTTTATCATAAAAATATGTTGAATTTTCTCAAATAATTTTTATGCATTGAGTAAGATGATCACATTGTTTTGTTACTTAGTCTATTTTGTACTACATGAATTGATTATGTGTTGTTAAGGCTATTATTTCCTGGGATAAACTAGTTGGTCATATAAACCTTTTTATATGTTGTTGGATTCAGTTTGCTAGTGTAAGTTGAGGATTTTTGTGATTTATAAGGAACATCGACCTGTAGTTTTCTTTTGATGTCTCTGTCTGGTTTTGGTATGATGGAAGAGCCCACAATAGAATTAAGTTAGTAATCGATAACAGAAGGAAATTCAGGAAATTTACAAATATGTGGAAATTAAATGGAACAGTCGTAAGTAACCAATGGGTCAAAGATGAAATTGCAATAAAAATTTCATTAAAGAGGAATGAAAACAAAAACACAACATACTGAAACTTATGTGATACAACTAAAACAGTGCATAGAGGGAAATTCAATGTCATGAACACCTATATGAAAAAGAAAAAAAAAATCTCAAATCAGTCCCCTAACCTTTATCCTTAAGAAACTAATAAAGGAACTATAAACTAAAGCCAAATGAAACTGAAGGAAGAAAATGATAATCAATGGAAGTAAATGAAAGTGAGAATAGGAAACATTGAAGAAAATCAATAAAAACAAAAGTTGGTACTTTGAAAAGATCAACAGAAGTTCTAAATCTTTCTTTGTAAACTACCAATAAAAAAAGAGAGAAGACTCAAATTATTGAAGTCAGGATGAAAGAGAGAACATCACTATCTGTTCCCTAATTTCCTCATCAGTAAAATAAAAATTATAATGTGTGCATCATCAAGTTGTTGTAGATATTAAATGAGAAACTACTGACCACTGTGCCTGGTACACAGCTATTACAGAGAGGTTATTGCTCCACTCCCTCTTTTGTACTTCCACTTCATTTCACACCATTTAAATCTTTCCAAAGTCCAGCATAAAAACCAGATGTGATTATTCATTTTGTTAAAATTTACTACTTTGCATCTCTTTCAGTGCCTTTCATATTCTAATCCCAATATATCTTTCCATTTATAGTCCTCCCTACACCCTGGCATTAATGCTTAGCTTCAGCTCAGCTGTTTCATTCACTTTTCCTTGGATTGCAAATGATGTAGGGATTTGTTTTCATGTGTCTAGCTGTTTATTTTTCTGGATTTGCTTTCCCTTTTTCTCTGCTCTCTCACCAGTACTCTGCAGACTAGGTTTTTCCCCTGCTCCATTCTAAACCAGAGTGGCGGAATCAAGACATCTCTTACTTTAGTGAAATGCAGAAGCATCTGGTTCCTGCTAGTAGGACTGTTCAGGGTCCTCCACTCCGTTTTCAAACTTTTCTCTGTCCTCATACTATATACTTTTCGGGACCTCAAGCCTTGCCTCCTCTTTTAACTTATCATTCATGCCTAGTTTGAACCTTACTCTACTTCTGCATGTGATTTCAATCAATTTATTTAACTATTTTATATTGGGTCTGTTTAATTGGTTTATAACCAAAGCTTTAGCAAGGCCTGTATACCAGCAAATAGGTACAATGTTACTTTGGGTACAGTGTTACAAAATTCAGAAGAAAACAATTTTAAAAGGTTTGAATATAAAAACAAGCAATATTTTAGAGAGAGATTAATAAAAGGAGTTTTTATGCAGTTTGTTTGGGCATAATCTTGCCCATAGCATCTAAAATAAAATCAAGTTATCTTTAAACAATGTCATTTAGAAAACATTCACTTTAGACAGTTTCCATTGAATATCTGCTGTACAAATTTAGGAAATCAATGCACATGTTTTTCTGCATCCCATCAAACAGCTTTATCCTATTTTTGTCAGGCATATTACTATTTTTAATATTTGTAAGCTTTATAGAATACACATTCCTAAACTGGCATTTTAAACTAAACAACAAAATATCTGCATCCCTTTAAGATGCAAACATATTTTGCAACATTTGTTCCATGGACGCATAGTATATTTCATTGTATGTTTATATCATTTATGTAACCTATGTCCTATTATAAGACATAAATATTTTTCATTTTTCTATGTAAGCAATATTCTGATGATCATCCCCACTACTAAATTTTTTGCTCACACACGTACTTTCTAAATTCTTTTATCCCTAAGTTTAAGAAGAAAAAAAAAAAACGAGTTTCAAATTTTAAGTCTGGTAATCATTGGCTATCGTGTTGACCAAGCACACAAGAATTTCAATTAACGTCTACTAAACTTACTATAGTGAAATTAAAATGTAACGTCTTTTTCCCCAGGGTTTGAAAGTGCATTTAGATAACATCTGAAAAAAGGTACGCTATCAACCAGTGCAGTCTGTTACTAATTTCATTGTTGAGCCAGCTTTATGAAACCACTGCCACCACAGCACAGCTTTTATGCTTTATTACGTTTGGACGTAAATGACTACTTACAAAAACTGAAAACACTATGAAAATGTCAGAACAGGCCTGGGTTTTACACTTCTCTGGCTTTATAGACTCTAGCAGATCATGAGGTTTCGAAGTATGCCATCATTAGGGATTCCTAACACATACGTTTTGGAAACAATTCATGATAACGACTTTTTCAAATGTTTCATTTACTGACTATTGTATTCTAAATTATAAATCTAAAAGTTTAATATGCAGAATATCATTTCCCTAATATACAATTCCACTGATTACAGTGATAGCATTTTTGTGTACTTAACAAAAAAATTGTCACAGGCTCTGCATATACACTGTAAATATAAATGTTAAAATAATTGCTGTTAGCTAGTTAGTAACTTTCATGATATTTCCAAATGATATACTAAAACACATGACTTTACGAAACAGGTTAAGGTTGGAGTTTATTTGTAAGAATCTACCTGAATATATGCTTAGGTTAGAGGAGAGGGTAGAGTGCATTAATAATTCAAAATGCTATCATTTATACTTGCCTAATTAAAAAAGGCTCTTCACTAAATCTGTCGAGTGGAGTGGGAGTGGAGTGTCTATGTGCTACTGAAATCTCTACCCATTAGCTTTTTCTTCTTCTTTTAGAAGTGCTTAACGGAGAAGCAAATGCTATTGTAAATATGCCATGGCTTTTCAAGGGATAAACAATTAGAGAAACACTTATTAAGATCCTACTATACGGTGGGCATGCTAGGTGCTACAGGCACCAAGATCAACCCTTCGTGGTTTCTGCTTTGATGTTTACAGAGTAGAGGAAGAAACAGACACACAAACAGTCACCTCAACATAATAATTTAAATTGGTATTGGGAGAAAGCATTCAAGATGTTTTGGGCAAACAGTATTAACTTGGTCTGGTAAGGTAAGGTAATGCCTGCATTGAGTCTTCAAAGATGAAGGTCACATGCAGGGCAGTCCCTACAGCCAGAAGGATGTAAGTAATTTCAACCCCGGTCTATCTAGTCCCACCTTGGCCGGTAGACTGAGTGTGTTTGTGCAGGTTGTGTGCTGAAGTACAGCCCATTCCGCTCAGATTTGCACTCTTGTGCCTTTTTATAAGTCATCTGCCCAGAGGAGCCTTCTTTTTGTAACTTCTCTATTGAGAGTGCTGACTTTTTATATTCGTTCACTCAGAAGGGATACTTTTCTGCAATTTTTATAAGGCCCTTTACTTTTAGCCTAGCGCTATTGGTCAGAGGGCAAGGATTTCTCTTCACATCATCTTTAACTCATGAGTTTTCTAAGCATCTATTTACAGTTCCTTACTCTCTCTCCTGGAAACTTTCAAGTATCCTGAGCTCTCCATTGTCAATAGCCAGCAGGTTGACAAGTGGGTAGGGAGGGCTGGTGTGCTCTCTGGGCTGTCTATCTGTGGTTTAGATCAAAGTCAATACAAACCCAAAGAAACAGGGCAACTGGCTGGCCTCTCAAGGTTGTGATCCTCAGAAGGGAACAACCGCACACTGAGTTCATTTCCAGAAAAGTTAGCTTCTGGGGCTGGTGGTTTCTTCACTGCCTTCCTTCTGCCTGGTGCCTCCTCATCTTTTTCACATCTTCCTCCCAACTGGTTGCTTCTCTAGACTCTGCTGGTGGAAAAGTTCCTCTGCCATAAAATTCCAAACCTCTCTCACTTGCATTGTTCTCAGCAGGTGATTAAAGCCTGCCTGTCTCTGTGCGGGCTTACGAGAGAAAGAAGGTCCCTGAGAGAAACCACTGGAAGAATTCACTAAGTTCAGGTGTATGTGTAGGGAAAAAACATTAAAATTCAGAAATAATGTATTACCACATGTACATATACTAGATATCACTTGCAAAAGAACAATTTGGGAATACCTAGGATAGTGGCTAGTACATATAGTCGCGTAGTTTAACTGAATGAAGGATTCATATAAAACAAATCTCTGAGAAATAGCTTTAGTACTGCTCGTGAACAGCATCCCAAGTCAAATATCAGAACTCCAATAGGCAAAGAGATTAACTCAGTCAGCCACTATCTTTGAAGTTGTTAGGCAAATATTAACCCCAAAGATAATAGAGGACTGATAGTAATTTAAATTCCTTGTCTACTCCTTGGAAAAGACATAAGGACGCTCCTAAGTGTATTCAAAAGACTTTAAGTTTCTGTTTGGGTATTCCTGGGAAGCTCCAAGGAAAAGGTTGCAAACTGGGAAGCATGGCAGAACAGAAGTTGTGGGATCTGTGGGGATGTCCCAACCCACAAAGTCCTGCTTTTACTTAGAAGTTGGATACAAAAATATGATCGTTAGCCAAGAAAACCAGCAGTAGTTATTTAGCAGCAATCAATTGGCAAGTAAAATATCTATTTCAGAGAGGCAAAGTCCTGGGATAGAATTATCTGGGCAAATCGGAGGATAAGTTAATTTGATCAAGGCTCCTAGAAGAGGTAGATATTGAGATGTAAACATAATCTAGAGAGATTGAACAAGTACGGCTCCTTAAATTAGGCAGCTCCAAAGGAAGGCAAGGTGACCAAAAGCCTTCAGACACTCTGCCATCACCCTGTACACCACCTTATGGCAGCGCCTCATAGGTATAGGCTTAGGACCATTTGCAGCACAATTACCTGGGGTGCTTTCAAATGTCAGATTCTTGGATCCAAGCCTGGATTCAAGCATTGATATCTCTGAAAATGAGACTCAAAGATCTGTTTTTGTAGTGACCCTGACTAATTTTTAGGTCCTTTACCATTTAAGAATCAATCATTAACTTATAGAATACATGCACTCTATACAGTACTGGTAGGCAAACAAAGAGGAGTCCATTTACACAAAGAAGCTACAGATGTAGATGCAGAAACAGATGTAGATGTAGAAATTCTTTGCATATGTCTCTTCATGGGAGGATTTTGGAGATATATTGCTACTTCAGTGGCTTTCATATAAGTTTTTCCTTAAAAATTTTTATTTAAATACAGAGTTTTATATAGATGAACTGGTATGAACTGGATGTGGATAGATGAGAAAGAAGGAAAAAAAGTCTGGTGTTCGCATAATAAGATGCTTATAGTTAAAGCCATGAACATGGGCAAGTAAATCGCACTGAATATTATGGTGGTATGCTGGTAAATGTTTAATCACTTGCTCTTTGGGAAAAAGTCTTGATTTCTAGAATTTTATGATTTTTTTTTTGGTGTAAATATCTCTATAAGAGTCAATTTCAAGTTACCAATGATTTAACAACTGGCTAGCAAAGTTCCTAAAATTTTAATAAACCAGTTCTTGTGAACCAATACCAGACAGCTCTACTGATTCTATATATAAACTATTATATTTATACTTATTTTCTCAAAGTTGACTTTGCAACTTATTTATGATATTGAACAGTATGTAGTTTTCTCCCCATGCCACAGCGAATATTCATATGTCCATATATCTTTTCCCTTTTGCTGTTCTTTGTGCATTATTATGATTTTGATAGGTTAACATGGGCAGTGTACTTTCATTCAAATTGTTTTTCTAGAATTACACATCTTTCATGTGCTTTGAAAGGATTGGAGACCTTATAATAGTAATAGAAAGCTAAGAATAACCATTAGATAAAATAAGTCAGCTATTTTTAAAAAGTATTTATGAGACTAAATGGCATCACTCTATCAGATACAATTCGATTCATTTAAAAAATTATCTTTTGCAAAATAATTTGGTTCATAAGCTTGAAGGATAAGGAGGTAGCTGGCTTAATTGCTAAAAAACTTTAAATAGCTGTGCTTGATATTCACTGAGAAGTGGAGGCTGATGTGCTCTAGCAGCCAATGTGTCTGGCAGGAAAATATTTGTATAATTTTCCAAAAAGAGGAAAGGATAGGAGAAATCCAGAGAGATCTTTTAATAGTAACCAAAGATATCTTTTTTCAGAGTTGGAGAGATTAGTAAGAAAGACAAGCATGTTTTGAGGAAGCTCCTCATAACTTAGATTTCATTATTATGTAATTATTATTTAATTATCGATGAGCTATGCCCCCTGTCTCTGCCTGACTCACTGTTTCTTAAGAAGTACTTAGGTAAAATATAGGCAAAATATTGGATTAGAGTTAAAGTTATGATTAATTAGATTCTACCTGAAAATGCTATTTTTAGAGGAAGTAAGGAAGTAGAAATTTAATTTCTCAAAATGCCATTGCAATTGTTCTTCTAGTGAATAATTCAGCTATACTGATATATGATAATTAATAAGGAGAGATATTGTGGTGAATTGGTTAAAATGCTAAACATCTGGATTATATATTGTTATGGAATGAATTGTGTCTCCCTTCCTCCCCCACCAATTCATAGGTTGAGGCCTTAACCCCCAATGAGACTATATTTAGAGATAGGGCCTTATGGAGGTTATAAGGTTATATAAGGTCATAATCCAAAAGAACAGTTTTCCCTATAAAAAGAGAAAGAGATAACAGGGATCCCTGTATGTATGTGTGTGTGTGTGTGTGTGTCTGTGTGCGCGCGTGCACATGTGTGCACAAAGAAAAGGCCGTTTGAGAACACAGAGAGAAGGCTGCCACCTGCAAGTCAAGGTCTCTTCTCTGGAACCCAACCTGCTGACACCTTGAACTTGGACTTTCTTCCTACAGAACTGTGAGAAAATAAATTTCTGTAGTTTAAACCACCTAGTCTGTATTTTGTAATGACAACTTGAGCAGACTAATACATATATATTATAAAATGCTGCATTTTATTACTTTCAAGTATATAAAATAGTTAAAAATAGGCCAAGTATTCTTATAACAACCACTACCATAAAAATAAAGCTTACACTTATTGAATTCTTCTTCTTCTTTTTCCTCTTCTCCTTCGTCCTCCTTCTTCCTTCCTTCCTTCCTTCCTTCCTTCCTTCCTTCCTTCCTTCCTTCCTTCCTTCCTTCCTTCCTTCCTTCCTATTTTGTCAGGCATAGTCTCAATTTTCTCTGCTAATGTCAACCTATTTAATCTTTACAAGGCCAGTAAGTTGGCACCCACATTATTGTTTCCCCAGCATTACTACAAAATGAGGAATGGAGTCACAAAAGTTTTGAGAATTTGCTCAGTGCCATAGACCAAGTAGTGGTAGCATCTTTGAATTCATTATTCTAACCCAAAATCCAAGCTCTTATTCACTATGATATAAGAACAATTCATTTGTGAAATAGGATTATTTCGTACTTCTATAAAAGTTTGTCTTACTTAAAGTAAATTGTTCATCTAAATCGCTTGTCATCCCCCCTCATGAAGTTACCATTTATACACATTATTATTCTCAAGGGATAAGATGAGAATAATAGAAAGTCACCTAGGCATCTTTGAAATCTATACCTTCTGACTTCCCACCCCTAATTTAGCCATAG
Organism: Eonycteris spelaea; assembly: GCA_003508835.1. NCBI lineage: Eukaryota > Metazoa > Chordata > Mammalia > Chiroptera > Pteropodidae > Eonycteris > Eonycteris spelaea. The sequence goes on from PUFA01000167.1 coordinate 2,357,741, forward strand.
TGACCTCCATCTACTGGTAGGGACATATTACATATGCCAAGAGTCCAGAGAAAGAAAATATTTGAGAACCAGGTTAAAATCATCGGAGTTTTAAATTAATAATGAAGGTCCTGAGTGAAATTACAGCCCAGAAGTTCTGCCTGTTTGATGACATATGCAATAGAATATACAGAAACATTATTACTGAACATCCAGCATTACCAGGTGTATGAAAAAATCAGAAAAAGTAAATAAAAATCTGACGTCATTGAGCTTACATCATAGTGATAAAATTCTAATAGACCTGGAGAAAAAAATTCTAATATAAAGAAAATATATCTCAAGATAGAGATGGAAATAATTACAGGCAATTAGTTGTATTATTTTATTTTAAATATTAATTTTACTTTACCAAAATAATTTAAGATGGATTTTAAAACAAACATGTACATAACTGTGATAGATTCTTGTGTATATTCATTCCTATGTGTGGGAATATTAAGAATGAAAAGTGAAGTTAGAAATCACATGGTAAAAGACTACATAATTGTTCTGCCCAGCAGACATAAGGTAGTCTATAGAACTGCACATAAAATTGACTCTGGGGTCTTGTCATTTCAAGGAAAGAATAATCTAATAGCTTGCATAGATCTCCTTGTTGATATTATTCACTGCATCACTTTGTAGTATGTTTTATTGTCCAAACTCTAGTTAATATTCTGCTATAGAACAGAAATAGTTGATTTCTAAGAACGAATAATCATGGATGTGTAGGCCTTCATCAATTTACTCCAGTGCATTTTTCATTGTGGCTCTTAACTTTCCCCTACCACTGAATGATTATGGTATCCCATATGTTTTGGCTTCATAAAAAGGGAGAAAAGGTTAGCTATTGCCCTATTTTTTTAAGTATCTGTATCTAATATGTATACATTTATATTTCCTGGCTAAAACAAAGCGTGGCTTCGGTGGTCATCAAGATCTTTCCTGTTTTTGCTGTTTGATCTCTTCCTGCATTCTTCCCTCTGGCTCCTCAGCTCTTTCTGATTGCCTGTATTGCCCGTTTGCTTGACCTTTGAACCTCCCATCCGGCACCCTCTTGAGGGAGTCACGCTCTTTCTCTGACAGAAAGATCTTAGTATCTTTGAAGATTCTTTCTTTCTTTCTTTCTTTTTTTTTTTTTTTACAGAAAAAAACTATCCAGAGATTTTTTTTTTTATTTCAATACTTAGAATTCAATTTATTAAAGTTACAAGCTGAAAATCTTAGCTATTATTTTAGAGTAAGTTCTTATTTTAGCCTACAAATTTTATATAGTAAGTTTTAAGTCTAGCAATTTTTAACCATCATTTTGAAGTACTTTGAAATAATATTTGGCACCATTTCAAACTTAATTAATAAACACCTTAAATATACTTAGCTAATTTATAAATTAAATGTCAGTGTTTTTTTAAGTATTTTAGTAGTTTGAAACACATGTCCAAAATTTAAAAAAAAACATCTTTATGTATAGTAAATATTTACAATTAATATGACAAACTTATAAATACTTTTAATTTTCATAATATTTACATACATAAAATAATGTAACTTTAATTGAACTCTGTCCTGGGATACCACTTCCTCAAAGATTGCAGCTCTCTGCTGGGTTCTTCTATGTGGCTGTCATGTGCTGCTGAAAATTTCCTTTAGGGGAAAAGCTATTTAAATGTGAATATCCCTCAGCGCAGTTCCTTTTCTCAGCTTCTACCTGTTTTTGGTTTCTCTCCATTGCTTTCGAATAGAAACAAAAATCTATCTATCATCTATCGATATCTGTGTGTATGTGTGTGTGTATAAAATTTGTCCAAAGTTTTAATTATTTTCTGTGGAAGTTAGTCTGATATCAACTACCTGATCTGAACCTCTTGAACCAGAGGCTCTTGATTTGTTATTCTGTCAGCAAACAGAAAGTAAAGTCTGAGGGAAAAAAGATGTCATAGATAATTACCCAACTACAATAATGTCTTCTTTCAAAAACAAAGCTGAAAAATTTAAATGTAGAATTTTCATATATGTTTCGCATCATACCAATAAAGTAAAACGTTTGAAATTCTGTTTTTGATTTTTTTTTTTTTACTGTTTTGCTGCCAGCAGAGCTATTGGCCTACTCCTAACAAGACTAAAGGGAATCTATCTTTTCATTTTTGTGACCAGCAGTGCTCTGGAGTTGGCAGTGGCCCAAGGTTGGCATTTCAAAACTGTGCCCTAGAATCGATGTATTTGTTCTTCCTCAAGTGGCTCAGATATCTGACAAAGAGCAGATTTTGGCCTTTCAGCCTTTGAAAATGTGTGGCTATGCCTTTAGCGTATTGAGACACTTGTGCAGACTGTAACTGTAAATTCTGAATTTAAACCTGTAAGAGAATTTGTCATTATATTCCATTCAAATGCCTTTTTAAATGTTATAGATAAAAAGTAGCAAGGAACAAGTACAGAGAAGGATGGTGGAGGAGAAGAGTTTTCAACAAAACATTAAATATAAAATGTATGTGAGAAAAAAGAACAAAGAAAAGTAGAAAGATGGGATAGCCATCTCAAACAGTTACCTCTTTTGTGAACTAATCTAAAACAATGTGAGTGGCTAACAATGTCACTTCAAAAGAATGAAGATATGTGGGTGGCTATATCTTCCTTTCCTACCTTCCTGTTTCCCAGAGATGTTTTATGATGAAAGCACCTCCTAGCCTAGACCCCTATTCTGCCCAATGTACAAATATTTATTAGCAAATAGGAACAAATACTGGCATTTAATCTGGTCATGTTACCTCTGGAACATCCATTTCTTCATCCTAAACTCTTCTGACAGGCACCTGAAAAGAGGTTCAACCTGAGGCCAATGCAAAAATATTTTCATGGCAAGGTCAATCACCATTTAGTGGGATCAAATAAAGAGTTGTCCTTAAAATAGAATGGTCCAAGATCTTGGAACCCTAAATCTTACGACGTGATTCTCAATTTGGGTTGTCAAATTTTTATGCCTTGTTCATTTAGTCTCACATACTCTTTCTGGCCAATCATATATTTCAGAAACCATTCATTTCAACAATGAAAACTTATTGCTAAGATTTCTTGGTGATTAACAAAACTTCTTGTAAAGATTTTGTGAACTATTTGAAGTGCTTAAGTATACGTTCTGAGTATGAACCCTTCTTTAATCTTCTTCAAATTCCAACTGAATGCCCTTGTCTTAAGGATTAAATTTGACCTATACCTGTTACATTACATTGCTTACTGATGGATTTTAAAAGCCATTTATTGTACAGATAATGTAATATTCTCAATGACAATTAAATATGTCTAGAGTCCTGTAGCCTGAATGAGTAGATCTGAATCACTACTCTTGAACTGAGGGTAGATATTGCTAATGAATTATTTACCATTTTTCTACTAGGATTAAATATAGATTCACAGTCTTAAGCAGAAAAGGCAGCAACTATCAATCAGAATTTTTAGTCAAGATATAACCATTATCCTAGCCTTAATCCTTCTTCAGTTTACTATCAAATATTTATTTTACTTACATGTCTAGATAATAACCAAGGTTCTCCATTTCATGTTTTTTATGTATGGCAGGAGCTTCAGGAAATATTTGACATTTTCATCATTAAGCAATTTTTTTTTCTAGTGGAGATGAATAAAGTGGGAGGCAATTCAGTTTTGAGTATCACAGCCTTAAGAGAAGTCAACACTGCAAATGATTGCTTAGAAGCTGTTAGCCACAAGAGACCACCTATGAGGAAAATAGAGATAATTACAAACAACATTCACAGCTGTTAACTCAGCATTCATAACACATCCTCAGCATGAAAAGATTGCAACTAATGCATCAGACGTTCAGCCACACGCAGTTACTGTGATGGACTCAGAGTGGAGACAATCTATAGACAAGGCAACTCTAATAGCAGGAGAGGTCAGAATTAAAGTTCACAGCTTATCTTGCATGAGAAGTCTTTAATCATCTCAGAATTAAGGTCTAAAGGCTTAAATTATTTTACATAGGAAGTATATTATCAATCAACTCTGCAAGATTTCTTTCTATACTTTAACATTTCCTATAGATGGCACTTGAATCATTACACTTATTTTTCCCAATTGCAAAAGAACCACCCTTCATGCAGATATTGTGCCCTGTATTCTAAGGTCCCAAAGCCAGTTAGGAAACACTCATTGCTCTTAAGGACATATAATTTTCAGTAGCCAAAGGCTAAATTATGTTGGACTCTTCTCCAGAAAAAAAAAATTATGATTTATTTGAAAATATTGATTTTTTTTGGAAACTTTCATTTTATTTTCTGTGAAACATATTTAATATTAGGATTGTTTAGTATAGTAAATGTTTTTTTCTTCTAATTTCTTTTGTCTTAATATCTTATGAAGCTACAAAATAACCAGCAACCATGACAAGTAATACAAAAAATAAACCATGCATAAAAATAATAATAGCACAAATCCAACAGATTAATTCAAACTCCGATAAAATCACATATGATTTAAACAAACATACTTCATAGTACTTGAAATAAGCAGCGTAATTAGAATATATTAAAGTTTATAAATAAGGTAGAATAAGATAATATTGCCATTGCCTCTTTTCTTTGTGTCCCAAATCTTCATATCCTGTTAACATGAATTAATGCACTTAAAATGTTTATTGTCACACACAGAAAAAATATTTTGTTTTTGGCAAAGTATCACTGTATAATGCGTTTGCTTAAGGGACACTAAAATGCAGAAAAATATTAATGAATTTAATTTTGTTTGAAGTGAATGCAGGTTAACGTGTCTGTAGTGTCATTTAGCTGGAAGTATCTATTTGAGAGACAAATACATAAAGATTAGCTGCAGCCAGAAATGAGCTTGCACTCCTATTCTAAGTACCCAGGTAAGCAAATCATGTGTGTAGATTATGTAACTTAAAGAGAGGGGAGAGATATTAAGAGAATTCTTGCATCACAGCTTTTATCTTCTCTTAGAAGAAAAGTGAGATCAGTTGCAAAATCCATAGTGATAATTTCTTCTTAGAAGTCTAGAAAATAGCTTCATTTTTTCCAAACATTTTTTTTTCCTCCAACTCTGTTTTCCCTCTTGCTAATGGGGATTTGGGGGTGGGGGGTGGAGTTTAGTAGACAAACTTACTTTTGCCACACACCTGGACCCTTGGCAATTTGGAAGTATGGCATGAGTAAAGGGATGACTGTGGGAAAAACCGGTGTCACATCTCGCTTTTTCTCCATCTTCCATCTGTGTTTATTAAGTAACCTGAGTATATCCAAATGCATTCCACACATTAAATATATTGCTTTTAAAGCATTATCACAGATAATATTCTATTCAGTTTGAACAATGATCCTAAAAGTAGAAAGGGAAGACATTCTTATTATTAATAAGACACTAACAGCATCCCATATTTATAGAACATCTTATAATATGCAAAGTGTTTTCACATAATTTTTCATTCTAGCTTCAAACAAATTACCACGGTATCAGGACAATTTGAAAAACAATAAATATGAGTAGTTAGCATTCACAAAAGTTGGTCAGGGTCAATGATAACCAATGAAGTACAAATTAAAATGACCAGAAAACATTTTTACCTGTCAAATAAGTGAGGAAATGTCCTACTCAGTATTTTCAAGGGCATGTGTTGGCAAAAAGAAGACTGCTATACACTGCTGGTGAAGTTACAATTTGTTACACCCTTTCTGAATGACGTTTTGGCATTAGGAATTTATTCTGAGGAAGAATGAGAGGTATAAACAAAGGTTTACAGGTAAATGAATTCGTTACAAAGTTAATTGTAATATAGGATATTAGAAACCATAAATATTTGGTTTCAAATGTACTCTGAGGCAGTTATTTTGGAACATGAGATCTAGCAAATTTAATGTTAAACAAGAGTTGGAAGAAGGCTGGGGTCAGAGCTGCCCTAATCATCTGCACTGCACATCTCTAGAGTTTTATATAAGAAAAACAAAATGCTTGTGAAAAACACTATTCTTTGGGGATCCATTTATTCCAGCCTGACCCAATTTTAACTGGCATAGGTATACTCACTAGTTTATGTATATATGAATGCATTTCTTTAATAACTAAAAATGCATTTTAGGAAATGTCTCAGTTCCTTTATTGTAAGCAAAGAAATTGTGTTATTAGGGAATAGTAGGAATGAGCCTACATGGTAATAAGTGATTGGGTAGCCAATTGCAAAGCCAATAGATATTGAAAACCTAAAGTTATTTTAATAACTATTGAAATGTGTGTCTGATTAAAATGGCTTAGGGTAATATCCTTTATTCTGATTCTAACGCTTGATGATCCTGAGATTTCTTTTAACTTTATGAGTCTATGGTTGATTTAGCAGCCACATTTATTATTTGAAGAAAGTGAGAAAGATGGTGTTAAATGTTCCTCAAAGTGGAATTGAGGTTTTAATTATTACAGGACATATGGGGGAAAGTGACTGAACAGCTCAATTCCAAACCAGACAATTTTTCAGTGAATATTTAAAAATACAACAGTGTGCCTATTCAATTAGGAAGCCATTGGCCTTCATTTATTTGCTTTCATTGGGCAAAAATTGGGACACTCGAGTCATTGCATTACTTCCAAATTAATAAAGAGAAAATTTTTTCTAAAGTACTAATTAATGCTCCCATAACTTTTACTTAAACAAAATCAATACTTAAACAAAAAGTATGTAACATTTTTGGTTAGTCTACTATGGATGTGTATTTTGTGATTAAATTAAATTAAACCCACCGTAACAATGAAATCTGCAAAGTTAAATTCAGTATATTGAGCTGTAGAATATTCTTAAATTATTTCTCTTTCTAAATTATTATAGTGAAGATTGAAGACTTCTTAATTGTCAAAACAACTTAAAGAATACAGTATTTCTCTTCTTCCTGAGATGCCCTCTCAAAAGACCTTGTTCTTTTTTTACAAGTGACGTCATATTGTTTAAATTGTTTATAGCATCTTACATTATTTAATATTTTCTCTTTTCTCCCTCTCTCCTTCCCTTCCTTCCTTCTTTCTTTCCTCTTTTCTTGCTCTGTTATTGAGATCTAAATGCTTGTGATACCATAGATAAGGACAATGGAAACTTGTGGCTTTATTTTGGTCAGTTAAATGGGCCAGAAATATTCTCCCGAATGAATGTAGATAAACACTGGACACTGGTATAGATAAACCCGCAGTGCAGAGTCTGTACCTGTAAGGTTACCACGCACTGGACAGCAGAGAATACCTGTATGTCTCAAGGACATGTGGCTCTAAAGGAGAGGTGTGACCTTCTGAAAACAGCCTCAGTCTTGGTAACTGGTATCTGTCACAACTCACTGTCCTGTTCTTCTCTCCTTTCCCTATTCCTTTCATCCATCTAATTTCTTTCTTCATCGTTGCCTTCTCTTCCTCTAGCTTGTTACCTGAGACTTGGATATTCCTAAGGTTTAGTCTTTTTCCTTTTCTTATACCCACTCCCTTCAGGGTCTTTTTTTTTTTTTTCACATGTGTGGTTTCAGCAATTAATTCTATGAAGGCAGACATCAAATATATTTCTCCAGTTCTGGCTTCTGGCCTCCTTTCTGGACATGAGTACTAAAACTTATTTTAAAATTCAGACTCTGTCTCTTTCCTTCTATACAAACCATCCCTTTGATGTCCACATTCTTCCTACTCTATCACACTTTTCCAGTCACCCAGACGCAGAAAGTCTGATACCCTTTCCTCTAATCAGACATTCCTTTGCCATATCTCCTGCATTCATCCTTTCCTTTTCATTCCCACTGAAACATGCTGGCTCCATCCGCTGTGAGATCAATTGCACCGAATATGAAAGAACCACACAAAGATTAGTTTATGTTCGCAGTGTTTTCAGCCTCTCTCTAGTTCAGTTCACCCTGCATACATCAATCTTCTTTAAGGTTAATCTCCCTCGCCTCTGGGATTAAATCTCTTTATACTGCATTTGAGGGCTCGCACACAATTTACCTGTTATATACCTTTTGAGCTAATCTCTTCCTCACACAAACCTTTCATTTCAATTCAACTTAACTAACCACTGTTCCTTTAGTTGTTTTCCCTATGTCTTTACTCACTCATTTCTCCCTACCCTGAGGTTTTTCAACATTTCTTTATCAAAATGCTACCCCCTTTCTTTAAGGTCCAATTAAATTTCACCTACTTTCATGAGCTGCTCTTAACATTAAATTACAAATGCTGCCTTTTAAACTCAACAATTAGTTTTTATTTGTCAGTTTAATGATGCTGTGTTGCTTTATATATTTAATATGTTTTATCTCTAGTTAAATTATAAGCTACTTAAGGGCAAGCAGTTTATTTCTATTTTCCACAGTTAGGAGGGTTTGACATATCAACTGACTGATTGCTATCTGGAGATGATGCCATCTATTATAAAACCTTTTCACCTCCTTTCTTTCTATAAGTGATTCTGAAAGTTAATATTCAAAGTAGCTGCCTATATAATAGGGACTGAATTTTTTCTTGCTGACATATGTATTTTGTTTTTTCCCCGCTTGGGATGCCAATGTGGATTTAAGTCTATTATTAATTTTATTCCACTCTTGGGGGTTGTTGGGAGCTCCAGAGTTCCAGGGTTCTATTTATCTTTAGTAAATAATATCATGCACAAAATGTCAGGAAATCAGCAAAACAAATGTTCTCATTGTATAACCACATGCAAAACTGCCAGATTTAAACTATCAGAGTGACTGTCTCATAAGAAGGTTTTTCTGTTACAATTCTTAAAGCTTTGAAGAAGTTTCCAAGGCTAACAATTACACATGGTCAAGTTGGGGTCCAAGAAAACTAATGAAAAGACTTTTCCCAGAAAGATAGTGTGGTCATCTTCATCCTGGGAAATTATGTCCCTCTCCCCGCACCACCACCCCGCAACCCACCCTCCCCGCCTTAAATGATGTGCACTGACAAGCTAATAGCAGATTCTTTTTGGCTTTTGAAAATAAGCTTTTGGAAACTGGTAGTAAGAAAGCCAGTACAACGAAAGCAACCATTTAATAAAAAAGCCACATTGCTTAAATTTCAGCATGGAATCAAAATGTTTTTACAAATATGGAATTCATGTTTGAAAACAGTTCACATAATTTGCCATACTTATAGTATTCTATTGCAGAAGGGAAAAAAAGGAAGGAAAGAAGGAAAGAAAGAAAGAAAGAAAGAAAGAAAGAAAGAAAGAAAGAAAGAAAGAAAGAAAGAAAGAAAGAAAGAACGAACAAACGAACGGACTGTAGGAAAGCATGACCAGAAAATGATGCACTCAATGACAGAGAAAACCCTTTGTTCTCAAATGTGAAGTGATTTTGATTTTTTTAATAGAAAGCAGCATTGTGTTATAGCCTCTCTGGAGCTGTAAAAATCTATAAAATCTGCTCTTTAAAATAATTTTTTATTGATTCATCTGTAAGCAGAAATATTAGAAACCAATTTTCTATAAATGGCTTTTATCAGGTATTTCTTGCAATATTCTGTGCACATTTTTCTATCGCCTCTTTTTTTTGCATTCTCTTTTCTAGACAAACTGAGTACTAAATGTTCACTTCTCTGAAACTCTGCTCCCATTATCTTTCCATCAGAAATCCCAGGGGATTGCAGTATGTAAACAACTTAATCTTAAATCAGTTAAGATATAACTAACTGCATCCTTCCTTGTAGCAGATAACTAGGGATTCCAGTTCACTCTCAAATTGTATTGCAGTCATCTAGCACATACTCAATCCTGACTACTTGATAAACATAACAAGAAAAAGGAGGACTCTAAAGTAGATATATCTGGGTTAAAATAATGTACAAACCACCCTGTAATTCTAATGGTACCTCAGGGAAAAAAAAAATCACTGTTTTGGGGTTTTGGATCTTAGCTGTTTGCTGAAAGAGCAAGAACATAAAGTTTTTAACAGTTTTTTCATTTTCAGGATTCCAGACAGCATTTTTATAACACATCAAGTCTGAAATCATTTCTATGGCTGTTTATGGCCCCTGTCTCAGCCAGTTCAAGTGAAGGTTAAAGTTGACTGCTTCGATGAAGTTCTCTATTCTGAAGTGGGGCAATTTTCTGTTCTTTGTCAGTGTGTAACTTTTTAACATTTCAGTATATTGCTTGCAATCTATATTGTGATTGCTAAGGTTTCCATACTTTGTTTTTGAAATAAGAACTAATGATTATTTCTTTGACAGTTCTAGCTTTAACTGGTCATGTTTATCATGTGCTCATAAATTAAAGAAACTGTATCAGATTAGATGCTTGAGAGATTGCTGAGCAAAAGGCAAAAAAAAAAAAAATCTAACTTTCGAGTAAATAGGTGAAATGTCTGAATCAAAATGGCTTATTTATGTAAGTAGGCTTCTTAAAAAATAATTGCATCAAATACTTTGCTGAAGTTATCTCACATATTTGTCACAGTGACTCTAAAATAGGGATGAACATCTGATACTTTTTGAATGGCCTTCATTTTAATTTTTTTCCTGAAACTACCCCTCCATGTAATTCTGGTGGTGCAGAAAGTAACTATGCCTTTGCCTCTATGTGACATAGATTAAATATGCCAATCTGTACCTAATCACACTAGCCAAAATTCTGTCTCAAGAGTGAGAACAGAACTCAAGAAAAGCCATCAAGAACCCATGTTGGAGATTTATGACTGTCTTGTTGGAGACATTTTATTTGGATATGTGGACGTGGAATAGCAATTGCCCATCTTTGTTACTTCATGTGAAGAGTCTTCCTGCAATGGAAGCCAACCCAGAGGAAAACAGAGCCAATAAATTATGTTAGTCAGTTTGTTTATTATTATTATTATTATTGCTTAAGCCAATTTTGGTAGGGTTTCTAGGATTTACAGCCAAAAGAGTTCTAACTAATTTTCCTTCCTCATTTCACACACAAGTGGTTACCTGACATCTACAAATATTCATAGGTGGTCCACCCAGGATTCGAACCCCAGTCTCTGATTCTAGAACCCTGGTGGTATAATGCCACTAAAAGTGACTTGAGAAATCTTGGGACTAGTCAGTTACTTAAATATCAATATAGGCTTGGACTCCAATTCCAAATTGTGCAAACCATTTTCTTCACAGGAGGTTTTTTTTTTTTTTTTTTTTTTTTTTTTTTTTTTTTTTTTTTTTTTTTTTTTTTTTTTTTTTATCCCCCCAAGTGATAAGGGAAATAGTTTTTGAAGGGTGGATATAGCCCAGCAGGAAGAATGTTTCTATCTTAACCTTGACAAGTGAGAATGTTTTGTAGAAATTGCCTTTTTACCTCTATCAGTGTTGGCTTGCACCGTTATAAATCCTGATGTTTACTGTTGTACAAATAGTCAATATAGTCTAGTACCAACTAATGAGAGCTGCCGAGAAAATCCCTGTATTTTGTAAGAGGTCTCTGCTTGGATGATATGGATAACTGTCACGGGAAAGCTGCTTCTCTGATGTCTGAGACATTTAGTGAAATCTTATAGTCTGGTAAATATTCATGGACCACTAAGTATTCTTTTTGTTAGAGATAAAAACAACTATAAAAATTCCTTTTAAACAAGACAATTCTAAAAGTTGTTCTAAAATGTCCTCGAATTTAACATGGCAAAAAAGAAGTTAAAGTGTTAAACTAGATGTAACAATTTTTAGCCATAAGGAGAATTGCCTTCATTTCATTCCAAAATTTAAATCTCTAACAACAATTTATGGGAGAAGTTTGCAGGTATTTAATAATTTAAGTGTCTCAGCCTCAGTAACTACAATGAAAGCTTGGGAATGGTGGATGTTCAGATCTTATGGATGTTCAAGTGTTTTTTTTTTTTTTTTCTCTATTTTTTGGAGTCTTGTTTTGTTTACACTAAAGCAGAAAGAAAACCAGTACAATGATTCTAAACGTTAGAATTCAAATATTCAATATTTATTAGAGAACACATTTCAAACTGGGACTGAGGCTGAGTTAAATAACAAAATTACTTTAAAGTGGATTTGTACTTCTTGCTATCCATTTATATTTAGTTTTTAAAAAGATTCCAATTCTGTTTGTAGAAAATCTAGTGTTATTATAATAAATAAGCAGACATAGCCAACTTAGCCTGAATTTTTAAAGTCTTTAAAAAGAAAAGTGTACTATTAAGTGCAAACTGGCAAGTTCAACACAGTGAGTTGAATGTGTATTGGCTTCTGCTCCCTCCTGAAACAGTAATAACATAAAGGTATTTTTTAAGATTTTAAATGAACAATACAGAGAGAATGGAAGAGGAGATGCCAGTAATGAAATGTCGGAAGCTCAAGAACAAATGCAGGAGGAATGATAACTGACTTAGCAGATCCCAGAAAGCTGAGTCCTAATCAGACAGTGAAGAAAGCAAAGGAGCAAACTGATTTACACCATGGAACTGCCAAAGGCTAGAGAATTGCTGATATGGGTAGTGCTAGCAGTGGAGGTGAAAGTGGGCTGAAAATAAGTTTTGGTAGAAATTTTTTTTAAGAAAGTTAGCCCTCGGTTCTCTACTTTGTGCAGCTAACTTGTCACTGTTTCTCCCCACCGCTGTCAGATTTGTTCTTGATAGAGGGTCTCTGTCTTGTTTCTGTTCTGAGGCACATTTAGAATAGAATTCCCCCCTGTAAACAGGAATGAATTGAAGATTTATGTACTCTATGTTGACTTGCCGAGTCTGGCTGTTAGAATTCTATCCTCAAACAGGAATGGAAGAAACTCTCTCTCTTGGGAATCTGATTAATCCCTCAAGTAAAGACAGTGAGTATCCCTAGTGGGCTAATTTAGGCAGGCAACACTAAAAAGAAGCCATATTCAATGCCCTTCTGCCTCTACCACATGTAGACCTTCCTAATAACTGTTTATGGCCTAGTCGCAAAATTTGATCAGGGATCACCAAGTGTTTGAGAAAACTTCTAATGTGAAAGGCATGAACCAGAATAAAGAACAAAAATAAAAGAAAATAACCAAACCCAAATATTCTCAAAATATGCAGAGTTTAAGAAAACTATTTTGCCCATAAAATCAGAATGCCAATAAAACAAAACAAACACTTTTATAAAATATAAAAAGCTTTTGGAAATTAAAAAACATAAAGGATCATGAAATAAATAAAATACTTAGTAGGAGAGTTAGAAAGGTTGAAAATTTTTCCCAGAAAATATAGCAAAAAGAAAAAAGATAAAAAAAGAATAAAAAGTAAAATGTGAAGATCAATTTAGGAAGTTCAACATGTAAGAAGTTTGGGTGTCAGAGGGCATGAGAAACAATCAGAGAAGAAATAATTGCATATAATTTTAGCATTGTAAGTTATGAGTTTCTAGATTTAAAAAATGTATAGTATATCTGAAATAAAGGCTATTAAAAGAAACCTTATACCCAGGCACACAACATTAGGGACAAAGAAAAAAAGCTAAAAAGTACTTTAAAAAAAATTCTTATAGGAAATGGTTTCTAATCTAGAAATATGTATCCAGCCACAGTATAATTGTTTGGAAATAGGTAAAATACATTTTCAGAAATGAAAGGTCTCAGACATTTCATCATTGATGTTTGTTTCTAGAAGCATTAGTGAAGTATGTGCCTAAAACAAGGAGCTAAACCAAGAATCAGAAAACATGGGCTCCAGAAAAGACATCCAATATAAGACAGAAGCAAAAGAAATAAGGAAGAAGTTCAAAAGAATAATTGGTCTTTATTGAAGCATAGCAACAAGCTCTAGGACAAATTTTCTAGAAAATATGTTTGTAACATGTTTGAATTAATTTAGAGAGGACTGAAGTGATGAGGAACTAGTTTAGTAATTGGTTAATAATAAGTTATTAGGCAACAAAGCATACAAAAATAAGATGTTTGCTAACAACAGAAACAATAAAATGTTCTTTAAAAAAGGAAAAATCATGGTATACTAAATAGTATACTATAGCTGAAAAATAAATATCAATATAATAAATATTATATTTTGATTATCTTGATAGAATGAGAGGTAGGAAGTATAAATAGATATAGTAGGAGTCTCATCTTCACAGTGGGAAGTCAATAGTGTCTAAAACTCAAAGGTCAAGAAGAAACAGTTCAAGTAAATTACTCAGAATCATAGAAATTAATAAATGTTAAAGGATTCAAAAGTGATTGCCTCTGAAAATCAGGAAGTAGTGGCATATGGGAAGTCAGAAGCATGCTTTTTTTTAAAAAAAAAAACACGTGCTATTAACTCTAAAAGTGTGTTCATGTATAACTTTTAGAAAAATAAAAACCAAATTAAAAAGAAAATATACTACATGATTGAAAAAATTCTCAAAGAATACATAGTATTTAGAATACAATTTTCTTGAACCCCCTCACCCTCTCTGCCATAATACATAGCCATTAATTATCTGTGTGTGTGTGTGTGTGTGTACACAGACATATATTTACACACACAAATTTACGTTCATATTTCTTTGTACTAATGAAAATAGAGCTCCATTAAAAATTCTTAATCATATAACTTTATTAATAAAATGTTTACATATATACACACAGATACACATATCTAAATAATTGTGATTTAGAAAAGAAGATCTCCAGAAGAGAAAACAACAGAAATTTCCAAAATTGCACCAGAACATCCTTTGGCACACATAAACATGAGTATTCAGTTCTCACCCATGTGTTAAGGTCCAGCTGAAATAGTACTTCCTGCACAAGCCCTCCATGACCCACCCATCTGAAAGTGAAATGAGCTGTCTGCTCCCTTCAGTCTTTCATACCTTTTGGCTTTTGTCACAAGTTACTGTCTTTCTGTTTCTTGCTCCTAATCTTCTGTTGCCACTGATAGCTCCCTAGCTTTACAGCTCACAAACTAAATCTTTTGGAGGGACTTCTTGATTATTTCTTTGGTTCCAAGTCTAAGACAGGCTTGGGTCAGGTACGTGCTACTATGGCCAGGGCAGAGGGAAGCTTTTGTTGAACAAACTGGCTCATCAGATATTTGTGTGTATGACGAAGAAAGGCTGTTTACATAAGAAGATGCAGGTGCTGAACAGGTATTTCCCCAAATATTTTCGATACCAGTGTTTATTATTATCACTTTGGGGAAAAAGAATGAGTAATTATTGGTAAATAGTATTAGGTCAAACTGTTAGAATATGAATACCTAGAGATTTTCTAAAGAAACTGGCCCCTTACATCCTAGCACAATGCCATTCTACTCATTGATTAATTTATTCCTTTGTTAGGTTTAATTAATATTGAATAACATATTTAACAATTAATTTTCAGTTTGTCATATGTAAATATAGTAGTCATAGTAATACTTTGATGAACTATTAATTCTCTTTACTAATAAAATGTATCCAGCTGTGCGATCTTTAGACGCATGTTCTAAAGTATTTAATTCTTCTTAATTTCTCTAGAAATTCCAGTGATAGGTTAGGATGAATCATTATGGAATAATTAGATTAAGCCAGAATCTGTTAAAAGAGAAAGGACTTGACTGTATAAAACAGAAAACAATGGGAGAAATGTACTGCTTACCAGTTTAATGTAGCAATAAAATTGTTGAGTACAACTCATTCATTCAGGTATTGTCATTGCTCATTCTATAACTCAGCATGAGGTATGACAAGAGAGCTTTTAGAAATTTTATATGAGGTTTAGATTATAAATAGAAATATCGACTCATAAATATGAACTCATTTGAGGGCTACTCATCTCACTAAGAAATGATTCATGTGAATAACCATATTCAGATTTGTTGGCATTTCATGATCCAGTTTTTCAAACTGAAAATACATTGTCCTTCTTTGTCTAAACATATGTCTGTTTATACTTTGTCCTTAGCAGAAAAAAAAAATGACATGGAAAATATTATGACTTAAGTATCATAATTTCCTTTACAGAAAGTTTTGGGCAAAGTTGCATTTTTATGCTTGATCCATTTGTTATTAATGAAGTAATTTTAGCTCCTCTTATTTCTGCATAAATGGGTATCTGATTGCTTATGTATTCAGAGTACATATTTCTAATTTAAAATATAGAACCTAATCATCCTATTTCTACTGCTTTGGGAGCCTTACTCTCCCAGCTAACCATTCATCACTGGCCTTTAAATTGCTGTAGGCAAGCAGAAAAGGATTTCTTTTCTTTACATTTTCTTAGTATATTTTAACAGAAAATAAAATTAATAGAAGTGTAAAAGACTCCCTGAGAACTTTTGCGGCCACTGCAATTTAGAAATGTTATTGAATTGGTTATAAAAAAAAGTGTGAAATAAGACACAAAAAGATCAGGCTAAAGAAACCTGCAGTTTTGCTTTTTAAAATATTTCTGTGATTAGCAAGAAAAAACTTAGGTTATGGCTTCAAACCCTACAGCTAAGCAGGGACTGATATTCTCATACAGCATCTCAATAACAAAATTGTTAGATTATATTGATAAACACAGATACACCCAATCTCATTCTTAATGAAAGACAAGTGAATTACAAATGTAATTTGTATTTTATGAAATACTGTTTTCGGTTATCAGACTGGCAAAGATAAAAAGGTTTGCTACTACGCTTTGAAAGTATGGGTGTGGGGAAAACTACTTTCTACCTTTGCACACTATTGGTGTAAATGTAAGTTGGTACAAATTCCATAAAGGGCAATTAGGCAATATTTACCAAGTTTCAAAGAGCTCATATTCTTAACCTATATTTCTACTTCTAAAATTTACTCTTCAGAAAATATATCTATATGTATAAGGATATTCATCATGACTATTATTTTTGTAAGTAAAATAATAAACCAGAGAATACCTTAAATGTCCATCAATAGACTGTTGGTTAAATAACTCATGGTAAACTTATGATAGGGAAAAGTCTGTACCACATGCAAGAGGTATTAAGTGCAGAACACTTAATAAGTGTAAAGGTGGAACACTACAAATCATGTTTTTTTCCCTTGATTTTTTTTTCTTATTTTTGAGGATTTATTGAAGGCTTTAGAAAAGCTACATAAGAAGCTGGTTACAGAGTTTACCTTAGGAAGGGAGACTTAAGGAGGACTGAAGTAGTCTGTTTCCATATATCTTTTTATGTTGTGATAAACATTATCATACCAATTTTCTGCAGAGTTACAACTTAAAAAGAAAATGTCATGGGCTGATGTTCTCACTGACCACAGCAGCTCTAACCTGTCATAGGTACCCCTATACGTCCATCAGGAGGCTCTAGAGATAAGGAAAAGTAGGAAACGGATAGAGCAAATATTGTGACATGAATAACATTAAGAATCATGATATTACCTCATATTTTTTGAATATTGACAATGTGCCAGGCTCTGGTATAAGCATTTTCCATTCATTAACCTACTTAATACTCACATCTATCCTAGAAACTATGTCTTGTCATCATCTCCATTTTACAGATGAGATAGACCCGAGAGACTGAAAAGTTGAGGATCTTGCCCAAGATCACATAATTGTTAAATGACTGCTCACAATTCCAATAACCATAAGCACTGCACTCAGTGAAGCAGAAAGCCCCTTGCCTTCCTACCAGCATTATTCTGCCCTTTAGGGACTAATTGGATCCCCAGTCCAATAAAAAAGGTATTTTTTCTGTCTCCTCATTCTCAAAAAGAGAGACCAGTTTTGGTTCAGTATTTGGATTTGCAAATATTTGGAGAGACTGGACACTATTAAAACTATTAAGCTCCTTGGAAATTGGAAGGCTAAACAAACAAACGAATGAGTGGAAGGTATTTCAGGAAAAATGCCAAGAAGATAATAGGTTGTTGACATTAATATCAGAAAATATTATGCAAAAGCCATAATAATGGAGGAAGATTTTTTAAAATATTGACAAAAATATTAAATTTCCACAATGAAAATATCATAGTCATGAATGTTGAATTATTAAATAAAACATATAAAATATGTACAACCAAAGATATTAAAAATTCGAGGACAACCATGAGCATAGGGCCAGGTTTTATCACATCCTCCCATCTGTCTGTTATATCAAATAGATCAACAAGACACAGTAAGAGATTAACAACAATAACTAATAATAAAATAGAACAATGATGGCAATATACTGTAATGAAGGTTATAAGAATGTGGTCTCTTTCTCGCTAATAACTGATCTGATAACTGACAAGGCTACTAAGTGACTAATAGGCAAGTAACATACACAATGTATGTTACTGGACAAAGGGATGATGATTCTCATCCCAGGCAGGAAAATGAGGCATGGTGTAAGATTTCATCATGCTCCTCAGAATGTCTGCAACTTAAAACATATAAAATTATTATTTTTGAAATTTTCTATTTAATATTTTTGGACCACAGTTTAATGTGAGTAACCAAAACCACAGAAAGTGAAACCTTGGATAAGGTGAGACTACTGTAATGATGATGATATCAATAATAATAAAGGTATAAGAGAAAATAGAGAATTTAAATAAAATAAATTTACTGGCTTAAAATGATTTACAACTCTGTATCTCATGAAATAAAAAAAGTGCATTTATTTAAAATTTTTAGCGATATTGGAATTTTGATACTTATATAACAGTTTGGGATTCCTTCCCCTACGCACTTTCTTGATGATAGACTAGGTTATTTTATAAGGTAGGAACGAGATATGAGCTTATTATAGGAACCGTGCTCAGATGCAGGCAATGGTAGTATTCTTAGTAAAGTAGAGAAAAGAGACTCTGCTAATAAAATAACTGGAGTCATTCTGTCCTTGATAGAGGTAGAAAGATATGCTTGTCTTGTAGCTCTTGCACCATGATGCTGAATCAGGAAGAGTAGACTTTATTTAATTCCTTCTCCTACATGCAAAGCCTGATGAAACCTTAGGGAGAGTAAAATGAGCCAGAGCCCACACTAAAGAAGCAGTAAGATGCTGACAGGTGGACAAAAGGAATAAAGGACTATGGAAGAAAATACCCCATTTTGATGTTTGTTTAGCACTAGGATTTCTTCTTCTGTGAATTATCTAGTCCTGTTCTTATATCCAAAAGACAAATTAGGTCATTTATCTTTTGCTTATTGGTTTACAGAAGCTCTTTATATATCATTGATATTAACTTTATTTTATATTTGAATTATATCTATTATATGTAAATATTTTATATTTTATTTAAAAATTATGTCTATTACTTTAGATATTATATCTATTATATTCACCTATTAAGTCTCTTTAATATTTAAATGTATCTGGATAGTCAAATATTTCTCAGTGAATATTTTTGCTTATTTCTGTGTAGTTTTTTGGCCTACAGATGTTTGTATGTGATATAGTGATGTGTGTTTACTATTTCCTTTATGGCTTCTGGGTCTTTGTTTTATTAAGCAATATTTCACAATTCCTAAATGTAAAATTTTTCTTCCAAATTGGAATTTCTAACCTATATCTTGGTAGCTCAGCTTACAACTTTTTAGGTGTTTTGATTATTACATGGACCTCCTTTGACCGCTGCATATATTTCTTGCATTAACTTTGGAGTTAGCCCCTTACGAAGGACTCGATTTAGGGAATTCTCTTGGCAACTCTTCTCTTCCTTGGCCCATTACTTGGGTGCTTCTTCAATTCTCTGTCTCCCTTTGCTCTCTCTATGATGAAGTCTGGATTCACCCCTAACGCTCGTTTCCTAAGACCTACGAGCAAGGAAAAAATACCCTGATTTCCTTTATCAATCATGAAATAAAGAGTATCCTCATTTCTGTGTCAGATTTCACTTCTCCCTATTACTATTTATATTTTCAAAACGTCCACTACCCAAGCAACACATCAGTAAAATATAATCACACTAACATCCCCTTTATTACTCTCCTTCTGTGGGATGTTCATCTTGCTGCTACTCTTGGCCCTTGGCTGATCTCTTTAAGTGGGACCTGTCATCCCAATGAGGTGGTGAGTACTTTCATCTCATATTGGACCCACCACTCTTTAGAACTCTGTTTTCTCACTGCTCTATCAGGCGTGCATTTCTCTACTGGTGACCACCTTGAATCTTCATGGTACCCAATCTTGGAGATAATCTGGCAGAGTGAGGGTGAAGCACGCCCTTTCCCCTCCATATTTTACCCTTTTAATGGAATCCAACAGCTGAGTTATTTAGATCCATTGATATGCTAAGTTCAGTGAATATCTTGATTTCTTCAAAAACAGACTCTGGGACAGAAACTTGGAAGCAGGTGGTTTATTTGTGAAGTACTCCAGGAAGCATAAGTAAAAAAGTAGAGAAAGAGTGAGAGGCAAGGAAGAAATAGGGATAAATGTGCATCCATAGTTATGTGGAGGAACAGGGGCTCAATCTCACTAGGGGCTGTTTGAGATATTGGGTGGAATATACCACAGAATTGTTCACTGGGTGTCTAGGAAGCTTGGGTTTTATCTGCTGACTCCCATTTCTCATATGTTGAGGGGTACTCCTGGGGGGGGGATGTTAAATCTCCAGCATTTCTAGGCCACTCTGTAATACCAGACAAATTTCCATGGCTCTGGAGAAAGCCCTGAGACAGAAATGGAGAGATCCAGGCTCCGAGGTGAGCTGGAGCATGTATAAAATGTCCAGCATGGCTTCCAGTAAATGGAATGGGCATGGACAGCACCTGCCACTGAGAAACGGCGCTTTAGTTTTATACTTAAAACCCCCTTGCACCCTCATTACAAATGTGTATGTTCCAGTGTGTTTTCTCTGAGCCAACTTTACCAAGTCCTCAGTGGAATACACTTAAATGTCAAAACACTCTCTACCATTCTACTCTTCTCCCCTGAAACATGCTATCAGCCCTCCAGGTCTCCAGGCAGACCTGAGGATGCTGACCACCATAACTGAATACAGGTTCAGTTATTTCCTAGGAGTCTCATTAGATTTCCTCCAAATAGACTTCTCAGTAGTTACCAAGTCATGCCTAGGACATGTTTAAACTATAACCAGTGGATACAGCTGCCCTCAAGCTGAGAATTATACCACACGATCTTAAAATTTTATCTTTTATGTCTCTTTTTTTTTTTTTGACCTTTGCCAACCGATATTTGACTTATTCTATATAATGTAACACAGACAACTTACAAACATTTTTTGCCAGGTTTCTTTATATACCCTTAACCACTGGTTAAAACTTTCCTTAAAGTGACTGGATTCCTTTAAAAATAACAGATAATTAATCAATTTTATCATGCTTAGAATGCCACATAAGAATTGCCCCTTTGTTGTAATCAGCCTCTTCCATTTATTTACTTCTGATGATTTTGGAAGAAATACCTCAAAAAAGTTTAACTTTGGTGAGTAGCATTCTGTCAGAACCATTCCAAGGACAGAAGAGAATGACAGGGCCTTAGATGATTACTGAAGTCCTCTGTCTTTTCTTGATTTATGTTAAAGCTCTAGGCAAGTAGGCCAGCTCCTTTATGTTGCATTTCCTTCAGTTTCAATATCACAATACTCATGTGCTAAAGGACTCCAAAGAAGGAAAGCCACAGGGGCAAGGTGAGCTGCCTGTGGCAGAATGGGAAGTGAAAGTACTTGACAGAGAGATGGTATATCAGCGTTCATGGACTCCTGCTAGCAATTGACATTAGGTGAATTTAACTGGTGTGAGGAGCACCTTTCCAATCGGCCACGCATCTGAAGGAGCACTCATAGGCCTTAAGCATTTGCTGTTTGGTTGTATGAGTTCTAATATTGTTTCATGTGGGTTGCAGTTTGATTGGTGTCTCTCTAGAGGACATAGTTTATGCTTTACCCAAGGTGTACTTAATGGACTGTGAGTGATGTATTGCCATGCATTGAAACTGTATTAAATTGCCTCAAACTCTTATTTGATATTTTTCCTCATATTCGGTGGAGGGGTGTGATAAATTCATGGAGAAATACAAAATTTCTCCTCTCTTATAGCTGTAGAACTACAAGAAGTCTAAAAAAATTGATTCTTGTTTTCATTTCTTTCTAGTTCACATCTGTGTGTCTCTGTCTCTTTCTGGTTTTTTTTTCCCCTCTATTTCACACACATATACTCATGTGTACACACACATGCAATTTTGATTCTCTCTTCCTTCCCAAGAACATTCTCTATACTTAAAGTTGGTCTTGACCTGTCTTGCCCTTTGAGAGCCTTGAGAGGGGCAGTGTGGTACAGCATAAAGAGACCAGGTTTTGACAATAAACACAGTTTTGAATTCTGGCTCTTCCACTCAGCTACATGACCTGGAAGTTACATAGACTTTTTTGAACCTTGGTTCTCTAAAGTTCAAAATATTTGTTACCCCTCACATCAAGAAAATGACACATCCCTTCCCATGGCATGTGGCTCATGGTACATCTCCGTGAGAAAGCAGTAGATTTCCAGCCATTACATCACTCTTGGCCATGTAGCTTGCTTTAACCACTAGAGTGTGAACATAAGCTTTAAGTGCCACATCGTAGTTCCATGATTGGTCTTTTCTTTAGTCACAAGATCGGTATGTCCCAGATAGGGGCTCTTCCTTCAGCTTTGGTCCAGAAAAACAGCAGACATGGAACACAGATGCAGTTGATCCACAATGGAGACCCATAATGTGTGCAGGAAATAAACCTTTATGGCTATAAACCACGGAGACTACACACAGTCACTGAACCTGAAATGTTTTATACATTTCCTCATATTTAAAATGGCGATAATATTATCCATTCTGCAAAGCTAATGTAAAACGAAGTGAAATAATATATGTGAGAGTTCAGCAATTGGTAGTCAACACAAGGCTTGGAGATGGCAGTTTAAAATTTTGGGGGGCTGGAAAGGAGGAATTTCTGGAGCCCCTACTTCATTATGTTGGAAGATGCTTGCAATCAAGGGAAGGCATTTATTTTTAAAATAATCTCTTTCTCTCCTTCTAGGAAAATATCTATATGTAATTCAAGTCACAGTTCTAATTTCACATCCTCTTTAAAGTTATACCCAACCCTCTGTCCCTATGCAAAATCAATTGCCTCTCTATAGCTATAACAACATGTGTTATAAATGTTTACATGCTGATTTTCCCACTAGACAGTGCAGGCCTTTAGGGTAGAAACTAATTTTTTATATTCAAACATCCAAAAGCAATGGGATATGTAGAAGATATAGTAGAGCCTCATCATAGAAAAAAACTTAATTTATGCCAACAAACAACAAAATTTGATATGAGTCTATTATCTTGTATAATAACAAACGCATCTAGTAATGTGCATTCAGATGATCAGGTTTATATTATAACAGAATGGAGTAAACACTGCACATAAGAAAGATGCCTTAGAATTTTTCACCCTACTCTTCCCTTCATCACTGGAATTAGAAGAATGACTTGAATGTCCTAATAGCTGTGTGCACATGTTCCTTTTGTCTTTTTTCCGTTTACACTTGTCGTTCTCACAATGTATAGGAATGTTTGTATTGTGTGTATAAAACATATGTATGTTTATTACAGTGTAGGCGTAATTAATGAATTTTCTAAGAAAAATTTTAAACAACTTCATTGAGGTAAAAAAACGCATGCAATAAGCTGCACAGATTTAGAACGTACAACTTGAAGAGTGTTGGTACATGTATACAACCAAGAGACGATCACCACAGTCAACATAGGGATGTATTTATTACATCCAGAAGTTTTCTTATATCCCTTGCTAATCTCATCCCCATCTTTCCTCACTGGCCCTTCCATTGCTAGAGAACCACAGACCTGCTTTTTGTGCTATAAATTTGTTTGCTTTTTCTAGATCTTTATATAAATGAATCATGCAGTATGTACTCTTTGTTTGGCTTTCGCTCAGTATAATTATTTTGAGATGAACATTTGGGTTGTTCCTAGTTTGGGGCTATAGTAAATGAAGCTGCTTTTTATTTATCTTGGGTAAATATGTATGAATAAAAGGCCTGGATCATATTATAAGTTTATATTTAACTTTTTATGAACTGCCAAACCGTTTTCCAAAATGGTTGACCATTATGCATTCCACCAGCAGTATATGAAAGTGCCAGTTGATCTACTTCCTTGTCCACTCTTGGTGTGTGTGGTTAGTCTTTTAAGTATAGCTATTCTTTGAGGTATGTATTTCATTGTGGTTATAATTTGCATTTCTGTAATAACTCACAATAGTTAGCATTTTTTTATATCCTTATTTGTTATTTACATATTTTCTTTGGAAAAGTGTCTATTCAAATATTTTCACCATTATTTATTGAGTTATTTGTCTCTTCTATTATTTAGGTCTGCTCTATTTCTCCTGACAATGCTTTGCAATTTTCAGTATATAGATTCTTTACATTTTTTTGTGACTGTAAATTATATTATTTCTTAAAATTTCAATATCCAATGCCTATTGATAATGTGTACAAAAATAAAATTAGCTCTAAAAATATTGATCTAGTATCTTACTGCCTAGATAACCTCATTTATTCTTTCTATTAGCTTTGGGGTAGATTTCATTATATTTTCTGCATAGAGGGTCTTGTGGTCTATGAAAAAAAAGAGTTACTTCTTTCCTTTCTTATTTGAATGATTTTTATTTATTTTCTACCCCACGGCAAAGCTAGAATATCTATATCTAGTACAATGTTGAACAGAAGTAGTGAGGGTAAATACCTTTGTCTTTGTCCTTCTCTTAAGAGAAAAACAATCATTCTTTCTCGATTAAGTATGATGTTAGTTGCAGTTGTTTTATAGAAACTCTGGTTGAGGAAATTGCCTTCCATTCTTATTTTAGCTGACAGTTTTTATCAGGAATGAATGTTTGATTTTGTCAAATGTTTTTTATGCATTATTTTGGATGTCACATGATATTTATTAAATAGTATATGAATAATTATAGTGAATTACCTTGATTGATTTTGGACTGTTAAATCAACTTTACATTCATACGATAAATTTATTTTGTCATGATGTATTTTTATTTTATTACATATTGTTAGATTTGATTTCCCATTATTCTGTTTAAATGTTTGTATCTGTATTCATGAGGGGTATTAAACTCAGTTTTCTTTGTTTTCATTTGAGTTTTTATAACATTTTTGGTTTAGTTTCAGAGTATTGCTGGCCACATTGAATAATTTAGGGAGTACTTCATTCTCTTCAGTTTTTTCAATGAGTTCATGTAAAATTGGGATTATTTCTTCCTTGCATGTTTGGTATAAGTCACCAGAGAAGACATTTGGGCCTTGAGTTTTCTTTGTACAAATGTTTTTAACTACAAATTGAATTTTTTTCATTGACATGGAGGTTATTCCCATTACCTATTTTTTTTTCTTCTTGAGCAAGTTTTATCTCTCAAGGAATTTGTCATTTTTATCTAAGTTGTCATATTTATATGCATAAAGTTGTTTATAATATTGCCTCATTAATTTTTAATATATGTGGACTCTTTAGTGATGTTATCTCTTTAATTTCTGATACTGCTAATTTTATTTTATTTTATTTGTTCCTGATCAGTCTGACTAGAGCTTTGTCAGTTTTATTAACTCTTTCAAAGAACTAATAGTTTCATTAATATCTAATCTGGCTGGTGAGAACAGACATTATTCCCTGTCTTGCAGGAGTTTCAGTAATTATTCTCTGTTATCCTTACGGATGGTCTGTCCCTGGCTTTGAGTAATTTCCTCACATTCATGCACTGATCTAAATTCTCCTGAATATTCAAGAGGGAACTTGTGTGTATCTCCAGCATTCTTTTTGTGTGCAGCTCACTTCTCTCTAGTACTCTGTCTTGAGAACTACATCTTTTTTGTCTCTTTAGACTCTCGCTTCATCTCTTTACCCCAGGAAATCCACCAAGCTCTGCCTGGGTTCACTCTCCTTGTAACTCCATCTGGAAACTGCCCAGGAAGCAAACTGGGCAATCATAGGGATCACTTCATTTGTTTGCCATCCTCAGGGATCACTATTTTCTTTGCTTGATGTCCAGTGTCCTAAAATTCATTGTTTCAAATATGTTGTCTGGTTTGAGGATTGTTTCAGACAGAAAAATAAGTCTGATTCCTATTATTCCATCTTGGAAGTCCCTCTTTCAAGATGGCAGAAGTCTGTCAAAGCTAATTTTGATTATGTGATTTTTTTACCTCATTTAATTAAATCTAGGAACATTAATTGATTTGACTAAGATTTGCTGCTAATAAATAACACCTAGCTTTTAGGGGGAAAAAAAAAGCCTAGAAATTATAACCCCATCTTTATTCCATGCAGTAGTCCATTTCCAATAAACTTTAGTTTACGTAATTTGCATGCAATCAAATGTATGTCTGGGCGCATATACACAACTATACCAACTTTTGATACTTGATGTCTTAATTTCAAATAATTCACACATTTGCCAGTAGTAAATACTGACTGCAATAATACGATTTTCGTAAAAAAGGTCTATTTCTGTCTACATACCTATTGTTACTTTAGTGTAAATCTACAATTACCTAGTGTGTTATGGAGCTAACAGATCTAATTTTATGGAGTTTTTCCAACCCTAATACAAAGCTGACAGCTGTCAGCTGTGAACTATATGTTTATTTTGCATCAACAATATCCTAGAAGGTGAAAATTTACATCCATACACCATGATTTTTATGCAGAGATAATGTTTAAATTAACATGTAGGGAGATTTAATTTCACTTACATATTTTAACATAATGAAAAATTATATCTGGTAGTTTTTTTTTGTGAAAACTATGTTATAGGTTGATCATTCTAAAAGTAGAGTTGACTTATTTTTGTCTATTATTGGAAAATACATAATATTAGCTGCTTCCATCTGGGAAAAGCCTTTAATGCTAAATGAAATGTATTGCAGGAGAGTTTCTGGTGAGCAATACACACACACACACATACACACACATATTCTCAAAAATATTTAATGAATGAACGAATAAATACTTGCATCTTTCTTTAAGCCTCTGACCATTCTTTTTAATCCTTCATTTTTAATTTTATAAATATTCACTAAGTGACTATGATGTACCAGGCACTTCATAAGACACAAAGATACGTAAATTTTAGTTGCTACATTTAAGGAGCTATATATAATATATAGTGTGAGGTCATATGTGCAGAGTTAATGCCATACAAGAGTGCAAAGAAAATTCTATTGGAACTGGTCACCTCAAAATCAGGGATTAGTCACCTCTACTTGGGAGAAATTGAGAAAATAGACAATGCATTTAAGATGAATTTAGAAACATGAATAATGTTTTTATAGGTGGAAATAGATATCAAAGAAATCCCAAGCAGGAGAATAACATGTACAAAGATAGGCCTGCTAGGGTAATCAATATATTTCATTTATCTGGTGAATTGGGAAATTGCAGAAAATGTTGAGGGATGACAGGGGGGATAAAGTGGTGGTAACATTGTTAGCAGCTGTGAAAACGAGTGGGATGAGTTTTTATTTAATGTCGTTAGACAGTTGGAAACCATTCACATATTTTAGTAGGGATTTAGTGTGTGACTGAAGCTATGTGTATGAGTATAAACTGACGAACGTAGAAAGAAGTTGAACAGGGATAAGAGGTGTGGAAGCCCAGTTAGTGAGCAAGCAAAATAATTCTGGGAATGAATATTTGAAGTACATGATGGAGAAGACTGTAAAGACATTTCAGAGGTAAAAATGAAATAATTTGGCAACTGGTTAAGTATGCATAATTAAAGCAAAGAAGAATGAAGGGATTTTGCTGCAGAGAAAGAATTTTACAAATGTACTCAGTTTGTTTTTACCTAACGTTTCCAATCAAGAAACCACAGAATAATGAAATGCATGGGAATCTAAATGTAAGATGTGTCCTTAAAATCTGTACACAGAAATTGAGGCCAGACAAGTTGAACCAACACAACAGGGTTAGTAAAGTTTTAAAAAGTACTCCCTTTAGTCATCCTATTTTTATTTTTATTTTATTTTTTTAACTCTAATGACTTGAAAGTTCTGAGCTTACATGGCTAGTAGAGTAAGCATACTATTAATGCAATCTGGGAATCCAGGGAGCAGGCTAATAAATTGATTTCTACCAATCACATCTCCTTTGACTTTAAATGCATTTGAACTACCAAAACAAAACAAAAAAACATCTTTCTTTCTTTTAATTATTCAAGAATAAAATTGTATTCAAGTGGCCAGGTCAAACACATGAGAAGGAGCTGCAGGAGTTCATAACAAAACTTATATTAAAGATTTAAAAAAAGAGTATGTTTCAAAAGGCCACATTTAAATCTTTTTATTGCAAGGTCCAAATAAAAGTATATAAACACCTAGTCCTTTTCTAAATTAACAGACATCTGATACTGATGCTCAAACATCTTTGAATTCCAATAATTACTTTGTCTCATACTTATTTTTAGAGTTTGCGTAGGCACAATATTTTTCTCATCCTGTATGTGAACCCACTTTGTCTTTTAGAATTGTTCCTGATTTCAAATGTTTCATTCCCTACCCATTGTCATTTTTTGCCACTTTCAATTATTTTATCTCTTATTTTGAATAAAACATATCTCACCAGCATTTTTAATACTCCCACTGAATTTTTATATATCAGAAATGATAGGATTTATGTTCATAAAGCACAATAACAGTGAACACACCATAGACGGGCAAGTATCCTGACAGACAACACTGGAATGACTGCACACGCCTGCTAACGTCCTCTGTTGTTTGTGTGCACAGATAAAACAAGTTTTGCTCTGCCTGTAAAAATAAGTAGGTTGTGAAGTTTATGAATACAGGAGATTTATATATTCTGTGGCCTCAGGCCTTCTTTCTCCTAGGTGCATATTGGAATTGAGCCTTTCTCTTCCTGCTGGTCAGCCATGACAGTGTAAATTTAAGGAATTCAGACCTTTTCTTTTTCTGTTAAGACAGAGTTGCTCAGTATGATTATTACTTCATTAATGTTTGAACAATACCTGAATTCCCCTATATAAGAAAGTCACAAGAAACATTCATGAAAGGATTCTTACTAGGAAACTTCTCAGTGAGAAAATGCACACAGCTCACAGCTCACCAGGCTCTCTTGCTAGGTATTTTATTCAAAGAGATCCCAGGACTTGGGACTTTTGCCAGGCTCTGGTAGGTGCCATGTGAAGGTAGGTTGGGAACTTGCTTCCCATCTTATTAAGTCTGTGCTGAGACAAATTCCTGCTGTCACAACACTTTTCCTACCTAGGGAAAGAAGCAGGTATCTTAATATTCTATTTGAATACATTCCTCTCTGTAAATTTCTTTTATTCTTTTCCCCACTACGTAGGCACTAGTTATCTTTAAATTGCATTGATTCTTGGTGATCAAAAGAAGGGAGAGTTTATAGGAACTTCTGAGTCCTAAAAAAGCATTGACTAGAAACCTAGAAATTAAAGAACAACAACAAAACAGGCAAATTATGAGGCTGGGAATTGAACTCAAAATATATAGAATAGTTTGCATGCAATATAATATTGATCAATTGTCCTTTGTTCTAGAAAGCAAAATTTTTAAAATTAGTTTGTATTTGGAACAATAGAAACTGCATTTTCTAAGTCCAATATTATTAATGGTTTCAGAGAATTAGGTGAGACTCAGTGTTTAATCATATATTATTTCCCTATAAATTTAAGTAGAAAATTGAGAAAACGTCTCTTTTCTAAAAACTCAGATTTGTTAATACAGAAAAAAGGGCACAAGGAAAACCTATGTAAAAATAAAAATCTGTCAAGATAAATATGATTCTACTTCTTAAATCATCTATATTAGATAAAATTTGGGCAATAGATTACATACATATTGATAATGACTAACATCTTCAAACCAGAGTTATGTGTGGTTGCGACATTGTTTTGTGTTAATATTTATATTTTTTAAAAATTTATTCTTAGAGCTAAATGACTAATAACCATACGTTCAGGATTTTGCAGAACTGTCTTGATTTGAAAAAAAACGTCTAGAACATTTTTGGTTGTCACAATTTTGTCCGAGATGGTGGTTGTGGTGATGGTGGTGATTGCTACTGGCATCTTGTGAGCAGAAGCAAGAGATGCTGGTAAATGTATTACAGTGAACAGGACAGTCCCTGACAGCACAGAGTTATCCAGCCCCAAATGTTAGTAATACTTTAGTTGATAAATGCTGATTTAAAATATTCTATTCCATTGTCCTTCAGCATACTTACCAGCTCATATATTCTGGTATTCCTTATTTGGGCTTCAATAAGTGTTATCCAATAATTTTATTCTACAATGGTCTCCATTTAGATTAGGTTCTGCAGTAAAAGTGTAAAAGTACTTTAAAAATTCATCCTTTCAGGTAAAATTGTTGCCTAATATAATACATAAATGTACTTTATGTTTTATTTCAATCCTGCATTAGCATTTTAATACAGTTTTTGTAAGCATATAAGGCCAGTTATCCATTGAGAACAAATTCTAAATTGACAACAAAATGCTTATGCAAACATAGGTTGAAATATCAAGTTAATCATTTTCATTACAAGGAAATCTCAAAAATTTAAATCAAAAATTTCAAGCTTTAAAACATGACTTTCTTTCAACAACATTTCATTTGCTCTGGCTTCCACAACTGTATAGAATAGGCACTAATATCCTTAAACTTGTACTGAAGGTGAACTTTTTACCCAATGGTTGCAAAATGACTGAACATACTGTTCCTCCTTTTCAGGCCCTCCTGCTTTACAAAGGGGGCATTTTGGGCATAAGACTATTTGGTGGTGGGAGTGCAACTAAGACCTAGGAGTGGGTGTGAATAATCTTTCTGTGGGTTGAGTTGCACCCAAGAACAAAGTAAGACCTGAGCCTCAGAATACAGCCTCTGTACTCTGTTTAAAAGAGTTTTATTTATCTTTAGGTTAAATAACATTCTAGAATATATAAGCAAAGTCCCTGAGGTACATGGTGTAGTAGTCAGAACAGATTGCACAAAAGCAAAGATTGTGTTAGGCATGTTGTGTGCCTGATGTTCTATGGACATTCCAGTATCATATGCATTTCCAAAAAAAATTTAAGTGTTTCATCAATACCCTAATTTTTTGAGGGCTCATAAATGTTATGCATCTGGAAATATAAATGTAAAATCACCTCAGACATAGCTGGTCTGTTAAAAGGTCAACAGAAATACTACCTCCACACTCTTGTCACCTCCTTAGCTACATGATCAAAGATCACTGTGTATTGACATTTAAAAAATGAATGTGACAGAAATTTATTTTCTTACTATCCTCCTGAGTTTCTATTCTATAGGGAAAAACCAGTTGCCTATGGTTGCCATATTTTGATTCATGATACAGCATTCACATGGCAGTTGTGTTTCTTTTTTCTATGTATTCAGTCAATAAGGAGATTGAAATATATAACCTCAGAGATATCAGATTCACTATAAAATGCACTCAACCAAGGCTAAACTATTTCATTGTTACTTGTGGAGAAACAGGGCACGTACTATCAAATTTCAAAATATATGTAGAAAATGGGAAACATAATATAGGTAAACTTTTAGGTGATAGTATTTTGAAAATAATTTAAGATATTTTAAGAGGTTTAACAAAACTAGGCATGGCTTATTTGCCTGTAATAAGCATAGATTACATATTATATATGTGAGTTCTCTTATTGTAAGAACAATAGTTTTAAAATCAGCCCATTGTATTTATGGTATGAGAAAAGAATTATAGGGAGAGAAGGTACTGAGGACATAAGGGAGCGTGACAGCAGCAGATTTCCCAAGGTTTCTGTGGTCCAACATTTATCCATTTCTTATTGTCAATACTTTATACAGATCCTCTTCCCTTTTCTTTTGCCTTCTTTTGGGTTTACAATGTTCTTTATGGCTCGATAAATTAAAAAACACATACCTGAAATGAACTTTTCTGTATTTATTTCTTCCTTACTTCATTACAAGAATATAAATATTCAATGCAAGACACGGTGTAAGGTCTGGTGAGAATAGAAGATATGTGGTCTTGGTACTTGTTCCAAAGAGAACTGGTACATCTGCAAAATTGGCCAGCTAGCAATTAGAGAGGTGCTAAAAGAAAGATCTCCCTTAAAATCCCACCTTCACCTGCATGTTGCTTTCCCTTCCCAATCAATTCTTGTCCCCCAACGACTGTCTCATTTCTCTCCTAATAAATTAGTTTGCCTTCATTTAGATTCCTTTATGCAATTGTATTCTAAAGCAAGTTTGTAGTTGAATCAGGACAGAATCCCTATAAAATGGAGGAATACGCTGCCAGATGGGCTGGATTCTTACTCTTCCATCACACCAGGGAGCTGGGTAGGTCTGTGAAGTCTTTCTAACCAAGGACATATCTTAAATATTGTTCATTTCACAAATGAAGAATTATTTCTTACACTTCTTATGCTACTTAACAAACCCTCTGACATAGATTTCAGTAATAACATGTGAAGCGGCTATCTTGGGGAGTGTATTAAAGTTTTTGCACCCATATCACATGTTCAGAGACAGGGGATTGATAGAGGAAATTGTCTTCTGAGGTTCTTGCTCCTGCCTTTACCTCCTTTCCTAAGTAAATTTTACTCACCCTTAAATGCACAGTTGGATAGCCTCTTGTATTGAACAATAGCAAGATTTATTGTTTATTCTATTTTTCTTTGTATGAACAATTATGACAGCATGTATAAACACTGAAAGTGACACAGAATCTGAACTGTTTTCCTTGGCAAGTAAATGTTCTCTTCAGAGATCATATCTTAGATTTTTCTTTATTTTTCATGTAAATCATTGTATCTTCTAGCACAAAGTTCTATATAAATATTTACTGAAATGATGTATGGATGAATGGATGAATGGATGGATAATGGATGAATAGCTAAAATACTCATATATTATCTGGGCTTTCTCAGAGAGTTGTTTATTAATAACTCAAGGCCTTGTCTAGTTGTTGGGAATACAATATTTTTATTGGGGAGATTTCAACCATAAATATTCTTAGGATTAGTGGGTCAGAATGATGCCACCTGGCCAGGAAAGATACCTCCCCAGGGTACTAAAAAGAGATGGATGATGATGAAGTCTATAAAAATAGATTTCTCTTTTTTTCTGATTTTACCTAGGGTTTGCATTGCTTTCTTGTCATGATGATTCTCCTTCTTTTCTTCCTTAGTTTTTATATGAGGTTTGTTTTATCATAGGAAGATATGAGAAGTTAATCATGTCAGTGAGTCAGCTAAAATTTTTGCAAGATTTGTAGGATATTATCTCTGAAAGATTGAGTTGACTGGCTTAGAAAGAAAAGATTACTGGAAAATAGTAATTTGGGTACACTTGACCATCTTTTCTCTAACTATGACTTTTGCTTTCTGAAATAAGAGATATAGCCTTTGACTAGAAGAGCCTATGTACTGATTTATTTTACTGCCAAAAGAAAAAAACTCAGCCTACATTTTATTTGCTTCATGATATCTCAAATATATTAAAATTCTCATGTCTCTTGCAAGTTATCAATTAATGATTCTAAATATTTTTTTTTCTTAATTTCACATGTAGGACATGTGCTCCTCTTTAACTAGAGAGGACATTTTTTTGTTGCTTAATGAATTCTTAGCATTAATTACTGAACAATTATAGTTCAGTAAAATAAAGAAGATTGCTACTGAGAAAATTAGCATACCAATTAGGATTTTAAATATGAAAGGAGAGATACCTTTATTTAAAGAACATCTCATTTTACCTCTCCTTCTAACTCTGGGAAACACTCCATTTCTAGCTACACACTCTTTCTCTGCCTCATCGTTCAATCCCATGACTCCTTTCTCTGCCTTGGTCTCTTTTGATCTATTTTCAACCTAGAAGCCAGAGTGATTCTATTAAACTGCAAATCAAATTATGTCACTTCTTTGCTGAAAATCTCCTAGTGACTTTCCATCTCACTCAGTCCTAAAGCCTATCACTATCACTATAGCAATATAGTGACATAGTGATATGTAGTGATATAGTGATAGGTTATCACTATCACCATATCTAAGGCTAAAGGCTATAAGAAAATCTGACCTCACTCTGGAACAAGAGATTATATCTTCCAAGTCTCTTCACTATATAAACATCTTTGAAAAAATAGTCCAAAACAAAGGCAGTCAGTACCTCTGATCACAAGATATGTGGCAAGGTGAGAGACCCATGGAGGGTTGTTTCTCAACAACTGTGTACTTTGTTTCATTTGTTGTCTGACTACCCCAATACATTTCAAACTCCATGAAATAGGGATATTTTTCTTTCCTGCCCTGTACTTGTGTATCTCCAGAACCTAGAAAAACACCTAATAATAGATACTTAACATATACTTGTTGACCAAATAAATGAATGGCTAGTCCTCCTTCACCAGAGTTTATAAAGGAA
Organism: Eonycteris spelaea; assembly: GCA_003508835.1. Taxonomy (NCBI): domain Eukaryota; kingdom Metazoa; phylum Chordata; class Mammalia; order Chiroptera; family Pteropodidae; genus Eonycteris; species Eonycteris spelaea. The sequence continues at coordinate 2,392,080 of PUFA01000167.1, forward strand.
TCTGGCTGACAGAACCATCCTCAATTCAATGATTTGAGCATAAGGCCAGCTTCGACAACCAATTCCATCTCCTACTGCTTAGGACACTGTCAGTCTCATGGTAGGCAGTTGATGATTAATTATATAATTAATAATTATATATACACACACACACATATTAATAAATAAATAAATAAATATACATATATATGTTTGTATGTGTGTATATATATCCATAATCACATGAGCCAGTCCCAAGTCTCAGATCTCCAGTCAGCAAGCTGGAGACCCAGGAGAGCTGTTGCTATAAATTCCAGTGTAAAAACAAGGTCTAAGAACTAGGAGAGCTGGTAGCAGAAGTTCTAGTCTGAGTCTGAGTCTGAAGGTGGGAGAAAACCAATGTCCTAGATCAAAGACAGCCAGATGGAGAAAAAGAATTATTTTTTCCTCAGCCTCTTATTCTATTCAAGCCTTCAATGGATTGGATGAGGCCTACCCACATTGGGCAGGGTAATTCAAGCTCAGGTTGCTCAGAGCAGAAATTGGGGGCAAAGGTCAGGAGATACGGTATTTGCAGGATCTGAAGTGTGGCCAGGAAGTAATAGGGTGAGGAAAGACATGGGGTGGAGGCAGAAAAAATTCAATCTGAGATATGAAAGCCCACTGTCCACCCATGGACACTTCTGTGTTCTTTCCTTTTGCTAACACAGGGAGGGCTCTGAGGGGAAGAAGACTTCCTTTCTATATTTGTTCTTAACTTGTATTGGGGGATTTTAGACTTTATCTCTTTCCCTGCAGCAAGCTGCTGCCTTCTTCATGACACTAAGGTACCCCAAACTGGAATGGGGAAGGGTCCCTTTACTGTGTGAGTGTGGAAACCAATCAGTCAGTCTAGGAGTATAACGGTGACTTCTCTATTAAGTATTTGATCCTAAATATATCACACAAAAGGACATAACTAGAAATGCAATGCAGTTTTATAGTTAGAGGGTAAAATCCTGTTTTGGAAAAAATCTCATCTTATCGAGAAACACCCTCACAGGTACACCCAGAAATAATATATAACCAAATATCTGGTGAGGAAACCCCAAACAAGCAAGTTTTCATAAGCTGGGAGTGAAAAAAAGGAGATTGTCCCCCCCAGAACTGGAGTGATGTGTGGTGTATATCCAGCTGAGGCTGGAGAAAAATGGACAAAGACAATAGAGACCACTGTGGGCCCAGTCAAGATGACACAAAAAATAAATCATTATAATTGCTATAGTCTCATCAATTTTTAATAGGTACTAATAAGTAAATAAATTGTTCTAATGATCATCTGGTATTTTCAGACCATTATATTCAGGGCTGTCTTTACCCCACAGAAAAATTAGATCAAAGGTGACCAAGGGTTAGTTTTTCTTAGCAGATCATGGCCATTGATGGTGATATGAACAAACTCAGGATAAACTAACTGGAAATAAAGAATTCAGAAACATATGGAAGACAAAAACAATTATCTTTACAAGATAGGAAGAATGCTGAAAAGATAATCTTGACACGTTTGATCACCCGTGGAGTTGACATAGCACCAGAAAGAGAAGCAGTGTAGACTGAAAAACAAAAAATCTTCTTGGTTTGTTTTTATTAGATATTGAAACATAGGAAAGTTTCTGAGGTAATGGAACTAAAAACAGACAAGTTCTGGTAAGTTGGGAGTGAAAAAAAGGGAGATGGTTTCTAAAGAATTAGAGAACCATGGGCTGCATATCTGAGTTCAGAGAAGAACCGACAAAGTTGACAGAGACCACCTGTGTGGCTAATAACTTTCTTAGGCATAATACAGCTATATTCTCTATCTATCCAAATAGAAAGTCACAAAATCTGCTTCTTTCAGCATCTCTCTTTTTTTTTTTTATCATGAACAAATGAAAAATTTAACTCCCCAGATATCTCTATCACAGAACGAAAGTTTATTTTATCCTTTTCCTTGGGCTTACAAACATAGAGTATTATTTTTAAGATTCTTTTAAAATAGTTCTTTTGAAAAAGGTACTATTCAATATCTGATTCTTTTTTTCCCACAGAATAAAGTACTGCCAAAAAATAAGTCAGACTGAAGCACAAAGTAAACAAATTATTTGACTTGTTTAACTTTTTAAATTAAAGTATTTGGCAGATAAATTTACAGCTTCATACATATGATGTATTTTTTAAAAGAACTTAATTAATTGCAATCATTATCCAGATTTTTCCTAATAAAAAATTTTAAAAACAGTATGTTCTGTTACTTTCTCATTCTGAAAAAATCAGAATTTCACATGTTAAAAATTACCCAAGGTTATTTTTCTTTAAAAAAAAAAATGCTCTGACTCATCAAACTCTCACAAGACTTCAATTCATTTGATGCTGTAGCTTCCCTTTTGGTAACTGATTCATGATTTCCTGAGAGTGGCCAATCTCCTAGGTAGAAATGACTAGATTTCTAGAAATGGTGCCTCAGTGAGTCATCTTGGCCTGAAAAATCCCCATTCCAGGGGTATACAACAATATGGATAGTGGCACATTCATTATAAGACATATGTTAGCAGAACTGAAGCATTTACGCATTAAAATATATTTTCTTAACATTTTTAGATGTAAAATGGAGAAATTTAACTAATTTAGGAGTCTTTCAGTAGCTATGTCATGTACTATTTTGTGGAACAGGAGTACATAAGTATAAACCAGCAGAGCTTCAGGGGTTGGTTCCCTGTGAGGGAATGATCTAGATTGGCAGTAAGACCAGAGTTCAGAATGAGCCAAGGCCAGTTGCTAGGGTTCAGAATGGAAAACTCTAAGAGCCAGGTGACATAGGTTACAGAATTAGAATTGCAAATGGGCAATCATAATTGGGAACCAGTTGAAACAAGTCACATAGAAACTCAGGAAGTAAATATAAGACATTCTAATGAAATCAGGTTAATACAGACTTACTGGCTGAATTTACTTTAAAAATAGCTTCATATGGTCCTCATACAATTCAAATAATACTTGTACATATGAATTTAAAAGTCAGAAGAAGAAGTTGCAATATTAAACCTTTGAATCCATAAATACATCTCTATTTATTGAAGTCTGTTTTTATGTTCTTCAACAAATTATTATTCTTCCAGAAGGCCTTCCATCTTTTCTTAGGTCTATTCCTGGCTTGATGGTGTTTTCGTTGTTGCTGTTGTTTTCTGTAATGGACAGGAATTATTTTCTATTACTTTTCCTAGTTAATTACTATTGGTGTGTAGAAACCTTAACAATTTTGATGTTGACCTTGTATTCTGCATACTTTGTAAAATCTAATAGTGAAAATTCCATGATAACTACAGAGATAGCAATACATATTAATCTTGTTTCTTCCTTTCCAATGTATTGAATAAGTTAAGACTTACAACCTAAGACTTACAATAGAGGAATTATCTACATTTGTTTTTTAAATGTGTTTTTGAAAATCATAAGTGTCAAATTTCATGAAACACTTTTTGTTCCGTATCTGTTTGATTATGTAATTTTTCCTGTCATCTGTTCACTAATGCAGTACTTAATAGTTTTCCATTATTGAGTTTTTTGTTTGTTTGTTTTCCCAGAATAAACAGAATTAGGTCATGATGTATTATTTTTTACACAACTTTACTTATTTAGATAATATGTTAAGATTTTGGTATCTATGTTTATGTCAGATTGGTTTCTAAATTTGATTTTAAGAATGTGCTTTGTATCTATAGGTGTGTATAGTTTCATTGCTAATAATACTTGTGTTTAATTTATTTTATTGATCAGTTATTTCTATTTTACTTGTTTTTTCAGCAAATTAGGTTTCAATTTAACTAATTATTTTTTTTTGATTTTTTGTTTTCTTCTTCGTTAATACCTCTTCCTACTATTTTCTTGTTTTAACTGTCTTCATATCTTTTACTTTTGCTAGTGTTTTGAGTTACATGATTAACTCATCCAGCATTTTTTTTTTAGGTGAAGCAACCCTTGATTGACCTCACAGATTACAAGGACCTTGTCAGCTTACAATCCCTTATTTTTTAAAAAAATATTTTTATGCCTGCCGTACCTGGTCTTCCTAGGTGGTCTCCCATCCAAGTACTAATGAGTCCAACCTTGCTTAGCTTCCAAGATCAGATGGGATTAGGCTAGTTCAGGGTAGCATGGCAGTAGACATGCTCAACATTTTTTAAAAACTCAGTTTTAAAGTACTTTCCTTTCAAATAAATAAATTTAAATTTATCCATCCTTAGAACACCAATGACTCAATCTTATAAAATTTGCTCTAAAATACTTTCATTGTCATTTGTTTCTAAGTGTTTCATCATTTCCAGCACACCTCCTTTGTTGTCCAGTGAGCTACTTAGGAGTGCATTTAAGGTTTTTTCTTCTGTGTGTGTGTGTATATGGTGCATGTGTGTATACATGTTTTCATAGATGTTTCTTCCTCCTATCTAATCTGTTTGCATTGCGGGTAGAAAACAAAGTCTGTACAATATTAATTATTTGAGATATTTTGAGACATCTTTGTTCTCTAGTTTCTATCTCTGGCTTGTAGTTTTATTTTTTAATTAATTTTTTGGGGGTGACATTGGTTAACAAAATTATATTGATTTCAAGTGTACAATTCAATAATATATCATATGTATGTTGTATTGTGTGTTCACCACCCAAAGTTAGATTTCTTTCTATCACCATATATTTGACCCCTTTTACTCCTATCTACCTCTCCTCCCCTTCCCTCTGGTAATCACTAAACTGTTGTCTGTGTCCATGAGCTTCTGTTAATTTATCATGTTTATTTGTTGCTTTCAGTTTTATATCCCATATATGAGTGAAATCATATGACTCTCAACTTTTTCTGTCTGACTTATTTCGCTTAGCATAACAATTTCAAGATCTATCCATGTTGTCACAAATGGTAGTATTTCATCTCATCTTATGGCTGAGTAATATTCCACTGTATATATGTACCACAGCTTCTTTATCCACTCATCTATTGAAGGGTACTAGGTTGTTTCCATGTCTTGGCTACTATGAATAATACTGCAGTGAATGTCAAGGTGCATGTATCTTTACAGATAAATGTTTTCAAATTTTGAAAAATTGTTTTGAGGTTAGACACTCAGAAGAGAGATTGCTGGGTCATACGGTAATTCTATTCTTAATTTTCTGAGGAAACTCCATACTGTTTTCTGCTTGTAGTTTTAAGGTTGCTTCTACCTAGCCTGACAGTCTAGAACTAGGTCTTATAGTTTAGAGCTTCTTCCTTGGAGTGATATTAGGGGATGTGGAAAATCTGGAGACTAATTCTACAAGTCTCTTGATTTAATACTTAATCCTAACTGTATTTACCATCTTTTAATGCTTGCTGCTCCATAGAAACAGTAACTCTAGGAAATGGTTGGGAGTAGTTTTTTGTTGTTGTTTCTAAGCATATTTCATAAGAGCGGAACTCCTTTTTTGTCTGTAGCATTAAGAAGTGCTCCCTGACTCCCTTGGACCAGTTTTCAGCTTTTTGCTCACAGGAGCTAAACTTTTGGCCAGTATTGCCTACTCTTGGACATAGAGCTTAGATGACCAATGGCTTTGGGACTCAATTGGTGCCTTGTGCTTCTTTTCTGTTTTTGACTCAAGAGATTTACTTTTGATCCTGTTATGCCATTTTCGCTTTCCTTTTATATTTTATTGCTATGTGTTTGGATCAGGAGTGCATCAAAGCATAAACTTCCAGCACTCTATTGAGTTAAATGCTTTTAAAACATTTAAAACATTTAGAATTATTTTTGTATATGGTATGAAGTGAATATTTAACTTCCTGGTTTTTTTCTCTCTCTTCAAAAGGGAACAAAAGCACCTCATTTATTCAGTAATAAATGATAATTCAGTCCATCCTGTGGGATTTAAACTATTAAAAGTTGGTGGTCTCTGGTTGAAATTGGTTTGAAACACAGAATTTCCTTTTTTTTTTTTTAACTTTTAGAATTAATGTAATGTTGAAAGGGGCCCTGTCTTTACAGTTATACATCTTTCACTCATTTTTATAAATTGCCAGCCCCTAAAAGCACCTGGTGTGCACAACCTTATGTAAAATGCAAATACTTTAAATTTCTGGCTCATGAATGTTTTTATATTTTGATTCATGATTAGGAGTGGTTTTGAAAATTTTACTTCACGAAATATTTTTTCTCCCAATTTTGCTTGCACATAGCATAACTGTCTTCAGATTGCAAGTAGAGTGTCAGTAGAGGAAATGGTTAATGGCTAGTCTAAGATCTGGCAGTAAATATTTGGATCAATAAATGGTCTTTTAAAGATCACTGAACCTCGCTTGGCCTCAACTTCCTCATCATTCAAAATGAGAAAAATGGATTATCTGACCTTTGAGATTTGTGTAGGAATGTCTATGCCTATATCCTGGATCTGAATAAATAAAATAATAATAAATGACACGTGGGAGAACCTACCATGTGGTGTGTAACTGGTGTAAAGCTATGTCTAATCCTGTTAATTTAAAACTCTTAAACCATTAGTGAATTGGAAGACAGGGTGGAGAACATATTAATTGCATTGGAAAGTGATGCTATATAAGGAGATATTACAAATATGGAGAAGAGAAATGATAGATGTGGTTTATTACATATGGATGACCAAGAGAAAGTGAAAGACTTGCTGACTGATGCACATATTGTTTGTTATTCTAGCAAGAATCTTTCTTAATGAGCCAGGTTCTTCCATTGTTTAAATTGTTCCCTTAGTTCTTCCAGGAGGCTGGAGTACCGTGCCCAGGAGTATCAAAACTGCCTTTAATGTTACCCTGATGTCCCAAATGCTATACTTCTCAAAGTGCAGTTTAGGCAGTTGAGAAGATCTGATTCAATTTAATGTTCAGTTTTAGATACCAGGGACTTTTGCATGATATCTTTTTCCCTGGAGGGTTATGTTAATTGCAGTAGGGACGCCAAAGTGGTAACACATTTAGCATTATTTATCTCAGAATTAGACACACTAAGGACCTATTTAGCTGGTGGGAGCTTCAGAAGCATCATTTTCAGTTTCTAAAGAAATCAAGTTTTTATTCCCAATCCTTTGCATTTCTTAGCAAGCCTCTCTGTATCTTTAATGAGCTATTCACCGTCTCAAAGGAACACTAAGTATTAATAACAAAATATCCATATTGCCCAAAGGGACCAGCGTTTTGTTAACTTCTAGTCTTCCTAATATTTTAGATTCTCTGACTGTGATATAAATTTGTTTACTTCTTCTTTCCTATTTTTTTTTTATTATGGTTGCTGTTACTGTTGTTGAACATCAAAGGAATTTCATAACTCTGACTTGAATACTATTTTTGATGCCCTGAAATGTTTATTTCAGGAGATATACTCACAGTCTCTATAGCTCAAGTTCAAGACCAACATATCATAATACTATCAAATATTTGTTCTTCATATTTCTTTCTTTTCCCCAGGTTTTGTTTCGTTTTAACTTCGACCAACATGAACTAAAATTACCCCTTAGGACTTTTTGCCTAGCATTCCCTCCCTTCTCCCACTGACAGACGAGAAGATGAGTTTTCTTTTTAAACTTTTACAGCTACTCACTATATATTGGAACTGAAAGTAAACATCGAATATAAATTAACGTGTATTTAAATAGACTTTTACACATTCTTATCTGTATTCTTCTTTTCAAGGATAGAAGAGATCAGATATTTTTGATTTCTCTTTTCTTATCTTCAACCTTGAGAGTGGCCATCACCAAATATATTTTTTTCCCCATCTTTCATACATTAAACCAATATTTTATTTTATAAATTATTTCTTCTCTTTTATCTCTTATTTTTTCAGAATACAAATAATACATACTCATTGTACATACTATATACTTTCCCAAATTGTATGAATTCCTGAAAGTATAAAAAATGCAAATAAAGAACAATAAAATAAAATTTCGCCCATATTTGTACTACTTCGTGGTGCCTACTGATCCCTTTTGCACATTTATATACTGTCTTCCACAAATATATTTGTATATATACAATGTTCACAATCTTTTTGATCAACTTCCTATTATCTTTGGAGAACAATGACAATTGTTCACCAGGGCACATCCATTACTATGAATTTTAAACACTTGAATTTCATTTAAAAAGCAACATGATCCATTACATTGTTATTGTCTGGAAAAGCTCAACTAAGGCCAGTGTCATCTGAACCAGGCTTCTAAGAACTTGAAGCTGCAATAGAGACATTTCCCCTAACCACATTTGCCTATAGGTGGACTATCAGAGGGATAACTACATGTGGACCTGGGAATTGCCAGCTTTCTCTAGCAAAGCAAAACACCTAAAAGAAAAATAACAGCTTGACAGACAATAAAAAATTAATAAAATAGTATTTTATTTCTTTGATGTCAAACAGTGCATTTTAACTGACCATTACAAACAGTCAGATAATCTATAATTTTTAAAATGATATAATGTGATCAAGTAGTCTCTAGAAAAATAATCTTAATTTCCTTAATATTGTGATTTCTCTCCTAAATATTTCTGGAATTAGTTGCTGGCCTTCTGTTACATCCAAAAATATATTTTACTATACAAACATTTGAATCAGATGTAGAGTTTTATGTATTTAATCTTCATTTTATGCCTCAAAGCATGTTTTATATGATTACTACTCTTAGTTTTACTCTGTCAGCAAAATGTTTTCTAGCCTTCTCCTATGTGCATGGTGTTGGATGTAACCAGTGGACACCACATGGAAAACAATGGACCAGACCTGGTTCACAGTTATCTTCTTTCAGGTCTGAATTTTTTACAAACATTTTTAGAGTCGGTTGTCAAGATTTAAAAATTGGTAGAATGCACATAAAGATATAAATTCCTTTCTTTTCTTTATCAATTAAGAGATCGGGTAATCTGGGACCATCTTCAAGTATAGCGACAGTAGGCTTGGACCAAACAGTGCTACTTGCTTAAATGTGCAGCATGCACTCTTCCTTGCCATCATCCCCACCATTTCCAGGTCTGTGGGCTGCTTTCACTCATTAACCTCTGTCTGCATTCACATCTGTGACTTTTCAATGTGTTACTCTGGTTTCCCCTCACCATTTAAGCTCATCGTATGCTGGTAATCTAACCATACCATTTAGCCAGTTATTTATTTTTATTTAGACTGATTTCTACATTTAGAATGTCCTATTTTTTCTTGCTATTTGTTTCAACAGGTCCTTTTTCTGTCTCTTTTCAGTCACCTCTTGTCATATTTCCATATTTCAGACAAACCATTTGCAATTTCCTGAAGTTTCATACATCTTACACCTCACAGAATTTCTTCCACCTATGTTGTTTTCTCTTTTCTAAATGCCCTTGTTCTTCTCATCCTCCCTTGGATATCACTGAGTCACCATCTCTAAGAATCATTACCATTTTCCTGACAGCCTGTCTCTCTACCAGCAAAATTAAGGGTCTCTCCCTTTGTCTGCTATTGAAACCTTGGATACAGTTCTATTAAAACTGTTACCTCATTTATGACCCTAGATTGCATTTTTCAATTTGTTTATCTGTGACCCCTTCCTGACCTGTTCCTTGAGGGCAAGGACCATGTGTCATGCAGGCTCAATGTGTCACACTCAACAATGTGGTCAGCACATAGTAGGAGCTGAATAAACTCTCGTTGAATAAATGAATGAAAAGTAAAAAGGTATGGGCCATTTTATAGGTTTCTAATGTTTCATTAAATTGTGCTTTATTCAGTAACTTTCATTAAACTAACATGTCTAACCTTTGATGGCATAAAGCTTCTTTTATAATCTTCTTTTCCCTTCCCCTTCTTGTCTTCCCTCATTCCTGCAGGCTGCAGTTGTGTGAACACACACACATACACACACACACTACCACCACCACCACTACCATCACATAGAGTAATAATACTTAGTAAGTATTCACCAGTCACACAGAAATATAGATTCAGAATTTGCAACATAAATTTCAGACTTTTTATATGCCACTGTGTCATATATTTTACTTAATTTTACTTTAAAAGATTGCTTTACAAGTAAATAATCAGAATAAGAAGAATAATTTGATGTGGAGATAGAATTAAAAGAAAAAGAAATTCTAAGGGCTCAAAAGACTCTGCTACTTAGTATCAATCACATAGATGTGGCTGCTTTCAGAAAAAAACATAAGCTGTAAAGGACTTGACTACAGAAAACTTCCTCGTGATTACAATATCCCGTCTGCTTGCAAACGTGGGCCATGAATACCCTCATCTGTGTGTCTACTGTGGAGCTGTTTGTCTTTATGGGACTTGGCACAGCTGACAGCTAATGCAGGCATTTAAATGCAAAATCTGGCACTGATGTTTCCCCCCAAATGACATTTCAATTCATAAATTATATGAATATGGGTAGCGCTATTCATTTATAAAATAATGCATCTATCAGTTAGTAATGCAATTCAAAACATCTTTCACTTTATTTAGCCATTTCCGACCCCATTACATGTGGCTATGAAAAGAGTGAAAATTGATTAGACATAGAATGAAAAGTGGGCAAAAGCATCTCCCGGCATGTTGCCTGCCTGGTGGCAAAATGATGGAACCGTAGCATTTTATTTCATATTGAGATGTTTCTTGCTTAGGCGGCCTGTATCTGATTAAAAGCATCTTTGTAATACCGTATTCACTTCCATAAAGAGAAAAATATGCTCTATGCCAAGAAAGGCTCTAGTACTAACTGCAAAAAAGATGGCACTACAGGATCTTCCCAATTCCAAAGCCTGTAGGATGGTGGGTTTTGAAATGTAACAAATCATGTCACTTAGCTTCTAATTTCTCTATGTTGTCTCAATGATAAAAGTGAAAATAATACAATCATTAATGGCAGCTAATAATAATAGTTACAACTTTTTGAGTACTTTCTGAGTGCTGCTTTTTTTTTTTTTTTAATATATTATCTGGACTTGTCAAAACAACTGGGCAATGTGGAATAACTGTTCTGTTTTATAGATGTGGACTCTGAGACTCAGCTGATTAAGTGATTTGCACAGGGTAGGCAGTGAGAGCCCAGTCCAGACTGCTGCTGTCAACTCCTAATGTCTCATTTTCCTACTTACAAAACTTAGGGTCTGCAATGTGAAACTATAGGGACTTCTCATTGACTGCCTTCCTTAGTGTGGTTTGTGGGTCTGTGTGAGGGGGGCACTCTTTGCCTGCTTTCATAAACTTTTTAGACTTCTAGTAAAAGTATTTTACTGTTCAAGATTTTCCTTTTGAGTTTTGGGGACCTGGTCTGGAGGTGGATCTGCTCTACTTCAGGAGGGACAGAGAGAGCACATATCCATCTTTCTGGTGGCATTTGGGCAGTGTCATCCTTGCAGGGCATCTATCTTCAGTGAGCTCAGGACACAGTTGCTGCTATACTCATTCACAGATTCTGACGGAGAAGCAGCTCAAATTGAAGCTTGATGAAGAATACCTTGTCAGAAGACAAGGGAAATATTTTCTATTTACTTTTCTGATATGTGCTGTTAGGTATGGGGGCCTTACCTTTTGAGCAGAAGGCTGCTAATTTCTCACGTGATCTTTATCAAAAAGCACACCACCAGTGAGCGCATACAGTCAGAGGAGCACATCTCAGGCGGGTCGTGAATTATACAGCCAGATGGCCTCAGCTCCCTAAGGATTGCTCAAAAGTTATATAATTCTTTATTCATTAATTTCAAATTTTGCCTAACATTTTTATAGGCATAAAACTTTTCTGCAAGAAAAAAAAATCAATTTTAATGAAAAAGAAAAGCATAAATTTGGTATTATTCGTTTTGCAAGAAAATACAATTCTATACTTATAAAAAATAAAAGAATAAAAGTTAATATTTGTGTTCAAGATATATCCACAAAATGTTTTCGCACCTCATTTATCACACCAATTTAAGTTTTATCATTATTTCCCTCTTACTAAGGTCATATGCCTTAATAGTGACAGAGAGAGCTCAATAGACTATTGTGTCTCTGTCTATTGTAAATATAACAGGAAGCTTATTGCACAGAAGTGCTTTCCTTCTCCTTTTTTTTTTAAATTTATTTTTCTGAATCCTCCATGAGTCTGATCATGTATTTTTAGTCAGCTGGATTCTTTGCCAGTTTTATACAGGAATAAGTATTGGTTTGGAATCTCAGGCTGAAAATTCAGCGGTTGGAAGTCAAGGATTTCAGTGACGTCGATCAACACCAGAAAAGCTTTATGTTAAATGTAGACCAGAAGATTATAAAATAATGGCTATAATTTAGAAAACTTTTTTTTTTCCTTTCAAAGTCCAATCCCCAGCTTGATGCTTGTAACCATAGTATGATTTCTGAAGCAACTGTCACGAATACATTATGGAAGGACAAAGCAAAATGAATCATATATCTATTGTATATGTGTAATTAGATCTACATACTTTTCCTTCTGTTTTGAAAATATTAACACAGCACAGATGGTCTGCTCTAATCATTCTGGCCTCTTCACAGTCCAGGAACAGACCATGTTTGTTTCATTTCCGGGAGGGTCATTCTGTTTCTGTCTCTTCACCTGTCATTTTCCCTGCCCTCCAGCATCCATCAGGTGACTCTCTCTCAAGAAGTCTCTGAGGAGCCCAGTTCTTAAAATGTCAGAATAAGTGTAGCACTTAAGACACATTGTTTAGTCCTCGGCCATGTTGCACCTTGGCGTGAGTGTCCCTCCACAACTAGATTATGGGCCTCCTGAAGATAGGAAACCTGTCATCTGTATCCCTCAGCACAAAGCAGAGCTTGAGCCCTCAGCAGGAACTCATGATTGAGAGCCTGCTTTCTGCTACTTTATTTTTATTATTTAATTGAGTGAAATTCTTCAAGATATAAACTATGCCCTTGAAACCAAGACACCCTTGGGAGCTATATTAACTTAGGGCACATGGGCCCTATTTATTTACTGTTTCAATATACTGAGTTAGCAGTACTATCAATCACACAATCTGACAGTCTTTTAAAAATGCAATGCCTCTTCTGCATCTTTTGGCCCTGTTTCTTCTCTGATGACCTTTTGGAAGCAATGGAGTGGGACTAGGGGAAGAGGAGTACTTGTCATACTCTGTCAGCTTCTAAAACCTGAATTAGAAAACTCAAGGAGAACAAGAATTCCTTTTGTAATTTTTTTTAAAGAATTAAGTAATATTCCTTCCTACAAGTAATGAAAGCACAGGTTTCTATTCACTCTTAGAATTATAGACATGAAATGAGAAGGTGAGTGCTTCCCTGAGGATGATATTAGTTAGGGTAGACCTCTGGTTATATTACTGTTTTCTCTTTTCATTCAGAGGCCATCTGGTTCCAGTGTTTCTGAGATGGCATGGATGAGTGTTTGGGGGCCTGTTTAGGGCTAAGCCCCTAGGAACTCTCAGCCAATGTACCTTTCCAATAAAGTATTCTAAATAGTGCTTCCTTGGCCATCAGGTTTTTTGAAAGCTTGCTTAAGAGATAGATCTAGTGGTGATAAACTTAAAGTAAGAGTCGGAGGGACAAATTAATCCCAAGACAGAACCACTGTCTAAATATCCAACCTAAAGAAGTATAAAATTTTTAAATGTTAACCTTATCCTGTCAAGGAATACAGAAAGCTGAATCCAGCCCAAGATAAAGGGGCTAATAGGAACTTAATGAAGAAACTAGAATAGTGGCCACTTTGGTTGCACTAGGCTAGACCCTGGTCCTTGCAGAAATTTTGAGTGAGACACTAAGACTCGAGTAAAGAATGCATTAGGTTGATCAGGCACATACCAAGGGATCTGAAACCTGAAGCTCTCACAGGTACATACTCAGAAAGCTAAAGAAGTCCTAAAACTGTAGGGGCATTTGGCAGGCATGATTCCTGACCTTCCTTGAAGGTAGTGCTAACTCTCAAGCTCCTACCAGACCTGCTTTGTTACTGGCCTTAGAGCAGGGCGAGTGTTGTTGGAAATTCTCATAAAAGACTCCTGAGAAATCAGGTCAGTTTTTGGCTTTAACTTGACATAGTGTCAGGGTGGCCCAAGACTATTGGGCCAAACCTAGTCCTTGTCTGCCCTAGCATGAACCCAAAACTTCAGTCTCTGAATTACTCTGATGGGTCTTCTGGCTTTCAAGACCTCTCCAGGCAGGAGTAGACTCCAGGATTAGCTTCGAGCAAAATGTATTTCTTTGGAATCCATCTAGCATGGAAATAGCCTTCCCCTGGTTGGCAGCCGGTGTGTTACCGCATTGCTCAACACAGCAAATTCTCTTTAATATATGACTTCAGAGGGAAGGTGGGGCTAAACATGGAGGGCTGAGGGTAGAGGTTTCTCAGAAATGCCATTTTCACAAAGCAGTTATTTTTCTCAGTTGAACAACTTTGAGCCTATTACTTTCATTTCCCTCAAATATCTATCAGGGCTTTGTAACTTAAGAGCAAACAAACTGAAACAGAAAGACATTTTTTAAGTTAATTTTACATTTCGTACAGGATTAGAAACTGTGCTCTGTTCACACACTAGCTATAGCCTGTAGCAAAGAAACTGTGCCTGCTCTTCCAGCACATCGCAGTGATATTTGGTTAGAAGGGGATTAAGGATAAGGAAAAGGAAAAAGATCAGTTTCTATTTGTAGGTGATTTTCAATATCCCCTCTCAGAATCTCAATCACTTCTTCTCTCTTATTTTCTTTTCCATGTGTATCATGGCCTTAAGACTTGTTAGAAACACGAAAGTCCTACGTTCTTAGCAACAGCCATGGATCATAGGTCCACTCAGTAACATTTTATTGCAGCGTCCAGAGCTCCCCGGTCACATCATGCTAAACTTAGGTATAAACAAATAGAGCATGTGAGTTGCAGTGCTGCAAGAAAGCAGCTGAAATAAGGATAAATAGATCTATTGCTTTTATATTGCTGTAAGAAGGATAATTCTGAGAGTTATTATTACTTTTTTTAACTAAGCAAATATGAAAAAGATACTGATCCTTTTCCTGAGCAATTTTGAATAAATTAAATGTGTATCCAGATCTAGTTTCCGATCCAAAAGCCCAAATAAAGTTATGACACTTAGTTGTCAGCCTCTTCGCCTCTTAGAACCCTAGATTGTTCAATTTCACACTTCTGGTGTTATTCTCTCATAATTCATAAAGATGCATCTTGCTTCCCCAACAAGTACTCCTGTAACACCTGCCATGGACTTGAGCATATAGTAAAGCTGTCAAGAAATATTTCCTGAAGAGATTTGCCCTTAATATGAAATTGACATGATAAAATCAAGAATTACTTTTAAAAACCTTTTATAAACATATGCACAATACAACTTATAAAAGCTGTAAATTTGGAAGGTTGCCCTTACCTCTCTTTCTCCTAGTCCCCCACTTTTCCTTTGGAGAAGCAAACAGAGGCTTCTTATGTAACTTCCCAAACATACTACATTTATTTACAAACACACACATAGAGAAATACATATGTACATATCAACGTTAGCAAGGTATGTGCACTTGATTTTCTTTTTACCTAAAATATATCCTAGAGAGTTTTCTATTAACACAAGGAAGTTACTGCATTCTTAAGAGGAAGCTAATGCATTCTATGGATGTACACTTTCCCATACTTTACCATTATAAATCGTATAGCAAGACTATCTTTGTACATGTGTCATTTTATAGATGCTTAAGTATAGCTACAGGATAAATACCTAGAAATAGTATTGCAGTGCAAAGGCATTGACAAATTGCTCTCCACCAACTTTCTCTCTAAGGAACTTACAATGCATGAAGTGACTATTTCCCTGATGTGCCCTGTGATACCTAAGTAAAGGAAATGACATGGTTAATGACAAACTTTTATACAGCACTTAGTGTGCACCAGTCTGATCTATGTGCTTTACATATATTATCTCAAATAAGACTTACAATAACTTTGTGAGAGAGGTACTTATATTATCTCCAATTTACAGATGAGATGAGGCATTTTGCCTCAAGTCACCCGGCTAGTCAGGAGCAGATGGACATCTGAGCCTGGGCTGTCTGGTTCTAGGTGTTCTTAAACTATGACCCTAACCAGCGCTAATCACGGCACTTTTTTTTTTCTTTTAGTATTCTGTATAAGACATGAGAATTTCTTAAGAAATAGATGTTTGTTTAATTGTTGAATAAGGAGAATTGCATCAGACACTGCCATCATAACCCTCCATGCCACAGTCTTCTATAGCACCCTGAGTCTCTGCCCATCTTCCTTGAAAGTATTAGCTCTTGGTTCGTTAGCACATTCTCTAATCTTGTCCTGGTCATAATTTGGAAAAAAATATCAATGTTCATGTAGATGAATCTTGCACTGCCCTTGCCTATCAATTCCTCAACCTCCTCTCCTTCAATGACCTTGCCTTCCACTCTACCTCAGCCTTATTTTTCTATCAGAACCAAGGTTAGACTTATCAACAGTAACTATATCTGCTTTATAATGTCAGTTTCAAGCTTCTTACCTTCAGATCAACAGTTCCAAATTTTGCACTCATTCTCTCTACTACCCCTACTTTACCAGCTCTTTGACCCTACTGGGGTCTACATTTCATTGATTCTGTCCCCACATTAGTGCCCTCCTTTTTTTTTTTTGCACAGCGCCTTTAGATTTCACAGTCCACAGCAACAATCAATCTTAACTAGATTACTGCGCAGCCTCCTGACAAATCTCTCTACTCCCTTGCCCCTTTTCAATATATTCTCGAAACTGCAGGTGACTCTATCAAAATGTAAGTTAGATTAAGTACTTGTCAGTTTAAAATCCTCTAACGTCTTCCCATTTCACTTAGGAAAAAGGCAAAGCATTTTAAATGGTTTATAAGGTCCTATACAGCTTCTCTAATTCATATCCGTTTCCTTCTTCCTCACTCTACTTAAGCCTGACTTCCCTGTGCTTCCTCCAACACTCCAGACATGTATTTGCCCCAAAGTCTTTGTATTTGCTTTATTCCTTTGCCTGCAACATTTTCCCTCCAAATAGCTACATGGCTCCCTCCCTCACTTCCATGTCCCCTTAAGAATAGTATTGCGAGTATGATAATTCTAGTCATAATATTTATTTCTTTTTACTACTGAGCTCAGCATGATGGATTTTCCTTTGTTAACTAAATTCTTAATCAAACTTTAATCACTTACTCTTAAAACTTTGTGTGAAATCAGGCATCTCTCATACTCTTTCCCATGCTCTTCTCACAGGTAATATAAATTCCTGGTCCTGGAGATAGGAGGTTTACTTAAGAGAGCTGACATGGAAATAAGGATACATTCATTCCAGAGCAGTAGGCTTCATTGAGACAATGTTTTCCTTGAAATATGTACTTCCTATTTAATTGTTTGCAGCTTTGTTTGTAATAGCAAAGAACTGGAAACAGCTTTAATATACATAAATAGAAGATAGTGCTTGGCACATTTATACAATGGAATATTAAGTAGCCACTGAAAAGTAATAAAATATAATATGAAAATGTTGATGTGGAAAGATCATCAAACTAAGTGAGAAAGAAATATAAGTGAGAAAGAGGTATAAACACTGTTTGCAGTGTGTGTTTCTCATGTATTTTCTCTATGTAGGTGAATAATAGGGTTCTAGTTTGTAGGATGTAAATCAATCAAAATATTTTTTTTATGTGTATATGAGGAACCCCTAAGAAAGTTTATATTGGGAAAAGAGAGGCTAAGGAGATTTTTAGTGTTCATCGTATTTTCTTTTTTTTTATAGTTTTACTTTAAAATCATGCACATATTTAAAATTTTTGTATTTAAATTTTAAGTTAAATTAAGATAGCGAACTAAGTCATTTAGTATAAACTTAGTTATTCAGTGAACAAGAAATCACTTTAGACTCTTACTGTGAGTGTAGCACCATGCTAGGTGCTGGGAGGCCACAAAGAAGAAACAATCACTGACCTAATGGAACTTAAAATATAACAGAGAAAATAAGATTCTCAAAGACAATGAGAAAAGAATATAAAACACAGATATTTGAGGCCAATGTTCATGAAGTAGATGATAGATGTTATATGAATTGAGACTAGAAGACAAGTTGCCAATTATCATCAAGTAAAAAAATATAATCTAAATTTCATGTTGAAGAAATGTAAAGATTAGATTGGGGGTAGAGGGAAATGAAGATGATAATCCAAGCAGGAGTAACATGCATTGGGCAGCTTTAGAAAGGCCACAGGTAAGAAAATAGCAAGGCCAAAATGTTTTAGAAAGGTGTATTGGTACCAGCATGAGGATTGATAGAAGTGGGTAGAGAATGGGGAAGAAATAAGTTTGAAGACAGAAAGCAAAGCCTGAGTATTTCAGCCTTAGGTCTAAAGAAAAATAAAATTTTGATGGAGAGGAAAGAATGAATTCAAAATATGCTAGAAAATAAAAGCACTCCTATATAGAGCCTGATTAAATGTTAGCAATGCAAAATTATTTTTAGACAATAAATGTTTCAGAAAAAAAAGGTTTTTTTCTTACTTTGAGCACATATTAATATATATTAATATAATAGCATGTCTATCAATTGAGAATAGAAACAGTGTTATAAAAGGCCTATCATAATTACTGATATAGACATAAGTATAAATTAAATATAAATATGTATTCTGTTTAGTAAAATTGACTATACCTTCAAAAACTCAAAAGTACAGAAAAATAAAAACTTAATGTACTAAGAATAATCTAGGTACAAAATTTAAATATAACAGAAAATAGTGAGAAGCTAGGCAGATAGAATGAGAAAAATAAAATACATGCTAACACATTGTCTCTAGAAGGAGATGAATGGTAATATGAAACTCTTAATATAATGTTTCAACATTGACCTTAGACATTAGGATAAAATGTTGTCTCCATGCTTTTCCCCCTGGATTGGCCTAACCCTCTAGGATAGTGTCAAGAGAAGAGAGTGAAACTCAAAGTCTAGACTGACAAGAGCAAGAAGTAGAATCCAAGGTTTAGACTGATAAGGTTGCACTGAACCCCTACACAGAGCATCAGAAGACTGAGCACCTGCTTTTGCTCAGAGAGTATTTCTTAATACTAAATAAGTGTTCTTTTTAAGCAGTGATGCCACAGTAACTAGATGAGACAACTTAGATGTAAAACTACATGATTTATTACTTAATATAATACTCCAAACTGGGTCAGACGGAGTAGCAGTAAATGTACAATGCCCCAAAGGTCTCTCTTACACTTCTTTTTACAAGGTGTCATGTTCTGTCCCTTGACACCATTCTTGGTCTCCATAAAAAAGACTAAATCCTTCCAAAATCCTCCCAGATCCTCCCCTAATGTGAGAAATGTGGTCCCACGCCCTAATTATTGTTCACTTCATTTGGATGTGTTTTTTTCTTATTACAATTTATTTTCATAAGGTAGGATCTTACTTTCAGGTCAATACAGTGAAGCTTTGACTAGAACTCTTAATGCTACCCGGTCTGATTTCTCGTATGTTCTTGCCTACCCTTCTGTGATGGGCTGATTAAGACTTCCTGAAAAATGTCTCCTCTGTCATCTCTGGAACTTGTGAATATGTTATATTACGTAGCAAAGGGACTCTTCTTATATGATGAAGGTTTTGCATCTTGAGATGGGGAGATTACCCCTTTGAGTTTAATCTAATCACACAAGTCTTTAAAAGAGGAGAATTTCCCAGCTGGAGTCAGTCAGTGAGATGCATGTGAGAAGGATTCAACCCTTTGAAGATGGAGGAAGGGGACTATGAAACAAGGAATTCAATTGGCATTTAGAAGCTGAAAAAAGCCATCGGGAAAATGAAACCTCAGTCTTACAACTGTAAAGAACTGAATCCCACCAACAGTCTGAATAAGCAAGAGCAGATTCTTTCCCAGAGTCTCTAGGAAGGAATACAGCATTGCCAACATCTAGATTTTAGCTTTCTTGAGACTCTAAAGGACCTAAGCCCACTCGACTTCTGACCTACAGAAATTGTGAAATCATAAATTTGTGTTGTATTAAGCTACATAGTTTCTGGTAATTTGTTTTGGCAGTAGTAGAAAAGTAATATATGTTCATCGTGTAGTTAAGAAAATGCGTCATTCTATGGGTTTTACTTGTCTCTTGTTCTTGTTCTCCTTTCATTTTTCCCTCAGTGGTTAGCTGGTACAATTATTCTTCATTTCAGATCTAACTCCTTATTGCTTCTGGAAAACTCTGATGCTTATCTATGTTTACTATATAATAGATTCCCTTTCCAATCAATATAGAAATTAATAATTTTAAGTGTTAAAATACTAATAGAGTAATTTATAACAGGATGCTTTGGTCTAAAACAACAAGAAATATAGAAGTGAATAAGATTCCCTATGGCAGAAATTAGAAAATAAAAAAGTCATGAAAGCATTATTTAAAATCTAGAAATCATTTAACAAGTAAACAAAGTAAGAAATATTTTCATTCTAATAATAAATGTAAATGGGTGATTAGTTCATAAAACAAAATCCAAATTACATACTTAAAGAAATACAAAGGATTAAATAGTAAAGCTGTTATGAAAACATACCTGTATAATACATTCAAGTTATAAGAAGGCATTTGTTACAATAATAACATCAGATAATTAATTAAAAACAAAAAAGCATAAAATAGAATAAAGGTGTTAAACTATAGAATTTATGTAAAAGATTTTAATTGGTATGAATTACCTATTAAATAAAATTTTTAGTGAACTATATAAGGCAAACATGTTGTAAATGTAAGGAGGAATTGAAAGAAACCAAAAATTGAAGATTTAATAATATGTATTACTTCACAAAAGAATAAAATATAATGACAAATGTGCTCTGGATTAAAGTGTATGATTTATTTAAATATATTCAAAAAGAAATGCTGCTCTTTATCATTGCTCCTTAATTAGCATGCCAATAAATTCTTGAAACGAAGCATTTTATAGGTCAGATTCCTTATGCAAACTGCTTTAATTAATATTAGAAATTTGTAAAAATAGATTATTAAAATCTAATCATTTAGAAATTTCAGTATTAATTCAATCAGAGTGGAAACACCACTACAATACAGAATATTTAGAAATCAGCAACCACAAAGAAGCTATATAGAATCTGGCCAAAAGAGTACTCATAGATTAATAAATATAAGATTAATAATTTATAGATTAATTAAATATAAGATTAAATGGAAAAACAGAAAATAGTAGAACTGATAAGAACCATAAAATAATCAAATGAGAAAGATCAATAGGTGTATGTTTTTCTAGGAAAATACAAATAACCAAAATTAATTGAAAGAAGATATAACTAAATCAAAAAAGATTAAAGCAATTTTTAACTTATCAAAAAATCATCCTTATGAAAGATCTCTTGACCCCTTCTGAAAACTATATTTGTTCTATTGTTTCTTTTATGAGTCCTAATGCCATTCTAATGAAGATGGGAACAATGTATATTTATGTGCAGCAGATGGTTTCCATCCAAGATAGTTCTAATCAGTACTGAGCTCTAATAGAAATGTGTCCCCCATATTGCACAATATACCACCACAAGAGACTTGTTTGGGTTTTTTTTTGAAGGCAGCCACCCTTAAAAGGAATGAACCAGTAAAGTCCTTAAACCTAGATGAGTTTGTTAGTTAATTTGCTCCATATTGACAAGAAAAATGAGTAGTTTGGGACATACCCTTAAATTGGTTTTTGCTGCTTTCATGCTTCAATTCTTCTGCCCCTTCTTCCTTCTCCCTTTCCAAATCACTTTCCAAATGATCTACCTTCACTGAAGCCTTTGTTATAGACAAAGAGGACCTAAGCTAAAATGAGAGAGAAAAAAAGTAATGTCCTAAAAGGAAAGATGAAATTATGTTTTACCTAGAATCTAGCTTTTAATATAGATGTTAGAAATTACTGAAGAGTAAAAATTTAAGGATCTAAAATCATAACATGTAGAATCCTACCTACTTTGAGTGGATGGACCTAGTCATAGGATAGAAAAAATATTCTTCAGTTATTTCACTTCTTTTGCTTTCACTAGTTCCTATTAAGTAACGACTAATTAGAAAACCCATTTGCACACTCATGAATAAACTTTCCCCTGTGAGAAAATATTCCCCTCCAATTTTTAAGAATAAATCACATCTGATGCTGTTGATGTACATGAGTTTTACTGGTTTTTAAAACACACACACACACACACACACACATATCCTTAGGTTTAGAATAAAAAATCAAAAAACAAATTTCAAGAAAGTTAGAGATAGAATGACAATCTTTGTATAAAAACTCTTTGGCGCTTTTTCAAAAAATTTAAAACATCATTTAGCAAGAGAAAGTCTGTGTTAACACTCTCCACGCTTTCAGAGAAATTAACACTTCAGCAGATGTCAGTGATGCTTTTTTTATTATTCTTTAAGTGATGGCCTTGCTCAAATTCAAGCTTTAGAGCAAATTCTCTAAATGCACATTTATGGACTCTAATAACCTATTGTAGAAAATGTCTAAATGACTCAGTTTGGGAGAAAAAATAAAAAGCAAAAATTAAAAGCAAGGGGATGAAAAAGATGAAAGCCTACGGTTGGTATTATTGTTCACTGGATTTTTTTCCCCCCTCAGATCATCATTTTCTTTACAGCATGCCATAAATACATATCTCTATTTTATAAGGTATGTGCTACTGCACCACAGTGACCAAAAGGAGATTTTCCTTTTGACTGCTTACTGTCTGTCTTCCTGGCAGTGCTAGAAATGAACAGGGATGCAGACCTGAGACAGGTTATCAATCCTGGACAGAATGACCTGCTCAGAATTGAGGGTATCCACCGCTCTGAGAATGGTCTGGATCTGGACAATTATAAGGTCAATCAAGAGAGAGAAGGTCTAGATCCTGGGGAAAGATAAATAAGCACAAAGCTAGAAACAAATTCAGATAGTCAGAAACAGTGGTATGTCTGACCTGAGTGATATCTTACATAACTGCTTCATTCTTCCTTTCTCTGAATGTGAAGAGATATTGTAATTGTATAGCATACATCTTCAAGTCTTCGTTTTGGCTATGGAGAAAAGTGTAAGAAATCTGATTAGATTTTACACTCAATTTTACCCTTTTTAGTTTTCCTCCTGTGAGTCAAGGGAATTGTACACGAACACTAACTAATTGTCTAGGGGTTAGCGAATCTATTATTCATCACCGATGAGTCCAGAACTACAGTCTATTTTAGGATCCACACTCTGGTCTAATTTTCCTTTGTGTGGGGGAAGAGCAAACCGATGCACAAATGAAAATTCTTGTTTCACAAGGGAAAACAATATCCAAAACCAATTTCTCTGATCCAAAAATAATCAGGTCTCCAGCTGGTCGATTTCCATTATGGATTTCCCTTTTTATGCAAAAGCTGCCAGAGAGGAAAGTTGTTAAATATACCCCAGGATAGAGGCACCATTACCCTGCAGAACACTGCATCCAGAGGACAGCACGTGCATGCCATAATTCCTCTAGATTGCCAGAGGAACACTTTATGGAAAGTATCTGATGGCATTTTTTTTTTAACTCCCTACAATCTGCATTGAATGGGACTTCCTTCTCTTACTGTTTCATATTTATAGACCAAGAATCTAAATAGCCTGGCAGCGTTCTAGTTAATCTGATTATCTATCTCGGACCGCCAGATTAAACAATTCACTTCCAAGCTGAAATATGATTGACCTGATGACCTAGTTTGGTGGTCTGCAATCATCTAATTGAGATACATATTTCCAAATCTCCATTTCATGGCCATATTACAACATTTGGAACCACTGCTCTAAGTATCAGTCCCATGAGACCTAAACTGGATCTGATGCTAATGAGTTTAGTTGCACACATGTTGCATGCTCACAACCTCCTTTACTGCCAAAAGTTCAGTTACAGAAGTAGGTACAAGATACAGGGATTGTTAAAGAATTAAGACTAAAAGGCATTTTGAAGGGCTGTGCAAGGTCATGCCTTCGTAGTGAAGGAGGAACCGGAATATCTCAGGAATAGGGAAAACTGATGATTTTCATTTTCTCCTCAGCTTTGCTGGGGTCTTGAGTTAAAGTAGCCAACAGAGTAATGTGGCATCAGCAATTACTGAGAGCAAGCTCTTTGTAGGGCACTCTCTGATTGGGTCTAATGTTTCTCAGGAATCCCATTAGAGTTTTCATTTGCAGCGTGCTGGAGAGACAGCCAGGCTGCCAGAGAGCCCCACCTCCTCGGCATGTTCGGGATGGCAAGGCTGCCAACCAGAGTGGCCCTGAGCCCAGGCTGAGTGGCCAGAGCTGCCCCAGCTTGGCTGTGGAAACAAGCCCAGTCTGAAAATCAGCAAAGCCCTGGTTGCAGGCATTTTTGGTCGTGTAGGTTTAATTTCTATTCTAAGAAACATCTCTGAAGCAAGCAATGAGCAGTCTATAACAGATCTTCTTTATATTTTTCCTCCTTATATGTTAATCACTTCTAAATAAGAAGTACTTTTCCCCTCATAGGTTTAATTTCAGGTAGAACACTCAACAAGGAAGGAAAGTTGTGACACAGAATTGTTGTGAAAACTGAATATGACTAAGAGGAATCAAGTCATAAGATGAGCTTTGACATCAAGAATTTTCCTCATTGCCACCCTTGGTACTGAAACCGCCCAGGTACACACCACATAAAAGAGCATGTTTATAAAGATCCACTTTGTCACTGTAACTTAGACATCAAAAATGAATGTGCAGTTCTAAGTAATTTGAATCTCATAACCAAGGTAAAAAAAAAAAAAAAAGAACATCCAATATTTTTATCTAAAATGTAACAGAAGATATTCATACATATGTATAAGAAGAGAAGCAATATGAAAATAGTGAAATAATACAGAAAAAATAAATTATCTTAAACTGCAGCCAAATGAACTTGTGTTACACATTAGAAACTTTCTAATTCTAACTGGAAAATTTATTGAGGAAAAAAGTTTCTATATGATTGTCAGAATTTTTTTTTAGGTACGATTTTGCCAATTTATTTATTTTACTTAAAAATTTTTGGAAAGACTCGTTTACAGAGAAACAGATGTGGGAACTAAATGATTTTTAGAGTTCCCTGGTAAATCTGTACTTTTACAGTCTCTGTCTTGATAGTCTACATGCTTTGTGTAGCTGGGAAGCTAAATTACAAAGGGCACACTAGTCTCATACCACTTTTTATTCACTCTTTAAAATTAAGAAAGTGCTTCCTGGAAGCACTCAAAAAAGTTTAGTAGAACAAACATTCAGAGTGATAAGAATCAACAGTTATGTCCATATTATAGTGGCGTACTAGGTTTTGTAGATCATGGATTTCACCACAATTATCTTTCCCTTTTCTCACCATCTTGCCACTTCTGTTCACTTTCATCACAATTTCTCAAACTCACCACAATTAGAATAGTTATTGTTGACAGGAGTTTGAATTTCAAAACTAGAAAGTATTCTTGAATTGTTAAATAAGGCTGAGAAGAATGTTATTTGGTGCAGGAGAGGAGGGAATTCTAAGTACCTGAATGTGTCAGAAGGCCACCAGGTCTTTAAGACACCTGTCATGAAAGCTTCAAGAGTGGGGATTCTCTAGTAGCTACCACTCAAGTGAAGGGCTTTTGGGGAGATGACCTAAGCAGTCTGAGCCATTATATTCTTTATGACTGGAATATCTAGCTCTTTTGTCTGATTAGCAAAGAGGCGTTGTCCCTAGTATCAGATTGCCACTAGCTCCCTCTGAAAGGTCACTACCTCCCTAATTTTTGACTTCATGTTACCTCTCTCTGTGTTTTCTGTAGACCTCTGGAATGTGGGTTAACATGACGTCAATTATATACACTCGTAAAGAGTTAGCAGTTTTCCTGAACTTCATTTTCATCTTAACCCTTTCTCAGTGATTGTGGCAAATACAACAAAAATAAAAGTTTATGAAAACAAGGAAAAAGTGGGCTTGAAGGATATTGAGGCCAGAGGTGCTGGGAACTAATATTAAGATACAACACAAGACACTAGTATTTAATGTTCAACCTAGAATATGCCAGAATGCTCCTCAAAATACAGAAACTCATTTTCATTGGATTATTTTATCAAAATCAGACTAAATGAGACTGTCAGAAGCTCTGCATTCTGCCAGTAATTGCATATGCCATCTATACTGTGATCCTTAGCAGAGGTTGTTATTATTAAACAAAGTGTTATGAAGCGCCTGAGTGTCCCCATGTTCTATGGATATTTTTTAAAAATATGATTTCTGTTCTGGCTGCCAAATAAAAAGCAAACAAAAATTACATAAAAACACAAGCAAAGCAAAGGCTGTTACATTGACCACCCTGAACTATCATTGCTCTTCATGATTTAAACACTGGTGTTCCAATATATTCCATTTGCTGTGTTTTAATAATGGGTTCTCATAAGGACAGTTCTTAGGGCTGGGTACCATTGTTCAAATGTCTAAATGTTCTCAATATGAACTGGGCTCAAGGTACAACCCTATTAGCTTATGTTTTTCTGGGGATGGAGATGAGGAGTTCGCTACCAAGACTTGAAGTGAGTGTAACTGTCCTATCCAAGTTGCTCCCCAAGGCCCGCTCCAGGCAAAGATGTGAAGCAAGTGAAATGTGCTTTTCCTGCTCTAAGCTTTCTCATTTCTATTCTTTCCCATTTGTCAGCATTCACTTCCCTCAGCTTTTTAACCCTGTCAAAATTTACTCTCAGAAAAAGAGCTCTTTGAAATCATTTTAAGTTAGAATGAAATTCTGGGTCACTTCTCCCAGGGACATTTGTATTTTAATTTCCAGTGCTAATTGCAGGATGAAATGTTCTGCCCCTTTTGAGGAACTCCATGCATCGTTTGGCAGGTTAGGAAAAGATTCTGGAGTGACACCAAAGAAAGCCTTCTCAGCACTCTGGAACACACATGAGTTCACACACACACACACACACACACACACACACACACTCACATGGAAAGAAACATTAACACATATCACCTCTCCAGTATCTGATAGGAAGCACGGTAACAATCATTTGTATGTTTCTCACTAAATTTTGTACTTCACGTAAGTTAGACTCAAGAAAGAAGTTAAGTTTTTCCATCAAGGTCACACCACTATTCAATATCAGATCCAAGAAAAAGCTTGGTCAACACCCAGGCTCTTTTTCCTGTACATTCTAATTATTTTTTGTTGATTTGGGTTTGTACTGAACGTGTTAATGGATGTTTTCTGGGCTTAAATCCACATAAAAAATCAGAGAAGCCAAATGAGAAAACTTACATGTAAAATCTCAGAAATCCCAGAGAGAAGCCAGACCAATATCAATGTCTGAAGTCTTCATTCATTTTCTTTTACATTTCTGAAGAGATGTTTCATTTACCATCTCTGTGTCATCTCTTGTTTTGGTTAACAGATAGTGTTACTCTTTAATTATGGATGGATCTCTCATAACTGCTGTGCTGTGAGGCATGAAACATTTCACATCACAAGACCTGGCATTCTTACTATGAATTACTAAATATTTATTTCCCTGAAAATCTTCAGCAGGATCTGAGTACTCGGCTTTCACGTTGGAAACTTTCCCTCTCTTATCAATTTCATAATTACTATGAGCTTTTTGTCTTATCACTGTTTTTTTAAGATCATAGGCAAAACTAATATACTGTCCTTTCATGAATACCCCTGCATTCTCTAATCCCTATGGAAATGAGTGTTTTAACATTAGATGGACTTAATAGATACTTAGCATAGGTAAAAAGCCTTTGATGTAGATACTTCTCAATATGTGACATTTCTCTGCATAACTACACTTTAATTACCTATGTGCATAGCAACAGGGAAAGGCCATAAACATAATTTCATACCTCAATGGTTGCTGTATTAAGCAAAGAGTATTTTAAAACAGTAGTTGACTTCATTAGCACAGCAAGTCACAAGTTTGAAAATTATCTATTTTCATTTATGCAGTAAGAACTAGTGGCTTCCTATCACATATGACAGGCCCTGTTCTTAAGCTGGGGAAACAACAGTGAGCAGATTATATATCTCTGCGCTCTTATAGGCTAGTTGAGGAGACAGGTATTAGTCAAATGAAAATGCCAAAGAATGTATGACTACAAATGGATATATGTGCTATAAAGGAAAGGAAAGAAGAGGAAAGAAAGGAAGGAAGATAAGAAGAAAGGAAGAAAAAAGGAAGGAAGGAAGGAAGGAAGGAAGGAAGGAAGGAAGGAAGGAAGGAAGGAAGGAAAGAAGGAAGGAAAAAAGAAACAAGTATCTATGAGAGTTTATAACAAAGTGACCTGCCCTAGAATAAGAATTTGA
Source organism: Eonycteris spelaea (assembly GCA_003508835.1). Lineage (NCBI taxonomy): Eukaryota > Metazoa > Chordata > Mammalia > Chiroptera > Pteropodidae > Eonycteris > Eonycteris spelaea. The sequence continues at coordinate 2,420,387 of PUFA01000167.1, forward strand.
GGAAGTAAGGGCAAGCTTCTAGAGAAAGGGAGCTCAGAGCTGAATCTGAAGAATTATTAGTATTTATATAAGGGAGTGAGATGAAGAAGAGCCTTATAGACAGGATAGTAAGATTGGAGGCCTGGCATTTACAGAGAATGGAGAGTTTAGAAATTGAGAGAAGGCGGTTTAGCCTGAGCTCATAGACCAAGTGAGAGAGTGGTGATAAATGAGACCAGGGAGATAAGCAAGGCCAGACCAGGTGGACATTGAGGCAGTGCTGTTTTTCACTTTAAGAGCAATGGGAGCTACTGTGGGGTTTAAGAGTGGAGATAACATGATTGATTGGCTTTGTATTTTGAAAAGATTTCTTTCTGCTCCTGGCAGAGCTTGGGCTTGGTGAAAGAGAACACAATTATTAATTTTGTTCTCTAATGTCCAATTATTGTTAAGATTTGATGGGAGAGAAAAATGAGGAAATGCTTTATAATGTTATTAGGGAATTTATTTATTTCTACTTTTTTTCTTTCTTCTATCAAAGCTGGCTTATTCAAATAGGAAAATCTATCTGGCAAATAAATGTATTCACTGAGCTTCACTTAAAACAATATATAAAAAGATGTATAGATGTATAGAAAACTTTGACTCCCCGAACAGAGTTGGAAGAGTGATAGATAATAACAATAGTCAAGTATAGATTTATAAGCTAGAAGAAAATTTCTTTCTTTAATAAATGTTGTACAGGGAAGACATGATGTATTTCCTTACTAACAAAGATATTCTAATCATCTGTGGAATTTTCTTCTAAGACATATGGATATTTTATAGAAGCATGGAATCAAAAGGAGACTCTTTACCCAGACAGAGGTACACCGAAACATACTAGACAGATGTTTATAATATTTCTCTTAGTGCTAAAAAGAGATACATATTTGATTGATTCATTCATTTATTTATTAAACATCTTTTTATGGTCTTAATTCTATGTCAAGTACTGGTTCTAGAGATACAGCAGAGAACGAAAGAGATAGTTTCTGTTCTGGTGAAGCTTATATTTTGAGTTGGGGTAGGTACAGAGAGAATCAAGGAAATATATATTATGTTAGATGGTGCAAAAAAGGGGGATGGGATTTCTAACCCACAATTGATATATATTTATTTATAAATCATAAGTAATTTATAAATAAAATTTATTTATTAAGTTATCACCAGTAAGATTTTCTCTTGATATACATATATATACACATATGCATTTATGTATCTGTACATGTATATATATATTGAGGGAAAACCTCACTGATGAGATGGAACTTGAGAAGGTCAAAATGCTGATACCCTAAGTCAAAGAAAATCAAAGAAACTCTTTCAAAATTATCTATGCACTGGGAAGAGACATACAGAATCACCTTAATTGTTATACGATTTTTTAACATCATGTTGAAATGTTGTTTCCTTGGTATTTGAAATTGGGAGATGATGCCAGTGCTATCTCACCTACAATTGCCACCCCCTCTTCTACTTTATTCGTAATTGCTTGTGGCTGATCTACTTCTGGCTCTGCCTGCAGTGCTCACTATTTGATGGTTATGGATGCCAGGACAGTGTGTTTCAGAAAAGATCCACTTTGTTTGCAACACAGTTTAATTATAAAAGAACTTTTAAAACTAATGTTTCCTTGCTAATTTCTTTCTCAAACTTGGTTTCTCTCTCTTGTTTAGCAGATGTGTTTTCATTACACACTCATTTGGCAATTTTGAAACAAGTTCACAACAGCCCATTTTCAAAACAAATCTGCACAAGTATCCAAACTGCGAACTTGACTTTGAGCTTTACAGCTGCAACAACAAAGGATAAATAGTTTCATTTTTAAGAATTACCAATATGAGCTTGAAGATTAAAAATTATTTTCAGGGCTTGTTTCATTAAACACAAATACCTGTCCTGATGTTCAGAAACAAAATATCAAAGTATCAGTGATTTCAAAGTATTTATTTAAAAATGTACTTCTTCAATTAATAGTATGAAAATACATCAAGTCAAATCTAAGCACATTTTAAAAATTGCTTTTATATAAACACATCAAAGTAGCAAGTCTGTCATTGGCTATAATATCTTATAGTAATATTTTTAAATAAATCAAATTGTTCAAAGTGCATATATGGATTTGTATTACAAGCTATACCTGTTCTGTTAATAAATGAATTAATTGATAAAAGCAATGTGAATGAAATAATAATCTGAACTTATTTCCAACTAGACTGTCAAAATAAGGAAGCAAAAATACAAAAAAAGGAATGTGCCAAGGTGCACACACAACAGATGGCTTTCAAGTCATTTGATTGGACATTTCTTGAGTATAAACAAGTAATTTGCTGAAAGGTTCCTATCACAGGATCCCTGATTCTCCTTAATGACCCTTAAAATTCAAAAAACACATGCAAATAAATAGTCCACGTTCGGGCTTGCCTGGCTTCCAATAATATTTGATATATTAGGTAATGCATTAAGGACAATCAATATAGTTGACATCTCACTATGGCAGTGATGTTTATTTATCACATGAAATTCAACTCTTTTATTTTTAAAAAAGTGTTAGGAAGTTTAAAATTTTTATTTATTTCTTATTTGGACCAGCATAGAACTATTTAAGGGGAAATTCAAGAACTTACATAAAATTATTGATGTGATTTAAATATTTGTTTCCTTAAGTGAAATTCTGAATATCATGATATAGAAAGTTTGGCTCTAAGACAGTTGTTCAACATGGTCTGAGATTTTTGTCTAAAATTAAATTCAATCAAGGATTTATGAAAGATAAATTACAAAAAATAATTCACACATATAAAGCTAACTTATGCATACAAACTTTTTCCCCATGCTATTATTACTTCCGTCAGAGTGAAAGGTAAGGTCACATTGTAAATATTACTGTTACCCAAAAATTAAGAATACGGAAATTAGGTATTGAATTAAGTTCCAGAGTTATATTTAAAATTAAGTAGGTGTTTGACTCTTGGAATGTCACTTTCCCTCCTTATTCATAGTCCATAACAATGTTACAAAATACCTTTAAATGTATAATAATTGCTATTCAATTGAATAGCAATTAAAATTTTCCAAATTTTTAAATGGTAGACTATAGGAAATAGTAAATATTAACTCAGCCCTTGATCATGTTTTCTTTTTACATTAAGTTTTGTTACAATTTAATTCTATCTAAGCTGAAAAGAATCATGCACTTTGGTATGATATGTTTGAAAAAAAGTTCCAAAATGAAACAACACACACAACTAATTACCTTAAATTGCATTGAGAAAAATCTAAAGCAGTAACACCTTAGGACACTTGTGCAAGTTACCTGTCTCAGTTTGGTCATTTATCTTTATGTTCCTTTAGGTGAATAACAACACAAACTTATCAAATTCTGCTCTACATAAACACATTAAACCTTAACCAACATTCATTAGCAAACAGGCACTTAAGTTCATGCAATCTCTTCTTTAAACTTTCTGTCCTTTTAGGAGCTCTAACTATAGATTTGTGTGAATTGTCACTCACAACAAACCCCAGAGTCTAGAGGCAGAATTCTCTTACTCTCTGGTTGCTTCAGGCATCCAGAAGTCATTTGCATTCAAATGGGTGGATTTGTCTCAGAAATATCTTAGCTAAATTATGAATATGTTGAATACCTTCAATTAAACCCATTTCTAACATTTGTGACAGTGATTGAAAAGCCACTGTTTTCACCTATTAACCCATTTCTAACCTAGTAATAAAGTAGTTAGCAAATTCTTGGCTCTTGATGGAGACAAAGATAACAAAGGCACTTTGAGGTGTCTCTAAAGGGGGCTTCAGGAATAGCTTATAGCCTAGCCTGAGGAATGCATGTATAACATCATACAACACAAAGAATTTTAAAATCTGATGAACTAGTCTCTGTTTAACTTATTATTCATTAGGATATTACTGTCATCAACCATATGTCTTGAGATCTACTTTAATGAGAAAAAATGAGAGCTAATTGTAATACTTTCTACTGGGAAAAATTTTGTCCAGACTTCTTAAATTTCTTTTGTGTCACTTTTATAGTGCAACACATATTGTACTAATACATCCACACTGTTGAACTCAGGCTTGGGTATATGAAGGCCTTTGGTCAATGAATGTAAGTGGAAGTGGTTATGTAACACTTCTGAGCAGAAGCTTTAAGAGACAGTATGTATTTGATTATTCTTTTTTCACTCTATCATAAGATTGATAATGTTCCAACTGGATGATTCCTATTCTTGGGTCCAAAATTAAATAAAATATGGAGCAGAGTGGCATTTAGTTATTCTTTCAAGTAAGTAAAAATGAAGTTCCACAAAGAAAGTTGGATAAGTACCTTTCCTGGAGATCACCATCATACTTCTTTGTGCAGTAGGAATGCCTTAAGTGTACTTCATATTCAGTAGCACAGAATAGTAAAAAGATATATATTCAAGGATAGAAACAGTAAATAAAATTTATTTATTCATCAAGGATCTTAAATAAAACTGACTGTTTTTAGAAACTGGGAGTACATACTGATGAAAAATATAATGACTACTAGTACAGTTTGATGCTGCTGTCTTGATTTATGCCAATTCATCAGAGGGTTTATCTATAATATCTTTTTCAACATCAGCATAAATGTCAACACAATGAAAGAAAAACACAGATAGCATTGTAGTATTTTAGAAATAGATTTACCACTCAGATACTCTGAAATGGTCTAGGGGACTGAGGGGCTCCACAGAATATATTTTAAAGACTACTGTTCTGTATCAATAGTTCTTAACTTTCGTTTTGTTTTTAATGTAAAAACAAATAGAATTGTAATATCGACAAATTAATAAAAAGAACTATTATGGTAATAATAACTGCCATCTATTCAGAGTATCTAATGTGACAAATATAGGCTAAATATCTTAAATACAATATCTTATATAACTTGTACTGGAAAAACAGTGAGAGATATATTATTATATCTATTTTGTAAATAAGGAAATTAAGAAATGTGAACAGATTGAGTAGTTTTCTGAGATTACCTAACTTGAAATTTGTGGAATTGAGACTACAACTCTGGCCTTTCTGATAATAAAAACTTAACTACTCTAAACCACTAGGTTACTTCGTTTTTCAATAAAAATACATATTTGAATATAAATTTAAGTTTATTCAGAAACCTTGAAAATCAATCTATATAAATAATTATTGTTTTAGAATCTAGATCACTTATAAATATTCCAAGGAAGACTTCCTCGGATGATTTCCAAGCAACATCGTTTGTATTTTTTGCTGTAGAAAACATCAATTTTTGCCTTATTCATTGATTCCTGCTTCTACATCACTCACGACTCTGAAAATTTAGTCTCCCATCTAATGGGGGCTTACTTTTAAGATTTTGTTGGAGAACACTGACAATGTGCCTTTTTAAAGTCTAGACGTATTTTTCAAGCAGATGGCATTTCATGGTTTCATTTAATACGCATGCTCACTTGAGACCCTCGTATCATTCTGGATTAATCAGATATAACTTTCTTTTCCAGAGGTTATTTCCTTCCAGATGTTAAGCTTATGAGAATAGGAACATGTCTCTTGCATGACATCACTGGGGCTATTCCTGATAAGCAAGACATGGTGATGAGGGGATGTATCCTGCCAGGGAAAGATAATCTAACAAAGTCTATTCATTTCCTAGTTAAGTCGATTCTTTCCTCTCAGATAACAAGGTCTTGGAATCTGTGGGAACTCTGTTCCAACAGTGGCAAGCAAGAGTCTAGTGAATCACTAACATTTAGGCTGAAAGAGTTTGGCTGGCCACTACAAGTAGTATATGCTAGCTGTGTGAATGCTGCATTTTCCTTGTGGGCAGAAGAACATGATGCCTGGCTTTGGCTACAACTCACACCCACTCTTGGACTTCGACTTACAAAAGAGGAGTATATATTACTACTGAAAACATATATAACCCTGTATTTTTATATATTATAAGCATTCATGCTTTCATTCAACAAATAGTTTACAAATACTTATTGCCCACACAGGTGTTAAGACCTGGGAAGTGACAATAAACATGATAGTAGGTTCCTGACCTCAGAAAGCTGCTGTCCACGGAGGGATTCAAATAGTAAATATATAATCATACACATCGTGGTTGACTGCAAACAAATGTTTTAGTGGGGTTCTTCTTGCCTTTGGTTGCTTATAGGAAAAATGATCTCAGCGGAAAGGAAAATTTTTCTTTTGGTTCAGGACCATTAAAACTACCTGTCTGGAAGCTTGAAGGATTTATGTTTGCAGTTGTGAAATTTTTATTTGGACTTCTAACCAAGTCTCACTCTAAGAAGCAGTGTCATATTTGCAAGTGTTTAAAACAAGTAATTAATTTGAGGGCAGTATCAGATTTCAGCCAGCATTGATAGGAGTTGGCTTCCCCATCACTCCACTGTTATTATCATTTAAGAACTAAATCTACAGTCAGATTACTGTTTCATTCTTTCTTATTTGCTCAGTAATCTTAAATAATTGTATAACACTATTTAAAGAGGTGCTCACTTGTATTCTTCCAGAACATATTTTTCAGTCTTAAAAAAAATCCATTTTTATCTTAATTATATTACTGAAAGCATTTTTCTCAAAATATAGGTGATGATACTGTACAGAACTCCAAAATTACAAATATACTGCTAAAGAACACAAATGCATGCAGGTATAATTAAAACTTTTTTGATAGCCAAAAATGTTAGTGATTCTTAGATAGTTGTTACTCCAAGAAATACATATTACAGATTTCTAATAATTAATTATTAAAGTGTCTACAGAGACTAGTGGTAACTGTGGAGAAGCTAGGTTAACTTTCCATTATGTTTTGTTATCATTATGAATTTTTGTTTGATTACTGAAAGAGGGGAAAAAATTGTTGCTGACTCAATAGTGTAACACCAAATAAGAAAACAACTTACTAAATATAATGTGTGACTTTGTGAGAGATTGAAAATTTTAAATGACTGTCATCTCAAAGGAAAAAAACAAGAAGCACAGAAATGAGCCTCCATTTGGCTAGAGAAGTTGATGGGAGTGCTCTGTACTCACTCACAGGTTTCTCTTCTTTTGTGCTCTCTACTTTACTGATCCTTTGGTGGCATAAATGGCTCACGGCTTTCTGAGAAGCAGTGTCTCCAGCCAAGGTCTGTCTGCTGGGCCTGAAATTCAACCTTGAGAATGATACAACAAGTTGAGTTTCTCATCAGAGCTGAGGTTAGGTCTGTGGGCTCAGAAGTGATTTTTGTAAATAAAATAATGTCTCTGCTACTCTATCCAAATCCAGTTCCCTGACTTTATCGCTGGTCACTGGAGTCACATTTTAATGAGCACATTAAGGATCTAGAGCAGATTTCATTAGTTACTGGAAGAACTTCAGATGTTTCCTATAAGTAAGTGGTTCTCAAACTTTAGTATACATTATGATCACCTGAAATACTTGTTAAACTACTGATCATTGAGCCCTGTCTCCAAGATTTGTTTCATTTCTCCAGAGTAATGCCCAAGAACGTGTCTTCCTCACAAGTTCCCAGGTGATGCTGTACATAGACCACTTTGAAAACCAAAATGAAATGTAACATTTGTTTAGATTCCTAATTTCCTTTTCATTTCTCCCTAATCTGTGTGTTTGTCTTTCCTTGTTTATAGCTAGATCTCCTGGTTTTAGGTTTTGGAAACGTGAAGGCTAGGTCCCGGGAAGCATTAAAAGAGAATCAATGACAAGTAGAAGACCACAAAAGATGAAAGAAATGTTGACAAATGGGATTCTTTACACTTCTATTATGCATTTATAAAATCATATTAAATTTACTTTCCACTTATAGTTGCTATGAAAATCTTACAGAGATTTCTCTTATACCAATCTAATGGATTACAGAGCCACCGTTTCTAGTCCTGTGGAGCTGTATGAAATATTAGTAATAAGAATGATTCACTCTGACTGTTTCCTTCTAAAAAGGTTAAGGAATATTTTGCTTTATTAATCATCTTTCTCTTGTTTTTGTAGAATTTGAGAATTGCACATTGCCCAACAAGTCATTTTTGGAATATAATGCGATATAGTGTATAGTAGACCCAGTATGTGAGTGGTAATTCTGTTTTTAATAGCTATTTTCTAACACTGCTTTGGCATATAAGAACATTATTAAGAGGAATGGCTACATCTCAGTTCTCTGAGTACTTTTTAAAAAAATAAGCACTGGATGAACATTTCTCAGGGTAAATACTGCAATCTCAAAATGAGTCACAATGTTCTTATTTTTTTAGAAATTAGAAAAAAGCCCTTCAATTGCAGAAATTCAATAAACTTTGGGCCACTTGAAATGAGCAATTGATGGGTGACAGAAGGATCTATTCAGCTAATCATAAGCAGTATCTAGAGACTCTCTCTTCTTACAAGTAATTTTCTATTTTGCCATCTTTTAAGAAATGGCCATTGATACAAACTACTAACAAAGCCCTTTCGAGTCTGAGGATGGATTTACTCATTTAACATTATAGACCATCCCAATAAGGGTATGTACAGTTTCTATCACCCCTGTAACTAAATTTAACCTCGTATTAGAAACACTTCACCTTGTTGGGTATATGCATTTTTAAAACACTCATTTTAATTTGAAATAACTATTTTTTTATATTTAACCCAACTTTAATACAGAGTGACTCTGGAGATACTCTCCCAAATACCTCAATCAGGAGGCCATTTGTAAGACATCCAAAGACAAGTGACCACAGGCATGAGGCCTGGGAAGGGGTTTTGAAACAGCAGCCAAAGAAAACTGTATCTTGTTAAATAGGCGTGTTATTTAGAAACAAAGTTGCCCTTTTGAGAACTGTGCTTTGGGAATATTTCCAACTTTGGGGTGACATTAAGCAAAATAAGAGTTAAAATGGAGTCCTTCAACCTTGTTTTCTAATGATGTTGGAATTTAGGCATCAGGCTCTCTGCCGGCGGTGCCATTTTAGGACTGGGACAGAGAAGCAGCTGAAGGGAAAGAAAAGCATTTTGCTAAGACAGGATGTGCCTATGTGCTTGCTCTCCACAGCTGCGTCCTCAAAGAGGATAAATGAGGGCATATTTACTTATTAATCAACCAAGAGGGATCATACGCACAGAAAAAAAGTTCCAATCAAGTCAGATGTTTTGGTCCTTATGTGCAATCCCTAATTGCCTGGAAATGTGCCTGCAATTCCTAGAGTTGGCCCCAGGCCTCTGTTGTTATGAGTCCAGTCAGAAAAGCAGAAGCCAGTCCCCCAAATCCTGTCTATAGCTAGAGCCTCAGATCTTGACATACTCAGCTATCTCTTACTGAATTTGCCAGAAGGAAAGTGGCAACCAGATTTTAAGTGGCTGGAGGAATAGGGTTGGGATGAAGTTGTGGAATACGTCATCCCTTTCAGAAGAGTCTTACTTAGTTTGGTTTATCTCTGGTTTTTGTTTTTTACATGACACAGGAGATATTTTGAAGACTACACATTCAATGAATGTCTATGAGACCATGTAAGTCCACTTTTGGCTGAGTTCCTTATGAGCCTGAGAGAAGAGCTATTTCCAGTTTGGAGTGATTGTAAGAGGAAGCTGTGCCACGGGATTTAGACAGAAGTTCTTCACAGCAAGGCTTTATTATTTAAAGACAAATTCAGAGATACTTTGATTTGCTATGCTGTAAGGGGCTGTAGATTCAGTCTCCCAGCTCATTCTTTATTTTCCCAAAGAGTAAACAAGGCTGAAGAGGGACCATTACTTGTAGAGGTTACTCAGTGGTAGATCCAAGACTAGTTCCCAGCATTTCGATTCTCAACTACAATACTTGAGTTTGAAGTGAATTTCCAGACCATTCATATTCAAATGTAAGAACCAAAACACGTTCTGAAGTGAAAATAAGAATTTTCCCCAGAACATTTGATTGTTTTGTCTTTAGAGAATAAATCAAGTTTTATTATTTGCAATATATTTTTGAAAAGGGAGAAAGATTAATTAAGGCAAATACATGTTTATCCTGTAGCTATAGTGGAAAAGTGACAATACTTCAGAAAGGATTTAAAAAAAACTTAGAGTACATTAGTTATGCTTGGAATTTCATGTCATGGTAAGGCAAATTGTGAAGATGGATTTGGTTGAGGACTGGGAAGAGATAAGAATTTATTATTAAAACCCTCTTTTTTGCAAGTATGTGCTTCCTTTCAGCTCTCTATGTAGGACAAAGTATTTCTCATATCCTTTAAACCATAGGGATAAGTGCCTGAGATAAAGTTTAATCTTCATGCTTTGGACAAACTAGACAAGCCTCCACCCAGGCACATGTGTAATAATGAGATTTACTAAGATCTTTCCTGAAAAAAAGGAAGGCTCCCAAATTAAATTGTAAAATGATTACATGTTAACCAACTTTTAAAAGAGGTTTTCCTGAATAGATTTTTGCACAATGGGGCAGAGTTTTAATGTTCATAAGTGTGGTTTGTTTTGGAAGTTTTAATAACGTTTACCTTCTTGGCAATCATAAATTTTCTTCAAGGATGTAATTTTTATAATTTGAGAAATTACTGTGTATTGAAGACAAGTTTACTAGTGCCTCAAAAGAAAGACAGTACGAACCACACGGCACACACAAATCAGCCCAAAGGCTCCTCTAGTAACAGAGGTCAGTAGATCAAGGGGTTGAATGGTTGTCACTGGCAATTTAGCACCATTGTATTCCATCTCTTCTTTAGATGCCTCCTCCTCTGCTGTCAGACATAATTGCTTTGCAAAGACAGGCTTTTTGAAATTTTAGTATGGCATTGCTGGTAGTAAAGGTTGGGGCCAAGATATAAGAATGCTACATAGTTTTGGCAGGAAACACGAAAGCTACAGTAGAGCTGGAACGTACTGTCTGCCAGGAAGGGAAAGAAATGAGTAGGTGGGGCCAGGCCTGAGTCTCAGAAAGTACAGGTCCCTGCTATCCAAAAGGAGAGTGCGCCTATGAAGACTTGCATAAACAGAAATGGCGTGAAGGTAAGAAGCAATTATCATTCATTGGATTTGGGGGCTTTGTTTTATATTCTATATATTCTATACTTATGACAGTGTCACTCTATTTTAATTATTGTTCTTCCATAATATAGTTCTATGTCAAGTACATTATATTACTATAGTTACTTAACATTGCTATAAAATGTTTCTTGAGCTTGTCCATCATCTTTACTTTAAGATATACTGGAAAATCATAACGTTTGTGTTTAAAATTTAAAACAATGGAAACAGTGCTAGCTGCAGGTGCAATATTTTGGATTTGTTAATGCAAAATTGAGTTTACACATAAAATATTTCATTGCATTTAAGTTATATTTTTAAAATAAAATCTATTCTGATTATTTTAAAACTAAATACAAATAAGTAAAATAATGATTATTAGTGATTCTACATGATTATTATTTTTGTTAGGTAGAAGAAAGAGAGTTAAAAAATGATCTGCTCTGGAATCAAATATGCTAGTCATGTCACTGCCAGCCATGATGATTGTCAGCTTTTTGTAGCAGCTCACATTCTATGTGGAAGTTTGGTCAATTAAGTTTTCTCCTTGGGACAGCAATCTGTTCTTCCAGGAAGAATTCATTTGCTGATATTTGTTCCTCTGGTTGCCTGCTCTAGAATAAAAACCCTATTAATGTGGACATCCAGCTCAGTGTGGCCATCTGGTCTACCATGACCTCCTTTCTCTACTTGTACCCCGATCCTGTATGAATCAAACTATGTGGGATATTTTAAAACTGTTATTTCCTAGACAAACTGAATTTTTATAGGTTTTTATGCCTCTGTTAAATCATTCTGTCTGAACTCCATCTTCAAGAAATTCATCAAAGTTTCAAATGTTTGCTGGCATCCTTTCTAGTTCCCAGGTAGGTTGAAGTTTTCCTCTATTCTATTTCTTTTATTTCCACAGACGTCCATAAGGGTGGTAGGAAGACATTTATGCTTGTATTATCTTTCCCCAAATTCTCTGCTTCTTATTTATTTAAATTCCCCAAACTCTTAATATCACTAAATACATTTCTGGAAGAAATGTTAATAAACAAGAAATGTATGTACGTGTGCGTGTGTGCGTGTGTATGTGTGTGTGTGTACACGTGTGCAAGTGTGCGCAATGGTGCAAATGTGTGTATTAATTTTAAAGACTTGCAGCTGTTAGAGGGAAGCTCTTGAATAATTATTTTACAGTGTATTGAATAGTTTTAATGAATCCATGCAGTTTAATTTTTCTTTCTTTTAAAGGGATTCGTGTAAGACTCTGAATAAGGGTACTGTTGTGACAAATTCTTGCTTAGAATTTTTAATGTTTATACATGCTTGCATTCATAAAAGAAGAGATCCAGAAAAAAATGTTTCAACCAATTCAAGAAATATAGCTTTTATGTCCCCAAAGAGAACATACACAGTAACTCGTCGAGGTAGTAGAACAGGTTAAGAATTATTGTTTTGAAGCTGAAAGTTCAGAATCAGTTTAGGGAATTGTGGTGTACCTAGGACTTTAAAATTCTATTTCTGTCCTATATATTTCAGAGCTGATGTTTTTCTACTTTTAGATTTATCCAGTGTAATGTACCTTTGATAAAACCGATTGTACAGAATGTGACTGAATCCCTGGCTTCGAGGGAGTACTAGCAGGTCCATAATAGTAGCTATAAGTACAGCAAGGATGTCAAACTCCTGGAAAATGGCATAGGAATTTAAACAATTCGGTCCTAAGCTAAGAGACTGAGACTAATAGGTAGAATCTTGTTACTGAGATAGTATAATTTGCTAAGGTTAATAGTTGATTTATTTGGAATTAATATTTATGTTTAAGAATTAAATCCATAAAAAGAGGAGAAGGAAGGCTATTTTATAATAGCAAATTTTCGATGAGAATAGTAGCCTAAGTAAAAAAAACCAAATCATTTGTGTGGGTGGGGGACAAAAAGACATTTCAAATTCTGGCTCCCTCTGGGGTCCTTCTGGTTCACCTTCTGAGAGTAAGTCTCTCATTCCTATATCACCACCTCATATGCATGTCCTATGATCTATCTGCAATGAAATGTGGATCAATTCCAGAACACACTTTCATTTTCTTTGCACTCTTCTTTTGTAGATGCTAATCCCTCTGCTTGGAAAGCCTTTCCCATTCTTGCTTGCCTGAAAAACCCTCCTCATGCATCAGGGCCCAGTTCACATGTTCCCTCCTGTGTGCATTTTCTCACCAACTATAAGTAGACAATGGACGTCGCTGCAGTTCCTGTGCTCATAACACCCTGTCACCTTCACCAAGCCCCACATTTTGTTTCCACTAGCACCTACCACATTGTTTGACATTTTTTTCACATCTTTCCCCACTGGACTGCAAGTTTCTTGAGGAAAATATGTCTTATTGTTCTTTGCATTTGCAGTATCTTAAATAGTGCTAGCTTGTCTACGTTCATGCTACCTTGAATAAGCCCGATCACATCTGATCTTGGAAGCTAAGCAGGGTTGGGCCCGGTTAGTACTTGGATGGGAAACCACCTAGGAATACTGGATGCTGAAGGTGTAAACAATTAAAAAAATAGAGATTGAAAGCTGACAAGGTCCTTGCAATCTGTGAGGTTAACCAAGGGTTGCCTCACCTAAAAAAAAAAAAAAAAAAAAAAGTGCCAGCCCTTAGTAAACACTCAAAAATGTTAAATGGTGAAGGGGTAAAGAAAACAATTCTGTAATGTTAGATTTACTCCATAAAATAGACTTACATTAAATTGTTTAAGAAAGATGGACATAACAAGCATTTGTTAAACTCTGAAATAAAGAGACTTTAAGAGTGCTATACTTCCTTTGGGAGGTGGGCTTTCTAGAATATTGGACAACTAGAGACACAGATATCATTCAAGGGCACCTGGGTATTTGACAATGCTTTCTCCTCATAGAAGAGAAAGGCCCTGTTTATGTTAAATTGGTATCAAGAACAAGGTTATTTGTAAATGGTTCCTTCTAGAAAAGTATATAAATCATTGGGGTACATTTTTCTAGATTGATGATGCAAGACTGGCATAACATATATTGCTTCTTTCTTAATGTTTATAGGAACCTAAAAGGCTAACATGGTAGCCCAGGAAGGGAGATAGAAAAACCACACTAAAATATACTGCTCCTGCAGTATATGCCATGTATGAGAGCTTCATAAATTAAGAATTCATAGCAGGTGTCGTGTATGATCTTCCCCTGCCATCTGTGATCCACCTGCAATGCTGCAAATTATTTATACTGGATTGCATCGATCACTCTCATCAGCACTCTGCACTCATCAAAGATTGTCTATACAATGGGGAAGGTCTTTGATTCAAAGAAAAATTATTCAGGTCCCTAGGTAAGAATTAATGGAAATGAACTGAATATGCACTTAATGTGAATCTGTAAATAAGGGTTCACTCTTGGTGTCATCACTAACATGTCTGTGAGTTGCCTAAGATTATATTCTGAGTCAAAATACCATAATTTGCCCATGACCTAATTGATCTTATCTGCACATGAATTCATCTTTTGCAGGTTATCACCCTTCCTTCTTTGTATATAAATGGCTCCTATTTCTAAAATTGGTGGCAATTGAAATGGAATACTTCAGAATCTACTTCTTAGAAAACTGTTGCCTTGGAAAACTATCTATAGTAGCCAGTTACGGAGAATTATACTAGAGCTTCTTGACCATTATGTTAAAGCACATTTGTGTGTGTAGAATACCATACTACTGTGCTGAAATACTAGTTCCTTCAGTCCCCAGGTGGCCAAGCCAAAAGAAAGCCCCTGGATAGTACTGGTGGCAACTAACAGTTTTTTTCAGTCTGCTAGTCAAATGTGATTGGTTTTTTTTGTCTGCACCATAATGTGACAAAATTGGGGAAGGACTGATCATGTTGTATCATGTTAGTATAAAAACCCATGAAGTATATCTGCAAGAGAACTACAAGGACGCTGAGAGGGTTGTCATGTAGTGGCTAGAAGCCTAAACTTGATGACGTGCTGATGAGTTTGAATCTCTAGTCTGTCCTTTCTAGCTGTGTGGCATTAGACAAATGATGGCTTCTCTATGCTTCACTTTTCTTATATGCAAAATGAAGATAATAATAACTAGGCTATAGGATTGAGAATAAAAATTAATATAGCCAGAATCTTAGAACACACTTGATATTCAGTAAAGGTGATGAAAATGTTTACTATTATGATTTATTTTCTTGGTGAGGAATACATTCAATTATCATATAACTGATAACAAAATTTGTCTCTGGTACTTAGTATGCTATCATTAAGATGCATTCAATTCCAATACACCACAAGCAAGTACCATATTGTTATAGTTATTCATGTAAAATTTATAGCACTAAGGACTTCCATTAAAATTCTCATTATCTCACTGACATTGTCCTGCAAGCAGAAATTGCTTATTCTGGATAGTTTATAAAAGTCCAAATACTTTTTTGAGGGGACCAGACTTAATGACTTTAATAACTATATAAATGGTAGGTAGAAAAAAAAAACATTCATGAATTGTAATAGTTTGTTAGCCAGATAATTCAGTTACCTAGATTGTTTCACAAGGGAAAATTTGAGGAGCAAACAGGATACTGGAGCTCTGTGTTTCCTATAAAGGTAGTCAGGTTGATGGATCAGGGCATCTCCTTGGGGAAAGAACTTGGAAATGGATTTCAGTTTCCATATGTCTAATATGTGGACCTAAGAATAGACACTGGCTCTAATTAAAACACAGAACATATCCCTGAAATCTGATTTTTTTCTCATCTAACCATTCTCCAATGCCAACCAACCTTTCTTAGGACTTAACTTTGATTAGTACAAAGTGGAGGTGCCAAGTTGATCAGAATTTGTAATTCAATTGGCTCAAACTATAAAGTTTTATACCTTAAATGGACAAAATGTAATGATTACAAGATTCTTTTTTAAACTGTAGGTAGTGCATGTATAATTTTTTTTTATTTGTAGTTAAGCTGATAAGGATATAATATTTCAACAGCATCTTTATTAGTGGTACCCAAAGAATTGCTGTGTAAGCTGATACAGTTCAAGGATCTTTGTATATATGCTATTATGTTTGAGAAATACTAACAAAGATTTTTTTTTATCTCATCTTATCAATTCAATGCTTCAGTTCATTTCAATCCAACACATATCTCTTCACTGCTTCCTCCTTGAAGATTAAGTCTACCTCTTAACTAACACTGTGATCAAGCTATAAATTAATCATGTGGTTTGTTCACCCCACTGCTATACTCATTCCCCAATAGCAACTTGGATACCTCAGAGTGTAAGTCAACTATGCAAGCGCACAAAATGGCATCTTAATGACCTAAAAGAGCTAATACACTTCTGTAAGTGCCTAGCTAAATATCACAGAGTGACTTGGACCCTGGGGAAGGCTTGACTCATTATTCCACTCTGCTGAGCTAAATCATTTAGGTTCATTTTATTTGCTGTTGGCCTTTCTCTTTTCTATCTCTGCTCATGCATAAAGAATATTGATTTAAATAAAAGATACTGTAAACATGCACTTTGTTAGGGAAATCTGACTATGCAAGTATAATTTCAAAGGTCAGAGTTTTAGCAATGCTTGATTTACATTAATTTGTGCTTGAGGAAAATGCCTTGACTAAATTAAAAAAAAAAAAAAGAATTTGATTCATGTATTGCTCTGTGCTTTTCTATCATGTTCTCCCAGAGCTGATCAAAGAGGAAAATTATGTTTACCAGAAAATCTCATACTTGAGATCACCCAATGTAGTACAATAGATTCAACCTCTGAGAAAAATATAGCCTGATTGAAGTCTAAAAGGATTTGGACCTCCATCCCAAAATGTTCTGCCTTAGTCAAAAAAACAGTTTTTATTTTTAAAGATTATTTTGTAGCTGTTTCTAGGACAACACATTTTTAATTCCATAAAGATATTTTAATGGTGTATCTTTACAGACAGAAAACTAACAAAATAAATATAGATGATCATATGCTCTATGTATTGCAAAAATGGTAAATAATTTAAGTCTTTTGCCTACTCTAGTAGAAAATCTGTCTTTAAATGTGTTTATTTTACTTTTTAAAAAGCATTTATTTTTGCATGCAAATTCATTTTTTAGTGTTGGTCTCTTTATATCAAAATGTACTTTATTAATAAGGTTAACTAACATTTTCAAGGAGTGCTTGCTGTTCCTCCTATGTATTTTCAAAATTGTTTATTTACCATTTTATTACTTTAATTATTCTGGAGTCAAAGATAAAAATGAATTAAAACTTTCTAAGTTAATGATCAAATACAATTGACAATAGTGTCATAAGCACAAAAATCTCTCAATCATCTAATACATGCATTTTGGTTTTTAACTTGGGCTTTTCTTTTCCTTTGCCAAACAGATTTGGTTCTAATTTCCAGATTTGCCTCTTATTAGTTGAATTGTGAAATGGAGATAATAATTACTATCTTATAAATTGTTGAGATAAATGTGACCATTTAGTAAGTGTTCACTTCCCTTGCAATGTGTTAAAAACCATTTTATTCCATTTCATCCTTATGACAAACCTTTAAGGTAAGTAGCAATATCATTATATTCCTAGATTTAAAAAAACTGAATTTAAGAGAAGTTATGTAATATTCAAGATCACATACCCATCAAATTGCAGAAACAAGATTGAAATTTTGGCAGTCTTTCAAAAAAAAAAAAAACAACAAACAGTTAACCACTAAAATGTGTCCTAACTATAGGTAATGTTTTTAAAGGACATAGAATATTACCTACAATCTGATAAAAGCTCATCAACTGACTGCTATAATTAAGTATCATCAGTGCTTTGACATTTAATAAAAGATATCAGATATCTGTATGATTAGAATTCAAAATTAATAATAGAGTTAATGAGTTTTTACTTATTTCAGTAGTTGAAATTCTAGACCTACCACTGGCTTAGTTTATAGTTACATTAGTATTTTTGGTGGTGTGTATTTTTCTTCACTTGAATTCTGATTTTAAGTTTAGTACTTCCCTTCACTGTCAAATTCTCTAGTTTTGACAGATTTATAATCTTTCAATAGTCATATGCTAATACAATGTACAGAATCAATTCTATTTGTTTTAGTTATATGCGGATCATTTACCATTCCACATCCATAAGATTCCATTATTAGGTTTCCTGTGCCAAGCTCATGAAACTTTTTATTCATTTGAATTGTTCCCCAAACCCCAATTCACATCTCTACATTTGCTGCCTTTTTTTCACTGACTTTATCCTTATATGTCCCCATAAAACTCTTACAGTACAGAACATACATAATTTTTATGTCACTGTACATATTACTTTACTATTTGTCTCTGTCTCCACATGTTGCTAAACTACTCAAACATTTCCCAGGAGAAGAATCTTAGAGCCAACATTATTCATGTAAAATATTTCTTGTACAGTAATATATATTTTATTCAGGTATTTGTAGCAATTTTGTTCCAAGGTGAGCATAGGCCTTTGTTGTTTCACAGTATGGGTCATTTTTTTTTCTCTATAAATGCCCAGAGTATTGTACACAGATATGGCATCATGATGAGGTTTTGTAAACTTGAGGTGTACTTGGTGTTTTCAAATAAATGAAAGTGAGTCTGTTCTAGAGATAGTCCTGGTCATCCTTTTAAGAGTGAAATGAATAGTCCTTACTAGTTCTGGTGTTCCTAAATTATTGTATCTTGAATTTTTTTTTAGAACAGAGGGCTGAGAACAAAGATCAAAAGACTATCTGTTTAATCTCTGTAACATTCTGTTAGTTCCCACTACACACCAAAAGTTAATTTGGGAAGGCCCACACATGCCTAAGAAACAAAATTGGATAAAAAAATATATATGTGTAACTATACATCTATTTTGTGTTGTATGTACCTGTATACATATATATATATATATACATTATAAATATATCATGTGCATACATACATGTATTATACATGCAATCACATAAATTTTAGAGGAATTATAATACCATATATATTATATATGATAGGATATGTTATATATAATTCTGTCAAATAGTTCTTTTTATTTAAAATAACTAGATAGTTAACTATATTTTTACTTGACTTCAATTATATGACTAATAGCTCTAGTTATCTATTTCTCTCTGTGCATTTACATAGAGGTGCATCTGTGAAATAGGTTTATTTAATGCAATGAAACCTTTTAATAAAGTTTTGCTATCCCATCTTTTCAATTATGTCAATGTAACAGAATATATTTTGAGCATTTATTATGATGCTGACTAGTTCTCTCTCATCTTAAATTGAGACCCTGAAAAATGGATCTATATTCCTCAATATCACATATATTTTTATTACTTATATTGAGCAGTTGGGTTTAACTTTAGTATTATCTTTATTGTTTAAGTATAACAAAAGCCCATTCAAACAGAATCACCTACACAAACAACTCTAGAGTTGAAGTGAATCTTATTGGTCATTAAGTCCAAATTCTTCATTTTCTATAATATTTTAAAATGAGGTTTGTATTTATATTTTTCATAAATAAAAAATTAAAACAAAATCCATATGAAAGTATTAGATTTTTTTTTAACTTTCAGATTTTTCTGTGACATTTTAGTGAGAAAGGAAAAATTATCCATTACTTGATTTTCACGTTTCTCTTTAAATTTTATAACAGCATCACTTCTTGAGATAGCATCTCCTAAAATGGCCTGAGGTAATCTCTATGGGATAATGGTTTATAAATACATTTCAGTTAGTTCAGTGGTAATTAGTGACACAGGAGTAAAAAACCATATTTTACATTCATGGATACTGAGCTTAGTGAATGATGTTTTGCTTTATAAGAGTCTGTTGGGGGCCATTATGAATAATAACGAGGAGAGAACATGTATTGACATCTACACCCCAGGCAACAAGGCCTTGAGAAAGCTCAGTGTTGGGTTCCACCGCCTGAGTGACATTCCCGACTACCCTCCCCAGCAGAGCAAAGCTGCAATCAGCGTTTTACTGCAAGGATCATTACTTTTTGACACCACTTTCATTGCTCTTTTCCATCTTAAATTTCTCTGAGAATGAGTTTTATTCATTCTATAACTATAATACATCTAGTTTTGACACTTTTTATCAGTAATTACAAAAAAATCAGTAGACTGGAATTTGGAGCAATTCAGATATTGTCTAATTCTACTGTGACTTTTGATTTTGTAGAGCTTCTAATATGAAATACGACAAGCAAACTTTCCTGCTTTGTACAGTAAGGAAAAGAAAAAGAATATCTGCTCAAAATCCCCTCATTAGAGTCAGCCTTCATACACCTTTTCTAAACCAGCACTATTCCCGTCTTGCTCTATCTCCTTTCCCTGCTCTGTGTTCATTCTAGCACACATCATACCCTGACATTAAAATATATAATTATGAAATCACACTGTCTTTCCAGTGGAATGTAAGCTTCATGAGAATAGGATTTTGTCTATTTTATTCAGCTTTGTATCTTTAGCACTAGAACACTATCTGGCACATTTTTATTGGATGAAAGAATGATAAAATTACAAGAACTTTGAAGCTGCTTGTACATATTTACCTTATGGGTTGACAATCCAGGAGAGTAGATTTCAGCATTTATCCCACATTAATTGAATTCTGACTATGTACTAGGCATTAGGATAAATAAAGAAGAAAAAGACAGAATCCCTGCCACACAGAACTTACCAACCTAGAGAATATTATATTAACCTAATTTTCTGGGCATGGTTTTTAAGACTGCATAACTAGAAGTTCCTTTTACCTACAGAGTAGAAGGCTAAATTTGAATATCCTAAGAAACACCTACTGTAAATCTCAGAATAGAGGTAGTCTTATGAATTAAATCATTATTTCTATCAGCCGATACTGAATGCAAACATGTTAGCAGGGGGTGGTAACTTATTAATGCAATAGAACTTATGCTAAGCCATTTTCATTAAAAATTTTGACTGAATCTGTTATGTGCAAAGTAGATCTACATCCACATTCACAAACTATGTAGAAGAGGCAAGGGAGAAGATCAGACCTGTGGAAGGAAGAAGCTAAGGACTGAGAGAAGTCTCGATAGAGCATAGGGTTTTGTCAGGAGCCTCTGTCTTACCGATAAGAGGACCTGGGGTAAGTAGGGGAGAACATAAGGGGCCAGAGCACTTGGCAGGCAGGAATTAAAGGGAAGAGGAAGTCAGGTACAGAAGTAAATGTTTGCCAAAGAATAATGTTTATGACAGAGCTTTTCATAGAATTTTAAGGTAAATTCAGACATTAAAATTTATATAGGTCAACCCTTTATCCTAGAAATGAAGAAAATGAGACTTAGAGAAATGTTTGGTGATTTGCCTATGGTTAGTAGCTAGAACTGTGATTGACTACTATGGTTTTATGACCATAAAAAAATATATATTTTTTTCCTTTTGCTAACCAGCTTTGAGTTTTGTTTAGGGATCTGCCTGACTTTTATGCCTAGATCATGTGGCATAGTGAGCCCCATTTACAACTCCAGGAGTAGAAGATGAGACCTCAGCCTAACCTGACCAGAGGACCCATATCCCTGGATACACTGATGGCTTCAGCATGACTCAAGCTATGTTCAGGTGACACATTGCTACCACCACTTTTTTCCCAATCCCAGGAAGAACTGTTCACTCAACTCGAACTTGAAAGGATGAGAGACTGAAGCGGCTCCAACCATCTTGCTACCCCTAGATAGAGCCTGTCTGTGACTTGAGCCAAGGCAGAGGACTTGGGGCCCAGGAGGAGAGAGGACTCGGGCCTGGTGTCATTGCTGGGACTTCTGGATCAAGCAATGCTTGAAATGCAACAAAGCCTACTGAACAACTCAGTTTCTTGAGCCATTGAACTCCTCTCTCTCTCTCTCTCTCTCTCTCTCTCTCTCTCCTCTCCTCTCCTCTCTCTCCTCTCCTCTTCTCTCTCTCTCTCCTCTCTCTTCTCTCTCTCTCTCTCTCTCTCTCTCCCCCTCCCCTCCCCTCCTTCTTTCTTCATGCTTCCCCTGAAGTTTGGTTTATTTCTTTTTACAATCTAAATGTTTGAACTGATACACTAGTTGCCCAGTTTAGTTCTCACCTGTTTGGTGTTTGGATGTGTTTCTTATACCCTGACATAAGGATAGTCACATAGGTAAATGTGTCTGTTTTCTATAATTTGATAGAACTAGTTTTAATTCTAACAAGGCCATGAAAGATTTAGTATAGTATAGAGGTTAATAATAAATACCAAGTTTGGAGTAGAAATCCAGGAGCTCATGCCCCCTTTCTGCACGTAAGACCTTCGCTAATTTCCTGAAACTCTTCTTTCCAACTCTTTCAGACACACAATGGAAATGATAGTTATGCTTTTCTCATGGGATCATTGCTAGGATTAAGTGGGGATTTTACCCCTATAGTACCTAACAGAGCCCAACACAGGGTAAACACTCAGAGATTTGTTATGGTGATTGATATGATGTTATTTAGCTCAGGTCTAGCATAGAGTCATTGCTAATTAATGGTGGGTTAAAAATAGATTGTTTTAATGTAGGATCAGAAGAATTTGACCTTATTCTCTCCTTCGAATATTTTATTCTTAAAATCTCACTCTGGTCCCTTTTCAATTTTGTAACCTTTATTTAGGCAATAATTTTTTTAGACTTTCATTTCTTCATGTTATTTTCAAAAGACCCTTTTGGGATTTTATTCCCATCTCTGATTTCCCTCTGCATGACCAGGCTATTTGATAGACAACCTGCCTGGTAATAAAACATGATCAGAGAGACTGACTGATCCATTTATTTTTATTTCCAATAATGCTTCTTACAAGTTTCATTTTCAGAGACCCCAGTCATTTTTTTGGCCTAGTAAATACCATTTTATGTTTTGAAATATATGTTAGAACAGGTAGAAAAATAGATCTTTTACATCTTTGCAATTACATTTTCTTCTTCACAAGGGTAAACTCCTTTTGCTTTGATAGAACAATTCTTTATGTACTTTTTTATATTAAAGTTTATCTTAAACTTTGGCAATTACACTATTAGGGGTTGAAGTTCTCTGACTACATGTTAACTATCTTTCTGTACTTTGTGTTAGCAAGTACCAGAAGCACAATTTTACGTAAGAATGGACCACATGCTGAGCAGAATGGGATAACACAGGCAATGAATATATTTTCCTTACTGGGTGATTAAAGAGAATCTGTGTATGTAAAGTAATTCTAAGGCAAAAATTTTCCACTTCTTTTTGTTCTATGTAATAAAATTTTGTGTGTATGACTGGTGCTTTGTTAAATTCCAGCAAAACTTCATTAATGTGGAATCATTTTGAAGAAAATAATGTTATTTGTAGTTCTTTAAAAAAGCTTCTACTGTATTTTTAAGGTCTAGAGCTCCTAGTACCCTAAACAAAAGTCTACAACTGACTTAGAATACAAAAATGTTATTTAGAGCATGGGAAAACCAATGGACCTGGCAGCATTTCTGACAACCAATGCCTTGAGTGGCCACTTGGGTAAAAGTCCATTAAATGTCTTTGTCAATGATACATAAAAATATAATTTTTTCCAAGATAGAAAATTTCTCTGAATCAATGTGACCTAGTAGCTTGAATGATAGATTTTTATGAATTTAGTGCAATCTAGTTTGGGGATTAAGATGGTGACATCCACAGTTGTATAGATTTATCTGCGAGTAAATTTTTCATTAGTGTGAATAGAGTGGCTGAGAGAAAAAAAATATACTTAAATAGTCTGGTTTCTTCCAACAGCATCAACTTATTTCTCTTGCCTTGTTTCTAGGTCTACTATAAAATGGAGCAAGTTTGCAAGTTTATCACTCAGGTTCTTAGCTGCAGAAAAATAATCCATTTTAGCTGGTTTAAACTCAAGGGACAATTACAGGGCTCACATAATCATTGGTAGATCTGATGAAACAGACACTGGGAATTTACAGGAATACTTTCTCAAACTATATAGCAGAGCTGGACTGCAAAGAGAGCAAATGACTCTCCAAGAACCCATTGAATCAAGAAACTACTGCTACCTGTCAACTCCAACCCCATGTAACCTCTGCCACTATCTATCTGCACCAGAAAATTGTATGCCATACCCCGCTGTGAAACTGTTTAAATTCATAGTCTCATGGGATTACATCTGATTGACAGAACCTAAATTGTCTGGAATCTTACTTGCAAAGGAATCTGGGAAATCTAGCTTTTAGCCTTCAAGCCACTGCAGAACAGGAAGGCCAGCTAGGAGAAGGCTGGAATGATTGCTGAGTGAGCCAGCTGCAGAATTTGCTACGTGGGTTCTAGATGTGTATACGTTTTAATAATGTAAGAATCTGATGTGAGGTATCCTTAGAAGTAGACAATTCAGATTAAATTCTTGAAATGTTTGGGTCATAAATATCTGATGATTTGGCAGGGATGCACAGAGGGACGGGAGAAAGATAGGAAGGAACAGTAGGGATTAACAGAAGCCGAGATCCTAGGATCAGACAGACCCATATTGGGAGATCTTCTTTAGATTCTTTAAGCTCTTTAGAGCCCTCTCTCTGCCCTGCTTTCTTCATGGGCAATCACTAACATAAAGCAGCTGCTTGCCTTCCCTCTTTATCTTGCTCATTCAACCTCTTAGCAGAGGACAGAAACCACTTATCTTCCTGGGCAAGACAGAAAGCTCTTGTCTGTGAGTGAGGAATAAATGATTTTCGATTTGGCCTTTTCATTTTCTATATGACTAACATCAAATGCACCATTAAATACATTGACATCCTCCCACCATCACCACTACATAAGAAGATGGGTAAACTTGTTCCTTACCAGAGGTGTGCACTTCATGCATATGGAGCTTCCTTTTCGGAGCTTGGTGCTATTGCCAGCAGTGTCTGTTTGGGGAATGCGCAAAGACTGGTGGGATTTGGCATCAGTACAACTACAGGGACGGGAGTCTGAGATTTTAGCAAACATCTTTCGGCCCCACATCAAACTCTCAATTCCCCAGCCCTGCTGAATTAGCTGCTTCTCTTCTCTCTCAAGTGGCAGCATCTGGATAGAATCTTCAAGACGAGGAGCATCTGTTCCCACCCTTGAATTTTCAGTTTCTCCCTAAAATGCAGACCTAAAATCTAGTGCATAGCTGAGCCAATGAGCAAGCTGTGTGTTTGAGTGGCAAATCCGAGAGCGACTACCCCTTTTCTGAGCGGTTCTGCAACCTCTCTGCTAGTCCTGTTGCACACAGGGTCTGTTGTCTGTGGATCCCTCAGATGGCTCCTGCAGGCAGGGCTGCATTTTGAAAAGGACTGAGTTTGCTTCAAACTTCCTTTCAGTGCTCTTTTGATTCTCATTATCTTTAAGTATGAGAAACCAAGATATTATGAGTAAGATTGGAAAAACCACACACTTTCCTCTCTCAATACATGCAATTATTGGGAGACAAATGTTTAGACTTCATTGGAGTGTTTGGAACAAGCAGTTTCAAAGAATTACTAGTAGTTCTTTGTAGAAAATTTCCACTGTTTTTGTTTCTCTTTAAAAACAAAGAAATAAACAAACAGGAAATCTAAATCAATTGTTATTTCAAAAATTATAACTCTTCTGTGATTTTTTAAAAAATAAGATACCCATTATTATCAAAAGTCTACGAAATTGGCCGTTGCCTCACTCACACAGATGTCCTTGTCTTTTTCAACAATTCAGCACAGTTGGCTGGGTGAGTCAAGCCTATTGATGTCTGCCATTTGGTAGAAAGTAAATGGTTGTTTGAGTCTCATAAACGACAATAGTAATCTTTTAATAGGGACTAGTATATTAATTGCTGGATTTAATTGCTGGAAGTGTCAACTGTATGTCAATTGGATGAAAGCTTTTCCAAGTGAAAGGAAAAATTCAAATGGTTAGAAATGTTTTCTTTTCAGACACATAATCTTCAAGTTAATAAAGTTTAAATTAAAAATATATTTCCGCATAAATGAAATGCTGAAACTATCTCGCATTTGACTACTATCAACTCTAATGGCATTTGTGACAAATATGCATTAATTAAAATGTTTTGCAACAAAAATTTTTTTGAGTGTTAACCAAATTTCTTTTGAAATAGTCTTTGTAGTGGAGAATTGGAGGTTTTATTTAATGTAGTAGAATGCCATCAATATAATAGGAAACCTACAAATTAAAAAGCTTTGAATCCTGTTCACTTGTTATTTGGGCAAACATTCTGCATCTGTATTCTCTAGGTAATCTGAGGATAATTACTCTGAAATTAAAAATTTATTGGGGGATTAAATACAACCATTGATTTACTCCATAACAATTTATTGGGCACCTATCTATGCTAGGCACTAAGCTACCATTCTAAAACAAAACTCATTACTGCCATTAGGAAGCTGTAATCCAGAGTAAGCAAAAGCACTTTGGACATGTTGAAGACATGCTAAACAAATATTTGTAGTAGTTACTGTTAAAAAAATGTAAAGATGGAGTAATTATCTATTATATCGTTTGGATAAAATATTTAGTGTTCTAGTGTCTCTTAGTATTTTCTTTCTCAAAACCACAGTGGCAAATTCCTAATATTCTCTAACACTCTCTAACATTCTCTATTTTTAAGTGGGTATGCCACTTCCTACCACCTGTGTGCAGATTCCAGAGGTTCCACATAGCTTTATAGTTGAATGTTTATAAGCCCTGTCCCTTGGCAGAGACTGATGAAGGACAAAAATATTTGAACATCGCAAATGGTATTGAACTGCTGTCTCATTACTCGATACATGAGACTTCCAAAGCATCTCATTTTTCTTGGCTTGTTTTTCTTTTTTTCTATAAATCTCCCCCAACATATTTTCTTTTATATTCATTTTAAATATAATGGTAATGACACTGTATCTTCTTGGATGTGAGCTGGTGAAACAGAGACGCTAACTGATAAAGCATTGATAATTCTTATCAAGTATCACTGTATTTCATTTCTGAGAACCCATTCCTGTTGAGGGGTTATCTAGATTTTTAATTTAGTGATTTATGTGGAATGGTATCTATTATGTGTGTAGCATACATTTTCATTTTCTTAAAAAAGAGTATTTCAGTTAAGAATTACATTAGTCATCTGAGAAACAAACAGTGAAGAATGGAAAGAATCACTCTGTGCTAAGTCCATCAGAAGCCTTGTATGAACCCAGGATGAACAATGGAATTGGCCTTGGTTATCCTTTAATTAATAAAGATAGATTAAAAGCAGTATTTTGGGTTTAGAGAAAGCACCAGAACAATTTTTGTAGTTATAAATCCCAGTTTTTAACAATTCTCAGTCTCAGGCAGTTGTTTTACTTATGATAAATATTGCATTTTGGCCCAATATTGCATTTTGAAATGGAATACAGGTGGCTCATAACAATAGCTCTCCATAGGGTACCATGAATTGAAGCAACAATATTTTGAAAACCTCCAAAAGCTAACAGGGGAAATGAGGTAAATTACCCAGCTATGAAAGGACTTCTATTAAGACCCTGGAAACTCACAATTTGTAAACATTCTTTGGGCCCTCTAATATCACGTGCAACTACGCCTCTATTTTTCAGAAGTAGTGTTGTCACTATGTGATCAATGGCAGTACAATTTTCAAGAATGTTTTGAGGCATTTTGAATGAGACTGGACCAGACCTGAGAATTGTATGTAGAGTAGTGATTCTCTTCTTAGGTTATAGACTCCTTGAGAATTTGATGGAAGGATGGAGCCTCTTAGAAAAATGTACATATACAGTTTTAGGGTTTTCAATGAAGCCTACAAATGGAGTTTCCATTAGTTTTTTGGACCCTTTCCTTGTCTTGGACTTGCTTGCTAATGAGTGCCTTTTTCATCAAGACTCCACATGCTACATAATTGCCATTGGAATACAAGGAAGACGAGAGTAATGAAATCACATAGCTTAATATTTCTGAGTTTCTTAAAGTTTTGGGGTTTGGTCTTAATAAACCAACTCCTATATTTCCAATGCCATTGTCATTGAAAATGACCATGGCCTGCTCAAAGCTCGCCTTGAGTGTCTGAATAGCCTCTTATCTGTTTAATCTGTCACTATTACCATACCTCCCATTCTCCTGCCACACAGGCTGCCAGAATGATTGATCCAAAACATAGATTTCATGACTGAAAACCTTCCTTGGCTCCTCACACTCATATGTTTAAGCCTTAAATCACTAAGTTGAGTGCTTTCATCATATTGCCCTGAGTATCCTTCCAGCCTCCTGTCCAACAGGTCCATCTCTTACATTCTTATTAGATTCTCAGTTTTTACTCTCCATCATAGCAGAGACTGAATAAGCCATCATGGTTTATATCTCCAGTGTTTGCCCTTTTGCTTGGAATCAACTTTCATCTCTGTCCTCCTTGTGAACTGTTTCTCATTCTATAAAATTCAATGCAGAGGTCGATACCTCTGAGAAATTCTCCCAGACAGCACTCTTCACTTTCCCTCTGATTCATGGAATCTTAAACATAGTTCTACTGATACTTTTATTATGCCATATTTTAATCTTATTGTTTACTTACTTGAATCACCAACTAGATACTAGATTTCTTGTGAATAAAAAATTTTCTGTCTTTGCAGCCCAGTACCATAGGCAGCACACTGTACAAGTTAGTTGAATTGAGAAATACAGTCATTATTTTTAAAATTTTGTTTAAAACCTCTTATTTTTAGTAATAACTCTTTAATCTGCAGGAAAAAAGGATTAGTAGTATTTTAATTAATCGTCTTTTAGAGCATTAAAGTAGTAATACAGCAGTTGTCTTTTAAAATCATGCAAAAGCCAATGTTATAAAATGAGTCTTAGAAGGGAAGATTAAGGATATAAGTAATTGGTAGAGCAGCCCTAAAATATGGACAGAAATATTAGGGAAAACATATAACATACAGATGAGCACAGGGTACAATAAAATGACAAATATTTCTAAATATCATCTGGAGGCTGGCCCCGAATTCCCAAGGTCAATTTAAAGTGCAAGAAGTTGGGGAATGAACGTCATGCCTTTTATCTCAAAGAATGACAGACCTGACCTACTAGAGCTGGCAAGTATTATTTCAAAATAACCTTCAAGACACTTTATAATTTAGTTGCTCTAATTAGTAACATCTATACATAGAATTATATCAGCATTATTACTCTAAATATAAAGGCTATCCTTTATCTTCTAAGTAGTTCTTATTTATTTATTCATCCTCTACCACTTATTTCAAGAGGAATTTGGTTGGTTTTTTTTTTTTGAAATGTGGCAGCTACTTAAACAACTTTCCGCTTATGAAAGAGTCATTCTTGATATTGCTGAGTAAATATCTTTATAATGTTATAATTATAGGATAGATACCATTTTATTTTGTAGTTAATTATACATTTATCTGACCTTTTCATGTTTCCTTGGGACACTTTTATGCATTGTTATTTTAAGGATACCAGTATTCCAACTTATTAAAAAATTTAACAAGTCAGAAAACAATCAGAGCAGCAGAAGAAATGTTATGCTGTTGCATTAGGAAGGCATTTGTTTCTCTTTTGTTATTAATATCAATCTTGTACATTTACTCAGTATATATGTTAATTATTTGATTCAACAATTACCTAAATATACCACTTCTAAACATAGAAGTAGAATTGATATTCTCTAAAATTTGAGTTGAATATACCAGGTGTCTTCATTTTGGAAATAAGGTTAATAACAAGTAAGATATAATTATAGAATAAATATGAGGGAACTGCAAGAATAAGACTTGTGCAGTTTCTACCCATTAGGAGAGCAAGTTAGCCTTTAGAAAGGGACATCAAAATAAATAGCTGAATTTTCTTCACATACGTGGTTACTTGGATGATTTGGACGTGTGTATGTATGATGTATGTATATAAGAATATGTAAATATATGCGTGCACATATATGTGTAATTATATAAAACTTTATATGTATAAATAATGTCAATATATTATGCACACATACATTGTTCATATTATATATAACATGCATAATGACCTATTTTTATATAATAAAGTATATATTCATATCATCAATATATTACATGTATTGTTATATACTGTATATGAGTATATATAGCATGAATATACAAATAAAATAATAGTAAATTATATTTTTAAAATTTTTATTATACATTTGTATATAAAAATATATTTCCAGGATGATAATCAATAGAGTCATTAAACTTTATGTGAGTGAAGCTATTTTTAAAAAATTTAAAGAAGTCAAAACATGCATTTCTATCCTTAAATAATGCAGATGAACTGTAGGTACTTGATTTACTAGTTTAAGTAATCCTTATTGACCAACGCCTTGCTATAAAAGTGGGCCAATCAGGACATTAAAGCTCTTCTCCCACCTTCTTCCCGCCACCACCCCCCCCTCCATCTCCTGCTTTTCGGTAATGATTTAAATGACCTCTAATCTCAAAATTTCTATTGCTATGCTTTGACTGCTATGTTATTTTTTGCTATGCTATTGTTATGTCATGTTGCCCTTGGAAACATAGCCTAACTCAAGTTATTTTACTTCACTTGAGTGTTTTTCGCATGCTGTAAAGTATTATTTTCTTCCAGAGCAAAGAATCTATGTTTATAGTAAAAGCAAGTAAAACTCATGAAACGAAATAAATGAAAATAATTACTTCATAATAACAGGGTATTAAACGTGGCAATGACTTTTTAAAAAGTAGACTCTTAGAGACCTCCAGAAACATCAGTGTTGCTCACCTACAAAGTATTTATTTACTACCTGAATGGCTGCAGGTCTTTTGTCCTCTGAGGATGACTTGTCAACCTATATATCTTTGAATCGATACCATCTGGAAAGAGTCACTAAGTTAATTTATCCTTTTAGTGTATTCTCTACATAGATTGACAGCTAGGCAGACAGCAAGAGTGTAAACCCATGTTTCTCGAGATGAAATAGTTTGTAGGGAATTCTAGGGCACTCTAATTACTTTCACTCTAACTTAAACATAATGGCAGGTTGCCTTTTGATTCTGTTTTATGGTGTAAAGGGATTTGAAAAATGAAACAAGCTTTCAATCCAGTGTTCACAGAGGACTGAATTGACAGTCACATGGGCAGAAGCAGGGGCAAGCTTTGCATAACACCGGTTGAAATAATACATCTTAATTTTCATTTTCCCACAATTATGATTGTCATGCTGATTAATCGTAGGCCATGTAGCACGTATCTCAAGATTTAAGGACATGTGAAATTAGAATAATGGCTTTGATCAAAAATTGTGTGTTAATGGTTGTAAATGGAATTGATCCTCTCAGATTGTCCCTTGTCACAAAGGAAGCGGTTTCTTGAGCTTCATTCTTTTGAGTCCTGTTTTGTTGGCGCATCTGCTTCCATTGGCTGTGACAGGGGCACTTTCTGAAGGGTGTCCTACTCTCCTTTTTTCCCTTCTAATTATTCAGAATGTTTCCCTCCTTCTTTTGGCTTCCTGAATCAGATCAAAGCTGTGTTCAGTGATTTCTCCAGAGATGAAACTCAGCTGGCAAATCACTGCAGACAATACAGATGTGACAAGAAGTCATCTAAGAATGTGAAATTATGAAGAAGAAAAAAATATATACCCAGGCAGCTTAAGCAAAGAGGTTATCCATGTAAATATCTTTGTGGTACTTCAAAGAGCTTCCAAAAAAAGGGGCTTTTATTATCTTATACACAGTGGACACTTAATTTGCTTTTAATAACACCAACTCTTTTTTTAAAAAATACAGTGTAATAATTAAAGCTATCTATCTGCTGAATTGGGTGGTCTTACAAATTTCTTAGTTGGTTGTTCAATGTTCCTTAACATTAGCTGCACATGGAAGAACTTGGAGAGGTTTAAAATATTGATGCCTGGATCCCATCATCAGAGATTCTAATTTACATGGGCTAGTGTGCAGCCTGGGCCTTGGGATTTTTAAAACCTCCTAGGTGAATATGTACAGGCAGTCGAAGGTTGAAAATCATTTTGTAAATCGTATTAGCTGGCTTATACTGAGTGCTTATTTTGTTCTGGCCTTGTGCTAAATGCATTACATATGGCATCTTATTGCTTAGCAAAACAACTTTTTGAAGTTGCAATTAGTACCTCCACTTTACAGATGAGGATATTAAACTCAGACAGGATAAGTGAATTTCTCAAAGTCACGTGGCTGGTGAATAGTAGAGAAAAGATTTGAACCAGGTCTGTCCACAATTCTACACTGTTGACCTCATTGTCAGAAGTTTTGAAGTCAAGGTAGAACAAATGGCTAAAAGCATGTTAAGTATGTTTAAGGACTTTTTATAAGGATTAAGGGAAAAAAACCTTTTATTTTATAGTTTTAGATGTACAGCACAGTTTCAGAGATGAAACAGGGATTTCTTGTATACACCTCAGTGGGAGTTCTTAGACCACAGAAATCAACAAATGCTAAAATCAGTTCTCTAGCCCTGTCCCCACTTCCTATCCTCCAGCACATTTTAAACATGTAGCAGCACACCAGGCTAAGTATCCAAAATTGTTTGCACAAAATGTTAACATTTCCTGGGAAAGTCAAATTTTCACTCAAGAGATATTTTACAA
Organism: Eonycteris spelaea; assembly: GCA_003508835.1. NCBI lineage: Eukaryota > Metazoa > Chordata > Mammalia > Chiroptera > Pteropodidae > Eonycteris > Eonycteris spelaea. Next base: position 2,453,037 of record PUFA01000167.1, read on the forward strand.
TTTTTGGCAGACTTTTTGTTTTGGTAAGATTCTCACTTATAAAATATTCAAACTTAGGAGATAAATTTTCAAAGGTTGAAAGAGGGAATGAAGCGCTACTTTTACCTTTCAAGTGATAGGGGATATAATAGAAACAAAGAAAATAATGTCTGTATTTTATATTTCACATATCTAAAGAGAGATACTAAGCAAATTTGATCTGAAAAATTCTGTAGAATGCTGACAAGCTCAACCTAAGCCTTTCAGCACTAATGTATTGGAATGTATTTATTTTTTTTTTAGTAATTAAAAAATGTTTAATTACAGCCATCATACAATATTGTATTAGTTTCAGGTGCACAACATAGTGTTTAGACATTTCAATAACTTACAAAGTGATCACCCTGATAAATCCAGTACTCATCTGACACCGTACATAGGTATTACAATACTATTGACTGTGTTCCTTATGCTATGCTTTACATACCCATGACTATTCTGTAACTACCAATTTGTACTTCTTAATTCCTTCACCACTTTCACCCCACCCAACCCTTTAGGTTCGGTACGTAAGTGAAATCATATGGCATCTGTCTCTCTCTGTCTGACGTACTCCATTCAGCACAATACCCTTCGGTCCACCCGTGTTGTTGCAGATGGCAAGATTTCAGAATGCATTTATTTTTTATAAAGTACTAAGATGAATAGAAGTTTCACTGTAACCCATAATAGAAATTAGCTTCATATTTATTTTATTATAGTTTAATATTTCTAAATTTCTATCGTGGAGACTTTATGACTTAATTAAATATTTTAAAGGTTTTAGAAAGGGCACTAAAGGCTTTCTATTTAAAAAACAAAAACACCTGCCAATTATAAAAGCGCTGGGACATGTGAAATCAGTGTGAATTTAGATAATTTTAATTCCTCAGATACAAAGCCATTTCTCACTTAATCCAAAATAACATTTCTTTCTACTGCAGTTAAGAATGATTCCTCCTTCTGATTGCTACTCTCTCCTCCTACCTCCCAAAACATTAAAAAAACAAAACAAAACCAAAAAAACTATTTGTTTGGCACTTAACACAACACCAAGAAACCTGTATTTGCAAGCTTGGTTTTCAGGTTTCTAAGAGAGCTCCTGTTTTGTTATGAATTTCTTGCTGTGATATTCATCTTATTATGTTGTTTTATTTCTCTCACATAGACTTCTTAGAGTCTCAAATTCCACAATGTCTTATGGTTTGAAGAGATTGAAATAATCTTCTTTCTAACACCTATTTGGTGATATCTCCTTAGAAAGTCTCCTCCTTGTAACTGAGCCAGAGTTGACTTTGAGGGGGCATGACCTGTGCAGTCACACAAGACTCCATGCTCAGAAGGATCTCTCACTTGGTTTACTGCTCTTCTGTTGTGTTTTGATATTCTTAATTTTTGAACAATTGGCCCTGAAATGTATTTGGTAATGAGTCTGTAAATTATGTAGCCAGCTCTGCATCCAGCTGTTGACCACTTGGGGACATTGACTACACTTTTCTTTATAACAATCAGTTACTTAGATTGTAATTGTTGCTCATTAGGTATTTTCTAATTGTATGAAAAAGACTCTGCTAATCCTTTCAGATGCCATTATGGAGATAAAGATATACAATCTCCTTGAAAGTAGAATGTTTTCACAGTGGTGATGCTTTTATTGCACAATTAAATGGTTGATGTGAGCCATAGAAAAAGGAGACTTTGGGGGTAACTAGATATATTACATTATTTTACAAGGTAGCTAACATTAAAGATAATTTTTCATAACACTAAAAGTGATGTTTTAGGCTTTGGACATATTGTTAGTCATAATTTACATTAAAAATATAACAACAACATCAGAAAAAAATCCAACTGAGATTTCTTGTTTCATTTTCACTTAAACCTAAAGGTATTAAAAACACCAGTTGGAAAATGTAGATTTTGAATAATCATTCAGCAAAGCCTAAATCATTCCTTAGTGTCTCATAAAAATTGAGAGAGAAAGAGTGTGAGAGAGAGAGAGAGAAGAAAAATATTTTTACCAGAGACTCAAACTGAGCTTGCACTGCTCAATAGAAACCCTAATCAGTTCATTATTTTGTTATTTTCCTTCATTAGATAAATGAACAACATTGAAAAAATTGATAGCAAAAATAATAACAAGAGTGTGGTCTTAGGTCTATACCTTGAAAAGCCAGCACGGGATCCATCAGCCCTTTAGCTAGCAGACTCTAGCTTTTAAAATATTACATTTTAATATTCGTATGTAGAAGTGGTGAGCATGCATGATGAAGAGAAATGCTTACTGCTGTTTAAAGTACTACTTCAAACACTGGGGTATGATCTAAGCAGTTTTATTGGGCCATATGCATATTAATAAAACATCTCATTTTTATAAAAATGATTTAGAGTTGCATAATCAAATGGAAGAAAATACTTATTCATATAGTGATAATGTAATAATGCATTGACTTCTTAACAGTAGTACTCTTTTATGTTTAGAAAATGAATAAACTGAACTCTTTGATATCTACTGATTTAATTTAGCCTGCCCTGAAATCATGTCATTGGAGAAAATAGCACTGCATTGTATTTTGAAGACTGAGGCTACCTATACATAATAGTAAACACTGTAGGAACAAATAAGGTATTACATTATGATTACTGTAATATTGAAAACTTGCCCTTTCCGATTGAGCAGGTAGTTTTCTATTCAAAATTCAGGTTACCAAATAGTGTGGCAAATTCTTCCTTTGTCATTTTTATCTATTCAAGTTCCATGCTGAGAAATATTATAGGGTAAGTGTTCAACAGTAAACAATATAATGATTTCTACCTAGATATATACTTTGCCTAAAAAGAAACCATTTATTTGGCATCAAAAATTGTGAGATTTTCAAGAGTTAGATTGGATGCATTGTTCCTGTTGTTAAGCGAATTGAAAAAGGCAGCACTCTGTCTGAATTTTTATAAGTATGAGAGATTTATCATATGGAAACATGTAAAAAGTATTGAAACACAGTAGCTTTAGAAATGTTAGTAAGCTTCCAAATAAGTAAATTTTAATAAAATAAAATTATTTTACTCTAAATGAGGAAATCTAAATAAGCTTCAAAGATGTTTCCCAAAGAAATATCACATTCTGTTTTGAATAATTATGTTACGGAATTTTATTTACAGCAGTTTCTTTGGTGGACTGTAACTCCTAGTGGGCAGGAGTAATGTCTGTACATTTCTTGCATGGTTTTGTTAAACAAATGTTTGCAGAAGTTATTGTTGGATTATTACAGGTGCGATGAAAACTGTGATAACTTGATGAAGTAACTGCACAAATCAGCAAAGAGAACAATCAAAACTACTGGCAAAGTGTGAAAAGATGCAAACAGAAATGTGAAAATGTTTATTTTGGTCTTCTATGGACACTTTAGTATATGAAACACATTAAATGAAACTTTACTGCATTTCACTTAAAAATGTTTTTGTGTGTTTGTTTGTTTGTTGATCCTTCAAATTCCTCCATTCTAGGAACCTGAGAAACTAGCTATCTCAGTAAATCTAATACCCTGGACCACACCTAGACTATAGGTCAAACATGCTTTCCCATTGTTTTACATCTGTAATTTATATCTTCTGAAATTTTTTAGAAGTTCTGTTTCTAAATTATGTTTATAATATCTACAGAATATCTACAGTTAATTTCCAGAAGTTGCATGTAAAGTTAGGCTCAAAAGTAGTAGGTTAGCTGCTGCATGATGCTGTGGAAATCTTGCTAATTTTCAAGGAAAGCTAATGCACACTAAAGCAGAAGTTGGGGCCAGCATCCCAGACCTTGCAGGCATTGGAAAGGGGCTCTCTTTCTGGCAGGCTCAGGAGCAAGTGATTTCACCCTGCAGAGCAAGAAAAGGACAAAAACCTGAAGGCCAGATTTCTGGAAATTTTACATAAAATTTGAAAACAGACTTCCCATGAAATGTAACGTTTTCTCATTACACTAACGACCGGAGAACAGCTGTTGACTTTAGTTCAGTGAGCTTTGGGGCTTTCACTTATTGCATTTTTCATAATGTACAAGTGTTAGTGTAAGGATAAAGTCTTGGGCTTGCAGCTAGATGACCTGAATTCAATTCCCTTTCCAGCACTAATAGGCTATGTGATCTTCATCAAACTTTTCTTCTGTCATGCTTCATTGCCAGTTATGAAATAGAGAAAGTATTATGGTGTCTTTTAGAGATTTTTGTAATTTTTATTTTAATTATTATGTTGAAATGGAAAAAAAATCCACTATTTTTATTAGATAATTTCTTGTCTTTTTCTTCTAATGCAAATTCTAATCATTTCTTCTGATCTCAAGACCTGTGTACACACACACACACACACACACAGACACAAACATGCACACACAGACATCTTTGTGGCTAAATGGAAAATATTTATGGCAAACCCTCAAGCAAAGTCACTTCAGAGTTTAAGAACATCTAAAATGTCTTTGTGTAAGTCTCTTCATGCAAGTATTTTTCAGTCACAGTGAGTTTATTTGATTTTGCAGTTCATATTCCTTACTCTGTATTTATAGGTATATACTGCTCACACCCTTTGGTTAAATCTCAATTGACAGATTATTTTTGCTCACATCAGAGAATCCATTAGTTTTCTTTGGTTTATAAAAGTGTGCATTTAGTTTGCAGAAAATATTTAAAGAATGTGACTTTTAGAATTAAATTTACTCTGAGCCAAAGGTAGTTTGTTAATAGATATTTTTCCTGTGATTACATGATGGTTTTCTTTTATGAACAAATTAGACTATTTAATGCAAATGATTTAATGATTTTAAATAGCATGTATTCCATTTCTGTTAATAATAAGACAGTATGTGAAACCTGTATACTCCATGATTTTTATTTATTAAATCTAATTTGCATTCAAAATGGTTTGTTAAGTTGGAGAAAATTCTCAGAATCCATATTTGAACAGAATGTAAATATGGAGGGTCTTTAAGCTGCCTGGTTATTGGATTTGAAGTCAAGTATCCTGACTATATTGTGCTGTTTCTATTTTAAATTGCTCAATGGACTATTATTTCAAATACTTGGTTCCTTCCTATAATGGTATAACTGACCTCATTCCATTTACTGGGGATTCACAAAGCTTACTGTAGATACCCCAGCCAACAGCCCTAGCTAAGCCTAGTCTTCCCACCATTCCAACCAAGGCCCCAGCACATGAGTGAGGATGCCGCTGTGGAAGAAAATTCTCCAATCCCAGCTTTTCAAAGCCCCCAGCCATTTCAGTCTTCCAAACTATGACTTCCAACATCATAAAGTAGAGACAGTCCTCAGTTGCTGTGCTTTATTATTTATCTACCAAATAGATGATCATAATAAAATGATGATTATTTTATGGCACTAGATTTAGGGTAGTTTGTTATACAGTAATAATAACTGGAAAGCAGGGGTGTTGGTTGTTATGTGATATGTCCAATAGGATAATAAGCACATTTACACCAACTATTGCATGCTATCCTCACAACAAACCTATACTGAACGGGCTGTTATAATTATTTCAAGCTATCATATAGGGATATCAAGGCACAGATATGATAAGAATTATCTTTCTGACATCACAGGATTAATAAATATAGATTTCATATTGAAACTCATGTCTTTTCACTTTACAATCAAGAAATTTAAGATCAGGATAGAGAATGGGGAAAAGTAATGATAAAAAGACAGGGAAAATGCAGATGGTATTGTGTCTATAGATTTAGAACAGAGGACGAGGGGCTGATTTTGGCCAAGAGCAGTACTGCTTTTGAGAGTGAATGGGGAGGAAGGATTTAACGCTGGGGCTCAGATGGAGCTGGGTAAATGTGGCAGGGAGCCATAATAGAGCTGGGTAAGGGTAGCAGGGAGCTGGAATAACTTCAGTTTTCTCTGTTCTGAGTGAGGGTCCCTGGATGAGAGCCCTTCACGGGCTGGGGGAAGAAGAAAAGTGGTAATGGTTTAGATTTAGACTGCTACTGTGGACCATAGGTGAGGGAGCTGGCCAAAGAGAGGCAAAAAGATTACTGAACAACATTGCGGTAGGAATCCATAGGGAATTGGAGATAAGTAATTTTTCATGATAGCAATCTGTATAGCATTGTTACTTCTCCCTGGGGTGACATAAATCACCCCAGGTCAGAAATTTGCAGGAACAGTGTGCTGAAAGCGTGTAGTAAATACAGAGAAAGGGTCATTTATTCAATAAACATTATTTCTAACTACTCCTTGCCAGGCACTCAGTAAATATTGTTTTGAGAGTCAAGGATACCAGTGAGGTAGTCTAAATTAGCAAAGATAGACTCCCTCAGTATAGGGAGTGAAAGTCTGTGAGAACAAAACAGCAATTATTTTTGAGAGTAAGGAAGTAAGAGATCCTGACAAGTGGGAGACTGTAGTGAGAGAGTGTGATCTTAAAGTTTAAGCTATCAAATAATCAATATATCTTGTTGATGACAAGGTATTAAAATAAAATGGCTATCTTTTTTGAAGTGAAGGAAAAGGTAGACATGAGGAACTCAAGGAACTGTGAGGCTGGACATTATTTTGTCCAACTCTCCTGGATCTTCAATTTGTCTGTCATAAAGAGAAGGTGAAGGCTATGTTCTGAACATTTGTGTCCCTTAAAATTTGTATGTTGAAATCCTAACTTCTAATGTGATGGTGTTAGGAGGTGGTGTCTTTGGGGAGTGATTAGATCATGAGATTGGAGCCCTCACGAATGGGATTGTGACCTTAAAAGAAGAGACGTGAAGGAGCTTGCTTCCCCTCTCTCTGCTCCAGCCATATGAGGGGACAAGAGATGCCCAGGGTCTTCAGCAGACACCAGCTCTTCTAGTGCCTTCATCTTGCAATTCTCAGCCTCCAAAACTGTCAAAAATATTTGCTGTTAGGGAAACCAGATTACAGTATATTTGTTGAAGCAACATGAGCTAAGACAATGACTTTTAGTGTAGGCCTTTAAGGATGAGTAAGGTACTTCAAGATGAAAAAAGTAAGGATCAGAACTGCTTTAATAGAGAATCAAGATATGAAAACCCTGGACCAAACTAACCCAGCTGTTGCCTTAGAAATAGTGGCAACAGGAACAGTTTGTACAAGGGGTAAGAAAGGTTAAGCTCTATCCTGGGTAGAAGGCCTCTCTAAGGGTGGCTTCCCAATATATTTAGTGATATTAGATATTTGAATGAGATCAACCTCTGCTTACAATGACAAAATAACTCACTTGATAGTGAATGTAAACACATTGGTCATAAAAATATACAATAAGTTTGAGAAGTTACAAAGTATATAACACTTTTAATATAATTGTGTTCTAAATTCTTATTTTCATGCACACATTGGGGGGAAAGGAACTCTTCATGTAGCCAAATAATATTAGCAGTGAAACATGAACACATGTGCTTAATTTAGATCCTAGGACTCATTAGACAGCTGGACAAAGATCTGTTTTTCCCTCTGAATGCTGAAGAACATGGACAAGTGGCTTTACGAGTTTGTAATTCATAATATATTGTATCAGCCAGTCTAAAAAACAAAGTTGTTGGTAACAGTTGGGCTAGAATCACTGTGCAGAGTGAAGTGCCCCAAAGGCAATGGCTCATAAAGATCCTACTTCTAATTGCCACCTCTGTCCAACAAACTCCTCAAGCAAGCCTGAGCCCCATGTGCTGCTCTGGGCTCAGGAGGGCACTGTACTACTGAGCAAAGAGGGACAGCCACTGAGTTCACAGTGACCACAAGAGAGCATAAGTTAATGCTGGATCACAGAAGAGGATCGACTGAAGTGGCTGTTCTCAGGCTGACGTTCAGTGGAGTGATTTACTGAAGTAGGCAGAAGCCGTGCTTTTTGATGCAGCTTGCCTCCATACTGCATGTGCCAGGTGCTGAGTCTTTCCAACAGTGTAGCCTCCAACATTGTCTTCCTCTTTGTGGTTTCCGTGGTCACTGCTTTAATTCAGCTCTTCAGCCCATATTCAGGCTGCTTCATGTTGTCCTAATTGATCTCTTTCCCTCCAGACACTCTACTCACTTTTTAAAAGAATGTTTCTCAAATGTGGTTAGGTTAATTTCATTTTGGGGGTGGGGAGAGGGAGAGGTGGAGATCTTATTGAGCTGAGAACACATTTCTCTGCTTCCTCTCTGCTAGGCGTGGCCATGTGATTAGATTTTGCCTGAGGGGATGTGCAAAGACTTGGTGAGTGTAAACTCCGGTTGCGGACTTGACAAGGAAAGGATTATGCCCTCTTCTGCCCTTTTCTCCCTTCCCTGCTGACTGGCATGCAGACGTGACATTGGAAGCTGGATCAGTCATTTTAGACTACCTGATTAAGAGAGCAGAACAAAAAGGGCGAAGAGGTCTGGGGCTCGGGCAGCAGATGCTGCCTTATCAGCACTGGAGTGTTATGCTCAGATCTTCATGTGAGAGAGGAACAAACCTTCATGTTGTTCAACACACTATTATTTTGGTCATTAGCGTAGCAATAAAACTAGTATCCTAAGGCACTTTGCTTAAAAGTTTTCGTTGTCTCCCTATCGCTTAAAAATAAGTTCCTGCTCTAAGGAGAAGGTTTAATGTTCTTCCCAATCTAGGTTCATTCTAGCTTTGCAGCTTAAGTCCCTGTCATTGTCCCTATGGATACAGTTCTCTAGCCACATTAGTCTTCCCTTTTCACCAAACATGCCTCCATTTGATGCCTTTACATAAGTTCTTCCCTCTTCTCTCCATTTAACAAAAAGCTCTGCACTCAGCCTTTAAGGTCTAAAGGTCTAGCTCTATCGTTACCCATCTGTGCTACTTTCCTGGATTTGCTGCAACGATTTTCTCTGGATAACATGATTTTCTTCCTCAGGGGTTCCAGAGTACTGTGTGTGTGTGTGTGTGTGTGTGTGTGTGTGTGTGTGTGTGTGTGTGTGTGTGTGTGTATCACATTCCCTTTCAAGTTTTTGCATTAAAATTTGTGACTATCTCTGTCTGTATAGATTATTCCATTTCAACTTATCGGCCAGAAGTAGACTACGCTCCAGCCCTCCGCTCTTCATTTTGTCACAGGCAAAGTGAACAGTAGATACTCAAGATGAACAAACACAAAACTGAAAAATCTGTTCTTCTTCTTCTTTTTTTTAATTTAATTTTATTATTAGTTTCAAGTACACATAAAATCTGTCATTCTGGAGAAATGGAATCCTAAATGTAATTGAGGTTCTGTTGGCAGAGTGTAGTGGAATGAAGGTTTGGAGCCGCTTTATGTTCTTTTCAACTAAGATGCCTTTGACGATGGCGGGAAGACCAGGAAACCAAGTAGCAGATGCCTTTGGTTACTGGTTTTAAGCAGGAAAAACAGTCCCAGACAGGCTCCAGTCATTATTGTGTGTTTCTAGAATTTTGAAAGATAAGGAGGAAGTCTGCAGAGCAGTCCCACAGGGATAGGAAGGAATTGAGCCTGTGAGGTCCCTGAGAACAGGCATGTCTTGTTTCTTGGATGTGGAAAAATCCTCTCATGTATCTGACATTAACAGCTGCCCTCTGACACTCACTGCTGTTCCTGCCATATCTGACTACAGCAGGCCCACAGGTTCCAAGTGCAAGAAGTCAAAGCTAGTACTTTGGTTTAGATTGCTTTATCCCATGCCCAGTCTGAAACAAAGAATTGTTTAATCTCCTCAGTCTTCAACATTTGCAAATGAAGAATCTATATGTCTTAGCATTTTAAATTTCCACAGAAAAACACTCCTTTGCTCCGAGGTGTACCCTAACATTTAAACCCTCTGAGAAAGATCTATGGACCAGACTTTTATCAATTCTAGTTCTATGAAAGCAGGAGATAGTGGGGAAACAACACACAGGTCTATAGTTATAATCCGATTTGAAAATAAACTTTGAAATGAAAACCAATGATACAATTTTTTTTGTTCTTGTCTGAGTAGACTGGAGAAAGAAGAATGGTTAAAGATTGAGTGGGAGATTGTCGGTTGAGAACATGAGCTCTGAGGTCAGTGTGTATGCCTCGATGGCCAGGTTCCATTCTCCAATAGCGGGATACTTAAATCTGCTGGGCTTTACTTTCCTCATATCTAACATGAAGATAATATTACTGTCACCTCACAGACTGCTTGAGGAATTAAATGAGATAAATATATGAGCTCTTAGTGTAGTGCTGGCACACAGTAATGGCAGTAAATATTAGAGCTCTCCATTGATATTTTATGTTTCATTCATTTGTCGATTAATATTCCTTTTCCCTGACCTCTTATACAGCCCAAGACAACAGACTGTTTCAAAAATCCTATCATACTGCTAGGATTGGTGACCTTATAAAAAGAGAATGTCAGAAATTCACTATCTTCTTGTGTGACAAGCTAGGATATGAATTGGGAGAATATAAACTGATGTCTAAGTAATGACTCTAGATTGGACTTAAGAAGGGGGGGTTCTATCATGTTGGTTCTTGTGAAAGTGTGGATTGGTCTGGTATACGGTGGAATTTTGTAGGTAGGGTTTCGTAGGTAGTACTGGGTAAAATCATAAATGTGGTGGAGGAGAGGGGTTCTTATAATTAACCCATACAGCATTTTTGGCTCATGTCTTTATGTTGGCCACCCCTGAGACAGTGCGAAGGTTTGAAGTGGATTTATGCCCAAATTCTTCATGGTGTAATTTAAAAGATTTTAAGCCAAATATGCTGCCACAGTGAACACACACTCTGCTTTATGAATGGTCTGTTTATTGCTGTGGTTCAGCACAAGTAGAACCAACTGGTCTAAACCAGTCAAATTCATGCAGACTCATGAAGTTGTTTTATAAAACTAATCCTCCCTTCTAAATCCACTTTTAACTACATTAATGAGGAGAAATTGCAATGACATATACTGGGTCGTGCACCTCTTGAATGACTCACATTTGTCACCACTTAATGTGGAGCATGAAGGAATCAATGTCTTCTTCTAGCTTGTGTGAGTCTGACTGCAGGAAATAGCAGCTCAATCTTTGAAGCAAAGGCTTTTCCTCTTCCTCTCAGAGTAAATAGCCCAAGAGAGCTTCCTCACTTGAAGGAAGTCTAGGTAAGTGTGTGATAAGAAAGGATAAGGCTGTCTGTTGTGTCTGTCAGGATGGCACCTGAAGGAAGGCAGCCGGCTCCTGCTGAATGATAACTCTAAGGTTACTGAGGCAGAGATAAAAAGCTCACTCAGCCAAAATACATTACAAACCGAAAGGTTCCCAGTAGGAGTTTTAGCATCACATTCTAAGCTTTTCTGAACAAAATGATTGGTTTGTTTTGTTTTTGTTTTGTTTTTTAGTTTTTGAAGGATTGTAAGAAATATGCTTTACTAAGCAGAGCAAGGGTAAAACACACACATGCATGAACACACACACATGCACACACATACACACACATGCACAAAACACACTCCATAGTACCTGGCTTCATAAGCTGTAGGTGACTAACTCCTTGCCCAGTAGAATAAGAAAAAATAATTGCAAAGGAGCAGAATAGACGGAATAGAGGATCACATTGCTTGAAGGAGAAACTTTTATTGTTCCAGATGCAGACATTGTTGGTGGTGCTGGTGGTGATGTTAGAAGTCAGGGAGTTCAAGGAATAAAACCCCATGATGTACAGGGTCATGGAAAACCTCACCAACTCAATACTGCAGTTGGTGTCTGTCAAACATTTTAAAACTCTTACCTGCTTTTGATAAACATACATTTCTCAGGTACCCCCTTCACCTCCTCACTTCAGGGTATTTTCTTTCCCTTCACTATTCTCCCCACCCCACCCCAAATGTGTCTCCACTATAAAGATTTATGGGGCCTTATTTTCTATGGTTTCTATTTTCCCCAAATTAGCTTCCCCTACCCACAAAATACAAAAAAAATTATATTATCACTGTGAACAAACTCACTTTATACAGTAGAACACCCCCTTATATCCTACTGATGGGGTCACCATCCTAACACCCAACCCCTCATGTATTCTCCCAATCTTTTTTTTAAGTTTTTAACATTTACATATTTCTTGACATAATTTCCCAGGATAAAGCACCGAAATAACTAGTGAAATGACTAGCTTTGCCTAAAAGAGATTTGATAAAATATGTGCTACGGGTCTCTTAAGGGGAGATACTTATTATTTTCATCTTGAAGAACAAACAGACCTTTTCTCTCTTGATAGTTTCTTTCAGATGCCATTTCAATATTTATATAGTTTTCCAATTCTCCCAGCAATAATCCATGCTGTAGCAAGAAGTCCCAAACAAGAGCTTGTGCTTTGTTTACCCATTGGTGATTCAGGTCAGCCTTAGTGAGCAAGGCCATCAGGGGGAGCTCTTACTTAGTGAGCTTCTGTGGTTTTGGAGAAAGACAAGACAGACAGGTAGAGAGCAGCAGACTTGCAGGATTAAGTCTCTGCACGCAGGGACCAAAAAGAGGCCACCTTACCTCTAAACTTGCTGGGTACGCAAAGAAGTGGCCCAATAGAAGTAAGGAAATGGTCAACGTTTAAAAGGAGGTGAGCCTGGGGGCAATGCTTGATGGTGGGTGGGGAGGCGAGTTTTGAGTACAGCACAGTGGGCACTCCTGTTATCTCCAGGCATAGATTTTAAGAATCTAGACTTGGAAACATAGATGAGACCAGCCGCAGCATGGGACTATTCTCAAGGGTGGGTCAGCATCAGGTGTTGGTCTACTGTTGGAGGAAGTCACAGAGGTGGGCAAGAAACAAAGGATATTTTTTGTTGGCCCCAGTAGAGTCTGCTGGGGCAGAGTTTGGAGCATCTACAGTGATACTAATGTAAGAGATTAGATTATTATTTTTTTTTTCGGAATGATGGAGGAAATATCAGATGCCACAGGATGGAAGAAAAGGAAAAAAGCATACACAAACCTTTCTACAGAACCTCTGTAAGCCAGAAAAAAGGGATTTGAAGAAATCAGAGGTTCCAGCAGTTTTGCTCACAGCAGGTGAGTTGGATTTACTATTCTGATGCCCTATTAAAATCCTATCATGTAGGATAACTTGGGAAAGAGTGTCTTAAATCATTTGCACGTACATACCAAACAGTATCTGTACATCTGTCACAAAGAGAAGGTATTCGGAGTTTCAAATGTGATCACCTTCCATTTCTCATATGTTCAAATGGTGACTTTTCCCTCACCTAAACCATGTTTTCTTTGGTAAAACAAGAGTGAGAAAGGGCGAGAGCAAAATACAAGGGGTATCTTTTTTTTTTTTCTGTCTCCATTCCTGGAAGAGAATTCCACCGCAAATGCCACGTTTCCCCACAGCTGCACTGTGGCGACGTTGTCGACAATCTCTCACAAAGGCGATTTCTAGAGAACGTTTCTGTGAGACTTAAGTGGTAGCCTTCTGTTTGGTGGAGTGACTGGCAGCCACGTCAATGACAGCTCTGACTGCAAGTCCCGGTCGGCACAGCGCTGGCACTGTGGACGCTAGAAAGATGCCGCCACGAGGCACGCACTCCTGCACCTCCATGAATGGCTCCTTGAGCGCTGCAGCCGTTCCCCCTGGAACAAGCTGAACCAAAGGAGTCTGTGTGCGACAAGCTGTTCCAGACTCGTGGGCTGAAGTAATAGCTGCCTGCAACCTTGTCGTTGCTGTTTTTGTAAGTTAAACCTTGTGTTTGTATTTTGACACCTGAGTTGGGTCCAACAGGACAGTGGGGTCACATTGATGACTCTTTTCAAAACATGTTTTCTACACTAAAAAGGTCGTGAATTCGGACGCTTGTGGTTTTAGATGAGTAAAACCTTTACAAGTGTTGTTTGACAGCCTAACCAGCTGTTTCTGAATGTACAAATGAAAAAAGTTCCGAGTCAAAAAGGGATCCAGGAGGAAGGAGAGAGAGGGAGGGAGGGAGGAAGGGGGGCAGAAGGGAGGGGAGAAAGAGAGAGAAATGGACAAAAAACATAGGAAAAGAGACAGAGAGTACAATTAAAGGGAAATTTATGGGAGCACTTTAAAAGTGAAAATCTTTTTAACATTTTTTTTAGTTTATCTTCATTTGTATATCAATTCCCACTGATTAAATTATAACTATAAAAATAACAATAATTTATTTTGACAAATATGAATAGCTTTTTATATCTTTTTCCTCAGTAGTATAATTACTAAGAATTCTCATTTATTTTAAAATACTTAATCGTATATATAGTTACTAAATACATAATTAATGCCAATTTCATTTATAATTTTCAAATAAAGAAATTACAATATATATTGTGTCCTATTCATTGTGCTTTAATTTAATAAAATTTAATAAAATTTCTTGAATGCAAGGGCTTTACCTATTTGCAAGTTACCTCATTTCAATGAGGGGGAAACAAACTTAGGTTTAACTTACTTTTGTTTATGCATGTGACCAATTGATACATGAATTATTAACTGATATATCCCTTCTCTACAGGCCTTCATGCCTCTAGTCATGACTGACCTTCTTCCAGTTCTTTAATTCCAAGTTAAAGCAGAAAAGCCATAGTCTAGGTGTCACAGAGAAATATTTGGGGGAAGAGAGACCCCTCTAGAATCTATAAGCAATGCTCGCCAAGACCCTGGGAGCCTGGGAGAGAAGGAGTGGTGGAAGGAAGAATGGCTCTTCTGCCTTTGTACATGGTCTGCACAGCCCCCATTTCCCCTTGGCAGTACAGAGAACTGTCATCAAGAGCAGAAGGGACCTGTAACCTTCTGTCAGTCCAGAATTCTGGGATTTGGCAGCCTCACAAATGTTCTATGCTATACTGTCTTTGTATCAAGAGTGGAAGTGGCTGAGCCAGGGTGCGGAGAGGTCTGAGAATAGCTCCATGTCTTCCTCTCTACAGAGTCAAGAGAAGCTGTGTTTACTCAAGTAAATTCATTAAGGAATGAATGAATGAATGAATGAATGAATGAACTTGAGTAAACACAGCTTCTCTTGACTCTGTAGAGAGGAAGACATGGAGCTATTCTCAGACCTCTCCGCACCCTGGTTCAGCCACTTCCACTCTTGATACAAAGACAGTATAGCATAGAACATTTGTGAGGCTGCCAAATCCCAGAATTCTGGACTGACAGAAGGTTACAGGTCCCTTCTGCTCTTGATGGCAGTTCTCTGTACTGCCAAGGGGGAAATGGGACTGTGCAGAATATAGAGAATAGATGTCTGTGCAGGACTGAGATTCAGCAGTGTACAAAAGCCCTCATGAAACTTATGGTCTAGTGAAACATCTCAGTCACCCAAAGAAGGGCCCAGTGTCAGCTTAGACAGAGGTCAGCAGCTTGAGGGGTCATGGAAAAGGGCAGTAGCTTCTGATAGCAAGATAGAGCAGCAAGTGGCCCAAAGGAGAAAAGACCACCACTGTGGACGGCAGCCGAGATGCCATCAAGAGAATAGAATGAGTATATATCCTACCAGATGCCAGATAAACTGAAGATGTGGGCGCTGCCTACCCTATCCTACTAACTTACATGGCCTTCTATATTCCTTGAAGCTTAGGCTCAACCCCAGGCTAAAAGATTGGCAGGAGAAAATCAGTGAATCTGAGGAGAACTTAGTAATTTTATAAAAAACTTAGAAATCACTGAAGTAACTGAGTTTTCTTGGAAGTCACTAAATTATTCTTATTTTTTTTTTGGAGGGGGCCATTAGGTGCAATATTTAAAAAGTACCGTTTTGTACATCTAAATTTATGGTCTGTGAAAAAGTATGCCTTGAAAAATGCAGGAGTTAGTGGCACCAATGCCTGTGCAGTCAAAAATCCACAGATAACTTAGACTCTCCCAAAACTTAATTATAGTCCCACAGTATTCTTGGGGGATTGTTCCAGGACCCCCCATGGCTAGCAAAAACCACAGACACTCACATCCCTTATATAAAATAGTGAAGAACAATGCACACAGTCAGCCCTCTGCATCCATAGACTCCCAATTACAGATCTAAAAATACTGTTTTCCATCTGCTGTTAGCTGAATCCGCAGATGTGAAACCCTGGATACAGGGGGCCAACTGTATTTATATATATATATAAAAAAACCCATCAGTGATTGGACCCATGCAGTTCAAACCTGTGTCGCTCAAGTTAACTGTATATATATTTCTAGAAGAAAAACTTTCTGGAGGGAAAACTGGTAAGCTGCCCAGAGAGGATCCGGGATTTGAACCCAGGTCTCTCTGATTTCCAAACTTGAAATTTATTTGTTGAAGTTTGGTTAATAAACCTTAGGTTCCTTAACTCATGATATCCATGATACTAATTATTTGTATGTATAAGTGCCTTGGGTATATCAATCTAAAGAAGATATATCCATCAAACAGAAAAATTTGGCACTTGTCAACAGATGCTGCAGATTCCTGTAGGACACCTTGTACACACCCTAGGGATAGACAGGGAGATTTAGGTTTGCAAATACAATTTCCAATTTAAAACACAAAACTCAGAATGCTAATAATAGTCAAGTTTATATATTTCTACTCTTTGAATAATGTCAGTGTCTCAGGCTGTGAATAACTAACTCTTTCTTTGGAAACAAAATACGTAGCAGTGTTAAGAATACAACTCTCAAGTGGATCACTACTTTTATTACAAACTGACCCATCATACTAAAACCACTCCATTGAAATGAATATTCTAATAAATGTTCTCCAAACTGAAGTAAATTTCATCTGAGTCAGAGTTATTGTTTCAGGACTTGATTTTGTGATGAGGCCAATTACATTTTTATTTAGGCAGTTACAAAAATTCTGAAAACACCACAAAGTATGCCCACAAGAAAGAAATAGGACTTGTATAAGGAAACCATTGCTTTTATTTTTGTGTGATTATAAGGAACAAATTTACTCAAACCAGAAGTTAACTTAGGAGACATGTGTATTTAATATTTTAAAAATTGTTTTAGAATATAAACCAGTGACTCTCATTAATTTATTGCTGTTCTAATGAAAATTTCTGTGGAATCACCTCCCAATTTGAGTTAGCAAAAACATAACACTCTGCTTTAAATTGTGTTCTTTTTAGTAATATTCAATATAGACCATACATAAACTATATAGCACAAATGCAAATATCTAGTTTTATTTGAATTATTGAATGACTTTTTGATAAAAATTTTTAATAAACATGCTTTGAAGGAAAAATAACTCAAATATTTTGTAAATAGTATGAAAAGGTAAATATTGGCAGATTCGATATTTCACCAGCTATAAACATTTTCTCAGGAAGAGTCAGAAGTAAGGTCTTAGGCACTTATGCAAAGGTATCAATGTAATAAAGGAGCTTTTCCATATGGTGGGGAAAACTGGCATCAGCTCCTTATTCTGTCTTTCCTGCCCCAGATTCCACCACCACTATTAACAAGCCTTCTGAGTTCAGGTAGAAAGTCGACTTGGTTAGGTGGATTCTAAGGCCAAGCCACTTAATAGAAACTCATTCAATGAATAACAAAGATTCCAGAATTATTGTTTTTCTTTATCTGTTCAGCACATGACTCACCCGATATATCCTTACTATAACTATTCCAGCCATTTTCAAAAGTAGAAATAAGGAATAGAAGAAGAGGACTTTTCATACTCATTTTAGGTACAACCTGTGTTTCACAGCACAATCAGTAGAGAAGAGATGGAAGCAAAAGCTAGAATTTTCACTTTTATGTTTAGGTTTTACTAGAGTGGGACATTTTCAGAATATGATAAACATATTGCAAAACTCTTAAATACTGACAGTCTCCCACACTGGAAGATTTAATAAAAATGGTAGACAGGCATTGGAACTAGTCAAATGTCTGTCCCTAACATAAAAGATGCTAATTATAATTAGCAAAAGAAGTCTCTTCTGGGAATGTGATATACACAAAGGCACTACCTGTGGACAGAAATTCCTCAGGATTGTAAAATCTTGCTAAATGGAAAAGAGACTACATTTTCAACATGCACTCAAATCCCTTGGCCTGTCCACTTGTGCATGGCACAATCTGCTTGACCAAACAGAGATGCCCTGGACATAAATTTTATCATTGATATTGTTTTGCCTTTAGTAGATACTAAATAAATTTCCTAGATGAGAGAGTGCCTGCAGCACAGGTTTGAAATCATTATTTACTGTAAAAATGTTTTTTAAAAAAGAAATAAGAATACATATGTGACAATGTGCTTAAGACGGAAAAGGATATCGGCCCAAACCAAACCCGAAATAACTTACAGTGGAGAAATATATTAGAGATAATCAGGTACTCACATTAGAATACAGATTGAATGTCCTTCAAGCTTATAGGTTTTGCTGTAAAATAAGCCTCCTAAAGGATAAACAAGATAAGGATTGTAAATGACCTTTTCACTACATTCAAAGTGCCTTACCAGTTTGATGCCTTACATTTTCAAAAGATTTTTTAAATATTGAGTAGGTTTCAAAAATTATAGAGAGACAAAAGAGCAAGGGTATTAGGATATTTTTTTTCTTGGAACAGACAAGAATAGAATAATTTTAAAAGACCATAACATTAGTTTTCTGATTTCAGTGAAATATATGAATTCAGCCTCAACAAGGATATAATTCATATATTAGGGTAAGATTCACTGGCTATTAGAATTTTTAAAGACTTAAATATGCTGTATTATCCTTTCTTGAACATATATAGATATCGTATAAACATAACCTGGAGAATTAAACATTTAAAGAACTGCATCCCAGAATTAGTGGTCTCTTAATTTAGCTTGTCTAAAATTCTTATTCTGGTTCACTGATGAATAATTGACAGAATATTGACTACTTAAATCAAGTTATAGAAATTTAATTTACTAATTGCACGAGGTTGCACAAGGTTATTTGTCACTGATTAAGCTCCTAATTCTACTAATTAAAAGTCACTGGGGAATGAAAAAAGATAATGTTATCTATTTATTGTTCAGAAGTTGGTTTCTTAAATTGTGTTAGTACTCCTTTGTTACTTTCTAAGATATTATTCACTACTCAGCATCTCTTAGTCAAGAGTATGTTAACTCTAAATATAAATAAATATAAATAAAGTAGAACTCAAGAAGGGTTTTATGTTTTCTTTGAATCTTTGGTATTCTTTTCGAAAAGTAGAAATAACTGTTTTTTTTTTTAAACTGTAGAAGACCATTTTCAATTAAAAAAAATAGCTATTTTTTATTATTGCATCAAATATCTCATGCTCTCTACATGGAGATAAGCCATTTACTGTGTCTAGGGATAGCAGATACTTTGACATTTTGGGCTTACTATTCAACTTAAAAAAAATAGTGCCATCATAGACCTCACGGTCTTCAATTAGTTGTTCAGTAATTTGCGGATCTTTCTTCATATATTCATGTGATCAATGATTCACTCATTGATCAATTACTTTAAATATATGTTATTAGGTAACAGGATGTGTTAAATTATTTATGACAACATGAGAAGTTAGAGAATGAATAATGCATTCTTAGTTGGAGGCAAATCATTCCTGTTGTGAAAAAAGTATCGAACTGGGTGGCAGATATCATCAGATTCCGGCACAAATGAGAGCCCTGCTACCTGGGACTACCTCCTGACCTCTTCCAGCTTCTCTTTCTCCTCTTACAAAGAGGACATGTTAACCCATTTTCCTTAGGGTGTCATAATAGTAAATTGGATGTTTCAGGGTCATGAATCTGAACTTGGACAGTTTTAGTGTCATTTCAGACGCCTCTTCCCTGAGGGCGTCTCCCCTGACATACTTCGTTTACTGGTGTAAACGCTTTTGTTCTATGTTCCCTTTGCACTTGGAGAATATTTTTTGTCATAGCGCCAATATAATTGTTTACTTTCTTGGGCACTCCGACTCCTGTCCCCCAGACTGGGAGCTCCTGAAAGGCAGTCTTTTCCATCTCTGTATTTTCAGAACCTTGAATGGTGCTTACATTTTCCTCAAAGAATAATGTTTAAAAATAGATTGGTTAATCTTAATATTAATAAAGTAGTTTCTACAGTGGTAGTTCTAAAATAATTTAGTTTTTATTTTTATCTCCTACGAAAGTGAAAAACATTTTAATATTTTAAAAGATCTGAATTACAGCCTAAGGGTACAATTCTGAGTCCAAAGTGTTTGTGATATTAAGTTTAGTTAAGAAAACTCTTGAGCCAGGAATTAATATGAGTTTCAGAAAGACAGGCTCATACGGTTAGAATGAGGGCATGGGGGAATAAAATTATATATTTTTAAACAGAAATGGAAAATGCACACACAAAAAAAACCCCCAAGAATCAAAGTCTACTAAAGCAAAGAAATAAACAAAACAACACATGGATCTGCATCATGTTTAACCCCAAGTGACAAGTCCCCCACAGACAGCCCCTGAGTGTGCTGCAAACCTCCCCTGAGGCTGCACTCAATACCTGGGTACATCTTCTTTAGCAGGGTAAACAATCAAATGGAACAGGCAAAAATATTTAATTAGAATATTTATGGGGAGAAGGGCAAGAGCTTTATCTACCATAGATAAAAAAATTCACATGATTCTCTGTGTAGTATCTTTGTTTTCTTAAAAAGCTCTCAGGCCTCCAGTACCACACCCCTTCTGTCTCTACCAGGCCTGTAAAAGCCTCCTACTGACAGGATCTAACCAATTCTGACTCCAGACTCCCACTGGCCACCAGCATACCATGCAGCTGGCAGACACCAGCCATTTAAAAAGCTGTTCCGTGGCCATGTTGCAGTGGTTTTCAAACTTTAATGGCTGTGTCTCAGATTCAGAAAAATAATTTACACTGTAATCAAGAATACATGTATACATAGGAATGTGATTTAAATAATAATGTCTTATAAGAGAATTTTTACAATGAACTCATTCCTTCCCTCTGCTCGTCTCCACTCTTCTCCTAGTGTATTTAAATTAAAAAAGAAAAATACTAGTTCTAACCCACCAGTTTCTCTTCACTGGCAGTTTGAAAAACATTTTACTATTGTTTAAACATGTCTCGAAGTCTCAGTCTACAACCCACGCAGCTTACAAAGTTGCTTATACAAACGAAAAACAGATTCCTTTTAAAGATGTGTCTCAGTCCATTCAGGCTACTGTAACAAAACACCACACACTGGGTAACTTTTAAACAACAGAAATTAATACATTTCTCACACTTCTGGAGACTGAGTTCAAGATACCAGCAAGTCAGGTGAGGGCCCAGTTCCTAGTTTATAGCTAGTGCCTTCTCCCTGTGCCCCCACTTGGTGGAAGGGGCAAGGGATCTCTCCTGGGTCTCTTTTTATAAGAGCACTAATTACATTTGTGAAGTTTCCACCCTCGATCTAAGCACCCCACCTACTATATAATCACCTTTGGGGGCTTAAGATTTCATCATATGAATGGAAGTGGGGACAAACATTCAGACCATAGCAGAATGCTTCTGCTGTTAAAAAAAAATTAGCATTTTCCATAGCATTATTACCTAAGAAACTAGAACTGAGGAAGTTAAATGGCTTAAGGCTCATTGTTTAATGCTCCCTTTGTGATATGCCATTTTTAAACCTCTCTGTTCAATTCCTCTTTCCTGATTCTAGGTTGAAAATGCACATGCGGAGCCGTTGAGAAGCATGCCGTACTGATCACAACTACCAAAGTCTCTATTCTAAGAAGTGAAACAATTTACAAAATGTGTGTAAATCCATGTTTAATTTTGTCGTCTAAGTCCCTTATCACTGAAAAACATTCCTTCTCTGCTACGTGCATGCAGTCTACTCCCAGATGTCTTCCCGTTAATTTCTTCAGCGTTCTGGCTTGATGCTGACATAAGTTGTCACAAAGCTGTTCTCCATATTGGTCGTGGGAGACGTATTGTTGGAATGCACCAGATCTCACTACCACCACTTTCTCTTCCAGGTGGCAGCAGGTTGAGCTTATGTAGCAATTCATCATGATTCATTAACATATTTATGTGTAGACATATGAATGGTACTACGGGGATTTTACATAAATAGAAAGTGTGGTTCATGCTTTTGAGGATGTTAAAATAAAATTAAATTAGAGGCAGTCACCATATGCATGTTTAATCCTGTAATATGGTGACCATTTGCTGATGCCACTATACCATATTTCCCATTACTGTTTTTCAAATGATTCAATCAATTCCTGCCAAACTATGCAAAAACAACTAAGTGAGGTGCTTCTTTCCAAAAATGTTTCCCTATTTCTGCTACTAAATTTATCTAATAAAAATAAATCTTGATGTAAGCGCCACTTGCATACTGTGTAGAATGCTTTATTTAGTGGCAATGTTAAAACATCCCATATAAAATCAAAGCCACTTACTGCAACAAGAACCAAGGATATCCTATTTCCCCCTTTGAAATCAATAGAAAAAATGATTACTCACATTAGGTATTCTTTCTTCATAAAGAACAAGTGACAAGAATAGTTTCAGATATTATTTTTGTTCCAGGATAGTTCCAGAATAGATATTTTTTCAAGTAGCAATGTAGTGTAATCCTCCATTAACCAGCTCAGGTAAAAGGATTCTTTTGCATCTCAAAGGCCTAGAGGCTATTTTTCACAAATGAATAACACACTAATTCGATTATTTAAACTAGCTTTTGGGAAGAGAGAGACAGAGGCATTTCATTTCTGACAGTAAAAATTAATGTGTCTTTACCAAAATCTTTACTTAAAATCATGTATTCAAAGCCAAAGCACTAGATGTTTTTAAAGTTCTAGGTTATATAAACAGAATATTTTTCATTCATGCAGTTATCTTAATAGAGCTTTAAAAATAAATTTCTTCAACGTGGTTAGACTTTCCTTCTTGAAATTCTTTATGTTTCTTTTTCTCTTATTTTTACAACTTGAACCAGTAGTTTTACAAGCCTGACAGGTGAAATTTTTCTGTTGAGTAATTATTCTGCTATCACAACGAATCTTTACTTTGTATACATGTGTCATGATTCTATATTTGTCTTATTGAAAATACACAGGTACGATGGCCTTTATTTAGTAAAAGCATATTTGTATGTTTGTGTGTGCAAAAATTAGGCAAGCCCTGGAACCCAACGAACCATTCACATTAAAATAAAGTTAAGTAGAAACATGTATGGATACATAAATACATGACAAGCTAGTATTGAGAACTGTCAGAGATTCACTAAAGCTCAACTAAGGAGTTAGCAGTTTATATCTTAAGTTTTTTTTTTACTTTTTTGAATCCTATAGAAATTTCTAAAAGTGGAAAGTATACAGACTTAATATTTTTATCAGTAACTTTCAAGAGAGGCAGAAACAGAGTTTATAAAAAAGCCAAGTGTTATGATTTTATTTAAGCAGTAGCTGAAGCTACATGGGTAAATATATGTTAATGCTTGTGTTATTGCTTACTACTGACTGAATCTCTACACTATACTACTGAGAATTATGTACTTAAAAAACAATAGAAATAATAGCAATTAGCATCTGATCGATTAACAATGAGCAGACCTGTCTTGGAACACAAGACTTTAAATATCTATGAAGTAAAGAAATGACTTTGAATTATTAGTAGTCCAATAAAATTTTCACAACTAAAAGGAGCAGGAGAAATGCACACATTTTAATGATTTTGGATAAGCAAATTTGGTTAAATCAGTCTACATATGGAGGCTATTGCAATTTCTAATTTATTCTGTATTTGTTTAACTGTCCTAAACAAAATAAAAAGTAAACTAAGCAACTAGTTAATGATTAGTGGGCATTCACATTCAGACAATTTGTGTATTACAAATGTGTTTAATTACAACTGCTTCAAAAGTAACCCAGATTTTCAAAAGTTTTATTTTGTTTAAAGACTAGACAAGGTCATACTGATTTTACAACATCCTACATGATTTTAGTATATATACAAAGAAAAAAAATCCAACATTGGAATATTACACAGCTTGAAAATTTGCAAAGGTTATTTGTGTGCTAGCTATTTCTATACTCACTGACACATCAGATGTCAGCAGTATAATATTTCATAATTAGTTGACTAGCAAAGATACTATCATTAGTACCCTAAGTCTTCAAAATTCACACTTATCTTTATGAAGTCATTCAGAAAGAGAAAGTCAACCTTAAGAATCAGTGACTATGATAAATATTTCAATAAGATACAGATAAAATGGAGATATTAAAATTTTTAGTTTCATAGATTATAAAATTAACTATAACATAGTTATTCAATATGATGAAGAGTAGGTGATTCTTCTGTGTGAGATTTTACTTCTTGTAGTGCGAATTTAAATAGAATGAATTCGTTTCACTTTGATGTCACTGATTCCAGTGACACGAAAGCTACATGCTACATTGAAATAATTGTTAACATTTCACGTGTGGCTATCCCTTTAATGTCATGAATTCTGGGCACCATGGGACAAAAAGATATTCCGTTCATTGTGCCATGTTGGCGAAGAGCATTTAGAGCAAAGAGAAAATGGACATGCATGAGAAATCCATTTCAATGTATTTTTAAAAGGTAACAAATATAATTTTAACAAACTCCTTTTTAAGATTTGTTTAAAAAACTATCAATACAATTCAAAGCATCATAAGCAGCCATGAATAATTTCAAAAACATAAATCATTACAAATTACTCAAAATTTAAAAAACGTACTCTGTTAAGAATGAAGAATTGTGTTATTTACAAAGGAAATGGCTAGAAGTTTAGTAGGACATAAATCTTTAAAGAAATAGGAGCTACTGGCTAGACAACAAGTGTGTGCATATTTTTGGACCTAAGCAATTATTTGTAACATTACCTTAAAATCCAGCAACTTAAAAAAATTGCTATTTAAATTCCTAATTTTAAAGTTATTTTAAAAAGGCAATATTGAGGACATGGCAACTTTGTTTTTGAAAGATGCTGGAAACTGACCACCATTTCAGATACTTTAAATCAACAATTTCGTATTAAGAGCCTGAAGTAGAAAGCATGTGGGCAAAGGGCAAATTTGTGGCCAGCCCGTCCTAATTTTGCTCTTAGTAAAATTACCATTATGATTGACTTTCTCTTTAAATTCTTCACTATAATTGAAGACCACTCCATATATACATCATTAAGAAATGCTAATAACACATAGACAGACAAGACAGTAACAGTCTAGTGGCTTTTGTTATGCAGCACAAATAATACAAGAAAAAAACTTAGCAGTGTTGCACAGGACCTCAGCATTGTGTACACATAGCATACTTCCTTTTCCAGGACCCTTAATTTAACTCCACTAATTCTGTGTCTAAGCCTTATAAAATAAATCATTGCAAAGCTTGCAAATTAGATGTTGAGGACTTTATGGAGGCAATGTGAGCTTTAATTTGAGAAACATGTCAATGAAACCTCCAACCTCCATTATCAATAACAAATTGTTATGATAATTGCTTATTTTATCAGGACCTTGAAGCAAAATAAATAGAAATCAATTTTCATCTTGAAATTATTTACTAGTTTGTAATTAGTAAGTATTTTTCTTCTTATAAATAACCACACAATGTGCTTTCCTGGGAAACCGCCACCAGTTTCAAATCCTAAGAAAATTCAGTTTCACAGGAAATGCAGAGATGAACAAAGAAATAATGAGTATGCTTGGCCAAGCTATGCAGCTCTATGTTAATATTTGTTCATTAAAATGTTTTAAATAGACAAACAATTCATCTTTCTATTATGTTAAAGCAAAGATAAGTAAATACCATCAAAACAAAGATTGAAATTTTCATTTAAAGAAACATAATGCAATTTTGTTGTATTTACTTAGTAAAATGGTAGTATTGGGTTCTTTATAAAGGAAGTATTTGGAAATTACATGGTTATAGCTTCCTTCAAAAAATAATTGCAGATTCAATCTATTGATATTATGATCAATCTACTGATTTTTAATCATGTTCCATATATATAAACAAACAAGATACTACTTTTAGGCAAATATAGGAAAAATTCAATTGAAAAAATATGAACCTATTCAGGAAATATACAATATAAGTAATATAAAATAGAACGAAGAGAAAAAAGATCACATAATCTCTAATTAGAAATAAAGTAAAATGAGAGTTGCAATATCAAATAGTACTGCATGTTACAGATTCTTCAAAATTCTGTTATAAACACTGACAGTGTTTGGTAGGCACAGGGAAACAATTAGGATAATGTAGACTCATTACAGAAAAAAAAAAAACCCTTATTGCTAACATTGCAGTATTCCTTTTATAAGAATTAGTTAAGTATTGATTATAAAAGTTGTCAACTTCACTTGTGTTTGATGACTATGAGATTTTGTTTTACCCTTGCTATCAATAGTGCTTTCTTTCTTTCCCTAATATATTTCAACCAGTATGAATAATTGAGAAAACCATGAGAAAAATAATTCGCAGTTAACGTGATGTTGCTTAAGAAATTTAAATGATAAAAATTAAATCAAACCATTGAAAAGGCAGGCTTAGACCCCCTTAAAGAGACAGTTAGTGGCCTACCATAATTTGAGCACTTTTTCATGAAAAATCCCATTCAGTTTCCTACAGATTTTGCACAGTTCATTCCATAGAGATAGAGAGAAGGGAAATAGAGAGGAGGGTTGTGGGGTGCAGGGTGTCCTCACTCCTCTTCTGTGCAGCCCAGCAGTTCTGACCTCAGCGTAATCCTCCCATACCAGGACCAAGGAAGGATTCTTATGTACCGTGCATAGATGGGAGGGTCGATGACATTTTTTCGGTGGGTGTCATTGTCAAAATTGCCCTGGAAAACCTAGTAAAGGAGAGCAAAGGATGTCAATCATGTAGCTTTCTTCTTCTTGAGAATTATTTTTAATATTTTCTTGTTTGGAGTATTTCCCCCACATGTGAGAGTGATAACTAACGTCATGTTTTTAAAAAATACATCGCAGCTTTTTACCAAACATTTAAAAATTAAATTACAATTAATGTTTAATTTGTAAAGTTAAGTAAGATGAGAATTTGTTGTCTGTGGCAGGAACATATAGATCTGTAATTTTTATCTGCCTATCAGGTGTTCTTTTTAATGCAAAATAAAGATATCTATTTTTTGCTTTTGTCACAGGCTGGTGTTGGTTAGGCAGCTTGTTGAAGGTACACTCTTCTAAGAAGTGTCACAGAGATCCAAGATGCTGGCAAATTATAGCCATCCATCTGAAACATGTGGCCTTCACATTCACAAGGGACAAGGAGAGAAAGTTGTTAGATGGTGCAGGATGTTTAAAAGAGCAAGGTATGGAAGCAGCTTATATCATTTCTAGATGCATCTCATTGACCTTAACTAATTACATGACCTTGGTTCTCCTGAAAAAGAGGCTAGGCTATGGAGAGGAGCACATGGCTATTTGGTGGGCCCAACAGTCTCTATCACAGTGTCTTTTTGGTCAGTTCTCACATAGAGAACAAAATTAGTCCATTTCCAAGAGATGCAACCTAATCAATGCTGTTTTTAACCCACATTTTTTTTGGGGGGGGCTGCTTTACAATAGTGCTGTGGTCTGACATACTGAGATACTGGCATTGCATGACTGTCCTCCATTTTTCTTTTGTTTCAAACCTTTTTTGGGCATTTTTCTCCTAAGATATCTTTAATAACTTTGAGAAATGCCTGTTTCAGGAAAAAAATCCAAACACTGAAATCTTGATAAGAATTAAATTATAAATTAAATTATAAATTACTTTCAGAAAAATTCATGTATTTATAATAGTTTTAAGGATTTTGCAGTTTTTTTAACCTATAGATTCTAAACATGTACTATTGAACTCATTTCTAACTATTTTACATTTATATATTTGTTTTAGCTCAATCAGGATAGTGAAAATCTCTTCAAGTTTTTCCCTTTTCACTTTATGAGGCATCTTACAATCGAAAGATAATTTTCTTTCTTGCTTGAGATTAAAACATGACTATACGGCCAAAGGGGAAGTGAAAATAAAATTCCCTATTATTCCATGACAGAATATTTAACCCTCATTTTTGAACATTCTGAACTTAACGGGAATATTTTTAAAATGACCTTCTAGAACAAGTCGGTTCAGTCCCACACGATCACGAAAGGTTCTCTGGAAAGAGAAAAATAAAGATGTTCTTCTCTAAAGCACTGGAGAGTGCGACACTGATCGATAGAGCCAACAGACAAGATGGCCTAATCTTTCTGCTGGTTTCATGGAAAGATTATGAGGGTGCATGTAAAGTGCCATTTCCATCTAGTGGGGGAATGATTTTTCAACTTGACACCAAATATACCTCAAAGGCTATTTTTGAATAAATATTTGCTGAAGAAGAGAATACTGACCTATGTCAAGTCTAGCATTCATTATTCAGGCATTTAATAGAAATTTTATCCTCAGCAATGTTCTGGCTTGCACTGGCCAAGGAGGAACTAATTCTAGATTGAAGCGTGTTACCAAGCGTCTCTGTTAGCGAAAGCTCACATGTATAGTACGTACCACGTAAACAAGCACCAAAATCTCGGAGAGCTTGTCATTACAACAGCAGAGTACATTCTATGGTTTCCTGACATTCTCTCTGACATATGATATTGAATTCAAATGCTTCACTGAGACTGTGGCACTACAATTTAATATAGAATCTAAAATCCAATTTCATAGCCCTGCTAGAGAATTTAATGTGTATATTTGGAATAATAAATTTTAAATTCATTAACTTTCATCACAAGATCTGTGACAGTCCAAAATACCGTGTTACACTGCTTGTTGGGAAAGAAATACAGGAAGAAAATTTTCTTTCAATTTGCTGGTCTTCAGTACTTGTTTCCATGAGGAACTATCAACCCGTGAAGCAGTAGTCGAATTATTAGCTATACTTATCTCTTTATAATGGGAAATACACGTATAGAGAAACTACATCAGCTCTAACATTGAAAACAGCTAGGACATTTCTTATTTAATGTGTAAAAGTCATAAATATTTGAATACTCATTAAAAAATTAAATGAAGTTTAAATGAAGTTTCATCGACAGGATGATTTAAAAAACAAAAATGTCTGCAGAAAAACAGCCAAAATCTAAGACACTTTTGTTCAAACCACAATCTAAAAGTACTGAGAATATACTTTTATTTTCAGAAGTCCCCCCAGTAATGACACAGCACAGAACACAAAGCACACATTTGCGAATTCAAGCATGACATCTTGTACTTGCTGTGCAAACATGTGGCACATATGCTGTTTTCTTGTCTCTAGCACTAGGAAGATCCTGCTTAAGAATGCTATTTCAATATTTTACCTGGCAAAGAAATGCGAACTCAGTATTTTTAGTTATAAAATCTGTAAGAATTCTAGAAGAGTGCTTTCACATACACACTTTAAAGATTTAAGCACCTTTAAGCACCTTGATTGAAATCAAAGTCTGAAAAGGCTGATGAAGAACATTAAATCTCCATGTAGAAAGGAAACCATTATATGTAAGAAAGATTTTGATTTAGAAGTTTTTTAAAAAGAGTATGCACAAGTTTCAGTTTCAAGAGACTTAATTAGCTGATGACAAGTTTGCTGATGTACTCAAACTTGATAAGCTTAGGGGTCTCTCAGGCTTTTCGCAACATATGGGGCCTTGAAAAAAAGGCACTCCAGGTACTTTAGGGAGGATTCCACAATTAAAACCTAGGAGAAGATAAAGAGAAAATGAATCTGCCTCAATGTGGCTGAAATCTTAGATTATTTTTCATCAACTCTTCTGTGATATTAGTTAAAATTCAAATCAGATTCAAATCTCAACACAAAGAAACTATCGGATAAAATAAAACAATTAAATGTT
Organism: Eonycteris spelaea; assembly: GCA_003508835.1. Lineage (NCBI taxonomy): Eukaryota > Metazoa > Chordata > Mammalia > Chiroptera > Pteropodidae > Eonycteris > Eonycteris spelaea. Next base: position 2,482,796 of record PUFA01000167.1, read on the forward strand.
TCTTCCAGTAACATTTAACATCTTTTGTAAGATGAGACTTGTTAGTCTTTGTTAGAGAAAAATGGTCTATTCAGGCTAGAGTCCTCTTCAGTAGGGAGTGCCAAGGATCATGGAAGAAGGCAACATTATCCTCCATGACATAATCAGAGAGCTGAGCGTATCTCAGCTTCTCTTAGCAGTCACGTACTATGACTCTGCCTTTCACAAATATTGATAAGTCCTTTGGGGATTTTTGCATATACTACTTAATTAGCAAGTTATTTGCTAATTGAAGATGGAATTCTTTTTATTTGTCCTAAACTAACTCATTAAAAGAGTTAAAGCAATTCCCATTGTTCTAACCTTTTGGAATTTATGTTCACATCATCTAAATAGGAATAGTTTTAAGTTCATTTATTTATTTATTTTTATTTTTTATATAGCCCCTCTGAGCTCTGCAAAACTAATGGGTTAGTATTTTACGAAGGTCTCAAGTAACTATCAGTTCATCTCTATGTCCTTTTGGCCACCCCCTTCTAGATTTCATTGTTTCTCTTCTGATATGTGGAGACTAGTATCATATATGGGATTCCAGATATTGTGGAAATAAAAAGGTTGAATAAAGCTTTTTCATGTTTTCTCTATTTTCAAATATACTGTTGGCTTTATCGACTATACCTGTATACTGATCTAATGTCCTGAGAGATAAAAGACAAAGATAAAAATCCATTTCCCTAGGGCAGCACGTGTGTGAGTATGTGTATGTGTTGGGGAGAACTGTGGGGTGCAAAGCTAGAAATCATTTATTTAGCATATATAATGTCAATTATTTATCCTCCCATCCAGAGTGCTTATAAAGAAGTTAGAAAAGAACAGTCTTTTCTAGATTTGATTCCTGACAAATTCTGTTTTTATCTAATTCTACTCATACAATGGAAGAATCTCAGACTTGGAAGAGTAGGCATAGATCTGCTAGCATCAACTTCTAACATTTCTGACATGCGACTTTCAGCCTATTCACAATAAGCCTCGATATAATAGGGCAGGTATATATTTAGACACTTTGAAAGTCTGCTTTTTTATTAGGATGAAATATACCTCTTTCTAAGTTCCATATATTGATCCTAGTGTTTTATTCTCAAAGACCATATAAATCTAGCTGTCCAAAAAAAAAAAAAAAAAAACAAAACAAAAACAAAAAAACAAACCAAAAACAATGATAGTTTTGACATATTTGACAATAACTAACACAAACATTTCAAATGCAAATTCAGTGCTAGGCTAAACATTCATGGTTCTTTAAAAAAATTCCTCATGTAAAGTGATTTTCAAACTTCTCATCTTGGTTACATTCTATTGGCACTGTCTAGTTTAATTGTGACTCTATTAAAATGTGATATTTGGTTAGACATAGCATGTAGTTATATTACCTGAGTGGCTCAAAAGAGTGCATCTTTGTTGTGGATGCAATACTTCTATCACTGCTGTCTAAGATTTAAAAGGATTATATTACATTATGGGTTGTAGTTGATTGATTTATGGTCAAATAAACTCTGAACTTTTTCATAAAATTTCACTTAAGCCAACTTTTCCCCAATTTTTTGCTTGTAAATTAGATTTATAGTAGATGGAGAAATTTATATTTATCCCAATTTCATTTCATTTCATGAAATTCATGACATTTTAAAAATAGCAATTCCTGGTTAAAATTACGGTCTATTTAAAAAGAGGTAGAAATTTAGTAGACATTAGGATTTAAGTATCTATTTCATAAAGTAACCATTTATACATTATGTGAGCATAAAATGTGATTTTTGTGGGTGAAATAAAGGACTTATACTTATTAGTTTATGGTTCAACATCATAAAACTCATTTTTTATACTTAGTATCAACATTATTTAAATTTTTTGTACTGTCAAATATTTCAGTTACAACTTGAATCAATGCTTTAAGTAATTTAAAGCCCTATAAAAATTTTCATAGAATTAGTATGCATCAGTGATGTTAAACATACTATTTATCCATTTGAATAGGGTTTATAAGAGAGACTTTGGTTGTTTCTGATTCTATAACTACAATATCAATATATTTAGGCTAAACTGCAATTTATATCCTACTTTGCCCTAAATTGGAGCATTCGAAAATCAAAACTTTTCATTAAAAAAGTAAAATGAAAATGATTGTCTTAAAATATATAAAAAGTTGTTTTTAAAAAAAGTTTTAGTTAGTAAATATAATGTGATATAGTGTACATCTATAGTACATTAAAAAATTCTTATTGGCAGTTTTGCATGTGTGAAACCTGTTTGTGATTGCATATAAAAAATTTGAAATCAAATTTTGATTCTTTGAGCTGACATATACTCTAGCTATTATTCACTGAATTCAATTTTCTAGGAAAATTTACCAGCATCCTGAAACCATTTCATGATTGACTGGTTGGTATATTATTCTTGATGGTTTTCTCTACAATCAATTCCACTAAACTGATGAAACTCAGTAACAACATTAGTCTAAATATAAGTACATTCTTTCAGATGTAATAAGAAATAAGAAACCAGTTTCTAGGTAAATTCTAATATTCTAGGAAATGTTGCTTGGACAATAATGCATATCAAGGATCACATTCTAGGAAGTAGAGCAAAATAAACTAAAATCCCAAGGCTTTGTTAGAGATAGTAGATTGTGTTAATAAGAGTCTACATATTGATCTTCAGTATGCAGAAGAATGAATTGGGGGTGGGGAGGTGAGCCATCACTATAGGACATCCAAACAATGCTGCAGCAAAAGTTCTCAAAAGCAGAGAGGAACAGAGAGCTGTCACAGTGTCTTCCAACCCAAAGCATCTTGAGTAGAACTATTGCCCTCCAAAGGTACTGATGAAGGAAGGCCATAGTCAACTGAAACAGTTTGTTAGCAGGCGAACATTTCTTCATAGTTCAGGATGTGTCGAATCTAATTTAGTCATAGTATCTGCAGATAAATGTCATTCCAGTGGGCAATGTACAGTTCATACAATTTTGTGTAATATGAATGTGCAGGAAAAGACTAACCTTACCCAAAGGAAGGTCTGACCTTTACCCTCAGCTCCTGTGAGATAATCTCCAATACCTTGGAAAGTCCTATATGGTAACAGTGTCTTTGCTTATGTAGGGGCATTGGGATACATCAGTCTATGTAACAGTGTAATTTATGGTGGGGGCTTTGGTCAACTTGACTGTTGGAAAGGCTGGAAACTAAGGTCAACCATGCAGGTGGTCAACCATGTCTACATGATTGAGCTTCAATAAAAACTCTGAAGATCAAGGATGAAGTGAATTTCTCTGGTGGATCATAATTCTTATGTATTATCAACCATCATTGCTGAGACATATTAGCATTGTCTAAGATTCCAATGAGAGAGAACAACTAAAAACTTATGCCTGGAACTCTTCTGAACTCTGCTCCATATGGTTATTCTCTTAGCTAACTTTTATCTGAATTCTTTCACTGTCTAAATTGGAACTGTAAGCATAATAGTTTTAAACGAGTTCTGTGGTCTGTCTAGTGAATTATCAAACTGACCTGGTCTCAGTACCTCTGAACTTGCAGCTGGTGTCAGAAGTGAGGGTGGATCTGGGAACTCCCAAATTTTGCAAAGAGCAATTGATGTTGAAGGGTCAGAAGTTTCAGAGAGGATTTATTAATATTTGTAACACTGATTAGTCTGAAAAGGGACCTTGATTATCTGAAAGAATTGTGTCAAAAAAGCTTCCTTAACATCATGTACCAGGCCTGCAACAAAAAAATCAATTGTTAACTTAATCTTTTTTGATTCTTTGAATAAATCCTGACATGACAACCGATTGAAATTTATTTATTGTGGCCCTAGAGTACACTTTTCTAAATCCTCTTCTCTTAGGTTCTACTCTATTTTGCTTGCTCTTATTTTTATTTTCTGGAGATATTTATTCTCGTGGACATAAATTTAATAAATATCGAACAACTAGTATTACTTGTTTTGTTTCATATTTCAGTAACAAAACAATTCAACATCTTTATTCTTCTGTATTTCTTTAATATCATTTCTGCAAAGCCTTATACATTCTTTGGGGACTATTATTTTGGCCATCTACTGAGGATTAATTTGAAATCCTCTGAGAAACTGCAGTCAGGTTTTCTGAAAGCCGTAGAGCATGGTGACATATATAAATAATTCTGCACCATATTTCATATTGGATACCAATTTTTCTCTGTGTTCCTTTCAAAATGTTGTTTTGTTTCATAAGCCCTTTTAAAAGTCTAGACTTTGGTTGCTTCAGAGATTTCTTTGCTTCTCAAGCTCCCTCAATGAAATTATATGAGGCTTTCAAACTGTCTATCCAAAGATTTAACTTCAAAGATCCAATTATGGAACATTTTTGTCTGATGAGGGAGTGAAAAGAAAAACATAAGGACAAGTTCCATATCTTTTATCCACTAGTGCATGAATCATTTTCAACCATTAAAATGAATATATAGATTCTCTGAGAAAATGATTTCTACTCCCATTGTTGCTCTCAGGAGATTTTGTGTGGCTCTGAAGTTGGCTTTCTTTTGTAATTATGTAAAAATCTAGGTCTTTGGCTTTAGGGGAAGCTACACTTCACTGAATTGATCTGGCTTTGTTTCATGCTCCAAGTATATATAAATCTCTGATTATATCCCAAGAATTTTTTTACTAAACCACGAATTTGATGTTCACTTAGAATTCTTGCAGCACTATTTTGCACTGTATTGTTCTTTCTGTTAGATTTTTTTTCTTCAAAATGCACCAATGGGAGATTCTAATAATGGCCCAAAATGCAAACTTGTTCTATCTTTTTTTGTACCCTGGAGATAAAGGGCCATCATTACTTTTCAAATTGTCACACATTAATCATTTTCCTGTAGTTGATGTGAAAGCTGACTGGCTGATATATATTTCTTGACTGGGAAAGAGAGCTATAATATCTTTCTAAAATTTATTCTTTCCTGGATACTCTGGGGATTGGAGTGTTGTGAAAGAGGAGGAAATGGCACATGTTGGGGGGTATTTTCAAGGACTTTAACTTCTGGCCTCTCATACATAGAAGAGCTCAACTGACCCAAAGAGATATGAAATTAAGGAATCTAACTCTCCACAGTCATATCAGCTTCTCTATTATTGGCAAGTTGGCGCGGATTATTATGCTTGTGATTTCCTAGTCCACTGTGAGTTCGTCCAAGTTGAGCTAAGGTTTTACAAAAATCCAATCTAGCCAGATATGAGAGGAAAGGAACTGGGGACAGAATAGCCACTTCCATTCCTTCCATGGTTTGGTTTTCTTGTGTAATCTTGGCACCAAGTAACTGGAGACCTGGCAGCTTCTTAGAATGAGACAGTAGAGCTTCCCTGAGAAATTCACACGGCTTTTGTTATTAGGTTTTGACCCTGGAAAACAACTCAGAGAAAAATCAAAGCAAAAGACTCTAACTCTGTTGACTGTTATCTTCTTTCTCCGTCTCCCAAACTTGTTGGCATTTAGAATGTTCAGTCTAAAAGTCAGTAGATAGGACACAACCATATTTAACTTTTTTTATGATGAAAGTCTCCTTAAGTAACAAGAATATCCTAGAAAATATATCACATAGGATGATTGTCTATAAAGATATGAAACATAAAATATACCATTCTAAACTGTGGCTATATACTTAAACTATCTGCTTGCTAGCATTCAGGTTTTGACTGACATAAGAAATATTCCTGCAGAGAAAAACAGAATTGGAAAACATTTGGTTTTCAAAGAAATCTCCAGGAAATATTACTAGTAGTAGTCAGAGACTAAGACCGTCTAATTTTTTCTTTTTAGTCTAACATCAGAAATGCAGAAATGACTTCCTTCTTTTCTCTAAAAGTACAGAATACCCTGCCTCTCTGTCAAAGCCCAGCGACCATCTCTCAGAATGCCCATGTCTCTTTGAAGGGTTTTACCCTGTCTTGGTCAGAAGTGACTTGGCACAGAGCCATCTGTGTGAGCACAGCAGTGAGTTAAGCCTTCAGCCAGATGTCTATGTCAAACTGGTGCTGAGGAGAAAAGAAGGTTAGGGAGTGGCAGAAGATAATCCTGAAGCTGAATGATGAATGAGGTGGCAATAGGGGGATCAGGGGGATCGCAGAGATGAAGCAGAGTGTGGAGGTATGTGTGTGTATGTGTTTGCTTAGGCCTAGAAGGAAGGCATTCTCCTTTACCCTATCTCCTTTTGTGTATTCTCAGGAGACCATTTGATCCAGCTGGAAGATCTGGGAATTTGTTAATGTTAACAGGGTTGTAACATAGAAGAGATGGGATATACTTATACCAAAAAAAAAAAAACATTGTTTATCTGAAATTCAAATTTAATAGGATGTCCTGTACTTTATTTGCTAAATCTGGCAACCCTAACTGAAGACCATAGGGAATCCTGGCCCTGACCTGAGCAGGTAAAACTCTGCTTTGGTATGAGCGGAATTCTGAATTTTGTTTCAATTAGTTGAGGGTACATTGATTATTAAAATATATTTGCTATCAGGAGGGAAAAGTCAACTCTGCTATACTTATAGATGTTAGTGAACTACCAAAAAGAAAAACAAAAGTGCAATTCTGCTATGTAAAAGTAACATTATTTTCACTCTTATGAAAAATGGTTTCTTTTATTAACTATTCAACATTTCATTTATCTGTACAAAATTAATTTGTTTCTAGCTTTATTAGAAAGCAGGAAATTGATTCCTATTGACAATGATGTTTCATTGTCAACAGGGAAGAATGCCCTTTCATGCAGGTATAATCGCTAGATTCATCTTTTATTTTTTAAAGTTATCTTTTAATCAGTTTTGCATCTCAAATTACACCAGAAGCTTTATAATGATGAGGAATGCATTACCTTTTTAATAAGAGTCCCAAGGGGCTTAACACAAATGCGTGTCTCAAAAGTGCTCTATACATATTAATACATTTTTTTCTTTGAGATCCAACAAAGGAAGTATATGAAAATCACTGCTTAATGGGTCATTTTAGAGGGTGTGGCAGGTTCAGAAATCTTGTTATAGTTTCTCATAAACATGGAACTATGACAGGTACCTTTTATTCTTTTACAAATTAAATTATGAAAAAAATAGAAAAAGACTGGAATATTAATTTTGAAAGTTAAAGACTTAATTGCTCAACATACTGAAGCTGATGGTGTGATGGTGGATAGTAAAAACAGCACATGTACCAGGTAGAACTGATGTCCTTGGGTTTTTTTTTTTAACCTTTAAATATATCATATTTAATAGTCAAAATATTAGTTGTTCAGGAATTATTTAGAAATAAAATGGGTCATATATGTTGCTGTATTCTAGCCAATGGTCAACGCATAGGTGCAACAACCAAAATAATGACACAATTTTTGTCTTACTCAAACTGATCAAGTACTTATTTTCATAGTAGTAATAACTATCAGATTCACATTAAATAGGACTCTATAATTTTTCTAATACAAATATTTTAAAAAATTTCTTAACTAGACTTTTTATTAGAATTGTTACCTCCATTTGATGAATAACCACATACTTGAATTTTAAACAATTTATTAAAGTTTGATGGCCTTGTCCACTCTACTTTTTATGTGTTACCAGTTTTAATCAATGCAGAGGATCATGGTTGAGCTAACACTCCATGGTCTCTCACAGTAATACAAGCATGACCTAAATAAAAGAATGAGTAATTCTTTTTCATAGAGGAATGCTGTCATTATACAATTGTGTCTAATGATATGTAAGCCAATTGTAAATGTGAGATATTCAGAATTTTGAGTGTAGACATTTTTATTAATTTCTAATGACCAATGGCAGATTAGGAAGACAAAAATTAGTAAATTTTAAGTTTTTCAGCACTCGAACATTGGGACATTAAGGCCATAAGTATGTAATAATAAAGAACATTTTAAAATTTATGAGCATTTTACTTTAATAACACTATTACATAACACATTCCTTGTGTTTTTCGCACATTTTTTTTTCTGATCATGCAATACATCTGTTAATTAGAAAAATTACATGTTTTCACATTTTAAGAAGTTTATTAAATTTTATGAAAATAAATAAGTTCTGAGTTTTAGGGACATAAGACAATTAATTCAAAGAGCAAACATATATTCATCCCTCATTATTGTATTTCCCTGTATTGTTTTCTCCTTTGCCCATAAATTTATTGACAATGATGTTTCATAGCATCTGTGCTGGGACATTGTTTTCTGTCACTAAATATGAGTCATATCTACAGGGAGATTTTTTTCTTCCTCCTTGCTCCAATCCACCCCAAAATTGTTAAGTTTTATGGATTTTTGTGCTTGATGTTTACTTGTTTTTTTTGTTTTTTTGTTTTTTGTTTTTCACTACCTGATGGTGTGTCTTTAGACAAAAACTGTTTTTTGTTTTGTTTTGTTTTTTAATGAAGATTAAAATTTCCAAATGCCATCCAAGAAATGTAAAGGCTTCACTGGCCAAAATTAACCATATATTTTACATTGCTAATTTTTAAATTACATAATGTAAAATAACATACAAAGAATTTTCTTTGTGACAAGGAAGAAAGCAGATAAAATTCTAAATAACAGTGATATTAGATGGTGTTTATTTAAATAAGACTGTTCATATTTTTAAAGAACTCTGGAACAATATCATTGTCTCCTTAACTTAGTTCCAATTAAGTCACTCACCAAATACCTAGGTAAGTACTCTACTGTGCCTACATATGAATCTCTTCCATGTAAGAGCACAAATCACTTGCTATTTTTGAATTCAATTGTTTTGTGAAAGGTCAATTAGTTCTTGGAAATTGCTTTCAGAAAAGTAGCTTCTTTTCCTGCCCTCCTTGACTTATTTGAAACAGTAACAGGACTCTTGCATGGAGAGAATCCATCCTTGATCCTCTTTCATTGTCCAACTACTAGCATCCTCCTCACTGATTGCCACTGAGGATTCCATTTATTTACCTCCAGAGGGATTCTTCTGGCCTTAAGTTTCTGACCCAGATCGAATTAAAAACAAATAAACAAACAAAAAACAAAAACAAAAAAACAGCACTGCTAGCACTGATGACCTGGACCTTCCAGGCTTTAAATATTCAAATTTAATTTCAGCTAAAAGAGAGTGCCTGCTATCTGTAATTACTACTGAATTTGAATATATCCTCCAATACAGATTATAGAGGCTTTATTAATGAGGATTATTATGTCGCTGCTTCTTTTTTTCCCACATTGATGTTGTGAAAAGGAAGGAAGTAGAAAAGGACTGGAAACTCTCTTTTTCTATTGGAGAGTCACAGATTTTTATGAAAGGGACATAACCTATGTGCTACTTCTTTCCTATACACTGGGTAGGTTATATTTTGATTCTTCAAAATAAGATTACTGAAAAACAAAGTTCTTCCATCTTTCTTGAGCTCTTCATTTTATTGGGAGTTCTCAGAGCCATTATGTCATATTGAGATTTTTTTCCCTCATACATCTCTGGCATAGAGTAGACAATAACTGCCTGAAGAACAAATGATTGAATGACTATAAATGTCATATTCTTTTATGTACTTTTCCACTTCATCTATGTTCTTAACTACTAAAATCTATTATTTAAACTTAAAATTTATTTAAAAATAACATGTTTAACTTCTGGTGTTCATAAAAGAATTGATAAGCTTATAAAAATTTAAATTTGCTTCAAAAACATTGATTTATATAGAATTCCATTGGCAACTTTAGAGGCCAACCAAACTCCATTGGCAACTTTAGAGGCCAACCAAAGTCCTAAAGAAGTATAACATAATAAATTCCATTCCGACATAGAAAAAACACAAAACTATACTTAGTTTCAAAAACTTAATTTTGGTTTTGCTGTCAGTCATTTTCCCACACTTGCTTTTTATTCAAAGTGGCTGGAGCCTCAGCAAACATTTAGGTTCCTAGCTTATCTCCAGAGTCTGAGGGAGGGTCCAGAAATCTGTATTTCTTAACTAACTCCCACATGAGTGTTATGATCAGACCAGTGAATTAGAAAGTTCACCAAGGTAGTACGGGGTAGTTCTTGATGAATATGTGTCATTCATCTTTAAGTACCAACAAAATCTTATTGGAAAGGGGAATTTGGATTTTCTTTTATAGAAAATCCAGAGTAAAGTTGCAATTTTTTTGACTTATGCTTCTAAAAATCCTGGATAATTTTTCAGAGAAAGAGAGAAAATAGAATTTTGTCAGCTTTCCCCCCCCCCCCAAAGAAGAATGATCCCATGGTGAAAATTCAGGTTTAAACACCATGACATTATGACTAATATATTGGATGAAAAATTCATTTTAATTTCTAAATTTTCCATATAAGTACTCTTCCTGAAATTTATTATTGTTTAACTTTAGCTTTATAAGCTTAAAAATTAAATCCTGAAAGTGTCTGTCAAATTTTGCAATTTTCCTGCTAACTGCAGTAAAAAAACAGCTCCAAAAATATAAAACAAATGTTACTTTCATGAGGGCAAAGGAATATTTGCCTTTCAAATAAAAAAATGTATTTGAATTCATGTTGTAGAGAAATATAAAACTTACTTAAATCTTAGAAAATATTATAGATTAAAAAGAGTAAAATAAGAACACAGGGACTGTAATGAGACAGTATCATCACATGTTTGATTATAAAAGATTTAATGTGGAATTTTGTCGAAAATAGAATATTAAAATAAATTGCAACTCTTATGAAAGCTCCAGGAGGGTAGTGAAAAGCTGACATCTTTATGAAGAGAATAAGGCATCCATTTTTCTTCAATTGACTTTTAGTGTGTAAGTACACATACGCACACACACACACACACATACACACATCTACATTCATATAAATTTAGACACTCCTATGTACATATATAATTTTCCCTTAAAATTGCTTTCCTGAGACTTAGTCAGTTATGACTAATGAAAAGCAGAAAGGGCATTCATACATTTTTAGTAGAATTTCACTTACACCACTTATAGTAAACCTACAATACTGTTATTATTTTGATAATGTTTTGCTAAAGTAGTCTTGTTTCTGGATCTACATCAGATTCTACACCCATATACACAAAATCTATTAGAGCAAGCAGTCAATAAAAACAGAAGGTCCCAAAAAAGGAATCAGAAAACTTTGTAAATATTTCTTTTTGAAAGGTTCATATATAAAACATTTCACAGGCCTACGTTTTGCCCTGGAACATTCAATTTATTTATTGTATTTATTTGGATGAAAGCTTGTAGTTAAATTTTCACTTGTAAATACCGAAGACATTTTTCCTTGATGGAAAGTAACCGTGGAAAACAAGACAAATAATATTAAGAATCAATAGGAGGTGGCTTGTTCAACTTTAGGAAAATTAATTGCTAAGTTGTTCAGAGCTTCTTTAAAGAAGAGCACATCTATAAAGGATACATGAAAATATAAGTAAAATACCTAGTAATAAGTAAAATACAACAAAGCGCGCTAATTATTTGGATATATATAAATCATTTTATAAAAATATATAAATATGTATATAAATGCCTATATTCCCAAGTGTTCAAGGAGCTTATGCAATACATTTTCTCATTTATTTTATAAAATTCCCTTCTCCATAGGATTAGAGATGTTTGTGCTTTGTAGTTTCTTCCTATACATAAGTATTTATCTATTATAACAGTAATTGATGTATTCTTATGTACAGTTTTTTTGGTGTTAGTTGTTTCAGTAGTACATAGTAAACTTACCTAAGGGTTTTCTTTATTTTACTGAATTAGTTATAATATATTAAACCAACCAGCTAAATTTAATTTTAAAACTACCACATACATTGGCTTAGTTTAGCCAAATCGCCATGTTTATAATGTTAAAATGGTTTAATTTTTCAAAAATTTTAACATGGAATAGATGACACTGTGACGTATTGTCCCACATGAGAATTCTGGCTTATGTCCTTTACACTGAATGTCAATTTATACTCATAATTTTCCAACTTGCCTAGTGGGAGCTCATTTCTTTCTTTAAATAAGACATTCTGAGAATGTCAAAATCATAAGTTATAATAAATGTGGCTCCTAAGTATGTGGATTTGTAGCTATAATTTATTTTGCTTGTGCTTATGGAGATAAGATTCTGGTCTCTACATTAATTTGAAGGTGGATTTGTTAAGTTTAAAATGTATGCTACAAATTCTAAAGCAATCATTAAAATAACCAAAAAGGTTACAGCAAATAAGTCAACAAAAGAATCAAAATGAAATAATTAAAAGTTCAATTAATCCAAAGAAGGCAGCAAAATAGGAAAAAAAATGGGAGAAAAGATATGACAAATAGAAAATAAAGAGCAAGATGATAGATTTAACCCAATTATATCAATACTCATATCAAATATAAATACTCAAGTTAAAAAGCAGAGCTAGTTGAATTAGGAAAAAAAAGACCAAACAATATGCTGCACAGAAAAAATGTATTTTAAATATAAAGTAAATTAGGTTAAAAGTAAAAGAATAAAATAAGCATATACTGACATAGTACTAATCAAAAAGAAAGCTGGAGAATCTCTAGGAATACTGAAAAGTAGATTCCAGAGCAAAAAATATTACCGGGGAATAAGGAAGGTAATTTTCTAATGATAAAGGAGTTATTTGATCAAAAGGATGTCACAATCCTAATCATGCATGCATCTTTTAACAGAGCTTCAAAATATATCAAGCAAACACTAATATAACTGCAAGGAGAAATAGAGATTTCCACGTTGCTCCCTCTGTTAATTAATAGTAAAGTAGATAGAAAAGCAGTAAAAAAAATATAGAAAAGCTGAACAACACTATCAAGTAACTTAGCTAACTTGACACAAAACTTTTACATATATTTCAGACAAAGATAATGAAATAAAATGCATTAACATACAAATTTCCATCCCCATTAATTAAGGTGAAATATTCAAATTATTCACAGGTAATGATTTAAACCACACGTTTAATGTAAATGGAGAGACAGAAGTATTTCACCAGTACAGTGGTTTAATCATATTTTTCATTACACCTCTTCCCTAAAACAACCTATAAAATAACTTTATTACTCTAGATGTGCTTTTTAGTGAATATTACACATGGATAATAGATGAAAATACTTACCTATTTTAAAATTAATGTCAAAGGATGTATAATTTATGAAGTTTAAAAATCTTCATGCTACAGAATATAATTACATTTTTTATACAACAGACTTTCTACTGCAAAAAGTGGAAGACAGAATCTGAAATAGTTATTTGCAATAAATGATGGAAGATTATTTATCTAGAGCTCAAAAATAAATTTAAAGACAGTCTTAGAAAATATCCAATTTTTATTCAATCTAAGATACCATTGATTATAAAACATGGCATTATTTTATGCCTTCTAGAAATTAAGAAGTGCTCCCAATTAAATTGTAACATTGTAAGATACACTAATTTCTGAGATGGTAACAGTAAAATGTGCCTATGTTATGAGATGTTAAATGGGTGTGTTCTAAGATGTTAATAGGTAAATATGTGTGGCTTTTATAATCTAAATCTAAAAATATGTCTTCTCTAAAACTAATTTTGTGTGAACTGAATTCATACTTTGTTGACTCAATGAAATAGCTATTGCAGGCTTAGAATTTAATTCTCTGTCTTGAATACTGGAAGAAAAAAGATATTCCAAACTGCTTATTGGTTGATAATACAATAACAGTAAGGGAATAAAAGGACTATATAAAATGGAAAAAATCATTAACTTGAAAATACTTAATGTGTATGAAAGTGTGTTATATTTTAGTGTGTTATATTTTCACCCCCCCAAATCTTTGAAATCAGAGATTTGCTTCTGCTGATGTCTTCAGAAAGCTCAAGTTCTTTGCAAAAAGACTCTAAGCAATGAATTAATTTCAATTTCATTAGTCCGGGTGAGGCCATATTTTAACATTTGATCCAATTAATTATTGATATTACTCCTGAGCACTTCCATTCTCCAGGGGCTCACAGAAATTCAGACAAGTAGAAACTAAGAAAAGATGTTCAAAATGATAAGAACTTTTAGAAAAACTATTAGAAATTGTATGGTGCATTAATATGTATCTATTATTGTAATATTAAAATTATTCAGGTTAAAAATTAAATCTATGAATGAAAACACAATCAAGGAAACATCTGAGCAGAGAAACACCTTATATTTTAATTTTAACAAATTAGCATAGTAGTCAAAAATTGTCTTTTTCTAAAATTTCTAATTGTCAAAATAATCAAGAAATTACAAAAAGTTGAAAAAATTTTAAGTTAATTTTAAATATTTTTCTCTAAAGAACATTTTTTCTAATACCAGTAATGCATTTTAATAATAAAAATAATACTGTCATGTGTAAACAATAACTATAAAGAATTTGCTTTTCCATAGGTTGTATCATTACATTATTTGTCTATAAACTATTTTACGGCACTATTCTTTAAAGCTTTTTATTTAACATACATTTTTAAATTCATGTAGCTATTATGGTCAGTATAGATATATACGCAGTTTATTCAATCAAACTTGGATACAATTTGATCCTCTACCTCTGCATGGTATAAACCACCTGGAGCACTTACCTTATCTTTTCTTTGTTTTTCATCCTGGTATACAGTCCAGTGTTCTCCATCATTGCTGTAAGCTAGTTTGTAGGAGCCTACAAACTGTACATGACCAAAATCTTTAGCTCCTTGTGTAATGATGCCAGTCACTTTGGTAGGGACCAGAAGATCTACCTAAAGAAAGGAAAAGGCATAATTTAAATGCCACAATAGTGTCCATTATAAATTTGCAAGTTCCTTAACCCAGGTGATTAAGAAATACATATGCTAAAGTCCCGAATCCATTGATTATTTATACTTTGAAACTGATGACTGAGTCTATTAGTGGCTTATAATTTTGATTTTGTCATTGTGTAAATTTAGTTTAAAACTTGAACAACCATTCTGACGATTTTAAAATAAAATGATGGTCATTTCAACCTACCAGTCAATTTTATATTACACAGATTCATCTAGCTGTGCAGTTTTTTGTTACTGAGATAGTATAGAACTGGCAAGGCAGACCTTCTTGAGACTGATCGTTATCTCCCATACTTGTATCATAATTCAGTTTGCTGACATTACTGGTCAACTCAATAATAATAAAGATAAAGTCGTAGCTGTGTATACATCAGGAACAAAAATGGTATTAGATGTTTCATAATTAAACATTAAATAAAAAGTCAGCTCAGTTTCCATGACTTTTAAATCAGTTCGGTAATACATAATGGAGTAATAGTAATCATTATCTAGTGAAAATCCTCTTTCAGAAAACTGTAATCCTAAAAATATTAAAGAGAAAGTCAAGTATTCTTCAAAAATGAAGGATTAATATGTGCATCCATGACTTGTGGGATCTGTGCTCATAATGTGTTCGTTCCTGCAAAATAGATACTTAAAGGACATAAGACCCATGGTTATTAATAAGCATTAAAAGCCTCAAAATGTAATTGAAAAAAAAAAACATAAGAATGATTTTTATTAAAGAATACATAACATTGAATATTTTAGTATTCTCCCTTTTCATTTTCTAATTCATGAATATTTTCTTACATCTTATCATGCTAAATAAAAAATATGTAAAACTTTGTTTTCCATGTGAACAATTCTTTTAAGACCTTTACTTTTTGTTTCATTAATGTTACTTGATCTATGACTTCCTTTCTCCTCTTACAATACCCATCTACTTCCCCTTACTTCCTATGACTAAGTGTTCTGCTACATCCTTGATTTTATCATCTTTAACTGTCACGATCCCGTGTGTGACCTCAATGGTTTTCAACCACTATGTCCTTTTGTTTCTATTTCGGGTTCTCCGTCCTGTCTAACGTAATAGCCACAAATAGACAGTCAGGTCAGATACAGGTCATGAATGAGAAGAGAGAGCTAGGAGAATGCATTGAATAGAGCATATTTAGTGACATAGATGCTCATCAATAAAAATATTTTTTAAAAATCCCAATGTTTTACAACCTAGGAATATTTTTTTTAAAAAATCACATGGGTTTTTTGCTCACTTTTTGAAACATTCTTTAATTAAAGACATTAGGCTCAAATTGCACAATGGATTAAGACAGAACACCACTTTAATTTTTTTATTAAAATATTTTTGAAAGTTTAACAAAAACTATAAAATACTGTACTTTTGTTTATGCTCTTTTCCAACATGAATTATATCATATGAAATACCTATGTGTTCAGCAGCAATGCAGGATGGCAAAATTATGACATCCTGGGAAGGAAACTGTTGCTGCTTCACACTATGCTGAGTGCTTTCTTGAATGTCTTTATTGAATCCTCTCGTTGACCCTGTGCAATAAGGTATCCTCTTCACTTTAGGGGTGAGGGAATAGATGCCTAACACAACTTGATGTATTATCCAGTGAGTAAAGAAAGGATCCCAGATTCAAATCCATGTCTTTCTGATTCAAAGTTCCAACATACATATAGATTCTCAGTCAGTGACTTTTTTCCCCATTCTCTGCGACTATTTCAGGAATTTCTGAAGAATCTCAAAACTTTCTCAACACACTCATCAAATTTACAGCACTCTAAGCCCAAGACAAAAACAATTTTGGTTTACAATACAAGGAGAGCGGCCCTGCATTTTAACATGAACAGAGTGGAAGCTCTGTTCTTCAGCTGTCTAGGCTTAAAAATATGGATTGCTTTTGTTGTCCTAAATCCAAATCTAATTGCGCAGAGACATCTAAGCATAGCCACTGGTCTTCAAAGTGCTCTTGATGTTGCTGACACTCAATAAATGGAAAAACTGTCTTACAGTACTCTGACTCACTGTTTGCCATCAAGGCAAACACACAGGAACTGTAAACACATGGGAACTCAAACTGTTGCCAAAAATATGAACACCTCCAGGGCTAGATTCTTCACTCCCTAAATTTCTATAAGTCTTTAGCTAACATAATGCAATAAGGGGGCTTATAGCATCTTTCTCTGTGATATTTCTTACAGTCAGCTGGGTTTCCTGCTAGGTGGAGATGTTTTCTCCTTAAGTTGTGTGTTTTGGCATTTTCTATCAGATATATTTTTCTCCTGCTCTACCTGCTCCCATATTCTAGTTCTTTTTTTTTTTTTATCTAGAAATGTTTTCTTTTCCGAGTTAAGTCAACTTCTTAACTTAAATAGTCAGCAATCTGTTTAAAGCTAGATTTTGTCCTAACATTTGCTATAGTAAACTTAGACTACTAGGCCTAAGCAAACCATTTTTCAGTATAAAAATAATCAGCATCCCACACTTAACATGAGGCTGTTGCAGCAGGGTGTGTACAGATCTCACTCTGAGACACACTCATGGACATGTCACCCCCGTGTTCGGCATGCAGGATGACCCCAGAAAAGCCTGTTCCTCTGGACCTATGCTTACTCCTAGCCCAGAACACTCTGCACTCTTGTAGATTTCTGAGTTAAAGTTGTACTATAACCATAGGGACAAAATACCTTCTGCTGTTTTATACCCTCACCTCCCAAGGTTTGGCTCAAGTAGAGCAGGTTATTTCGGGCACTGAGCTGGCGCATGGGTAGACTTTTGGCTTAGTGCACTGCACTTCATATCTGGATCTGTATTAAATATGCTTTGCTTGTAATGTTGCTCAATAAGGTTTTCTAGATTGAGCTGGAACTACTTCCCTTGTATGTTCTATGGACAAGAATCGACCATGGATAAAGATGCCACAGTATGTCATAGCAGAAATGCTAACTGCCTTTCTCTTGTTTTTCTACATAGGATAACTTTATTGACCTAGGAAACACAGTGTCACAGTTGTACCAAATAATTTTTACTGGGAAGGCAGCTGGTTAAAAATTCTCTCTGATCTTTAGGAGTGTGATTGTGAGAGGCAGCATATTCTAGTAGAACTAAATGGTCTGGGTTCCCAATCTGGCTCTCCCCTTACGAGCTATCTGCCCTAGGGAACCTTTTTACCTCTCTACAGCTCAACTTCTTCATCTGAAAAATGAGGATAGTAGTCCTCATGAGATTTATGAAGACTAGATGAGTTATTATTTATTGTGAGTAAAGTAATATATACAATATAGCCAGGGCTATGTAAGACTTTGAAAACAAACAATAAATAAATTTGGGGGATAGAATCTAATACTGATTTCAGAGCACCTTATTAGAAGCATAAATATAGAAATAGGAAAATGGGGTACCCAGTTTGTCCTAAAAGCAACTTCTAGATATATATGAAGATAGTCATTTCATCTTTACTTAAAGTAGACAGAATTTAAAACAACTGAAACTCCCATCTGTGAGTGAAATGGTTAACTAAAAAATAATATAATTAATTATATGAACTTTTGTACATCCTCATTTGAATATTAAGATTATAATAGGGAAATAATTCTAGAATAATATGAGAAGGAAATTTTAGATTGCACATATAGTGATTCTCCTCCCCTTTAATTACAAGTGGAAAATGAAAGATACATACAGAGAGAGCTTAAATGATATATAAGAAGCAAGTATTACAGGGGAGTTATGTAGGAATATGACTTTTTTTGCAAAACATCCTGTAATACATTAGAGAAGCATAAATATTTTTGCAGTGTCTAACTTAGAAAAACAGTGTAGAATAACTAAGAGTATTTGCCTGAGAAAGGTCAAGATAAACTACATTTCAGATATCTGTGTAACACCTGATAGATGACTCTCTGCAAGGAGACAGGGAAGACTAGGAAAGTCAGTTGATTTTCATGGAGATATTCTTAAAGGGGTGAGGAAAATGAAAAGTAATATAGATAAATAAGTGTGTAAGGGAAATGAACAAAAAGACTAAAGAGACCGCAGAAATATGTCGCTCAGCTGCATCTAAAATGCTCTAGGTTTTGCTTTCATGTTGTATCAGTTTTTTTAGATTACGTATTTGATAACTTCATGAAGGTTTGTACAATTAATTCATTAAACAGAATAATTTTGAAGCTAATATAATAATCTGGTATTTAAAGATCAAATTATGGGCAAGATATTTAGACATTCTGATTTTAATTAAAAATTTTTACTTCAACATTACATAAAATGATTGTATATAATCCTAGCTACGTTTAAGGCACATAATTAACAGTATTTGGCATTTGAACAATATTGTTATTAGATGTCGGTTATACTTTTAGTCCATATTTGCAGTCAACTAGTTAATGTCATCCAGCCCCCATACCTAGTATGCTCTTGTAGCTCTAAGATAATGGGTTTAGAATCCCTAAAATACTATGGAGGCCTGATAAATACTCATTCCAGCACTCACAATTGCCTTTTTCTCTTTCCCAAAAAGTTTTAATTTCCAATAACAAAAAAAATTAATATAGTAATTGCTTTTTCCCTATCAAATTGTAAAACTATGAACATGAACTCAAAAAAATACCATAAAATAATCTTTCAAAAGACAGAGGGAATTTACTGTTTTATAGGGTTTTACAGTGTGCCTTTTATATGTAAAACCACATATAACATGTGCATTGTGCCATAAACAAGCTCTCCAAGCTCAGGTGATCACTCTGGACTGTGTTTTGTAAGACACCTGGCATACTGTAGACATTCCAAATATGCAGGCATAATCTGCCCTTGATTCAAAATTGAGGTAATTTCATCCTTAACAATTATTTGCAATTATAACATGAACAATGCCATATGTCAACCTGAGCTGCATTCTATTATTGCTGTCAGCTCATGACTATTAAGTTTTTTTAAAAAATAGTTCAACTGCATATTTTAACTAAGGATGAGAGCATGGTAACTATGAGTATCTTATATTTAATATTTTTATTTTAATAATCTTTCTAATTATAAAAGTAATACATATTATGAAGAAAAATTAAGAAAGACTGAGAAAAATGATTTTTTTAAAAAAAGCTCTATCTCAACATCAGATACAATCAATGCTTTTTATTCCCCCATAAGCATGGATTTTTTTAGAGAAATTTGTTATATTTGGCATTTGAACAATAATTATTGGTTAACAGATGCTGGTTGCATTTTTAGTCCATTTTGCAGGTCTTTTAGTTTATTCTTTTTCTTAATATTTCACTAGTAATTCTCTAGGTCAATAAATGATTTTAATTTTTTTTATCCTAACAAGCTATTTTAAGGATTTATCACAATCATTTATTTACTGTAAAACATTTACTCCTCCTTGTACCCTTAATTTTTTCTATTAAAATTAATACTCATGAAATCCTAGTCCTTTCATTGGCCACCTTCCTCACTTACATAGGATAAATTCATGGAATTAAGGTTGTTTGGTCAAAGGATACAAAAATAGATTTATTTTATAAACATAGAAGTAATAAATAATAATTGTGAAATTTTCAGATGGTGCAAAGAGATACAAGAAATCCAGATAAAATAACCTATAATTCTATAATTCAGAGTTAATTCTTGTTGACCTCTTGATATTCATATTTTCAGACATTTCCTATTCCTAAATATCTTTAAAAAATAAACTCACAGATATACACTTAATTTTGCAATTTACATTTTTTTTACTTACTGCGAACTTTTACATAGAAATAATAATAATAAAAAATAATTTGTAATGACTATGTAATATTCTCTATTATGGATACATGAATAAATATAAAAACTATTTAACCAGTACCCTATTGATATTCTTTTGTTTCCAATTCTTTTTCATCAGTAAAACCAAGAATGAACTCTCATGTGTACCTATTTTTGCTCACTGGCACAACTGTTTACTTATAGACATAAAGGACCTGCCATTTGAAATGAGATATATTTTGTTTCATTTGTCTCCAGAAAGATTGTATTTCATCTGCAATATAGGATATTTTTTCTCTACAAAATAACCAATCTTATGTTTTATAAAATTTCACATTTTTGACAATTTGAAAATAGCATTTTTACATTTAATGTACATAAATGGTGACATTTAAACTTACATTCTTCTAATTGGTCAATCTCACTAATAATATATACATATACTCTCTTTAACATCTTTTATCTATTACCTATTGGATTAGAGATTTTCTTGTTGGTTTTTAAGAACTACTTATATAGTGTTATACTTGCTTCTGTTATATTTGTTGCATTTCCACCCCTTATTTGCTGTCATTTAATTTTATATTTGACAGACGTTTTTAATTTTCTTATACTCGAATCTGTCAATCATTCCCTTTGTGATTGCACATTTTTGAATGCTTAAAAAGACATTCTACTTAATTAGATCAGTTAAAAGTAATTTACATCTTTTCCTATAATTTCTAAAATGTCTAGGTTTTCTTTCTAAATTTCCTTCCTTCCTCCCTCCCTTTTTTCCATCACCATCTAAACCATCTTGGCTTTATGTGTACATATCGTGTAACATAAGGTTCACTTTTTAAAAAATGTAATTTTCTCAACACTTTTTGTTGAATAAAATATTGATTTTTTCCCTCTAACTGGCTGATAGTTACAAAGCTTGCTCTTTATTCTTATAATTAACACTACTAATCATCATTGTCATCATCAACATCTACCAGAATATATCTTAGTGAGAGTCTCTTTTATTTCTTTGGGATAGAATAAAGTAAGCCCATTCAAGCTGTAGACTCATTTCTTGGAAGGAAAAGATGTCCTCAAAGGTTTTCTTATATTTAAACTATAGCTTCTGCTTCTTTTGGTGTCTCTCATTGGGAGGTCAATTATCCAAAGACTGGCTCTTTACTTCTGATTACTCTATTCATAATATTACTCACTTGTCACTTTCAGTTTTTTATTTTATTTATTATTATTCTCCATTGCATTCTCAGAGTTTTGCCATTTCATCCTTAATATTATGGATTTTATTTTTGGTAATACAATTTTTACTGCTAAATTTTAAAATGTCCTCGAAATATATTATTAAGATAACTCCATCATCTCAGTATTCATCTCTTCCTATTGCTCATGAAAAAAGCTATCTTTATATACATTCTAGTAATCTATTGTTTCTGTAGGCAATTTTCTACTTATAGTTTTTCTTCATGCTTTTAGAATAATGTCTGTCCTTTTGGCATTTGCATATTTCAATATAAGCCCCATATCATCTTGTTTTATTTTCCTTTACCTGAACAGAGAGAGAGAAGGTCCTGGTGTTTGCCAGCACACTGGCCATGAGGGTTCCCCTTTGCCTCTCACCATCTATAAAGCAGCTGTGAAATTTTTTTCTGACCTTCAGCTATCAACATTGTCTCTAGCCTTGTTACTAATGCCCAGGGGACATTTAGCTGGTTTGAAGGATGAGCCTCTCTACTCTTGCTGTTTTTTCTCTGAATTATAGGAAGGAGAACTTATTTTCTTAATACTACAAAATACAAAGTATTCTCTTGTCAAATGTAAAATCACAGGGCAGGCAACTTGGTCTTTGTTGTTCACCATGCACCTGGCATACACAAGGTGTTTCAATAAATACATACTGAACGTTATCAGTCAGCTAACATATAGTCAAATGTATTTTATTCCACTTTGCCAGTTTTGTGTTAAGAGGCAAATGGGTGTGATGAGACATTGGGAGATAGAGCACTGGCCACAGTATGCAGTTTCTGGTTTTAGTCAAGTGACTGCCAGGCCCTCTAGTCCACAGGGTAGGCTCTGGGTTTTGGCCACCATTGTCTTGCATCAGATGTTGGAATTCCCACACTGTAGTTACAGGGGACTCTGCTCAGAGAGCCTGGAAAGTCATCATCTGGAATATATTTGAATGTATATTTCATAGATGATGGGAAGGATATCAAAGGCTGCAACAGTAGCAACTCAGAGGTTGAATATGTTAAAGTGATGTAAGTAATATCCTCATAAGCTCAACATAGAAACACTTAAAATCAGGTCTTCTTTCTCCACTCCTGCAGAACCTCCAAATGTAGTTCTCCAGAAAACATTTGAGAAAATCAACCAGGCTTTATTAAAACTCCATGTGTAAAAATAGTTCCAAATGAAAGTTCATTTATCGAGTTTTTTTCATTAAATCTCAAAGGAGTTTTAAAGATTCAAACATCCACAATTATAGACACATTCAGAGTTAATAAAATATTATAAAGAAAAAATCTATTGTCCTTGTATTGATTCACTTAAATCATGATATATAAAGGTTAAAATAACTTACTTTTCTGTTTTTTTAATGAGCAGACCATTGTAATATTCTATATAAAGTTTATTGTTTGAGAATGATTTTTAAAAATGATTTTTAAAAACCATTCTCAAACAATTATAGTTACAAGTGACTGAAGTTGACAGTAAGCTCTTACCCAATTTTTCCAAATTTTATGTCAGATCGAGCAAGACAAGTTTGAAGAAAAATAGAAAACTTATCGAGTTCTCAGGGAAAAGAAACAAACGGTTCTTGTTAGGTTATTGAAAGTGATGTTTTGCTGAGTTCAAAAACAAGATTACCTGGGAGAGCAGAATTAACATATCATTGTTATTTACCTTCCAAATCTGATTTTGATTTGGCTGAGAACTTTGACATATTCTATGAATAAGAATTCAAAGCAGTGGCTAATTGAATTAGTCTGAAATTGATAAGGTCATTATTAATTGGTTAGTGGAGACTTTGATCAAAGAGCATAATGATATCCAATAAATATTACTCACGTACTTTAATTACAGCAGTACCAAAGACCAAAGGAAGTAGAAAACAAAGAAAATTACATTTCCATGTAATTTAGAAAAGAATAACATAACATTTAAGTAGGAAATGAAATAGTTTGTTATTTATTTAGTGCTTTTTGATAGCACAGTGAGAAGAGAGCCTAGGTAAAAATTGTGTGCTTCTTTCATAATGCTGAAGATTCACCGAACTGGAGATTAAGCTTGCTTGTACTTCAGAATTTGGTTAAATATTCACTTGAAAAGCTGTTTGACATATATGTGTGTGTGTGTATGTGTGTGTGTGTGTGTGTATACATATATATGTGTATATACATATATATACACACATATATATTTATATATTTGACAGCTACTTTAATATAGTTTTATCAAAGGCATTTGTAGTTTGTATACCATTACATACTTTAAAGACTGACATTTACAAACACAAAACAACTATACACAAATACGTGTCAATGTGATATTTACATAAATCATCTTGTTCTGTGACAAATAAATAAAAATCATGAGAACTCTAAAAAAAAACATCCACAGAGTAAAGTACGCTGCAATGATGTTGAGTCACATTGCAAACCTTAAATATTAAGAGACTCTTGAAAGGTAGGAAAGTTGCACAATGTAATTTTATGCACCATGCTGGCTGAAGAAACTACGCATTTTATGTTAATATAAAACTTTGCCATTCCCACAATTTGTAAATCATCCATAGAGTCCTATTCTTCATTTAGTTTCATTAGACCATGGAGGCCTTCATTATAGATTTTTCAGTCTTAACTGGATATGTGCACATTTTGTGGTGATCGATTTTTAGGCTAAAACAACAACAAAGAAAAACAACCTACAAACAAACCTAGATGTAACTTTTTTTTCCCCTTGTTCTTACTAAAGGAAGTGGACAGGAGAATGGCCTCTCAGGAATCAGGCACGAGGTACACGCTTTAAATTGCTTTGGGAAATTGTACCATCAATGTCAACAGTTGAAAAACAGCCCCAGTCAGCACTTCACTCTGAAGCTATTGGAGGAGAAAAGCGGGGGAGATGGCTCAGCAGGAAGAGATGCCTGAGGTTACAGGGTTAAGACCCATTGACACAGAAAGCAGAATACCCTAAAGGGTGACTTTAAAAAAATTTTTTTTTTTTGTCAGAAGGACAGGGTATTCATATAGTATGGATAAAAAGGATACAAATTATTTCCTTTCAATTGTATGGTCAGTAACGCTGTCAGCATTTAATTTGTACAAGAAGGCAAGTCAGGCTTCGGTGGAACTGTCAGGGCTATCTAGATCATCAGTACTCCAGGCACTACAGATTATGATTCTCATCTTAGGAGTCTCATTAACCCATTTACCACTTAGAAAAGAAAGTGCAGCTCACTGCCAGCATTAATTTCACAGCGCACATAGGATTTTTAGTGATCGAGAATTGCTATATTTTGTAATTGAAAATACCACTATTAAAAACAGAATACTACACATAGAATGACGTCATTTGTTTCCAAAGACTGTCAAATACTAGAGCAATGTGAAAATAACAATGTAAGTGAGATATTTCGTGACAGACTTTAGGGGTAAGGTTAGGACTGTAACCTGCGAGTTGTCTCGGGGTAAACACTACAGTCATAGTGCCACTGAGCGAATATTACCAGGGCAAACAGAAAATGGGTTAAAAACCGTGGGTACAAATTTCCTCACTAAAAAGCCATAAAATAAGCATGTTTTATTTATTTATATTAATTTATGGTATAAGTATCTTATCTATATTCTCCCCTTGTTATTGATGCTAATTTCCACTTGTTTTGTTCCCAAGTGGAAATAATGAGCAGCTGTTGTACACTTGGAACTCCAATCTTATCGAGCTTCTCCTTCAAGTCTCAATATATATTTCCCATTTTTCTCCTTACTATAGTGTTCAAGGTCTTCTGAGATTATTAAGTGGTAGAATATACAACTGCGTGTTGGATGCTGATAAAATCTGAATACTATCTAATGAACATATTTTAATTAAGTCCCACCAGTACAATATGGCCTGGAAATATCTATAATGAAGCCTAAAATAGGTATATTCCTAACAGTTATAATGTTATGGCTTGAGTATAAAGTATACGCTTTCATAAAACAATGTTCTTCTTGATTGCATGTGAACAATAAGATGCTCATACTTTCCTTCCTTGGAGAAGTGGCATTATATTTAAGGAACTTTTATCTATATACTTGTCTCAGAACAAGGGCTCATTTCTTTGTGCAATCAGCTCCAAACAATCTCATATTTTTAAAATCACATTCTTTAATACTAAAACTGTTCATGCACTATATTTTCAATTACTGTAAAATAGCTCATAAACCACAGCCTTAAATTAGATACGGAATTAATAAATCACTTGGAACAAACTCATCATATTAAACTTAATTTTTTTGCATATATATTCAAGATTTTAAAAACTCCCTAACTTATAGCTCACTTTGCTGAAGCCTCACTTATAGATTTAAATGAACTTCATGAGACACCTCCCAATGGTGAACACCTTTGCAATAACTATCCTTGATATCCCATCTGGGGCTTTGAGCACAAACCTGCTAATATTTTAAACATAATTTCAAAAAAAAAATCAAAAATGAAACAGAAGATGGTATAATTCCCTTTCTTTTGATATTATAAGTGCTTAAGGATCCTGATGTTCAAAGATATTATTATGAAATTCATACACTGATTTCAAGAAAATAAGAATCATGTAGAAATTATTAGATAGAATGGCACTAAAAGCTTTTAGAATATTATTTACAAGGGATCCAATCAGCAAAGAAATATAAAAGCAAAAGCAAGAATAAAAAATGTTCATCCTTATAAATAACCTACAGAATTTGTCTCTTGATTGTTCGACTTGTACCAAAAGAAGTTATTTTGGCATGTCTTTCTCATCATGGAGAAATCTGGTACATTTTAAGAACTTCTGAAACAATTTTTAGTTTAGGAATCAGAATATAAACTTTAACACATCTGTATGTTAAACATAATTAGGTAACTTCTGAATGAATGTTTTTAAAGAAACTATGCTTACCCACAGTACTGAATTTCCAGGCCTAAGGAAAGCTGGTATGCGTAAGTGTTTAAAATCAAAGCTCTTAATTTTATTCTTTGGCATTTTACATGAATTCTTTTTATTACGCAACCATACCATTAACAATGAACTATTCATTTTAAATAATAACTTCTGTTAGCTAAATTTATTTTGTACAACTTCGTATTTCTGCATTTTTGTTGCATTTGGTAAACAAGTATGGCAAAATCATGTAAACATGAAATAACAATGAAATCTGCAATATTTCATAAATTGTGCTACAAAACTGTTTTTCAAAATTACAGATAAGGAAATTACATTATCTCCTATAAATTTTATCATTTTCTTTTCATGTTTTACAAAAAACAAAATCTAACTTGTGTACTTAAAGATTTTTGAAAATCATACAAAACAGTAACAAAATTTAATGATAGTAACTGAAAAAGTATTTATTGCCTTCCCAGCATGCTCTGCCACCTTCTTCATCCAGCTTTTCTTATATTGCATGATGCCTAGGACAGAACCAGATGCTCAAAAATTTATTGTTTTTATTATTTCAATACCTAATGGAACCAAAATTAATGTGTCAATCACTACATCAAAATTAATACACCTATATTTTATATTTACCTGAAACTCAAATGTAAATGGCCCGAAGACTTTTTCCCCAGCTATCAATCTATCTCTTTGGCATATCGCTCCATCATGTATCACATTCTGTTCTCAGCAATCTATTTATAAATGTCTGTCTTCTACTAGACTTTGTGCTCCTTGAATGCTCCAATAATATTTAGAACTTTGCTTCTTCCAAGTTGTTTGTAAGATTTGCATATATTAGGCATCAAGAACATGCTTATTAGATAGATGTACAGAAAATATGGAAAGAGATTGGTCAGGAACACAGACTGAGTTTTGTTTTTAAGATATAGCAGGGACAACTATTCTTCATAGACAAGTAACAAGGAAAAATAATGTGTACATATCTAAAGAAATGTTTGAGTGAAGAAAAAGCTTTTTCTGAGAGAAAAGTTTTAAAGTGGAAATTATAAACATGGCACTGTGAATTTTGTAGCATTGTGCAGTATGTATAAATTTTGATAGAGAAAGATTAAAGGCAATGAGAATGACATTAATTCTTTGTCAGTAATACAGAAGGGGTTAAAGGTCCCTAGATTCAAAGAGTGGCAATGAGAATGAAAAATCCAGGGCATTTCATCTGACAGTTGAAAGGACTGGGATTTTCTTTTCTTTTCTCTTTTCTCTTTTCTCTTTTCTCTTTCTCTTTTCTCTTTTCTCTTTTCTCTTTTTTTCTCTTTTCTCTTTTCTCTTTTCTCTTTTCTCTTTTCTCTTTTCCTTTCCTTTCCTTTCCTTTCCTTCCTTTCCTTTCCTTTCTTTCCTTTCCTTTCCTTTCCTTTCCTTTCTTTTTCTTTCTTTCTTTCTTTCTTTTTTCTTTTTGCATTGTTCACTCAATTTAATCAGAGTTTAAATCAAGATAAAGAGTGCCAATCTGACGGCTAATGACAGCCCTCAGGAATGAGTGGGTTACCATATCTAGGTCAGAAGTCAGTATAAGGAGTTGGAGACAAGTTGAAGTTAATAGAATATCAAGTTCAATGTCGTTTTGCCAAGTAAGTTCGGAATCAGGAGGCTAAGGATAACATATGGTTTGGATTGTCTTGCTAGGGCTAGAAAGGTAGACTATGCAGATCTGAACTCAACAGTGGCTGAGGAGTTCAGACCAGAGGAATGGCAGGGATAGGAGCAAGAAAAAGAGGCTAAATCAACCCAGTTGGTCCAGAGTGTCTTGGAAGACAGAATTTTAATGTTGGCTGATGGCATTTCAGGGACCCAAGAGTGACAAAAGACAGAAGAGCTATTGTAGAAAGTTGCAGATCTCAGGGAGGTCTAGCAAGATGTGCTGTATAGGAAGTGGAGTGTGTGTGAAAGAAAAGATTTCAAATGTGGATTGCAAGGGGCTTTGGAGATATCTGGCAGATGACAGGTAAAGTTCCAAGCACGTAGACATCTTGCAACACAGAACAGAGACATAGGCTTAAGACTATTCCTCTCAGTGGTTGGATTCTCTTAGGAAATATTGCTGAGGCTAAAATTAGGAAGAGATAGAATATAGCACAGGGGATCAACTGGGAGACCACAAAGAGTTGTGGTCCAAAGCTGCATATGGGAAAAGAGAAACAGCAACAATCCAATGATGCCTGACTCAGAGTTCATATGACAGGGCTTTACATGTCCATTGTTTTAGGACAGGATTAACTTCAAGATTTGAGACTCTAGGGAATGAACTTACAATATGGATGTGGTGACATGAATTGTGGGGCCTGGGAGTATGCAGAAATAAGAAGCCAGAAAGGTCATTATGTTGATTAATTCCATCTGGATGGCTGAAGAGCTAAGGGTCCTAAAAAGTGCTATACCAGATGTCATCTGCTCCTCCACCTGTCCCTGACACCGAATGCAACCCATTCACACCCAGACAGCTTCTGTCTATGGGAGACTGGATATGATGAGGAAAGGAGAGGGTGAAAGAGGCCTGACCGTATAGGTAATATCATAGCACTAAGCAAAGATCACACACACACACATGCTGAACAAGCATAGTATGGCTCCTACAATTTAAAAACTCCCTTGATTTGCTCCTCAAACTTTCCTTTGATTCTCATTTTTTTCCATCCCAGGCTAAATAAAAGGAAGAATGCAGAATAGACAAAGTTCTTTTCTGCTTTGTGTCTATAGTTCTTTTTCGTGCTAATTTTGTGCTATATTCCCTTGCATGATAATTACTCCAGAGAAAAATAATTAGAAATTAATATAATTAAAATCTCTAATGATCAATATAGGCATAGTGCTAGATCTCTGTTCTGGCATAATGATTTCTATAGTTTAACAAGTCTTGGTATGACATATTTGCTAGGAAAAATGTAAGGTATTCTTTTGTTTGGACAAAATATTCTTTAAAGGCTCTCATTTTTTCTTCACTGTTGGTTGTGAATAAGAAGTGTGGGTTTTTAGTGATAGGATTTAATTGAATTTAATTGTGGTGTCTGTATGTTGGTGCAGTGCCCAGAAAGCTTTGGGGAATGGACTATTTTAGTATACCAAAATAATAAAGGCCATACATGCTCTGCTCTAAAAAATCTTGTTTATTCTTGTTCCTAAAATCAAATTTTCATTAAGAAAACCTACCTTTTAAAAATCAGTAAATTGGCCTTGACTTTATGTCTTCCAGAATTCTCTTTCTGATTGTATCATGTATTTTATCTAATTAATACTAGGTGAAATTATTTTTAAATTCATCATTTTAAAATTAGTTCAATTAATTTATGCAATTTTAAATCTACTTGAATAGGTTTGTATTATTATTTTAAGTACTAAGATTTGACTTGTTTTTGGTCATCCCAATGTTGGAATTGATGCAATTTTTTTTTAGGGTCAACTAAGGTTTATAGTGAAAGATAAAATAAATTTCGTATTAAAAAGTATACTGTTGCAAGGTCGAACGAAAAGATAAAACTTGAAAACAAGATTAATGCTTACTGAGAAAATGAAGGAGAGGCTAAGTGCCCTGATTTAAAAATGAGCATGTAAAATATTTACTACCACTTCCTTTGATCTAAAAAATAAAAAAGAATATAATTATAAACCACTCCAACAATAAAAAAAAATAAAGCAATGGCTTTATGAAAGAGTTTGGTCAGCAAGTACTCCCTAATACTTAAGAAAATTTTTACATTTTTATATTTTGGTCAATTTCAAAATAAGCAAGACATACTTTATATAACCAAGTTTTTTTTCTCAGATTCTTTATGATGTAGAACTAAAATAGACAATATGGATTTCAATCTTGAATCTGTTGTACATTATTTTGGTAACCTTAAGTAAGTTAATTAACCTCGCTGAACCTCACTTGTAAAATGAGAGGCATAGCTTAGAAAAATCTCTGTGATTCCCCACGCTATATGCTTTTCAATAATACCCACCTCTTAAATTTTCCATTAAATTCTATCCAAACACCAGTTCAAAATTCATTGTGTCTACCATGCTCTAGGCTCCCACTTTACCAAAATCATCTTGTGGAGCTTTGGGGTCAAGAGAGAAGCAGATCCATGTATGCACAAAGGTGTGGGTCCCTTGAGGGTGGGATCAAAATACCTGCAGGGTGTGGAGAGCCAGCAGAGCCCAGGTTAGCTGAATGCTGCAGGATTAGTAGGAATTAGACAGTGAAGAAAGGAGGGAAGGGCATCCCAAATTAGAACTGCACTTGCAAATGTTCAGTATCCTGAAAGAGCTTTCTATGTTCGGAAAAAGGAGAATTTCCTTGTGGGTGTATATAGGGCAGAAGAGCTGAAGGAGAAGGATGCTGGAAGAGAAGGTTTGAACTAACTTGTAAAGGGCTTTTCTTAGTCACTAGCCATAATTAGTAAATGAAGAACGTTAAAGTTTAAGAAACTTAGATGTTAATGTAAGTGTGCTATTTTAAAAGTAAAAGTAGTTAAGTTTTTACCATATATTCCACCTGGACAAATTCTTTAACCTCTCTGGATTTTAGATTCTTTGTAAAATGCCCTACCCTTCAACACCATGTTTCCATTTTTCAATCTTTTTATGTTTATCTATAAATTGGGACAGTCTTTCGATACCAGTTTTTATAATGACCACCCCATTTATAGTTGGCTTGGCTTCTCTTTGTCCAGTCTCCAATATCACATGTCTATTACCAGTACATAATTTGTTAAGTCCAGTTGCACTTCAGCATCACTTTATGCTTTTTAAAAAAGTAGATGTATTCAGATAGCATGATGTAAGCCTAAATCTTTTCACATAACCAGACTACTAAATAGTATTCTATCTTTAATTTCTGGTGACATTAGTATGTTAGCTTTTTAATGTTTACTATTTGTCAAAATATGTAGGCAATTTTTCACCTATGGAGAAACTTCCTATATTGCTTTTTAGGTGTGCTAGAAAAAAGAAGTTGCTAAAAATCAATTTTCCGTTTCTGAAAAGTGCAGATTCTTTGTGTATCTGCAGCTTGTATTTCAAAGTATTTGCTTCTTACAGCTTAATATTTTAAATGGCCACTGCAACTCTGCCTCATTATCTGTATATATGTCCAGTTATGCAGACTCATCGCTTGTGCCAACTGTCTATATTCTTGTTATAGTCTCTAAGGAGGAATTGCATATTCGACAAAGATTCTGAAAATAACAATGTAACACATCCTTTTTCATATTTCTTTAGCTTAAAAAATTTGTTTTGGAGATCATATCAGAGAATTATATATAGGTGGATATCTCTATATATCACATATAGTTTATTACATACAATAAATAATTAACTGATATCACATATACGTAGATAGAGTTTATTAAATTCTCAACTAACGTGTATTATAATAGAACCAATGTCTACAAGAAATCAAAATGGAAACTGGCTGACGTACCAAGCTGGAATACGATGAGTGTCTCCAGAACTCTCTGACATATGGTCTGGTCAGTCTTCTGCCTATACAGGATACAACCTGTCTGCCACTTGCTTTTCCCCTGGAAATGCCCTTCTTTATTTAGATATTACCATTTCAAATCCACATGAAAATTGATCATAAAATTATCTTTGGGGTTCTTTCTCATATTTGAGGAGAAAAGTAACGACATTAAAGGACCCCAAATCAACACATTTGGATATTGACATTTCAAGAGATATATGTGCTTACAAGACTGCTCAATAAACTAATGCATAATGGTCAAATCTATTGACATATATAAACAACGAATCATATTTTTCTGAGTCAGGTAACTTGTTTTGTAAAAGTGAATGGCATTCAGTCAGTTTTATATTCATTAAATTTAAATATATTTTCTCTTGAAATTTTAAAAATGATCAATTAAAACTGTTCCCATAAGAACAAGAGGAAAACAGCCCTTCTTTAATATTTCCCCCTAGATTTGATGTCTGTCCCATTTCGCACAGAGCTCATCTGTTCTAGCCAGGAAGTACCTGGAAGAGCTCTCTCTGTAGAGGCAGCCAAGATTCAATGGGACCTCAGCATTTCTTGGCTGTGTATTCCTGGATAATTGGGTGTCCTTTCAGAATCTGTTTACTCGTCTATAAAATGGGTTTCATATCAACTGTCCTTGACTTCCTTATATAATTGATCTAAGAGTCAAATGAGATATAAAAATATTCCTGTAAATATGCTGTAAAATGTTATACCAAGAACTACTCTGAAATAATTTTCCTTTATATTTAGTCTAAAACATATTCATTCTTAAAAGGCAATATAAGCTGTTTCCTAGAAATAAAGTGACACCAAATTAAAATCTAACATAAAGATGTATTAAAGAGCAATTACAGCTATATGATGACCACCAAGGATGACGTTTCTTAATCTTTGACCAAGAACAAGAGTCACTATTTATAGAAATGGTCAGCTTTTTGGGTTGAGAATCTTTTGAGAGGGAGTATTTTTAAGTCATTGGAAGATGATTTTAAAGAAAAACAAAATCAATTATTAAGGTTTTTATTCACAAATTGATTTAAGGTTACAAAGTAAACTTCAGATTGCTTACTTTTGCTTCCATGTGGTTTAGGATAATCGAATAAATCCCCAGTACTGGCATAATGGTTCTTCCTTAGGTACTTAAACTCCAGGAACTGAGCTTGTGGGGAAATATAATTCCTTTTACATTTTAACAAATGCTAAGTAGAGAGAAGCAGCAGCTCCTCCCCATCTGCTCTTCCAAATACAAGAAAGGATTAGTCCCATAAGATTAAGATCTGAAATTTCACTGACTTCCTTTATGCTTCCTTACCCAACCCCACTTCCCACCATGTGCTTGGTGCCTCTGTTCCCACTGTCCAAATGTCAGGCTTTGCTAACAGCTCTACAGAATGGGCATGACCCCCAAATAGAGGAGATGTACTGGAGAGAAGAATGTTCTGACTTTTTTTTTCTTGCTGATGCTTGCAATATGTATTGCTCCTTATCTTTTAGAAAGGGGAAATGCAGTGACCTGATAGCTCTTTTGGGTCTTTATAGAATGGGCTTTAGGATCAGTCCATGAGTGAAAAAAGACAAAGAACACAGGAGGATACAGAATGGCTAAAGAGAGAAGTGGATTTTGTGTGAGGTATTTGACTAAAGTATGGACTTCAAGTATGGCAGGTGAACTTCAGGATTGCCCCATGATTTAAATTTTCCTGCTCTCCACACAGTTGTATATTCCCTTCTACTGATTGCAGACAGGACCTGTGACTTGCTTCTAATCTATAGAAAGAATATGGCAAAGATAATGGGATTTCAGTTCTTTGATCACATTACATCGTATAATACTCTGTCTTAGACTGAAGCTAGAGTTTCTTCTGACTGGCTTGATAAATTCAGAGACCATGTTAAGAAATCCACATGATATGAAACTGGGGATAACCTCTAGGAGAACATGACCTCTAGCAACTGAAGGTGTCCTCTAGGATGTAAGGGAAGCTTCCATCTGACAGCCAACAAAACAGCTGGGCCCACATACAGCAAAAAGGAAACAAATTCTGACAACAATCTGAATTGGCTTAGGAGCAGATTTTTTCCCCCAGTCGTTTCCAGATATGAATACAGCCTAACACCTCAATTGCATCTTTCTGAGGCCCTGGACAGAGGACCTGGCTAAGCCATGGCTGGACTTCTGACTCAGAAACTGTGATATAATGAATATGCATTGTTTTAGTTTGTAGTAATTTGTCATGCAGCAATAAAAAATATATTATACTAGGAGGAAGTCAGAGAGATGACTTGGTGAAATGATTAGAAGTAAAATAATAGAAAATAAAAGAAACAGGTTAAGTGAAGGGCACCGGGCAGCATGGGGAATGGATAGCATGAATATTCTGTATTATTTACAATGAATAAAGATCTGTACTTGTGAATGTGAAGCATTGCTGTACAGCATACCTTCACAATGCAAAGTCATTTCAACTTATCCTGTATTTTTCAGATTCTGAAGCTTTTCTCCTTATCAAACATTTATGTTGCTTGCTTAAATGTTATCCCTGTATTGCATATTTCATTTTCACAGTTTTGTTTAGAATCCCTATAGCAACTGGCCTACTCCCACTTCCTTTCCTTAACTAGTTGAACTGTAAGAAACTATTTTTCGTAAAAATGTAAACAGTGAGATTTGACATTGTAAAAGTCTCTTTTATTAAGGGTAAGAGTACAATGAAGTAGTTAATTTTTTTTTTTTTTTTTTTAATTAGAAGAAGCTAGATGTACTTTCTGGTAACCAATCACTCATCTTACTGTATCTGCCTCATCGATTCACCATCTGCTTTCAAATTTCATCCAACAACATGTTTTTCTTCTTTGATCACACCTCTTATTTTCTCACTTTTATTTAAATTCATATGAACCTTATGAAAATTAACACTCTCCACATTGCACAGTCTCTAGGCCATTCATTGCCAATTAATCTTGGCCACGAGATAAACAGCACAAGGGATATGGTATCTGGACAATGAGATGCTGATGGCCCTGGGGAGAGAGAAGTAGGGTTGTATGCAACCTCACTGTAATAGCGTATTTTAGGTTTTGACAAATGCGGACATACTTTGATTATTTGCCACCCTTATCATAGGCAGAATGTTGGTTTTCTTCACTTCTCTCTTTCCTCCTGCTGTCTTGGAGAAAAGAACCATTCTCTTCAAAGTTTCCCAGGTCAGAATATGAATGTATTCACATCTCTGCTTCAGCAAGCCTACTTTTCATATTAAGCAAATTTGTGGATTCAAATAATTTCCATTTTATGCTCTGTTATCTTAGTCCACCTTTGGAGGTTCCATAAAGGTTAGCAGGTTCAATGGTGAAAGAATAATGGTAGAGAATAAGAGCTACTGTCACAGTGCTGCATTTCTAGGCGACAATTCTCTATAAAAGCACCAAAAGATAGACTTTGTGTGACTCCAAGCCAGTTCAGAGCAGCAAAAAATTGAAAGAGTAGGATGAATGTGTTCATAAGTCTACTTTATAAGTTCTTAGATTAAAAATCTACATTTCTTCCATAGCACCAGTAAAACAAAATACTGACTTGGCCATTATCAGGTTGATTTAGACAATATTCTCCATAATTAAGACTAAATGCATTCTTAATTTTCAAAAAGATCTTCATAATACAGGCCCTAAAATGATCACTTCAATAAAGAATTTAGAACACTATCTTCTAGACACTGTTTTAACAAAGTTGGAAATAGAGATGCAGGCAAGTAAATAAATAGGTGAAAAGAAAATTTGGAAATTTCTGTAAGCACCTAAGACTTATTATCAAAGTATTAAATAAGTTCACGGCCAATTCCAGTTTTAAGTTACTTTATCAATGAAGACACTGTGATAACTTCACATTTTCATTTTTTAAAATTAATTTTTTTAAGCAAAATACAGCCTGGAGAAATGAATGATGTTTTATATGAATCTTTTCATTTTTAATGTTACAAAAATATTATTAATTTTTAATTTTTATTTATTGTTTCAATTATGATTGACAGTATTATTTTAGATTAGTTTTAGGTGTAGATCATAGTGTTGAGACATTTACATAATTTATGAGGTGATCCCCCTGATTTGTCTAGTACTCACCTGGTTCTATATAGTTATTATACAAAAATATTATTGTTGACTAATATATTACATTCTGAAAGTTATGACCATAAAATTATTTTTAAAATGGGATCTTCAATTAATTAGTTAATGATTATTTATTTTTGTTTTTTTTCTTCTGGATTAGTAATGTATGCTTAATATTATACAAACATAAAGTTTTAAAATTTTGGTCAGATTAAGGGTTTATCCAAATCAACTACTGCTTAAGTATATGTGGAAGCACAAGTCATTGTTTCAGAAGATTCCATTTACCTAAATAAGAGAAAATCTTAAAATAGTCACTAATATGAAACACTCGAATAGTTCTAGTGAGGAAGAAATAAAAGAGCCCAATCAGTAATCAACTGCAGTATAAACAAAAAAATATTGTAAGCAATATTTCTTGACATTATAAGGCAGGTTTCCCTTTATTAAACATAAAGATTTCACAGCCTTCTTAATATTTAAAATTATTTTAAATAAATTCCATAAATAAAACAAAATCAAGGTAATGTGACAAGATATTTTACTTATAAACCACACACATTCTCTTCCATTTCCCATTAAAATAAGAAACACACACACACACACACACACACACACACACACACACACACACGTGTTCTACTTTCTCTTACCTAAATGCATAGTCTTTCATTCTGTCAATGACATCCTTTAATCATATTAAGGGCAGAATGGAGAGACTCTTCAGAGAATAGCTATGAAATCTCCTAGTCTACATGCCACAAGACCTTGTGCTTAAATTCTAAACCATTGGCATTCAAACATGTCAAATTTTAAAGTAATTCAAATGGGAAAACAGTTTCCTTGGGAAACAAAATGAGGAATGATTGTTTGCACATAATTGAGGTTATACCTTGTTTTTGTAAACATAATCGTGCATGGAAACTGACTGCAAGATGGTGAAAGCTGCACTAATCATGTTGCCCCAGACTCGTTTGTTGAGTCTTCCCCTCTGCCCTCTAGCACCTACTTTGCTCTTGTGACCTCCAAGGCAATCCTGAGTTTCTGAGGAACATAATTAGAAAACCACGAACTTAAAATATTTATGGCATATTCTATTAATGCTCATATTGTACCTCTTCCACTTCTGATTCAATTCTTAGCCACTGTACTCTGTTAAGCTACCTGTAACTATGTGCAGTTCCCTTATACAGTGTCTTATAACATGGTTACGTTAATGTAAGACATACTTGGAAGCCTTGCAAATGGTATATCTCCATCATTTTTGTATTGAAGTATTTTACACATCCTTTATGGCACAAACAGTTCTTAGATCATCTCACAAAGCAAGGGGTATTAATTTATAAGATACCTTCAGATAACTATATTCTTCTCTAATACCTGTTTTACTCATATCATCAGTAGACTAAGTTAAATGCAGAGTTTTAATTACTTTATCACGTTACTTTTTGGAAGAGTGCTTGAAACTAATTTTATAGAAATCCACTGGGAACAATTTCACGAAACTTTTTTCCATCTCGATTATTCTACCATTTCGGGCTATTGTGTTTTTATTTAGCAAAAAAATGGCTTGTTTTAAATGTTCCACTTTTCCTCTATACTCAGGCAACACATGTAAGTTGCATTAAAAAAACTTATTTGACAACATTTTTTCCCCTTTACTGGCTGACAAAAAGAAAGATCTGAATAAAAGTTTAAATTTGGAGTTTGGTAATTGTTATATATTCTCTTTTCGGCTGGCATTTTTTGAGAGAAACACTATTTACCAACACCATATTGCTTAGTTCTTTCCAAATTACTTTTTGCCTGGAGAGAAAACCTGGATTTACGGAATCTATTTCCACCTAAATCATGTGCAGACAAAAACATTTCGCATTTTGCTTTCCAAGGAAACTCATTTCCCTTTGAAATTACTTAAAATTTGGCCAAATTAAAAAAATACATTTATGTGCAAAATTCTTTATTCCACAATTCCTAACTCCTTATTTATCTCTTCTTTCTTTCTTTCTTTCTTTCTTTCTTTCTTTCTTTCTTTCTTTCTTTCTTTCTTTCTTTCTTTCTTTTTATCTTATATGTATTTCTCTAGATCGTTCATAGGTGAAAGATATCTTTTTCATTGCAGGAACAATTGGGATTAAATGTACACACACATACACAATTTGGGTTGCCTTTTCTTTTTTCTTTATGGCAGTAGTTTTACTTATAATACCTAATTATTGATAAAAGATGACAACATATGCTTTTAAAAATTCAATGACTCTTTTAAATGCATTTTTATGTAGTTACTAATATCAATATCTATACACATTTACTTATTTTTATCCTGGGGACAACACTTAATCTATAGTACCCTAGCAAACCCTCCAGCCCTCTTCTCTGCTCTCCTGCTTCCTAAAGCCAGCAAATTTGAAAAACTCTGGTTGGAAGTCATTATGTTTGTATATAAACACATGTTTCAGGGAAGAGGGGTGAGGAGCTAAGGGAGGGCATTTATTCCATGAACGTTTCTTTCAATAGTGTCCCCTTCTATCCCTTCTATTAGTATCTGTCATATAATTCATAAGCCATTGGCAAAGTTATTTCTACATCAGTCCAAGGAGTAGAATTATCTGGCAATAATCATTAAAACTGCTGAACTGTTACATGCTAAAAGTGAATGTGGAATGTAGGAAGTTGAAATTTTAATCCATTTTCATATATTCTTAAAACTTCAATAAAATCCAAATTCTGTAAGACTTATCACATAATCACTTTAGAGATTAAAAAATATCATAATCTTGCCTGATGAGTCACTTTAATGGTCAGTGAAATTTGTATGCTATCTGTGATCTTATTTAGTGGATATGTCTCAATTTCTGTTTTATTACATTCCATTACTATGTTTTATTCATCTGCCTATTTCTCTCCTGCTCAAAATTTCCAACTGAGAACAGAAAATACTTTAACTTTTATGAAGGCTCATTCTCCCTCCTACTCGGTAAGCAAGGCTACAAGTCTGATTATGTTCTTGACAGACATATTTTTATCCATAATGAGCTAAGACAATGTGTACCCTAAATTTACCTCAGCTTCTATAATTGATCAATTAGGAGGCATAAAGTATAGCTACTATGTTCATATTTTTCCCCTGGCCTGTTTATGAGTAGTCCTAAGTTTCTTTCATTTCAGTAGTCAAATTTAATGATCCTTGGTAAAGCTAAAGATATTTCGAGATGAAAAGAGAGCAAGGTGTATCTGATTAACTTTAGTTGTTCCTACAAGCATGTCAGCCAACATATGTAAGTGCCATTGGACAAGTGCAAACTTTTCTAATAATATTGGACACAGTGATTGAATTGTAAAATCTCATACTATAGTAGTGAACAAGAATTTTCATGATGTCTGTATTTCTGGATAATTATAGCTATGTTTTCCACTTTGGCATTCAAGCAGAAAGAATCTACTCTGACTAAAAGGAAATTCAAGTACCTCTCCTTTCATCTAAATGTGTGGAAGAACACAAAACGGCAGAGACAGCATGGCTGCCAAAGCAGCAGAAAATACCAATGGTGCCAGAAAAGGTGCTTACCACAGAAAATGAGCGCATTCTCCAACTGAGAGCAGGCATTGCAGGTGATGAAAGTTTATTTGTACTTTGAGCAAGAAACAGACATGCCGGCAGTGATGGCAAGGAGTAATATCAGCATGAGACAGCAGTATCAGTAGGAGACACATTGCAGAGGCTCCAGTGTTTTGGGTGTACAATGTATGATTTTATCAGTACATTCAACTGTGGTAACATTATAAGAAACAGGCAATAACAACACAGGGTCATGAGTGC
Organism: Eonycteris spelaea; assembly: GCA_003508835.1. NCBI lineage: Eukaryota > Metazoa > Chordata > Mammalia > Chiroptera > Pteropodidae > Eonycteris > Eonycteris spelaea. Next base: position 2,522,958 of record PUFA01000167.1, read on the forward strand.
TATGATATTGGGGAATGTTGCACTTGTTACAATAAAAGAAACTTTTCAACCTTGGAAGCTCAGGTGAGTCTTCTCAGAATGAGTGATATCTGAAATGAGTTCTAGTCAGAATGCAATCCACCAGAGCACTGCCATCATTGAGAAGCAATTGCTACAAATACAGAAGCTTGTACCCTAGCGTGGACCGTTAAAACAAGTCTGTATTTTAACCAGATCTCCATATGATTTGAATGCACATTAAAATTTAAGAAGCATGCTTTCTGGAAGACAGTGTGTAGGTAGCCAAATAAACAAGCAGAAAGACAACCTTCCAGGCAGAGGGAACTAAAATGATTAAACTAGACTGTGGTGATGAGGGTGGAAAGAAGTGCACACATATAAAGAATGATAAGGTGAAAAATGTGAACAGACTTGGCAATTAATTGAATACAGGAGACTGGGAGGATATGGCTAGGGAACAAAATCACAGATGCTCCCACAGTTCTGTTTCAGGCATTTGGTTTGTTGGTGGGACTAATTCCTAAAAATAGAAACTGAATTTGTGTAGAAGGGCAAGCGACTTGTTGATCATGTTGAGTGAAATATCTGTAGGATGATGATATCTAGCAGTATCGTATAGGCATGTAGGTCTAGAGCTATGTATTTGGGAGTTGTCAACCAAGAGTTGATAACAGAGGATTAAGAGTGGACTGTATTACCCAGGGAGAGCATATAATTTGAATGGGAAAGAGGGCAGAAGAAACATTGGGCAACAGGAAGCATTGCCCTAAAAACATTCCAGAAAAGATTAGACACAAGGTTTGACGAAAAATAACATATTAGTATTTCCACAACTAGAAGGGACTTTCGAACAATATCAGATGTAATTTGACCTTTATTGCTGATATGACCTCACTAAAATCAGTTTCAAAGAAATGATGAGGCAGAAGAGTGAGTAGAAGGGGAGAGGAACGTGAAGAAGGGAAGACAATGAATAGCTGATTGACTATTAACAGAAAGGGAGAGTGGGACGCTCTTAATGGAGTCCCACATTTAAAAGCTGCTTCAGGGACTGATTAATTTAGATATATGTGAACCTGATGGGTCCACCCAGGTTGTTGTTTGTTTTGTTTCATTAATTTTTTTTTCTCAAAATGGATAAAATAAAGACAGCTACTTTATAAAATTCTGCTTCATGAGGCTCATTTCCATTTGAGTTCATTTGTATTATACAAATATCCGAACCGGGAAATTACAGAAGTGCTACACATTAACCTGATGACCATTTTGCTCTGGGCCAGGAACAGATGGAGCCAGTGAGATCTCATGATATTCTTTCCTAACTTGGAAGACTCAGACTGCAGTATGAGATGGCATTTTCACTCCCTGGGCATTACTAAGCTTTTGTTTTGAACAACAAATATATTTAACACCTTGAAGTCACCACCTATCTGTGATATGATCATCTATAGAAATAATTTGAATGTGCTAACATTATAATTAGGCAATTAAGCAAAACTCTAGGTATATGAATGTTTAATTTAATGAGCCTAACATTTGAATTAGGAACTTGTGAGATTAATGACACTGAGAAATGTCAAGAGCAAGGAACACTGTCGGGCAGAGGCTGCTGCACAAACAGCAAAGGGAGCCTTTAGAAAAGTGCAAGCCTTTATGAAGGGGAATTCGATGGCTGGAAATTTGGAAAGTCTCTAGGAATTGATGAAAACTGTGACTGTAACCAGACATTTAAAGTCTTAGGTGGTAGAACTGTCCACTGACCAGGGGATGGTCATCAGCTACCGCATGTGGTCCTGTCCATTTACTGCCTTATCCCTGCTCCCGGCCCAGATGGTAGACCACTAGCATCAGTTCAGGTACAGGGCCAAGTTCTTTATTTCATGGTTAATAATTTGTTAGGATGGACATAACTATCCTTATTCAACAAGGGCAGGAAGTGAGCTTAGCAAGGTTAAGCAAGCCACACTCACTGAGACAGAGTCAAGTCTGGCAGATGCCAAGGCTCATGCTTATAACAGCAAGGCACCTGCCTCCCAGGAACTCATTAAGTACTTACTTTCCAGGTTCATGGTTGGGGTCATTTCAAATATAAAGTTTAACATCCAAACTTCCCATCTCTTCCTCTTTCTTCATCTAGAGTATATCTTTCTGAGTAATGTTTGTGTCATGGTTAACTTTTCCTACAATCACTTCACACACAATTCTTAATCAGGAGTCTGGGGGACATTATAACACTCACTCTTCTATTGATGTCATCTCAGTCTTTGTAATATTTTGCTTGTATTTTCCACTCAGATGTCAGGTTGCTAATCTTTTTTCATCTTTGTCTTCTTTGCTGTACTATATTCTCCTCTTCTTTAATATTATTACTAATTCTTATAGATCACCTTTAAGCACAGGTTCTATTTCTTCCAAAATTTTAAAGTTTATTTGTAGTTGGTTTTTAAAAACATAAGGTACACTTTTGTTTATATGCTTGTCCATTTTCACAGGTGTTTTTAATGTTAAAAGTACTTTTCAGTTTACAAAGCACAGACATTATCTCAAATAATTATTCTTTTTCATATATATAATATCTCTCATTGTATTGTCTATTCTATCATGTAAATTGAATAAATCTGGGGTCAGACAGGATTAGGAGTTTTATAAATGGTTATTTAACAGGCAGTTCATCCTTCATGTTCCATCACATTCTCCCATACAGGAAAGAATTTCAGATAGGTGTGCAGCCTGGGACAGCTGTGGGGTACTTCTGGGAAACAGATCTTCGACGTCATCCATTCAAAAGTAAATTTACCCAGTGAGCAGAGATCATATAGCCATAGTATCCAGAATAGGGTGAGGGGGTGTTGTCTGTGTGATGGGATAAACAAGTCCCCATAAAAATGGCTCCATGTCCCCTCATGGTATGTGAGGTCTTGTCTATACCTTCAGGAGAACTTTAGGCTCTTGGAAGAGTCAAATCTCTGACTATAGCATGCTCTTTTACCAACTGCTTCATATACAATATCCCTTAGTTTCTATATCCTTTGCCATTAACAACATTTCATATTATCTGTGTCTTTACACTTCTTTAGTCAGCTACACCACCGTCTACCACAAACCCACAAAACTGGAAACCTGCTCTTTTCCTAATCTTCCTTATCTCAGTCATCAGCCAAAAACCTAGAAATTATGCTTGCCTTTTCTTTGCCCTCAAACCCTACATTCATTCTATCAAATCCTGTAAGTTCACCTTCAAAATTTAAATTGACTGTTTGCTTATCTCCATTGCTTTTACCCACATCCAACAATTTTTTTCTCATTTCTCACCTGAATATTGTTTTATTCTCTTATGTGATCCTACGTGGTCTCACTGCTTCTACTCTTGCCCTTCTGGAGTCAATTCTCTTCATAGTTGTCAATGTAATCTTTTAAAAACACACAGTCAGATATGTCTTCCTTGTATAAAATCTCTGATGACTTCTCATCCATTATACACAAAGCAAAGTGGATGGCCTGGTACCACCTGGGCCCTGCCCACCATTGCAATTTCAACTACAGCATGTCTCTGACTTGCTTGCATCGTTCTGGCCACAGTGTTCTTCCTTTTTCTCTAATACATCAAGTTTATTCCTGCTTTCGGGCCTTGGCTTTGCCTTTCTTCTCCAAAACTTCTTTGCATGGTTTGTGTTCTCCCTTCATTTAAGTATCTATTCTAACCTCAAGTCTTCAGAGAGGTGGCCCCTCTAACTACATTATTTACAAGTCATGCATACATGTATGTATACTCACACAATTTTAACTATTTTGCCCAGTTTTGGGTTTACTTTATGGCATCCTTCACTACCTGGCATTGTTGTTCATTTAAATTCTTTGTTGATTGGCATCTTCTCTGCTAGGCTGCCAGCTCCATGAGGGTGGGACCTGGACTATTTTTGTCTTCCTCTAGTGCTGGTACTGAGCATGAAGTGGAGCATGTTGTATGCACTCAGTGAATGTGGCTGAATGAATTGTTACTATTCATATACAATTTTAATGAAGAATTTGAAAAAGGAAGTCTTGACAGGGAGGGTTCCTATAAGAGTCTGTATGATAGATAGAAGAAAGAGGATGTGATCTGGAGTTAGACAGACTTGACCTTGGACTGGTTGGAATAGTTAACTGTGATTTTAGAAATTTACACTCCTCTAAACATGTGTTGTTGTCGCTGTTTTCTTCTTTTTTGACTTGTAAATAGCAATGAGGGTGCCCATTTTTTTCACAATTTTGGTAAAGATTAAAGATAACTTATATGGAAATCCTAGCATTCTGCCTACCACTGCACTTGTTTAATTCCTACAGGGTATTATACCAGTCGGGGTATAGTCCTGGGGTCAGGACATTGACCTCATTCCAAGTTCCAGTAATAAATATTACTTTAATAAAACAAATTGTTTAGATTTAAGCAAATGCTTATGCTCACATTTATAATACAGTCCAGTGGTATCTGGCATAATGCCTGCTTAATATTGACTGTACTGAGACTTTGTTAAACTTTGTATTTAAAAACATTACACAGATTTTGAGCAGAATGGACTAATTTCCCATTGGGTTGAGAATATTCCATTTGTAACTGTAAACAGTTTCTCAATTTACTGTTTTCCATGGCCCGAGGCAGATTTTAAAATTATAATTATTCTATTCTAAAAGTATTGAAAGGCATGACAAAGTAATCAAAGAAATTCCAAATCTTTCCAGATAGGATTTAATCTTTTTCTCCCTGACTATAGAAGCCAAACTTATTACCCTACAAATAGCTTTCATTTTACTTGACTCCAAACTGAATATATAAAATCTATTAGGTACATTTCCATTTATATGAAGATTTTACTGTGCTCAGATAAAATGTGCACTTCCAGTCTTACTAGAGTTTCCTCCTAATTAAAGAACATATGGCCAGTAGATTTGAGGAATTAAAAAAATGCTTTAAATGGATTCACAAAATATAATTTTTAAATAATAAGAAGAAAAAATGTCCCTGCTTTTAGGAAAGAAATTTTAACCTAATATGCCTATTTTACTTTTAGGAACAGAAGCAAAAAAAAAGTGCATCTTCCATTTTTAGATAATCTGATATATAATATAATATACATTAAGGCAACTTCAAAATTAAATTTCAAACCTTTGATCTGAAAACAATAAGTAGTATTGTTCATTAAAAAGTGCCTTCTAATAGGAAATCTCATTTGAAGTAATAAGTGTGTTTGTGATTCCCAGTAGGGTGATTAAGAGCTGGAATAGCCGATAGTTTAGTTTTTTAAAAGAATTCTTTAATCATAAAGACTGAAATGATTGAAAATTTATCAAAAGGAATAGTATGCTGAAAAGCATAGAGATGCTTTCTTTATGAAAAGCGATTGGTAATATGTTAAATGAAGATATGCTGAGGAATATGAGATGTACACATCATTCACTTAATTCATTCATTTCTCATTCATTTAACACATATTTACAGAGTGCCAACATATGGTAAGCATAATTCTGAAGGCTGGGATGCAGCAATGAAGAAAGAATGTAGTGTGTGTAAGTAGATGTTCCTATCCAAGTTTAAAGTATATCTCCAACCCAAATTGAATAATGCAAGATATACAAATATATCTCTCAGGACATAAAACATTTTGCATATCTAACTTATTTTCTAGGGAATAACTTCTAAGCAGAATTAACACAATGCTGAAGTATTCAGTCAACCAATTAATTTAGTTGACAAATTGGCCCATCCAATTATATTCTTTCATATATATTGAATTGTAGATAAATCAAAAGCTTTTTGTTTGTTTCTCTGTTTCGTTTTCATTTGCTTTGGTGCACCTGAGCCACACCTATTTACATTGCATTTGGCTTTCCCACCTTCAAATTCTAGAACCCTAATAACTGGATCAGCAATATTAACTTAGAATGTATGATGCTATTTTATTTGGTTCAAAAAATTTTTTTGACTTCATTGTGCTTTACAGGATTTTTCAAAGTACTACTTTAACTCCTCTTCTGGGAGCACAGAAATGCCATATCATTTAATCAGAACTGTTAAGTCACTTTTGTCTTTGACTTATTTGTAACTAAGTCTCAATTCATTTATAACTAGTCTCTGTTCATTTGTAACTAAAAATTATAGAACCTCTAATAAAGTGTAATGTGAAATGAAATGCCACTTTAACAAGGAATCCGGGAAGTGGGGGAGGGGAGAAAATAAAAGAGAAACTAACTAACTAACAAGAAAATCCTTTTTCTGTGTCTGTGGGTCAGTTGACTATGAGTCATGGATAACCGAAAAACAGATAAGTTGTTCTAGATAACCAAATAATACCATTGGCTATAATATGATTGCAGCTAAAAACAGGAGGTTGGACAGAGTGTACAGTGATCTCTGTACCCAAGAACGGCGTAGAAGCAGCAAGTAGACTTTCTTCTCCTGCTGATTACAATATAAACTGTTTTTCTTTTATAGATCAATGAAGTGCGACACTTTGATGAACTGAAGTGTGATTTTAGTACGTGATACACTCGGGACCTAAAAGGGTAGGTAAACATGGCTATCTGAGGAGTGGAAAACAGTATGAATGAAGCAACATAGGCTCTGAAGGGCAATATCAAAGCTGGAGAAAAAAAAACATCTACATCATAATAATACAACGGCACCTTGGAGATGGATAAATGGTACAAGTCGTCTAGTCCAAAGAGGAAACGAGAATGATTTATTATGTAAGAGGTAGCATAGCTTGGACTGAAATACTCAATTCTGGTTCTTAGGCCAGTATGTTAGGCCCAGATCTGTACTTTCATTATAGAGTTCATTCTTAAGTTTTTTTTTTCCTTTTTATTCTACATATAGCTCTACCATTTTCAAGATTGCACAGAAGAACTTGGTATCAATTAAATAAAAATATTTGATTCTTAAATTGGACATTAAAAGGAAAAGATAGTTATTAAGCAAAAAAAAAAAAGCATATTTTCCTAATAAAACCTCAGTAGTGTATTAAGAAAATCACTTGGATGGGATGAAACAAATAAGAATGTATAGTATCAGTTTATAGTGAGAAATATCACAAGAATACATAGCTAGGAACATAGCTGTCTGGTATTGAACTACAGTGAGAAAAATAAGGTTTTTATAAGCACTAAAAACTCATGAAACTTCTATCATAAAATGAACCAGGCTGAGGAGTCGCTAAGAAGTAAAAAGATTCATATGAATAGCAGAAGCACTAATGAGAGAAGTAAATGTTAAAATCGTGGCAATAGCCCTGAGACTTTTCATTTAGAATTATAGCTTTCCTAGAGAACTTAATTTCTTCTATACCTTTGTTATCCAGTAAATCTGTTTATTACCATGTGTGTTACAGTTCATAGAGCAAATTTGTTCTAAGTGGTGCATGATGAGATTTCTAGCCAAAGGAGAATATTTAAGCCAAAGTTCAGTGAAAGTCTACTTTATCCTCATGTATACTAAAATCCTGTTAGTTCTAATAATTATAGCACATCTTTCTCTTCCTCCACTAAAGCCTTATTTGATTCCAGTGTTGTGAAATGCATGGAAATTAATATTCTGAATTTATATCCCCCATTGTATTTCATATTTGATGGGTATTATAATTCATCTAGTTCAAAAAATATTGAGTGTAAAGGTTTTCTGTTAAGAGATAGAAGAGATCACAGATGATTTAAAGGTCATAAGATTATTAAAGCTGAAAGTCTTAGATTATTCGCCCAATCTTCTTATTTAAAAAAATTTTAAAAACTGAGAACCTGCCTAAGACTTTAGTATTGTTGGTGGGGCTAGGTCTAAAATGAAGGTCCCTGAATTCTCATCTACTTTATATTACACCTCTCTAGGCCAGAATCCCTTCGTAAGTAAACTTCCAAATTTACTATTTTATAAGGAAGATAAATAAACCTTTTCATACTTGTTTAAAGAAAGGTGAAATACAAGGTGTTATGGAAACTAAAATATTATGCTGGGAATACAGAAAAATTCAAACAAACAAGAAGAGCATTATGGATTTTATTTCAGTAAAGGTTTGGCACCTGCAGTCTCTGTGATCTGGACACATATAATCCATTTGCTGTAAAGGTATTTGTTTCACATGGATTGCTGCTCTTCTTGCTGAAGGCTACCGAAACATTACTATAGAAGCCAAATTGTGAATCAAGATGACTGGTGTTTGTAGAGGGAACCGACAACAGTAGACTTGATACTATGTTAAACACTTCTAGTATAAATTCAAGGATCCTGTGAAGGAGTTAACAGATATATATTCTTTTAAAAATTATAAATAAACAGACGAGGAAACATCACCTCAATTAGATTAATTTGACTACATAGAGAAAACTTTTATGAAAGACTGTAAATTCAGACTTAGACCTTAATGTTCAAAAGTCTGTGTTATCCTCTCCACAATGCTATCTTGCTATTCAAGCCTACTTAAAGTTATTCAAAAACTTTCTTTACTAGGGAACAAGCTATGTGTGAGCCCTGAAGAAATTCATCTTCCACACAGGGTAGCGATCTGCACGCAGTGTGGGAAGGACATGGGAAGGACACTGGATTTGAGCATTGGAAGACCCAGGCTTAAATCTTTCTTAGTAGCCCTGTAACCTTGGACCTGGTCCTTAACCATCGTGAGTCTCAGTTTCCTTATTTACTAAATGGTGAGGATGATATCTGCTCAATATCTTTCATAGAGTTTTACAGGATCAATGCACAAAATGCTCAATAAACCTTCTCTCTCTTGATGTTGTTACTCTCATATTTGCCCTCACACTCAACCTAGTTCTATGGTCAAACTTTCCAGTATTCTCTTTGTTAATCTAAATTGTGGTACAAATAAAGGGATTTCCTATTGATGAACTTACCTTCCCATTTGTAATCAGTATGGTCCATAAAAAGGTTTGGTGGGTTAATTATCATTTTTTAAATTCACTTTAAAGGCAGTTTCACTTTATAGATGTGAACACTTTCTGACTTCATGATATCCTGAAATTTTTTTTTTAATGAATTTAGAAGCATCTTTCATAGGCAGCTATATCTCTTCTGAAACTGCATGAGGATCCAAATCTTTTTTAAATTCATGGTTTAGCTCAGCGGTTAAGGAATAGAAACACATTGTGGCATACTAGTGTAAATGACAAGTTTTTAAAATTATGCTTTTTAAGTAAATATGTAATACATGCAGCCATTGGATATGATATAATGAAGCATGACTTGGAAAAAATGACAGCATGCACTCATTGGGTAATATGACATGTATTGTAAAATAGTACCAAGTGAATTCATTCTGTTATTTTCTTTTCAATGGTTATTTATTCTGTCATCTGATAGTTTTGATAGTAAATTATGTCACTTCAGAAAAGGTTCTATGTAAATCCAGGGAACAAGTACCACATTCCCAAAGAAGGCTTGTTTTATTCCACTTGGAGTCATCATGGATGTCACTTTTCTTTGACCATCATATTAAAAGTTGTCCATGGGAGTAAAAACCATTAACTTACTTATGCAAACACTGTCTCTACTCTGCATATATTGGCCCTACTCTTCATATTTTTTGTGAGCCCTGTGGCATGGTTGTCTAAAATAGGTAGTAGGCAATTGGTATTTAGTAGATTGTATTGTTTTGCATCTTTCTAAGCATAAATTCTGATTCTACATCTTAGAGATGAAGCTCTTACATCTGATATTTCTATGCAACCTTTGCCTCAACACAGCATCTGCTTTATTAGGCAATCATACAATTCCTTGGCGAGATTCATGAAGAACTGATGGTTAAGAAACCTTCCTGATATTTTAACTCCTGTTTCCCAGAGCAGACTAATTCCTTTAATGACAGGACAAATGTTTCCTCTAATTTCTCTGGTTTTATCACACTGATAAGCCAGAGAGGCATAAGGAGCAATCTCTCTAGAGCTGTCCTGACTTTCACATTTGCCCTTACACTCAATCTTTGAACTACCCTCAAGAATCCTAACGTGCCATCAGCACCTGGCTTCCCTCACTACTTGTGATATCTTATGTCTTCACTTGGGGTAACCAAGGAAGCACATCAATTTCCCTATTCAAAAAACTAGCGAGGTCTTCTGAGGCTACCCTTGCTTTAGTGGTGTTAGAAAGTCATTAACTCTGAAATTACAAAACTTCATACTCCCCAATGGCAAAGGAAAACTCTGATTCTGAAGCCGGCTGTAATAATACATTGCAAAGACTTTTATTCCTCTCTAGAAATGTAAAAGAGAAATAACACAGGGAGCCTAACACACCTTTCTTGGGCTTTTAAGTAATTACACCTGAAAGATTGGATTTGCAAGACTTATTTTCATTCTATTTCCTACCTACATAAATTTGAACAAAAAGTCCACATTACTCTAATCATGTTGGTTCTAGCTGAACCTCTGGTTCTGTTCCTGAGTTGTCGAAGCTTGTATTCTAATTTAGTTCTAGTTTTCTGGTAAGGCTGTACCGGCAGGTGCTGGGGCTGACCCACAGAGCACTGGTCTTGCACAGCATGCTGCAACCAGGGCTACTCCTAGGCCGAGTCAGTATGGGGAACACCGTACTTTATGGACCTTCATGAACATTCATAATGAGTACTAGTGCACTAAAATGTAGATTTCACTTTGTGCAAAAGAAAATGCTTTCCTTTTGTAATCTCATGTATTCCCTCCAGTATTAGCCCGCAAAGTTAACATTTTGTAAAATGCTGTGTTAGTACATACAGTATAGCTTTTACTGTGATACATATAGAGAGGCATTTCTTAGGTGCTTAAACAGATTTTACCCTCATGTTAGCCCTATACTCAGCTACTAGTTTCCTCAATAATTTAGGGGACTTGGATGGATTGGGAATGACTCAATTTATATTCATCCAAAGGAAATGTGGATTAAGAAGATTGCTTTCTTATGGGCTACTTCTCTAGAGAGTTGCCTGAATTAAGGGATAAAATGTCAGGTCAAGCGCATTTCTTATTTTTTCTAGCAATCTAAATGGCAGCTGTTGAGAAAAATCCAGAGGGGTTACATTTACAAGAGAACAGGTTTACTGACCACTTAAAATCAATCCTTCTTTGCATCTCTTCAATTTTTAATGAATAAAGCGGTTGTTCTCTTTTAAAGAAATTTTGATCTTCGATATGGGTAACTTTGCAATGAAATGCAACAAGTTGATAACACACACATACACACACACACACACACACACACACACACACACACACACGTGTATTATCTGTCCCAGTGATTGATCTTTCTATATAACTAGTTGCTTCTCTCAGTGAGAACAATAATATTTGATGGGAAAGGACTAAAAATATACATAAATCATGTTTCCCCTACAGAACATAGCTATAGTAAAGAAATATCTTTCTAATTCTCCTTTCTGTTTCCTTACTAAAAGAAAAGGCTATATAAATACACCACTAAACAATCTCACATACACAGACATATGCCACAGTTTCTATTTTTAGGTAGAATATAGAAAAAATATTGTTTGCACCTTTAAAAAGAATTAAAAGTAAGTCTAGGAGAAAAAAATGTCAAAGGAAAAGAAATGCATTAAAGCTAAATATAAAAATAATAAAATTAGAAAATAAGTGGATTTTTAAATGAACTAAAGAAATGACTGATGAATTAACTTTTTATATTCTACAATCTCATAAGTTGTGGAAATTATTTATGCTCTTTATAACATGCAGCAATGTTTCAAGTAGAATACTAAGTACCTTTTGCAAGTATTTAAGTTTATTTTATCTTATATAAATTTAAGGACAAACAGATATTGGAAAGCTTGAATTTAGTCTAAACAGTGGTAATGCATCATAAAATCTTACCCTTTGGAATAGTATAGCTATTAAGCAATAGTTTTATAGAAATATACCTACTGATTTAACAATCTCAATGCTGCACAATAAGTTTTAAGTATAGGCGGCTTGCCTGCATATTGCTCCACATACCCTGTAATAACATGCTTAATGTAAATGAAAAAAAAAATGTATTTGACTACTTAAATTGTATTTAAATTTTAAGCTGAAGAGACGTGTTCTTTATAAAAATACTGTTGGGTGTAGAGGTTCCTATTGTCTCATTAGACCTTTCTTCTTTATTATATATTGTGCACCCAATTACTGACTGACCCAGGGAAAAATGACAAATTTTCCTATTATCAACCCCCAAAACCCCCTCAAAAGGATTTCAATATTTAAATAACTTGCAAGATTACACTTTAAATGACACAATAGTACTGTTCAATTTAAACTTACATTTTCTATAGAGCTAAAAGGATTAAATTTGAATAATTAATTTTAATGTTTTCATTTATATGTGGTACATTAAAATTTTACTTGTTCTGAGCCATTAATGATGGACTATAACCCAATTTCCAGGATTTAGAGATCATTTCTGCCCACATTAGCTTTTGTGTTTATGCCAGGCAAACTTTCTCAAATGTGTGCAAAATTTTTAACTATACTTCACTCCTAATTGGTCTGACTAAGCAGACCCTTCATGGTATGCTACTTACAAAGATATTTTAGCTATTTTCTGGAAAATATCCTTTGTTATTAATTTTCATTCACTTTTAAAGTACAACAGAGTCATTGACATTACTCCTAATAGCCTTGTAGTTTACTCTGCTGCAAGGGTGACATGATGTGAAATAGTATTGTAAAACCTGGAGTAGAAAGAAAGGAGACTGAACAAGGAGTCAAAATCTCTGGGTTCCAATCCTGAATCTGCTGTTTTCCAGCTATGTGGAGCTTTGAGTTCTCCATGGGAGAAAAACTCAATCCATAATGGTTTAAATATTTAGTGAAACTTATTATTTTACATAATATGAAGTCTTAAAGTAGGGTAGCTCCAGGGTTGGTTAATTAAGGGGCTCATTAGTATCACCAAAGAATGTGTTCTTCCCATTTTTTTCACTCCACCATCTTCAGAATATTAGTTTTATCCCTCTAATTAGCTTCCTTCAATATCCCAAGATGGCTGCTACAATTACATGCCATGTTCCATACCAACAAAACAACATTCAACATTCAGCATTAAGCAAATCCTCATTGAACTAAAGAAGAGTTGTCCCTTTGTAAATATACACAAAATACTGGGTGTTTGCCACAAGTTTAATATGTGTCCCTTGCACCCTTTACCACTTCACTCAAACTGGGTTAATTGGATTTTCTCAAAGAAATTGGGACTGAGCAATGTCTCTTTAATTTAAACTCATGTCACAAATTTTGTTCCATGAGAAATTCTAGTACCTTGCTACTCAAAACATGGTCCATAGACCAGTAACATGGATACAACCTGAGAACAGGTTAAAAATGTAGAATATGTGGCCTTACTCCAAGACACACTGATTTGGAATTCGCATTTTAACAAGATGCTAGGTGATTCATATGCACACTAATTTTTTCAAGTTATCACTCTTGTAGAATATGAGATTTGTGTTTCGACCCCACAGATGTTTTCAATCCAAATATTTCGTTAGAATTATGCTAACAATGATGCTTCATATGAAAGCATTTTTTGAGGCAAATTACATTGAGCTGATTTAATTCTTTAATCAATTTTCATTTTAAAGAAAATGCTTCCTTCTTTCTTTTTTATTTTCTTCAAATTGCTTTATTGGATCAATTCTAAGTAAATTTTACAACAAAGATTCAATTCTCTCATCATCTTTTCTTTTTCATATAAAATTATAGTGTTTAATCTGCTGCCACTATGTCTTTTTGGGGGCAGGGACATTTCTACAAAGTCTTATTTTCCTGGCTTAAATTTATTAGTTCTAACCTTTGTCAAAAATATTTGATTATTTCATTAATATTTAGTTAATACAAATTTTACTGCATTTTGTTTTAACCACAGCCATTTTTATTTTTTATTAATTTTATAATTTTCATTATGAATCAGAAAAAATCAGTTCCAAATACTTATCGTTAAATCAATTAAACTGTGGCAGTTATCCTGATGTCTTGTCTACTAAGGTCTTAAATTTAAGAAAGGATCTTAATTTTTAGGTTTAAAATGGCTCAAGTAAGAACATCTTAATTTAGCTCTGGTATCCTTTGAGCTCAACCCAGCCTATATTTGTTTATGCTTGTAGGATATAAAGACATTATCAGAGAAAATAGCATGCGTTGGTTACTATGAGAGTATCCACAAATAAAAGATTCTACTGAAATATAATCTCCTAAAGATAAGGCCTAGTCTCATTTATGTTTATTCTCCTGGAAAAATCTCTGTTATAACACCAGTGTTCAAAACATTTGTTGAATGAGAGAGAAATAATAAACATAGTGATCCTCAAATATATGCTGTAAGAATTTGGAGAATGAAAACTTGCTCCCATCTCAGTTATTACAGTTCTCATGCAGTAGCTGACATTCCTTCCAGAGGGCACAACAAAATCCAGATATGGAGGTGGAAATGCCCAGAGGTTTTTCTGGGACACAGTACATTACAGGCATTGGATAAATATGTAATATGTAAGAAAATAACCATTGAAAAAAGAAAATAAAATTTTAAAAAATATTCTGAGCAAAACCAGAGCTGGGATTTTTTCTTAGCTTAATATGGTTAAATACCATCAACTTCCTAATGGAGAGGCAATGAAGTTAATATTAGGATAGATGTTAATTGTATAGGAAAACACAATTCAATTTCACTGTAAAATTAATTATTTTCAGTGAATCTTGGCTCATATCATAATAAAGTCATACATAAAGAAACTCTTTGGTATGGTTATTAGTCTCTGAACCAAGTGAGCCCAAGTAATATGTACTGAAAAAATCCTGGAGCCCCATGTAAGCACATTAGGTTAACTCTGCTCCCTTTAGACTAGTGTGCAATTAAGTACCATTTCTATCTGGGCATGCTACATGATGCTGATGGGGAGAGAAGTGGCAAAATGTTGTGGCCACCATTGGCAGGAAGGAGAATTAGGAGTGATGGAGAAGTCAAGGAAGCGAATGAAGTGAGATTTCTCTTTTTACGGCGGGAGGGAAAAAATAAAGAATTATGATTTGAGTTACTTTTTTTTAGAATTAGGAAAGACCTAGTCTTTTCTGTGGATACTAAGTTGGAGGAAGTAAGAGACTCAACCTATAGTATAGAAGCATATAACCGAAGCATCAGTTGAGGCAGAAGGGGATATAATCAGAAGATTATATGGCAATACACGATTAAGGATCCTTGATTTAAAAAAAAAAAAAAAGAATACTTGGTAAAGGTAAGCCTTGATAAAGTTAAGTCTTGATAAAAAGGAAGAGTCCTCTTCTATTAAAATAGGAAGAAAGGAGGAGAGAGATTCTTGTGCTTGAAATACATCTGTGGCCCTTAGTGATTTCCAACCTTGTCTGCACATTAGCATGACCTAGGGGACTTCTATAAAACAACTAATACCAGGTACCACCATGAGATTCTGATCTAATACATCTGGACAGGAACCAAGCATGGGAATTCTTTAAAGCCCCCAGGTGATTTTAATGTAAGGCCAAGGTTGAGATCCACAGAGTTGCTTTGAGTTTCAGGAAATAAAATGGAAGATAAATGACATTAGGAGAGATTATCTTGCTCTCAGTAGCTATGATGTAAGCACAATCTTTTGCAGGATGAGGGAAGTGTTTATGGGATGGGGTCCGGGAATTAGTTGAAGGTTGTTTAAAAGACTTCTACCTATTCTGCTTCTGTCTACAACAATATGTGCTAAGCAATACTTAAAGACATCAAGAACACACCCTACAAGGAAGAGTCACTTCATGGAGCCATCATGAAAGTGATGTTTAGTAGAGTGGAGGTGGCTGATTTAGAAAGAAGAGATGGCATAAGGACCATATGTTCTTTAGTTGTATATTTTCTCATCCATCTTACAGGAAAAAACAAAAGAAAAGAATAACAGGAAAGAAAAAAAAAGCACTGTAAAGATTGTAGATGTGTGTAGATTATACTTTTGGTATGTATTATAAATTTACACTTCTCTTCAAAAATTTGTAATTCTGTAACATGAAATATCTAATATAGGAGAACATGATTAAGCAACATGATACATAAAAGTATAAAAATCAAAGTGTAATTTATTGGGAAATTTTTTAACTTCAAAAAATATTTCCAAAGATTTCCAATAATCCTATATATGTGTGTATATACATGTGTATATGTATATGCATATAGTTACACATATATTCACACAGTCTTTAAATACTTATTGCTCCTGTATAAGTTTAAATTTGGGTAAATATATCCATCTGTATTGACATTCTAAACATAGGTTTATATATTTATATTTCATGAAAAATCATAGAAATAAAAGCATAGACATCGAAAGCTACTTTATTGTTTTTACCAAAAGGGTGTAGTCAACTTTCTTTCCTATGACTAAGGTGATCTTTATCACATGTATTTCTTTGAGAATTGCTTTGTTATTCTGTAGTTAGTTGAAATAGAAAAAAAAATCTTAAAATATTATGTTGGGCTATACTATCAATATGCAATAACTTCTTTCACCTTTTTCCTGTAAGAAATGTAATGTATTCCAACAGTGTGATGACCCTGAAAAAACAATAAGAAAACTTTCCCTGGTGCTAGGCTGCATTAATTCAAGTGTGTTGTCTGCAACTCAGAGGCAAGGACATCCACTCTGCCCCTCTCACTCCATACTGATTAACACATTTATGGACCGTTGTGTTTCCTTACGGGGAAAATTTTTTAAAAGAGCTATTGAAAATATTGCACCAGAGAAAGACAATGAGTTTGCTAAAGGTACCATACTCTAGTTACAAGGTAAAAGTTAGAAAGTGTCTGGAAACTCAGGGAAATTATTTTGTTAGAAAGGGCAATTTAATAATTTGAATAATCCAGCAATGAATAGAGTTCCCTGTAATTGGAATTATCTGGGTACAGGCTCAATGATCTTACATCTATTAAGGCTATATTGAAAGAATTTTAAACGTCAGGTCTGACTCATTGAATCTATCTTTGATCCGGGTGACCTTTAAGTCCCCTTTAAAATCTAAGTGCAACTATTAGGAAAAGTGGTGCATGAGTGGACAAGCAGTTCATGGTATAGAGGTGTAAGCGTTTTCCTCTCTTAAGTATTTAAAAAATCTTATCTGTGACATACTTTATAATTTCACACATATTTGCATATATAAATGTAAGTAATAATTTTCTTTAAAATACTAATATTTTAGACAGTTCAAACCATTTATCTATGATTATTTTTTTACTTTCAATCCTGTAACCTCTATTTCATAATCATTAAAAATGAGGTTAAATGGCTTTCCTTGAGGAATAGATACATCAAGAGTTGTTCTAAAAATATCTTATTTTCTAAGTAAAGCAATTTTCCAAGATATAGCTAGGACAGGATAAATAACACAAGAGCATGCATATTGATCCTTGTTTATTCTAGGTCTGTATTTACATATTCACAATATCGAAGAGTTTAAAGGATATTAATTTAAACATATATCTTGAAGCATCTGACAGATTATGTTGTAATGCCATGAATTTTTAGCTTTTAGGATTTGGTTTTATCACAAACTACCTATGCACTATTTTATGTCCTCTTCAGGTTATATCCACAAAGGAGCACTAGGTTACCACTTCTGATTTCTGTAGTAGCAGAATCAGAAGGGACTTAACAAGTGGAGAACAGCCAGGGCCTATGAGCTGTGGCAGCCCACACCTCCCGACCCCTGACTGTGCCTTCCTTGAGCTTCTCACGCAATCCCAATCATTGCTCTACTTCTCTCAGGTCTTGTCACTTCAATAAACTCCTGTCACAGATTGATAATTATATTAGTTTTCTAGAGCTGCCATAACAAAGTGCCACAGAAATTCATTTTCTCACAGTACTGGAGGTTATAAGTCTGAGATCAAGATGTCAGCAGATGGCTGACTTTTCCGTGTATCTACAAATGGTCTTCCCTCTGTGTATGTCTGTGTCCTAATCTCCTCTTCTTATAAGGACACCAGTCACATTTGATCGGGCTTACACCTATGACCTCATTTCACTTTAATTACCTCTTTAGAGACCCTGGCTCCAAAGGCAGTCACATTCTAAAGTACTGCAAGATAAAACTTCAACATATGAATTTGGGAGACATAATTCGGCCCATAACAGTAATATTAAAAAAGTAGTAATATACTAAGCTGATTTGTTTTGTATGTTTGACACATTTTTTTTGAGCTTTGATTGGGTGTTTTTGCATGAATGAATTTTGCTACAGTAAAGAAGATAACTTGAATAATAACTTACTTTAGCAAATTGCATTTTCGGGCAAAAGTCTGGAAATTATTTTGCAGTTGTGATTTAGTTGGTAATTCTACCCATTCACTGCTTATTACCAGACAAACTCTAACTGAGGATGATACGAAAACTTTGCAAAAGCTTAAAATATTAGATGAATTTCAGTTGTAATTTCAAGTTTGCTGGGCTTATTAGTATAAGGCCCTGTTGAAGTTTGTTAACATGCCCCTGAACCATAATAGAGAGAAGTGCAAAGTAATATTTGAAAAGCACACTTGTTCTTTACATATGGAAAAATCAGTGTTTTCTCTTTTTCTTATGAAAGAGCTTTTCAGAAAAAAATTTATATAAGATTGCTAAATGGCTTTCCTATTTAATTAAAAATAGTTTTGTCTGAAATGGATTAAATAGAACTACCCGTTAATTAAACCAAAACCTTTAAGAGGATCACTCCAATAAGATCAATTAACATTTTTTTTTCCATACTGAACATAATTAGAAAGGCAATTCTTGTAATCCACTGGCAAGCCCATTAAAATATGCTTGGCCTTTACTATGCATCTTTATGGCATTTGCTTAAAAGTCCAAAGAGTTAAATAGAAAAATTATATACGAAGTTTGTTAGTATTCATTTTAAAATTAAATTATTCAAGAAATAGAACTTGTATATCTTATTTGACCACCAGTATTTCTGATTAACTTCAGAATTCTGCATGTTAAATACATTCTAAAGGTGAAAAAAGGAATATTGAGCAAATATGAGGAACTTGAGCCTACCTATTCCTTTTTAAAAACTGAATAGTTTTCAGTCAGGGTTTTTTAAATATTTGCTTTAAATTTCTGAGTCACACAGCTTATGTAAGACATAACAAAATTTTATTAATGCCAATAATAATTTGAAAAGAAAGCTCATATTTTCAAGTAGCTGTATAAACTAGCCAGGAAAATTTCAAGAAACAAACAAACAGAAAAACCATATTGAAGTGACCTTTGACCACACTGCTTTGTAATCTAGTGACTATTATTGGGAATTTTAAAGTATGCTTTACACCTCAAGAAATATGCATGACACTGACACAAAATAGATGCAGTTCTGTTTCTCTCATCAAAAAATATATTTTGAAATATGCTCAAAGACAACTAGGTGAGAGGTTGAGATGTCTGAGTGTAACATTCAACAATGGTCAGGGGGGCCTTCAGAAGGGCCTGGTCTTGGGGCTGCTCAATGGGGACAGCCAAGCCACCAGAAGTGGTGGAGCTTTGGAACCTTTGGATTAGAACAGTTCTTTGTGCCAAAGGTCATACTTTCAGGTCTTGCCGGGTATCAGCCCCAGCAGGTGTACCCCTCAAGGAGGTGCCAGGCATTTACCCTCAGGCTCGTTCTACATAATTTGCTTCTCTGATCTACTATTACAGTGTAGGATGCTTCTCTGGAGAGAGGACTCCTAGCTATCACCCTGTTGTGCCGCTTTGTCTCTTGCTATTTTGGTGATTCATTTCAACTTGATTATTTCCTGACCAAATCTCAACATTGCATATGAAAAATCTTTTGTTGTGCAGAGCTTTTTAATGTGTTGTTGTATTCAATTTGCTAGTATTTTGTTTAGGAATTTTGCATCTGTGTTCATAAGAGAGGTTTTTGGCATCAAGGTAATGGAGGCCACATCAAATGAGTTAGGAAGTATTGCCTCTTCTTCAATTTTCCAGAGAAGTTTGAGAAGAACAGGTATTAAACTTCAGGTGATGAACATACAATGCAATATACATATGACATATTATTAAATTGTACACTTGAAACCTATTTGATTTTATTAAACAACGTTACCCCAATAATTTTAATAAAAACAGAATCTATCAATCAATCAATAAATCTAATTGCTTGGCCAGTAAAAATTTGTAGCTTGTTTTCTTCATCTTTTCTTTAAAATATTTTTCTTCGATCTTATTTTAAAACTGATATAAAGAAACTATGATATATATATATATATAATAATATTATATATATATTATATATATATATATCTTGTGTGTGTGTGTGTGTGTGTGTGTGTGTGTGTGTGTGTGTGTATGTAATATATTAAAATACTAACCAGTTGCCATGTAATGCCTAGGGAAATAAGGTCTGGGGAAAATGCAAAGAATCTGGCGTGTCTAGAGTTCTGGTATACTCTCCTATGAGTCAGCAGTTACCTCTGGACCACTGCACTCTTTGTGGGATATACTAACTTAATGATCTAGACTTTGAGATGTTACTAGGACTACATTTTAACATGGCAGCCAAACAAAAAGGGTCTAGTCTCTTAACCACCACAGCGATCTTTCTGAAACAAGAACAAAAGCTCCCTGTCTCCCTGAGTGTCCTACCTAGACAGGAAGCTCTTCAGGAAGGGAAGATGGGCCACTAACCAGCCAGTAGGCACTCTCATCCAGCAGAACTCAAGGCAAGATTCTGAACCTGCTAGGAAGCTCCCAGGCTGTATTGTTAGACACAAATCTGAGTGCAGTTACTGCATGAAATTAGAAGACCAAAAATTTGACAGATAGCTAAAAAGTCTTCGGTATTTAAATTTACTCATTTTAAAAAAAGTAATTTGCTATGTATTTCCTAAATAGTTGAATCAATTTTACTAAAATTAGAAGAGCTGCACATCACAGGTGCATAATTACACTTGCCGTTAAACACAAACACAGATGCATGTAACGAAATTAGATGTAATCGTTTCATTGAGAAAAGAATGGTACTTGTTTCCTATTTCTCATTTTTGATTCAATAAAAAATATTAAACTAAGCTTTTTTTTTTTTTCAAAGACCAAAGGATATGTTTCAACAGTGCTTTAATTTTTTCCTCATATTTCAGTGGGAATTAACGATCAGGTCATTCTAAAAGTCATGGAGAGAAATTTTATTATATCACAGGCTAGGCTTCCTTCACTGTAATCATAATAATCATTACCAAGTCCTAATCAATGCTACATTGTAGACACCACAAAAAGCAAATATGCCTTCAATCCATTTGGAATAGCCCTTGCTATAATTTTGCCTACTGTATCTGCGTGAGGAAAAGACATTGCTTATGTGCCAGGCAGTGTGGTAACAACTTTCATGGATGTTCTCTCACTTAACCTTCACAAAAATCCCTTGAGGTAAGGTTGGTGTCATTTTGAAGATGAGAAGCCCTAGGATGGTGAATTCATTTGCCTCGCTAATAAAGACAGTAATAAGCAAAGCTAGATTCTTAACCACAGTCACTGGAATCTATTCTGGCATTTCATCTCCTCACCAGTCAATAAATCCACAGAAGACAAAGTCTTTTCAAGCTTTGGTCAGACTGGTCACATCACTAAGATCAAGACCCACTTCATAAGTCTTGTAGGCCTGAGTGAGTGCCCCTGTTCACCACTTGAACTTTTGGAAGACAGATGTTATGGTGACTTTTTAATTTTTTTGAGATGTTGCTTTTTATCATAGACTGTAAGACCAAGATGATGTTTCTTAAATTGGGCTTATGAAATTAGAATGAATTTCTCAAATCAGTAAGACCTCAGGAATGATTAAACGGAATCTCACATGAAGATTCTCATTGACATTGGCTACAGGTAAAAATAATTGATTTGAGCATCTGTATAAATAAAGGATTTTATTCTAGACTTGATGCAAGTTTAGGGGCTACAGGAAACAAAGCTCACCCTTGTGTGATGGTACAACGACTAACACTCAGTGAAAGTCTGGCTGATTAATTAATTCAGCTTTCTCATGCTAGGATCAAAATCTCATTTCCCTTCTTTGCAACTCTTCTTATAGAAACTTTTCAGTTTTAATATTAAATATGTTTTAAACTTTTCTTAGCTAGAGAATTAAGAAATAAAACCAGTTATATTTTTTAAATGATGATGATTCCTTAGATTAATTTAATTTATAATAAATATTTATGTGCCTACTTCTTGAAATGAGGCCATTCCTTGGTATAATTATTCCTTAAGCATCCTAAATTTTGACTTACGATTACACTATCACTTTATTAAAAATTTTATGCAGAGAATATATTCAGAGAATATATAAGGTTTCATTCATATTGTCAGGAGCCGAACTTCTTTTAGTTTCTCAGATAAGCCACACTTTCTTTTTGTCTCAAGTACGATGAACCTATTATTCTTTCTGGGACATTCTTTTTATAATACTTCCCTACTCCTATTTGTAGGCTCAATTAACTCCTGTTTATATTTTAGGTCTCTGCTGAAACATCACTTTCACAGGGTGTCTTCCCTGATCCCCAGATCAGATATCTACTATATGTTCTAATAGGATCTTCCGTTTTCCTAGCATACTAATTTTTTCTTTTTTATTCTTTGTAGCACCATCTTTATGAGCTATAAACTTCTTAAAGGTGGGAACCTTGTCTTTGTTCATGTCTGAATCCCCAGAGTCCAGGCCTAGAATTCATTCAATATATATCTGCTAAGTGAGTGGGTGGTACTGAGTAATATACAGCGAAACATGTTCAAATTTTGTTTAAAAATCTCACACAGGATAGCATGATAAAGATTACTGAAATGAGAACCAAGGACCACTCTTTATGTCATTTCCTCTTGAGTAACCTGAATTGAATGTTCTGGATGATGATGTTAAATACCCAGGAAATCTGTCTCTCCAAGAGATGGCAACGAGGAACATGACATGTTCTTCATTGGGGTAGGTATGTGCAAATTCAGTGCAATCACATCTGTGCTTAGGGAGGATCATCTGGGGTTCTGTTTGGATCAGCATAACCATAGGCATCATATATTCTTTCTGGATACTGGCAGCTATCAATAAGATACACAGGCATTTACACTTCCATTCATGTGATGATATCTCATCTACTTTAAAAGTAAGGAAACTGGTCTCCAGAAAAAGCAGGTCATATGCCCCAGGATTTACTATGTCAGTGGCACATACAAAAACTCTTACTTCTTTGTATGTTTTAAGGCTACCTTTCTAAATACCTTATTTTAAGTCATTTCTTTGTAATCTTATACCTTATTCCTAGGCCAGCAAATCTTAGACATGTGGTGATTTTAAGGAGTTTTGAGTTTGGCATTGATATGGAGGTGATTGCAAATGTCACTGAGGAACTTGAGGAATTCTAGTATAATGGAATTGCAAAATTATAAAACCTAAACGGTGTGAGAGAACTTTTCTAATTTAGAGCTGCTTGAGAGCTGTTTATTTACTCATATTAAACTGCATCTTTTTCTTCCTGATTTTTACTCTCAGCTTGTTCATAAAAAACCAATATCTCTGATAGAGAAGTTTGGCTTAGCCAGATCTATAGGACGCTGCTTTCCCCAGCTCCCTTAGCTGAACCTCATCTTATTGAAAAATAGACTAAACCTAACTTGAAGCAGGAGGTTCCTCTTATCATTAGGCCACCCCAGGTTTTCAATGTATCTCTGTACATTTGGTGCACAGGGTCCCCACCTGAAAGGGTGAGACAGAGTTGAAAAGCTTCCTGGGCTCTGCTCCCCAATGATCAATGATCTGCTCAGAAGAAGGGCTGCTTCTGCACACGTGCTCCCTGTGGGCGTGCAGTGGCCCAGGCTCACTCTTGTTCTGGGGCTGTGATGTTTCCTTGTTGCTCCCCATTGGGTTCCTGTTGTGTCTCCACATGTCAGCTCTCCTGTCAGGCTAGCTCTACCAAGCTTCAAGATCACCCTTGAGCCTGGAACTAGTTCTGGTCCTAGAACTATGGCTCCACAGCTGAGGTCTGGCTCAGAATACATCTCTCCTAAAGAACATTTCTCTCTTATTAGACTCAGACCACAAAATTGCCACCAATGGTGTTCTAGTCACTTTACCCATTCTTTGTTAGCGCCTGGGCCATTTTCTGTGTGTGTGTGTGTATGTGTGTGTGTGTGTGTGTGTGTGTGTGTGTGTGTGTATTGATTAGTTGCCTGATCTTTTTTTTCAAGTACAGTTGACATCCAATATTATTTTATATTGGTTTTAGGTGTGCAGCATAGTGGTTAGACATCCATATAATTTACGAAGTGATCTCCCCATTTAGTCTAGTACCCACCTGACACCATACGTAGTCATTACAACGTTGTTGACCATATTCCCTATACCGTACGTCCCCATGACTATTTTGTAACTACCAATTTGTACTTTTTAATCCCTTCACCTTTTTCACCCAGCTCCCCAACCCCCTCCCATCTGGCAACTATCAGCTTGTTCTCTGTATCTATGAGTCTGTTTCTGTTTTCTTTGTTCATTTTAATTGCCTGATCTTTAAGTTTTATTTATCATTCTTTGCTTTCCTACTCACCTGTTTAGTCATTTTGATAGCTGAGCAAGGCTCTGTAGCAACCCCTTGTCCCAAGCCCCCAGTTTCAACATTTCAGTCACTTCTCTGCCCTATGTTTTGAAAGAGTACAGAATGACAGAAACAAATTACTAATGAAAGAACTTTGTTTTATTTAAGTAGTATCTCAGGGCAGGACTAAAGCTAGGGGCCTATTTCTTCTTTGAGGTCTTATTTTAAAATCAACTAAAAAATTTTTTTTTGGTCATCTCGAGCAAACTAAATGTATTCACAGACCTACAGGTAACATATAAAATGACAATTTGTGTTTAAAAAGGTAAAAAGGAGTGGTGGATTGTGGTAAATGAGAGGGCATATGCTCCACTTAGGGCATTCAAATTCAAAATTAAAAAGTATTCAGTGCCATCTGAAAAAAAAAAACTGGCTTAAGTTTCAATCCAGTCCACTGCTATGGATCTGCAACCTTGAAACATTCTTTGCAAAGCTAGCTGATTTGTGCAATTGTTTCTTATTGTTAATAATATAAAATGTTTGCTTTCTCATCCAGTTCCTATCAATTTACCTTCACAAACAAATATCTCCTTTTGGGTGAGGTTCAGAGTAGCATTGTGATACTTATTACCATCATTATTCTACTTATTAACTTATTAACTATTTAATGAGGGTTTACTATAAACAAAGCACTTTGCTGAGTGCTACACCTGAATTATAGAAAGCTTGAAACAGCCCTATAAATTAGTAAATATGATAATTATTATTTTGTGCATTCTTTACCATTTGGCTTGTAGACATTTTAAGGATTTGATCATTGACTCCTTTCAAGTTCACAAGACTTCTGTAGCTAGCTGTCAGACGAATCCACATGACAGTGACATGCTCCTATGCTTAGTTTTAAAATGTAAATCAGGACACACGATCTATTTTTCCTATTTCCTAAGTCTTCCACTCAGAAAAGAAAAACATCCCTTTGCTCTCTTTTATTGGCATAGGCAGGTCATGTGGCAAAGCATGAAGTCAGTTGGAGAGAAGGTTTATCCTCTTTCAGAAAGGAGAACTGCAAGGAGTAACAGCAGCCAATCTTTTAAACAATAACATTATCTTCCATACTTCATCTCTTCGACGGGTATAAAATATCATAGAATCATGGGGTAGGTTCAGTACTTGGTAGTCAAAAATTTTGTAATTAAATTCCCATATAAAAAATAAATTATAATTTACCATGCTGAGATATGTATGTTCCCCATTCAGGATACTTTAGTATCATAATCTCACAACTGGTACAATGCGGTTTCTATGATTTGAAGCTTGAAGGTTATGGATAGAGCTGTCTTCTAATTAGCATTAATTAGCCAGTTAATGTCATTGCTTTCCCAATTTTCTTTTTGATTTTTTTGTGTATTTGGTTAAGTGGCAGAAAAAAATAAGCCTGATTTATTTGACTTCCACTAGACTGTAGTTTGACTGTTGCTTCTAGTTTATTTTGGAGATATTGAAAAGTAGGTAAACTTTTCAAAATTATAAAAGAAATACTAAGAAATAAAATAGATTTCTCTAATATGTTTTGCATTTATTTGGTCCATTAAAAACGCATCTTAGAAATAAATATATTTATTCTCTATATAAACAGATTTTGGTATATTAAAAAATAACTGGAAGAATAAAACTTCTTAAAGAGATTCTATACTTTCTATATTTAAACCTGATTAGCATTTTAATTCCTGATATTATTAATAGATAGAATTTTTCAAGTGCTGTTTTTCAGTTGCATTTCTTCCAAGACCAGAATAATAGGCAGAATACTATTTTCTATTATTGTATTCCCATAAATCTCCTGTGCCAAACAAACAAAAACAATCCCAGAACAATCACTGGATAGACTTTTCTAAAACTTAAGGATCTATTATAAAATTTTCTTAAATATTTGTCATCTTCTGTCTTTTATTACTCTGATGGATGAAAAAAAAAAGTTGTCTATTAATATGAACAGTGAGCTCAAATAACAGCAATGCATGTTGAGATTCTCTTCTCCACTTTATGCTCTCTAAGCATTTCTTCTCATATGGCAGGTCTGGGTCAGTCTGAACCCAGCCTGTCTCCCAGTTTTACATCTAAGTGGTGGCTCCAATGAGTTGGTGGCTCCAAGGTAGCTAGGAACTTTTGGTTTCTCCTTCAGCTCTCTACGAACCTCTCTAAATAACCATTTTGTCATAAACTACAATGTACTTGCTCTCCAAGTATAGCTTAGAGGAATGTCTCCTACCTCTGCCTCTACTTTCTCCATGGCAATTCCAACAACATGCTTCCCTTTTACAAAAATATGTTCTGAACTCTCCGTGAAGAACTCAGCTGTGACAAGTGAATGCTTGCCTACAGTGGCAGCTCCTATTACAAATGCCCAGTTAGACTGGGGGTGATAGCTCTCCAAAGGAGGAAAGCTGGGTTGAAAAAACAATGGATGATACCACAGGAGGGTTCTGGAGAGAGGAGGCCTATAGCATTTTTCAGATGGTTAAATAGAACTATCTTAAAAATTCCAGGAGTCTAGGCAACTTGTGAAATTCATAAAACAACCGAACTCAAAGCCAAGGATGCAAAGTCGCCTGTGTTTCTTCCTTAGCTCAGTCTTTTGGTTAAATATAATACAGCCACAGGATGTGGGGTCAAAGCTGGGTCTAGTACTGCTAATCTCTAGAGCCTGTGTTTTATTGCCGAGGAAGAGGCAGGGAAGTGAACCCAAGTGGCACACTTTCCCCATTCCAGGTTCCCTGAAGAATGTTTGACCTGTGTGATTACATTTAATCTTCTAACAGCTCTGCGGAATGAGCATGTACTACATTTTCTAGATGAAGAAACTGATGCTCGGGGGGAAAATACCATTCACGTTAGACAGCTAGTACATAAGGGGAATCCAGATTTGAGTTCTGGTTCTAAAGACTCGTCTTTTTATAATATAAATTCACTGAGACAAAAAACGTTGAGGATCTTAAATGTCATCTAGTGTCATTTTCTATAAACTTAGATACAATATCCCAAATGTCATTAAGTCACTCAAGGGCATTTCTGGCAACGTCATTCCCATGATGAAAAATATTATATTGAGTTCCTTATATTGAAAGAGACCTACTTCCACAGTTTAGCACCTGGCTCTATGTGTAGATCCCAAAGGATTCATCTTATCCCCAGAAATTCACTATGCATAGAAGAGCTTCCTCCCATCCCCAGAACAAAATAGGAATTAATTATATTGAAATAGAGGTCAATTTACGCACATTTCTCTAGGAGTTAATAAACCATTGGATTTCTAATATCTATTAATCTGGAATATAAGTACAGTACAAAACAATTATAGATGAGTAATTTATTAAAACCATTTTCTAATGACTAAATCATCATCACTATATCAGCATCATAGCTTAGTTCAATTAAAGATTCCGGGGAAAAAACGTGAATGAGATGGAATGAAACTAGGTTGCTGGATTTAGCAAATTAAATACAGGATTCCCAATTAAATATTAACTTTAGATAAAGAACACTATTGTGTGTGTGTGTGTGTGTGTGTGTGTGTGTGCGTGCGCGCGCGCACGCATGCACGCATGCTCTCTGCAATATTTGGGGACACCATTATACTAAAAACTTAATCATTTATCCATACTTATTAACTAAGCATTCTGTATTTTTAACTGGCAAATTTAAATGAAAGAAAATGCTATGCATAGTTTCACTTGTTACTGGGTTATTCTGATTAATAAAGTAATAGTAACTAACAATTTTATAGGAATTATTTTTTAACACTTCTGTTAATTCATTTAGTCCTTAACACAACCCTATGAGATAGAAATTATTTTTACTATTTTGAAAATGAGAAGATTGAGACACTAACAGGTGGAATCTCTTTTTCATAGTCACACAACTAATTAGTAGCAGAGAAGCAGTTTAAAACCCAGAGTTTTGCTATAGATTCTACCATTCTAATAGTTATAAAATAGTGTTTCTTAGCAAATATATCAGTTAAGTTAAAATTATTCTATAAACTGCACATACATTGGTAATTTTTGAAAATCTTAGTCAAAAGACTTTCAACATGCATCAAGCACCTACCTTAAATAAGACCTCTTCATTAGACAAAAACAGTAAACTTAATATTCCATCCTTACTGAATACGTTTTACTTCCTTCAAATGATACTTCAGAAATTGGTAGTATCTCAATGGTGATTGTTAGGAATATCTGTTATTGTGCTACACATATCAAAGGACTAATTAATAACAAATCTTTGATACATAATTCTGTTACTACATATTCATATATATACAGTCTGGTTCCTAGCAAGAGAATACTGAACATACAGAACCCAATACAGATGTTCTTTCTTAAAACTTAGACCTAGTTCTACAGATGTATCTTTGATACATCTTATTTTCTACAGAATTAGGAGAAAATAAAGATTTGCTGTTGGATTCATTAATTTAATAAAAGATCAATATAAGCCTAAATTTTTGCACTATGCATATATGAAGTTCTTTTAATTTGAAGCATTCTGATACTCAATTCCTAAACTGCAATTAGATTCATATTCAAATTATTCTCAATTTAACATCTATCTAAGCTAGTCCCACTTAAATGGTTGCTTCTAAATGAATATATTCGTCAGTCAAGCTATAGGTTACCAATTCCTTTTCTTTCACACTTTCCTGTACAAATCCCAGGATATATACTCAGAAAAAAAGCACATTTCTATGCCCAATCCAGACCTAATAACATTAGAATCTCTGCAGTTGGGATTTGGGTTTCTGCACTTTCAGCCGACCCATGCCTGCTGATGCGGGTGCGGGAGGTCTCCAAACCACACTTTGAGAAAATGACTTTGACACCAATATGCGAGAATGTACAAGCAGCCAGTGGTGTGCCTCTTACTCACTGAGGGCTTTAAAGCTGCTTTGCTTTTACAATTTCCCCTATTTCCCATTACAGAACTTTGAGGCAGCTGTAGAAACACACATATGTATACAGTTAGTATTACATTCTAGAGTACACTTAGATCCATTATCTTTATGTACTGCTCCTCCCACATCATCAGGCATATGTCTAACAGAACAGATAGGTCCTGTAGTACTCACGAAGGGCCATCAAATCCTCTAGCTTTGGGGATTAAAACTCTAGTGCTTCTCATGAAAGAAACAAAAGCTGAGCCTCAAATAGTAGGATGCGAGAGAGGGGAAGATATTGACTCAGCATTTAACTGGAATAATATTCAATTACCCTTTTGATTATTTTATTTGTTCACCTTAAGCTCTCCTAATTATGTTTGGTTTTACTAATTATATTGCATATAAAATGGTAATAATAATCATATACAATTTCACAATGATAATGCAATTTTGAATGTAATCGATAAAATTGTATTTTTTATTTTAAAACTACAGAAGAAGATATACCATAAATAGATACTAATTAATAATGACTATAAATATTTTTGTTTTTTCTCTTTTTTAGGTAACCTTAGATGAAATATTTTTTATAAATTTTTAGCAGCATAATTAAAATAGTGCACATAGGCACATGAACCTATGCAATTGAAAATATATGCACACACATGACCCTGCCTTTTATAAAGCTTTTTCTTTCTTTTTTATTTATTTCAGGATACAACATAGTGATTAGACATTTCTATATCTTATGAAATGATCACCTCAACAAATCTAGTACCTATTTGACACCATACATAGTACAATATTATTGAGTGTATTCTTTATGCTATACTTTGCTTCCCCATGACTATTTTGTAAAGCTTTTTCTATCAAAAGCCACTGAGCATGTACAATAGAAAATGTATGAGGCAACAGAAATCATATTATCAAAGAGACTATAGTCTGACTTCTTGAATGAAGAAACCTGTAAGGAATATATTTGTAAAATAATGATACTTGCATAGTTCCAAGTTCCTGTTGCTCAACAGCAGTGAATGCTACAAAATATCTATTGCATGTTTAGTGTCCCACTTTACCATAAAACAGTAAATATCTTAATATGAATTATACATTAAAATTTAATACATGTCAGTTACAAAGCTGCTCTCATTGGAAGGGAGAAAACTTTACACCATGAAGATAGAGAAGGCAAAGCCAAAGTGAATAAACATGCAGAATGAAGAACTTATAGTTTATGTAAAGATAAGTTTCAATGATGACCTTCTGTCATTTTAAGTGAGAAGTAAACAGAGTTTTAAAGAAAATTATCAAGTGTGCTTTTCAAGAAATGAGAGAAATTTTTTATCATTTGAGTGATGAATAAATATTTGTGTACTCTTGTAAAAATCTCTAGCTAAGCCTTTAGCTCATAGGAACTGTTTCTTAACAGGCAAAATTGTTCACATGTTACTTTCTTTTCTTAGAGTAGTTAATGTACAGAGACATTTTATCCATGATAGGGGTTGACTATTCAGGTACATCTGGGCTAACTTATGCTTATGTACAATATTCTTTCAGAAGATGAAATGAAAATAATGTTTTGAACTCATTTAGGCAATTTTAAATGCTTGGCTTGTGCAGATATAGACGTAGAATTGATGAAATAGTATGTGATATTCAGTAGGTCTATCACAAAAATGAAGAATGCAGTGAACTGGAAAACTATATTTCCAAATACACATATTTTGCATATATTTTGTTGTACTGAAAAAAAAATCATGAGAAAATTGATAATAAAAAAAGGCTGCTAAGGTTAGAGTTATTGTATAGGATGTCAGATGCAAAGAGCCATAAAAAATGGCACTCAATGGAAAATAGAGAAATTAGATTTTTGGATCAAGTTCTGATATTAGTAGGTTTAAGTCATAAGACCTCTATAAATTGTTTTTTCATGTTTTGAGACAGATTATTTTATGTAAATAATTAAATTTATCCAGCTTATTTTAAGAATAGAATGAAAATGATCAGAAAAGCCCTTTGAATATAACAAGATGCTACAGAAATGCAATTTAAGTAATATAGAATATTCTAAAGGTTCCCAGGAATTTTAAGGTAGTTATTTTTAAAAACCAATCTATGATCAAATAACTTTAAAAATCTCCAAATAAAACAAATCTCTTCCCAATAGGACTCTTAAGAATCCTATGTTAATATGCGTTTGAATGAGTAATGAGACTAGGATACAGACCTTTCTAAACATATTTCAGCACAAAATCTTTCCTTTCTTTCAGCCTTATTTATTTATTTATTTATTTATATTTTTTGAGAGCCTAATGGAAGAAGTGTTTTTCAGGATACATTTTGTGAAATGGTGATAAAATTGATCATTTGAGAAAAAGGAGAATCTAATTTGTTTTAGAGTACTGCCTTTTTAAGGTGAAAATAACATTATGCTAATTTTATCAGTTCATAATCAGATTGAGAAAGAGAGGACCTTTTGGAAACTGGGTCTGTAGTCAGGAGGGCTGAATTCTAGTAGAAGAAATATCTGAATAAAAGAAACATCTGAAAAAAAGAAAAAACAAACAAACAGAAATTGTTAGTGCCAGAACCAGGAACCAGGAGAGCTAAGATTGAGTTCAGCTTCGGCAGCAAGCTGGACCCAGGTACACTAAGAAGCTGGTAGTCAAGGTAGAAAGCCAGGGCCAGGTTGAAACTTCCACAAAGATCGAAATGAGCTAATGATGAACAGGCAATTAACCTTCAGAGGACAGGCTGGAGTTGGTATGCAGGCCAAAGAGTGGATTGACCAGATAGCAAGGACCCAGGAATGCTCAAGTGAGAAGAGAGCAGTCAGAAATGCCCTAGAACTCACAGGAAGTAGAGGTAGGTCAAACGGAGGGAGCAGCATGAGCTACCTTTACAAACCTGGGCAGAGAGGCTAAGTGATGAGGTAAGAAGTGAAAACTCTAGTCAGCCTTGATAATGAGGCCACAATCTGTCCTACCCGAGGAGACTGAGATCTATTTTTCTCTAAAAATACACTAATTCTTGAAAGTGATTAATTGGAAGCTGTAGGCATATGGGTCCTTATGCACTTCTTGAAGGATGGTAGAGAAGATTCTAACCAAAGGTTAATAGAAAGGGTCACGGTTAGGTGGACCTACACTTTCCAGGAGAGATACTATCTCAGTGAACAACAATAGCAGCAGAAAACGAAGATACAAGAGACTTAAAAGTTGCTTCACTGAGGCATGCTTCCCCCAATAGAAATGATATTTTAAGAGTGGAAGACAAAATGCATGCAATATTTGCTAAAAATAAATTTATTTTATGTTGACATTAGGTTGCCAATAAATACTTCATAAATGAGAGATATCTTAATCATGAATATAAATAAAAATTAGATGACCTACTCATCATAGCATCACTGGTTGTGAAGAAAAATGACAAAGGTCTTTAGTACAAACCAAAGCAACCAGACCAGCTTAACTATGACCAAGAGTGTTGGGCAGAGCAGTGTTCTTTAAAATGTGGTGTGTGAACAAGAAACAAGCCATAGAGTTGTAGGAAAAAAAAATTAGAATTTCCATCCAAAAAAATAGAAATTGCATTTCCTGAACATTTAATGTGGGTGTGTTCAAAGTTCAGCAACACTGTAAGGGATCTACAATTTTCATAGTGTGGAACCACAAATTTTAGGGCATGCTAGAGCCACAAATGTACCAAAAGCTCTTCTTCAAGGCAGGTATAACCAGAACTATGCTGGTCAGTACTAGAAGGGCTTCCTAATTCAACAAACATCCACTGTAAAAAGCAGTCACCTCACTCACTACATGGTCTACAAAAGTGTGGTAAAAATTGTCCTATGAGCTTCCTGGCATGTGTTGAGTTACTCTTCCACTACTGACTAGATAGCCATTTAATCTTTAGCAAGCCTCTAAGACTCTCTGTAGTGTCATAAAACAGATATCTTAGTCATTGAGAGGTCTGCTTTGAAGACAAAACGAGATCATCAATTAAAGTTGATTCTTATTTTATCTGAAAGCCTTTACAAATGCTCATCTTATTTGAAACCATATTCCCAAATTCTAAATTTTGCCCATTGGCACATTTTCAGCTCATACTTTTAAAGAAAAAGTTTATAATTCTTATAACCATTTCATTAATACAAAGATAACAAATATGTCACAAATTAAAATTCATTTGCACACAAAGGAACCAGAAGTCATTTCATTCTCATTATCAAAAAACATGAATGGGCCTGCTGTGCAAATACAATTCTTCAGCAGGTCCATTCATGTTTAAGTCCCGCTGCTCAGTTTGCAGTGGTTTCAAATTCCAACTTTCCACATTTCTGTTTATTGCTTTTGGAATGCTGAATCCATGAAAATTAGGGCATCAGTAGTCATACAAGCAGATGGACACAGTGCTGAATATATCTTTCAGTTCCTTGCACCTGGCATTTTGTTATAACAGGTGTCTTAAAGGTAATTATTTGAATTTTGAAAATTATAAAGCAATTTAAATAACCCCTGAACCACAAAGTTTCCATTCAGTTTTTATATACTGCGGAGTCTTGCCTTTTCAAAACTGCACTCTGTATTTAATCTAATCTACTCCTTCCTATAGCTTCTAACAGCTTTCTGCCACCAGAAGCTATTGCTTTGTGTATTTTTAATGATTTGCTATAAGTAAAGGCTAGTGTATTTGTTCTTTATAATGGCTTAATATGTCTTATTACCTTGTCTCACTAAACCTAAACCACTAAACCAGGGGTCCCCAACTCCCAGGCTGCAGCCTAGTACCGGCTCTCCCCAGCGCTAGCATCATTGCCTCACTCCACCTCAGATCATCAGGCATTAGATTTTCATAGGAGCACTGGCCCCTGGTACCAAAAAGCTTGGGGACTGCTACTGACTGAACCAAAGAAATGACTCAAAATTAGAATGGGCAGAAAGGTAGGGGTGATGTTTTGGGTATTAAATAGATATACTATGCATAATACAAAAGTTAACTTTTATAAAGATTAATTTTGATGTTAGATGGTGATATCTAACACTAATTAAATTATATGATGCCCTTTTTGTTACCTTTACCAGAAATTAGCTGGTGGGTCTAATAATTTTCTGATTACTTTCAATTGTGCCAATCATCATTTAGATATTACAGTCTTAGTGGCATGAGGTTTTAAAAGGGGAAAGTTACCTGGGAGGTTATCTTTTTTGTAATATCTACATTTTAGATGAACAAGATTTAAAAAATTGAGTCTCAGAATACTGATATCGTCAGCCCTCAAAACCAGACTTTTGAACTTCAAGTTAGGCACTCAGCATGCTACACCAATGTTGGCTGCACCTTCCTTTGCTCTCTAAGTGCTTCTGTACACATATCCTTCTCAATTTTGCGTTGCTCATTAACCTTTTCTATTTGGTTAGTGGAGATTCTCTTTGATATCTTAAAAATTATTTAAAAAAAACTTTAAAGTTGATTTACAGTCCAAGCAAAATATAGACATCCTTTAATTCATTTCATACACTCTAAAATATACTAACATTATGAAGCATGCGAAGTCGTTTCATGATCATACATAGATTAAGTTTCTTTACTTGATCTCTGTTAGATCTGCTTTATAACTGAACCTTTCATGGAGGCTTACGGTTCACTATAATGAAATTCTGGAAGAGTGACTTGGAAATCAGAATATCTCTTTATGTTGACAAATGTTTCCCAGAAGCCTAGAGGTCCCTTGATCCTCAAATCTTTCCTGTAGCTCTTTTGTAAATAAATTGCCTAGAGGGCAAAAGAAGTTCTTGGTTTTAAAGAAATTATGAAATTTATGGCTAGAATGCTCCATTTAAAAATCAGAAATAGACTAAATTAAATATGGCTTATTTAATTGCTTTCTTACACATTTCCACAAAATTAGTATTGAAATGAAGCTGTGTAGGGTTAGTTGCAATTTTGACAAAGGTCAACACTAAAATGTGCAATTTAACATCTCTATTAATTTTCCTACTTTGGTTGAAACACTATGTGGACTACGTTAAATTAGCAAATTTCTCCTGAAATAAACCAAAAGGCCATTTCTTAGGTGACATTGTGACATTTTCCTTCCTGTTAGTCATTTATGAAATCTAAAACCTTTTATAAAATCTAAAAAACTTTTTAGTAGATTCAATTATGAATGGTCAATTCTCCACATTCTGTAGTCACTACCAATAGGATGACCAATATACACATAGTGTATTCACTATAAGAGAATTTATGATGTCTCTCCTCATTTAAAAAGAGTTTGTTAATCAATCCAAGTTAATTCTTAGAGTACTCCTTGTTTAGTTGCATCTACTATACCAAAATATTTCCTCACAATTTATAAGATTATCATCAGTAACTCTCCTACTCCTGATAGAATGTCATTAAACATCCCAGTTTCACACTGAATTTTAATCAATATGTATAGTACAAATATAAATATGAAGGAGATTTACTCGATCTGTTGGAAGCTACTGAAAATGGACATAACAACAATCTAAAAAGAACATTATTTCAGTAAAGAACATTGTCGAATGACATAATGTTAATTTTGAGTTATTAACATATATTACTGATATTCCTAAATAAAGAATCTGAAAAAATAATGTTTCTTAG
Organism: Eonycteris spelaea; assembly: GCA_003508835.1. Classification (NCBI taxonomy): domain Eukaryota; kingdom Metazoa; phylum Chordata; class Mammalia; order Chiroptera; family Pteropodidae; genus Eonycteris; species Eonycteris spelaea. The sequence continues at coordinate 2,559,071 of PUFA01000167.1, forward strand.
ATTAAAAAAAAATTACAATTTCTTTGTCAATGCAAATTTATGTAACTTATCACCAACTCTCAAACTTTGCAACAGATCTAATAATATATTACTTGACATTTCATAGTTTTATTGGAAATCCCCTTTGAAAGAAGCAAAAAATATGTATGTGCATCTTCATTCTTGGTTATAATTGGTGGTATCAGATTATGCTCTCTTGAGGTTAAACAGGCTACCAGAAACAGAAAGAAGGAAGCTACCCTTTGCTGGGCACCTCTATGTGTTTCCTCTGTTCTGTCATTTGTCTTATTTAATCTACCTTAAAAATCCAAAAATCTGGGTCTTTTGTTTAGAAACTAACCACGGAAAATAATAGTCTTATCTTAAATGATTTCAATGAGTTAAATGGACCTTATTTTAAAATCTAATCTGACAATGTATAGGAATGTCCAACTATGAGTCAGAAATAATTGGCTTAGATCTTTTAACTCAGGTGTAGGTAAGATTTTTTGAAGACAGAAACTGCAATTTAACCAAAAACACCTATGTTTTTAAACCACACATTGGTAGGCTTCTTGCTCAAAATATTACAAAACATCAAACACATCAAAGTGATGAAACATTTTTTTCCAAATGTCTAAAAAAGGCCTCTAATTTAGGGCTTTCGGTGGACTTAACACATTTTGTCATGTTTATATAGGAATGATATAATGATTTCATGATTAACAGTAGCTCAAGGAAGCTGCTAATTAGTTATATAAGATCACATCTAAAAAATAACACAAGAACATTTGCTTGAGAAGCTTCTGAAATTTTGACCTTATAGAAGAGACTGCAAGAAACATTTGAGTGATAATAAGAATGAAATGTTAAAGTGGTATCTAAATACATAAGAACTCCTTAAAATATGTTTTTAGGGTCTCATTTAAAATAATTGTATTTTCAGATATTATCTATTGCATAGCTTTTGGAAATACTGATTAAATGAAAAAAAAAAACCCTCATTATTAGAGGGTTACAGATATCATTAGTACATAAAGGAAATTTCTTTAAAAATCAATTAGCAGGAGATTGATAATGAAGGAAGGGAATTTAAATGACAGACACTGTTTCTTTTCTGAAGAGCTATTTCTTATAATTGTGCATCTTAGTTAAAAACACAACTAAAATTTATAAATTCAGAAGCCTCACATAAGGATACAAATTGACTCTATGTCAACAATTCAAAAACAGAATCACTCTATACATTATCTATAAACATGTGAATCCTATTTCAACAGAGACCCTTACAACCACAACAATGTACAATTGAACAGATGATATTCTTTTGAGGAGAAAACACTAAAAATAATAACAATGCTGGAGCATTTTCTTGTATGATATCAAAAAAAGAAAGAAAAAAACAAATATAAGTAAAGATGTCAATTTATCTTGCCTTACAGATTTTGACTGTTTTGACACAATGGAAAAAAAAGACATATACTGGAAGAACTGGTCCTTGAATTGACAGAAAATCTGTCACGAACGGAATGAATCAATTTCAATATACAAGTGACTTTAAGAAGACAGTTGAAAAGCCATGTTTAAAAAAAAAGTGATGGATGAAGGTCTTCATTGAAGAGTACACTCCGGTTCATGTAAAAATATTTGTTTATTTTCATCTTTCTAAAGAAAATTGCCATTGGCAATCCCTTCATGTCAATACTTCTAGAGTGTACCAGCCTGTCTGAGATACTTACAGGGTGTCAGATATTTTGTCTTATTCCACATGGCATTATGGCACATATAATATTAGCTACACTCAGTTAATCTGAAGTATGACTGGGACATTTCCAATTTAAAAAATATTACACAGCACCAAAGAACAAGTTTAACTTTACCATTCAATTCCAATAAATGGAAAGAAGTTTTTCCATGGTTTCTTCAAATTCAGAACTTAAAACCTTCATAAAGGTTATATATTATAACAATTTAGTTCCTGTAAAGGCTAGATCTTTTATGTGGGGCTTTAGATTTCTTTTTCAAATATTATTTTAAAATTTGAGATATTATCAGCTGGCCTTTTAAATTGAGGGTCAAAATTATATGCTGTATGGGTTCATATGAATAAACTGAATCGTATTTGGAACCATTCATTCATTCATTCAACAAATAGTTATTGAATGCCTACTGTGTGTCAGGTGTTTAGTTAGGTACTGCACAAAAGTTGGGAAAGTCGAAAAGACATATGTGGTCCCACTCCTACTGGAATAAACAATCTATCATGAAAACACAATTTCCAACATAGTGTGATAGTGCTACAGTGAGAGAATTAGAGATGATTGTACACGGAGAGGACTTAAGCCAAATTTGGTGTGGGATGGAGCTGGTAGCAAAGCCAAACTAAAACTGTAAATTGTGGCATCTCTCAATGCACCCAGAGGAAAGAGTATCCAAATTGCAGCTGAAGGATTTAACCAATGGGGGCTGGGGATTTTGTGAAAGAGGTTCTATTTCCACTCTTTTCCTCTAGGAAGAGAACATTTACAAAGAAATGGAAAGAGAATGATAACGTTTGGTTTAAGAAATAGAAGCGAATTTAGAAGCATGTGGTAAGAGATGAATGGGGCCAAGTCATGCAAAGATTTTTAGGTTATATTAAAGTATGTGCACTTTATTCTGAGGTTGATAAGAAGCAATCGAAGGGTTTTAAAAATGGAGTAAGAGAATCATATCATACTGAAAAAAATCACACTGGTTATAATTTGAGAAATATATTTTAAGAGAGCGAGTCCAGAAAATGGAAAGCTGATTAGGCGGGGCTTCTGCAAAAACTCAGGTGAAAGAGGGTGGTAGCTAAATCATGGAAGTGACAGTAGGGGTGGTGAGAAGTTAAATGATTTTAAGTAGTTGAATCCTTTTTTCAGTAATTGAAATAAACAATACTTACTAAATTAGGGAACTGGTGACAGTGAAGTTGGCAGGAAGATAAGAAGCAGAGAAAGATGACCTGGAGGACTTTGAGAAGCCTCAGCTAGGAGGATGGAAGAAACAAAGTATGACGTCATGCAAACCAAATAAAAGAAATGGTTTATGAAAGAGGTAATGTCTTAAGAGCATGAACATGGTGTTGCTTGCACATGTGTCACCGTATGTGTTGCTTCATAGGCGCATCACACATAAACACTTGTTAAATGAATGATTTAATCTAATAAGTACTGCTACCTACAAGGGAAGAACATCAGGCTGGGCTCTGGGAAGATTAATATATTCAAAATCAAAAAGTCATAGAATAGTAAAAGGAGAAAGACATACATAATTATTCATAAAGTATGGTGGTTAATGAAAGAATTCAATAAAGTTCCAGATCAACAGTGATACAGATAGAATGTCAGGGAAAAGTAAAGAAAAAACTGAATATTTCTAACTGTGGGGATAGGGAAAAGTAAGGCCCAGAGAAGAAAAGGCTGAGAAGAGACTACTAGAAGTTTCAGGTGACTTGGCAAGAGTTTCAGATGTGGCAAATCTGGTTTGATGAGTGACATTTTCTATTTTAACTGTTTACATTTATTTCCAGAAATACAAGGAATACCACAATTTCGAAACTCATGGATAGAGCACAAATATCTGTAAGAATAGAACTCATGTTTTCCAAATAAAATGGCCTCATTTTAGAATTAAGCTGTCTTACTTTTCTTTGCCATAAAAGACATTAACAAATCTGTGCACACTTAAATGTACTCCACAAATAAATGCATTTTAAGGAAACTGTTTTTAAAAAGCACGAACTGTAACCTTACTTCATTTGCAAATGATAAATAGACTGCAGTGTATCCACTTTCCTTCTATAAGCTAGCTCTCTTATGAGAACATAATCAAATTGCTCCATTGCTTAGCAACCACAGCGAAAGAGCTAATAAGTCATGATTTATGATTATTTGGGAACAATCTGCAGGTCAGTACCATGATTTCAAGGTGGTTTGGATTCCTACTGTGATGCTTTCAAACCAATAATGACTAGACTCATCAGAATAGATGAGAGTTAAAATGCAAAATGTTCTCATAATCAATCAATTTGACCTATACATAGTGCAATCTGGTACAGTCTGCTGCATGAATCTGACAGTAGCATCTATAAATCAAGATCAGAGTAAAAATAGCACACAGATATGGTTTCATAAGGAATTTCTGTTTTACCAATATAGTTAAGCCAAAGAGGGAGGTATGTTTAAATTATTATGAAGGTAATGATGCCAACATTCACTTAACCAAAAGGAAGTCTTCTAAGGAAGAGTGCAGTGGGTGGTGAAACAGCTTTTGAAAATATTACCTGTAACCATTGTGACTGGTCATTGTGGCCGGAGGTCCAGGCATTCACTTTGCCCTGCTTGTCCAGCCGAGCTTTCCTCGGCTCCCAAGTGAACATGTCCATATTGAGAGTTCTGAAAATACTGGAGGCAGTGATCTGATAGTCTTGTATATGTCCTGACTTCATCCCCAGAGGCTCAGAACAGCCTGAAAGAAAATGAGAAAGGCTCCATGAGAAAAATAATTTATCACTTTGGAAGTTTTTTGTCTTCATTTTGGATAGGCGAGAGAAGATTAAGAATAATGTTATTCATTCCCCCAAAGAGGGAGCATCTAAATTCAAAAAAGAGGCTATAATCAGAAATAAATCTGGAACAAAATCGAAAAACAAAATAGCCAATTCAGGCTATTTTGTCTGAATATATTTTGGAAAAATTGGAAACGAGACAGACAATTCAAACTACTTTTCTGTGATAGATGATTTTGCAAAACGAAAACAATGCTGAAACGTTCTCCCCTGTCTCATTACTGATAGCCTCGTGTCTGTTCCCTAGTTTTCAACAGTCTCATTGTGCCTTTAAAAATGAAACATTTTCTCACAAAGTATATTTGGTTTTCTTTTATTTGTTTCCATAATACTGCAAATGAAAATTCCCTCAGTACAAAGTCATTTTCACAAACTGCTCCAATGGTGTATTCTAAACTGGATAGCATTGTGTTTTCTAAGAAACTTCTGTTAATCTTTATCACTGATTTTTATAGCACCAACATGGCTTCTTCTGGAAGGTAGGAAGCTAATATTTATTCAATGTATAACCATGTATCAGGCATTGAGTAAGTATAGGATTTAAACTAACAGATAACAGAAGAAAATAAGCTAATTGTAGCAAAAGCCATTAGTGGACAAGTCTTTTTATATATTCTTCTATTTCAATCATACTCAATAACTTCTAGTATTGGATATTTGTAGAAATTCTCAACTCTGCCACATAGGTTTTCAGGTTTGACATGATGCAAAGTTTGGGTTCATTTGTCCTTGAAAAATCATGTGTGTATGTGTGTGCGTGTACATGGTTTCCCAATCTTGAATTACAACTGTGACAAAGTTCCATATACAAATCCTGTGATAGTAATCATGATTCTGTTACCTTATTAGCCAGTGGTTGAGACTTCCGTACGTAAAATTGTTGCATTTTGGTCAAGGAACACACAAGGTAAATTTGATCGAGAAAGCGAAGATAGGAGGAGACCTCTCCAATGATGCCATTTCCTCACAATCTACGGTCCCCCACTTACTAGCTGCTTGGCATTGTACCCATTACTAACCACCTTGTGCCTCATTTTCTCTTCTGTAAAATGGTGATAATAATAGAAACTACCTTAAATAAGTGTTTTAAGAAATTAGTTAATAAATATAAAGTATTTAGAAACATGCTGGCATATACCTAGCATTCAGTAAATATTAGCTATTTCTATTATTTCTGTAATGCTCATTCCAACAGATAACAATGTTAAGATACCAAATCAGCATATCAGTGAGTACTAACGAATACCTTATGAATGGCTACAATTAAGTTTATTTGGGCAACATTGGTTAATACAATTATATAATTTTCAGGTGTACATTATAATTTAACATCTGTATATTCTATTGTGTGGGATTACCACCCAAAGTCCAGATTCCTTCAGCTACCACATATTTGATGTCCCCTTTACAAACTTCATTTTCCCCTACCACTCTATATTTGACCCCTTTTAACTGTCTACCTACTCCCTCCTTCTCTACCTTCTACTCTGTAATAACAAATAGTAGTCTATAGTCCATGTCCCCGAGTCTCTGTTTGTCCTGTTCATTTGTTGCTTTTAGGTTCATATCCCACATATAAGTGATATCATGTGATTCTCAACACATGATGTTCATAGCAGCATTATTCACAGTGGCCAGGACATGGAAGCAACCAAAGTGTCCTACGATAGATGATTGTCTAAAGAAGCTGCCGTACATATTACAATGGAATATTACTCAGCCATAAGAGATGAAATACTGCCATTTCATCCATTACAACATGGATGGACCTTGAGATAATCATACTAAGCGAAAGAAGCCAGACAGAAAACTAAGCCATTTTAAGTCAAAGCTCTAAAAGAAGCGGTTCAGAAGTCTTTATTGATAAATAATTCTTAACTATGATTAATTGCTTTCTATTTTAGTAAATCTGGATTACTTCTTCCCTCTTGAGGCTCTTCTATGTCTGCCTTCATCTCCACCTACTAGGAAATGCCTATCCTATAGAAACATGACAAAAACAGACATGGAGGTTTAGCCAATTGTGTTTCAGTACAAGTCTTGCTGGGTTTCAGAGGTAGGAGACATATACTCAAAGTCTCATGATAAAAAATAGCTCTAAAATCCTAAATGTAATTTCTGGAGGAGAAACATTTTATGACATATCTCACAGATAGTAGGAAGTTCTAAAAGTCTTAATGACATGCCATTTATCTTTAGGCAGGTCTACAGTAATGCGTTGTCTACTTTGTAGATTTCTGATCATTTTTCTATTACTACCACCAAGTCCCCATTCCCCCCCTGCCATGTTACCAGACTCTGTAAAATTTTACTTGGCTTGTAAAAGAAATACAAGGGAAAAGGAAAAGTAGTTGTTTTATTCCTTTTGTGATAACATAGTATTTTAAATATTGCGTAGAGAAGAGATGCCTTTAGTTTGACCATTTTGGCTTAGTCATAGAATTCATTTCATACCTACTCTGTTATTGAGCACTTATCCCAGAGGAAGTGTTTAATAATTTGATCCATTTCATTATAAACATCTTAAGTCATATCTGTTTTAGAGAATTTAGAAAACTTCTTTTTAAGTGTCTGAGAAAAGATTAACTGCTGATCTTCTAGGCAGGCTGAGAGATTTTATAACAGTTTTGAATACAATAAGGTAGCCTTGGGCTTTATAGTGTTGCATTGGATTGTGGGAAATATTCTGGTACATTCTATTACTGCTTATTTCCAAGTATTATAGCTAACCTCTTCCAGTTTGTCTCATACCAAAAATTTCCCTTCTCATCTATATGATTTCATATGTATAAACAAATTAACTCTTTTAATGGAATGGACAGCACCTGAACGAAATTATTTCAATAGTGAGGTGCCCTAGCTTTTCAAAGCATCCATTGAGAGATATTATTCTCTGCATGCAAAAGTCAATTTGTAGGGTTTGGAGATTAGTAGATCTATTTTTTTTTTAGGATTGTAAAATCTATAAAGTGTGAGGTGTAACCTCTTGTCAAACTTGAAAGTAAAATATATTCACATCTTAGAGGTGTAACTGCACCATGTAAGAGAGAATGACCCTCATGAATCAAAGGATTGAAAAATTGGGGAATTTGATGTTAAGCAACTAAAAACCACAGGGCTTGCAGCAAACCTCAACATGCTGTGGCTTCTTCTTGATTGCTTTATGACGAATGACTTAGGAATGACGCTGGCGTGTGGTGATATAGTGACATGCAATATAAACAGTGTATAGCAGTAATTGTACTGAGATTTATTGGTAGTCAATAAGCTAGTTTGCATCACCAAAATAAGGAAAACATCCCCATTAGGATAATTAATAGTACTAAAACTGTATGTTTGTTTCTTCATAAAAGACACCCATATATAATATAAAATGTGATTCTTAAAATAGATTCACTTGTCTGGCTAAATGTCTCTAATTCCTTTAACTGTAATGGGTTCATTTAAAGTTTGGTTGTTTTTCAATGCTTTAATTTGCTTAAAAATCATTCCCTTTCTCAGTATTGCAAACAAATCTAAAAAGGGAAACATATATAAGGTATACTTTAACCAAACACGACCTTTTGAAATGAACAAAAGGCTCTCAGTTGGTTTTTTGCGGGATGTGTCCTCCTTTTTTTAACTAAATAGTAGTACTGTAAATTCAATAAAAGTCTTTCATATTTGGAGATTATGGTAAAAGGTCCCACATATAAGAATTTTTAGTTTTCTTCAAAACACATTTGTCTGAACAAAATAATTTCAGGCCACTGTGGCAAAGGCAGTTTATAACTGTTGATGCTGGAAATACAAGATCAGCTACCAAAATATAACATGGTGAAATGCCTAGACAAGATTTTCTGTTTAGTTCAGAATCTAGCTATATTGAAATGAGACCACTGTGAGATCTACACATTATTTTCATCTTTATCTTTAATACTGATGACCCTGGAAGACAAGGATTATTTAACTCTGAGTCCTTTAATAGATTATTTTTGAGTTGAATAACCATTGTTTGTAAAATTAATGGGATGCTAGATAAGAATAATTCAAGAATGAATTTATGGTAGCAATCTTGGTATTGAAATATTGTCTCCTTGAGAAGAATGATAAACTTACATATTTCATAAAACCTAAAATGAAAACAAACCAACAAAAAACAAAACAAGTTCTTATAGTAGGTGGACAAAGATAAAGTTTACTCTTCTATGCCACATAGTCTAAATATAACTGCAATTTATAAAGTCAGGAAGATTCCAGTTTTTACTGAACTGGAACTTTTATCATGAAACAAATCATAGTTACTACAGAAAACAGGACACATTTAAATTTGACAAAAATTCCTACTGAGAATTTGTTTAACTTTCATTAACCACTCAAAGAAATACATTGCTTTTTCTACATTAATTCTGTTCTATAGCATGTTTTAGAACTTGTTTATTTAATATACATACACACACACACAGTGTTTCTCACTTAACCATGACCTAGACATTTTGTAGCAGAAATGAATATCTATGAGTTTTGAAAAATTGCTAGTTAGTAGCAAACTACATACAAATGTGCCTTTAAAAAGAAAGAAAGAAAGAAAGAAAGAAAGAAAGAAAGAAAGAAAGAAAGAAAGAAAGAAAGAAAGAAAGAAAGAAAGAAAGAAAAAGAAAGAAAGGAAGGAAGAAAGAAAGAAAGGAAGAAAGAAAGAGAAAATACCAAAATAGATTATGTGAGACTCACCTGACAGTTCACATCCAAGAAGTTCCATTCTCAAAGTGCAGTGTCTTCGACAAACTTGGGGATAGAGTCTCACGTACTGAGCTTTTATAGGGGGTGTGAAAGAGTTAGCATAGGGTGTGTTGTTATCGACATTTCCACGGAACACCTGTATAAAGATAATACAGACTTTAAAATTATTAACTGAAACAGCTTCTTTACCTACTTTCATATATTGATCCTACATGCTACCCAACATAATCTTTCAAAGATTGGATTAAATACTTTGAAGATTTGGAGCATTTAGAAAGAATCTTGCCATCAGTAGTGAATATAAACCCTATAGATAAAATATTACTTAAAATGATAAACCACTCTTGGTCTGTGGTTTAATCTATACTCAACTATGATGACATTGTTAATTTTAAGGCCAGTCCTTCAGAGCCAGAAGGATGCTTCTCTCTCTTTTTTGAGAAAATGGCACCTTAAACCTTTCAGCTTACTCTGGGTCTGACGATTTTGCTACTTGGTATTTATAGTGTGTGTTTGTTTGTTTCAGGAACCCATCTTTACTTGTACTTCCTGATCACTTTGTCTCTCTAAGGCTATGGTCAGACTAAGGATGCTTTAGAGTTTGATTTCTCAGGATTATTTCCTTATCAGTCAGTCCCAGATCAGCGGATAAAAGACTCATAATTCTTTACATATATCTCCAGTGAAAAACTATATTTGCCTCTAAAAATTAACCACTAAAATATATTTTTAAAAATTCTTTAAATCTCATTTTTATATTACCATTTATATAACCTAGCAATCAGAAAGTTATATTTAAATTCATTTAAGAAGGTAATTTTAAAAATCCTTTATAAAACTTATTGGTCTATTATAATGACTTGCTTTAAAATGGGATTAGTTACAGTCCTGATATATTTTAATTAAATTTTTTAAAAAATTAATAAAGATTGGTAACATCATATAAAAAGGCAAAAGACATTGAATATTATACCCATTTATTGAAAATATTTTATTCTGCTAAATAAGAAAAATTTCTTTTAATGTTAAGTCTATAAAGGCATACATCTTTTCTATCATTTGATGGTTTTCTTTAAAAGTACAAATTTGCTTAAAAAATAATTTTTCCTTAAAAATAATAGTTTTGATCTATAGTTACTTGATTAAGGACAGTGTTAATCTGTCAAAATAATAAAATAAACTGAAAGGTTATTACTGTTAAAATAAAATGTGACTGTCATACACAACATTATGCTAACCTTGTGATAAAGTGTTTATAGGACCACCAGTTACAGTCTGAGAAAGTCTTAAATGGTAGCCATTGTCCACTTCATAACTTGGGAAAACTCCTGACCCTCTTCACCCCACTAGTCTAATTTTTTTAAATCGTAAATTTATTTTTAATAACAAAAAGGTTCTGCTGAAGACTCAGTAGTCATTTGATAACCAGTGATCATTAATGAAATTTTACTTTTTAATTATGTTAAGTCAGACTCACCATGTCTTCATTGGTGCTTTTAACTTTGTACATTGACCAAGTCTTTCCATCATTACTATAGGCAATTTTGTAGGATTTGATATACTCTGGGCTTCCAATCCTCTTCGCTCCTTGGGTAATAACACCAGTAACTCTCATTTTTCTTTGTAAATTTATCTGAGGAGACAAGATAACGGTAATCTCATTGCTTTCAGCATAAAAATAGTGACAATATCCATTTGGGAGTAGAACATTTTCATTTATTAGTATAGACTTTAAATAATACAAAAAGTTAATAATTTTTTGCATATTTTTAATGAACATTAAATATATATCATTTAGGTTCAAAATCTTTCTCTTATACTTTTCTTAGGTAAAGCAATATTTGTGAACAAACTTTGAAAGGGGAAGTGCACCCCCAAAGTACAAGTATAGATAACATTAGTTAGTTATAATATGGAGATGTGATTTAGTAATTTGAAATATGAGAAAATCACCTTGTAAAAATAAACTGTGATATTACAATGAAATGCAACATAATTATTAACGTGCCTCAACTGCTTTAGGCTTCAAAAATTTTCAATTTAAATTAAAACATTAAAATCTTCTCAAATCTTTGAGTGTTAGAATAAGAAAAAGTGAAAGCAATAATTATGACAAAAAAAAAAACGGAAATATCTTCGGTTTCCAGATCTTTATACCGTAGTCTCCGCTGAGTTATGGAGGGTTTTTCACCAGGTAGTGGCTTTTCCCTTCATTCCAGTATATAAAGACTTTTTAATTGGTATTTTCTCTTTGTATTTTCTCTCCATTTCAAACCACCCTACTATAGTTTGCCGCAGGAGTAATAGTAGTTTAATAAAAATTTTAATATTCTCCTCATATTTAAATAGGGAACTCCTTTTGACACCTAATGAATAATGATTAAATGCCTTAATGTAAGAAGAATATTTTATTAACATATGGCAAACATTAAAAATTGTTCCATTCCCTTTAAAATGCCTTTCTGATGTCCACAAGATTTTAAACTTAGTAGAAAGGAACTGTTTCAATGTTCTTAACAAATTGCTATAAAGCTCCAATTACGAATCAGAAAAATTTAACTGTCTTATACTGTATTATTAATAATTCAGAGACCATTTCCCAGAGAAAACCAGAAAATCTTCAGATTCTCATAAGTGATTAGGATTTTTCAATTTCTGATGAGTCTCGGAGAGTTAACATTTCAAATGGTAGAGGATGTGCATGAAGAAACTACCCCTCTATAAATCTGTTTTAGAGCTATTTACTATCTACCTATTTATTTTCTCTCTCTTTGTCTCTCTGTCTCTGTCTCTCTCTGTCTCTCTCTCTGTCTGTCTCTCTCTCTCTTCCTCCTTCCACTCAAACTCCCTCCCTCCCTCTCTCTCCCTACCTTCCTATCTTCATGTCACATGTTCAAAAATTAAAAATTAGAACTAAGAAACCAATCCTTAAAGTTTTCCCACTTCAAAATAAAGGGGGGGGGTGGATTTATGAAAAGGCCTATAATATTTTACTTCCCTGGATTTATAGATTTTAAATGTGTTACGGGCAATCCTGAATTCTGCATGTAGGCAACACCCTTATAGGCTTTTGAAAGTCTGCCAACATGACCAGGCCTACTTTCCTTCCCATTCTGAATTTCCCAGTCTCATCTTCCTTCTCTAAATGTTATGAGGTTCCTTCCCAACTGGTGTTCACAAAGCAATTCTTGGCCTACCCTAAGTATAAAGAAAACCTGAAATTTCGTTGAGTTAGAGAACTGTCATGGTGCAGTCCCTAGCCTCTGATGGGTAAGCACTTACAATGCAGATTTCATAAACAACATCTTTGATTTTAAATTCTGTGTCTGTGTTTCCTTTTTAATCCAACAATGCTGAGTGAATTCACTCAGATATTCAATTTTACTTTTCTCATTTCAATACTCAAACATCAAAATTACTTACATGAATACATTCTCAGATAAGAGAATATCCTCCACAAAGATAAATTTTACTTATTACTCAACATTATTTCAATTAGTTTTTTAAAGATTGATTTTAGAATTTTAACTGTGGGATTTGGGATAGATAACCTCTGAAAAATATTTTATTTTAGTATGTCAAGTAAATTACCACATAGCTATCGAAGAACAATCTGTGTCCAGTATCTTATATATGGCATTCTTTTTCATTTTTTAATCTGAGACTCCTCATAGTCTGAAAATTTCTAATATACACAACATAAACAAGGGACAGTTTGAATCATGTTTCCTCCCATTTTGGAAGCCAAACTCCACACTTGATATTGCTGAACATTCCTTTTCAATTATCTTTTATCTTGTTTCAATTATCTTGTTTACATCTCTTGTAGATGGCCAAATTACCTCTGTTAGATTTTTGGTTGATGAGCCATAGACTAATTTTCTAAAACTTAAATTATAGAAGCATAACCCAAAAAATAAGAATTGAGTACACGTTTCTCTCTAAATCATCAGAAGTGATGTTTAAAACGATTCCTATTTGCTCTAATATTTACAAGCTCTGAATATATACTTTAGAAAGCTGGAACTCCAGATTGTAAAGCAGCACCAAACTAGGGTTTTATCTACTTTTAGTAGGCATCTGTAGTTAAATATCAGTGCCGTTTTTATTAAATAAAAATATAAACTAAAAACTGATTTACAGAATACAGGTTCCTGGGTTATTAATAGTTAACTAGGTTTTGAGAACTTCTGAGTTCTCATGTATCTAGCACTATTAAGCTTGGATAGTAAGAAATTCAATAAGAAAGGGCTATGATTTCACCATCATGGCATACTCAAATTTAATAACAGGAATCTATATTGCTGTGAGAAATAAACTAAGCCATGGAAGAAGGTTATATCATGATTTTAGAACATCTCCACCAAAAAAATCCTGCTGCAATCCTCGTTTATCCCATTCCAACAGTACTTTATGATCTTTTGCTAAAATAACATTGGCTAGAAGGTGATCTGACTTTTATTCTGCTTATTCTGCCTATACAAACCACCCCAGACACTATGTTAAAGGTTTTCTGGGGACTGCATCAATAAAACATAATAGGAAATCAATAAATAGATCCCATTATGTAAAGAAATTTTGTATATGAAATAAGTGATTTTCAATTCAGTGGAGAAAGAGAGAATATTCACTAAGTGGATTGGAACAATTTGGTAGACATATTAAATAAATAAATTTAAGTCAATATCTGTCATCTCATCCCAGAGCAAATTCCAGGTAAAGTAAATACTTAAAATAAAAAAAAAATTAAAAAAAAAAAGGAAACCACAAAAGTACCAGAGGAAAATATAGAATTAAAAATAATCTCATAGATGGAAATGACTTTTTAACTGTGGCATTAGTTTTAAAAATGTTATTATGTTAAACAAAAAAATTTATTTAAGATAAAAATCAAAATAAAGTCAAAATACAAATGACAAACTGATTAATATTTTCCAAGTCATGTTATAGCAAAGAATTGATTAATCAAAGAAATTACAACTTATACATTAATAGGTAAAACAAAATAACCCAATAGAAAAATGAAATGGGAAAAGTTTTTCACTAGTTGACATCAAAGGAAATACATAAGGATCTTAAACTTATGAAAAGATACTCACTCTTACTCATATATTAAATTAAATCTACCCCAAGATACTAAAGTTTATCAATATTAGCAAAGTGCAAAGATATCACCAAGCTTGTACATTCCTGGTGGATGTATAAATGAGTCTTTTATGAAGGGCAATTTAGTGACATGGAACAAAATGACAAATGCACATTTTACTAAAATTAGGAATTTCATTCTAGAAATGTAGCCTAGAAGTATAATCACACATAGGCAAATTGATGTAGGTACAGAGTTGTTCCCCACAGTGCTATATGTAACAGAACACAACTTCAAAAATTTAAAATGTCTGCTACTAAGGGTGTAAGTCACTTCATTATGAAAAAGTCTAGAAAATAAAATATTATTCAGTTGTTAAACAGAAGAACAAGAATAAGGAAGGAAGGGAGGGATGGGGAGAAGGAGAGAGAAAAGGAGAAGGAGAAAGAAGGAGTGAAAGAGATATCTTAGCATAAAATTTTTAAAAAATTACTTCTTGTCAAGTTTTGGTGTGGTATCAAAGAATAAATTCAACAATTATCTGGAAATTATGTGGAAAAAACACAGTCTTTAGCAACAGAAAAGTGTGTAGTGCATACTTCTGTTTATATTACTGTAAAAGGCAAATAATATATATATGCATATTTTCTTGTACATGATTATAATATCTTTAAAAACAAAAACAAAAAATCTGTTAACAATGGTTTCTTCAACAGGAGATAAACAGGTGGGAAGAGAAGTGGGAAGAAGAATTTGAAATATATCTTTTGCGTGTTTTTTGAAACTTGCAATATATGGATATTCAAAATATAAATAAAATTAAAGTAAAAAATATAATTGATAATGTTATTTATAATAGCAAAAGGAATGATAAAATATCTAAATTTTAACCTAATAAACAATTCATATGAGTATATTTTTTAACTAAAAGATATAAGAGAAGTTAGTATAATTTAGGTATATAAGAGAGCAAAATAAATTTGTTCCCTCAATTTTGTTTGTAAATTTTTGCAGTTTTCATCAAAGTTGAGGATACTATTCTATGCCATACTAAATTCACTCTAAAAATCTATAGTTTAGGGAAGTAAAAGCTAAAATAAATGAATGGGACTACATCAAACTAAAAATCTTCTGCTCAGCAAAAGAAACTATCAACAAAGTAAAGAGACAACCATCTGAATGATAAAATATATTTGTAAGCAACACCTCCAATAAGGGCCTAGTACTACAATATAAAAGAACTCATACAACTCAATAACAAAAAAGCAAAGGATGCAACCAAAAAATGGGCAGAGGACCTGAACAGACACTTCTCCCTAGAGGACACACAAATGGCCAAAAAATATATGAAAAGATGCTCAACATCACTAGCTATTAGGGAAATGCAAGTCAAAGCCACAATGAGTTACCATCTCACACCTGTTAGAATAACTATAATGGACAGGACAAGTAATATCAAATGTTGGAGAGGATGTGGAGAAAAAGTAACCCTCATACACTGCTGGTGGGACTGCAAATTGGTATAGCCACAATGGAAAACAGTATAGAGGTTCCTCAAAAAACTAATATTGATCTACCATAAGATCTAGCAATCCCTCTACTGGGTATTTACCCCCAAAATTGGAAAACCCATATCCAAAAAGATATTTGCAAACTGATGTTCATAGCAGCATTATTCACAGTGTCCAGGACATGGAAGAAACCAAAGTGTCCTACGATAGATGATTGGCTAAAGAAGCTGTGGTACATAGGTACAATTGAATATTACTCAGCCATAAGAAGAGATGAAATACTGCCATTTGTGACAACGTGGATGGACCTCAAGATAATCATGCTAAGCGAAAGAAGCCAGACAGAAAAAGTAGAAAATCACGTAATATCACTTGTATGTGGGATATAAACCTAAAAGCAACGAATGAACAGAACAAATAGAGACTCATGGACATGGACTATAGACTAGTGATGACCACAGTGTAAGGGGTGAGGAGGAGGGGGGAGGTAGAAGCAGTAAACAGGGTCAAATACAGTGGGGTAGGGAGAGGGTGAAGTGAGTAAAGGGGATATCAGATATATGGTAGCTGAAGGAAACTGGACTTTGGGTGGTAAACATACAATAGAATATACAGATGTTAAATTATAATGTACACCTGAAAATTATATAATAGTATTAACTAATGTTACCCAATAAACTTAATTTTAAAAAATCTATAGTTTTTATTTCAAATTATAAATTGAAAAATAAACTTTTATTAATAAGTAGCTTAAAGAATCCTGGAAAAGATATAAACAATTGGGGGAAGGCTTGCCATATATAAAGCCATTACAAGACCATTTTAATGAAAAATAATGTAGTGTTAACACAGAGACATAAATATCCATGTGGAATTGGAAGGGGGATCCAGGAAGAGGCCTGGATATATATTGACACATGAGGCAGCATTACAAGTCATAAGGAAGAAGGTAGATTATTTAGTAAACAATATTGGGATAACTGATTCTCGTAGAGAAATGAAGTTGGATTGGAATGTACTAAAGATTAAACGTGAAAAGTAACATTATTCATCTAATAGAAGAAAATGTAGAAAAATAGTTTTGTGATGTCAATGTTGAAGAAACTGTTCTTTTAAGATCAGAAAAGCATAGAATGTGAAAAGAAAAATGAATTAGCTCCAACCTCACACTCTTCTCCCAAATTAAAGCTTTCTGTTCAACCAAGTATATCACAAGTAAAGTTAATAGAAAGGTGACAGCTTGGGAGAAAATAATTGTAATGCCAAAAACTGACACATGCTTATTTAGTACACTATTCTCAAACACTAGGTCTCAAGTCTCTTTTAATTTTAAAAATTATCCAAGGCTCAAACAAGGCACTGCGGGACATAGATATATAACTATCTATATCAATAATATGTGTATATATTTATTTTATTATTAAAGTGAAACTGACAAATTTTAGAAATATTTTATTTCATTAAAATAGCAATAATTAATTATATTTTAACATAAACACCATAGTTTTATAAAAAATAATTATATTGTCCAAAACCAAAAATTTACTGAGAGGTTATTTTATATTTTTGAAAATCTTTGAATATCTTGTTTAAAAGAAGAACAGCAGGTTCTCATATTTGCTTCTATATTCACTCTATTGCAAAAGTTTTTCGTTGAAGTATGTGAAGAAACCCAACTTCATTCTAATACGTAGTTGGAAAAAGAAAGAGTATTTTAACGACCTTTGCATCTTCTTCTTTGCTACCACATCAAAACTTGACAAGAAATAGTTGCTTAAATTTTAATTACAGTGTGGAATCTGAAATCTACCATTGAACTTTCATCTTCATTATGTTAAAATTCATGGTTTACCTTTCACTTTGAATATATCTTTTACCCATGCATGCTTTTTTAATATTATGCATTGCTCATTTGGAAAATATAGGCTCACTGAACTATGCAAATTCCCTAAATGATGAAACATTTTATTACATAATATCCAAAAGTCACTTTCATTAATATCACCACCAATTTCATCAGAAAAAAATCCTTAAGTATGGAACCTATCAACCTCACACTGACAGTTAAATTTTTTTCCAAAATTCCAATTTTCCCTTGAAATTTCATGTTTTATTGCTAGCAAAAAATTGTCAGCTGTTTTCCTCAACGTGGCATATATTTCTTCATTTTCAAGAAACTATCTACCAAATATTCAAATATGAATAGTCACAGTTTGTCAGTTGCTCTTTGAAGTAAACATGCTCAAAAAAAGGAGGGGCTTGTTCAGCTCGTAACTAACACAATCTGCCAAATGCTTCTCCTTGAAGTAATCACATCTCAGTACTCAGAAGAAGGCTTTATGTGTAGTGTCCATTTCATCATATAGACTGACAATAAAAATAATAAGCACTGGTGCTCTATCAAGGACATTCTTCAAGAAGATAAAATTTTTTTGGTACAATATGTGCATAATGGAAATGAAAATAATGACTACGGAATAGTTTGCTGTTATTGTCTTGATTTGTGCTAAAACACCAGCAGTTTTACTCACTAATATTTTGCAAAAATTAATGCAAATAAAATGGCAAAGAAATTCTTAGAATTATTATGGAAATTCTGAGGGATGAAGAAACTAACAGAAAACAGAGCGAAAGATATAAAATTCAGAGACAAAGAAAGACCAATATCAGTATCAGTTGATATTTTTTAATCAACCCAAATTAAATAAAAAGATAACAACTCACAGCCAATAGAATGACACAATAAAATGTAAGATAAAATCAAATATTGGTGAAGTATTCCTCTGTTGATTGTAGGAATATAAACTGGCAATAGCTACTTCAATCTGTCAGTTGTTAGTAAAATGAAGCTACATATTCTTGGGTATTTTTCTCTGAAAAATTTTTGCATAAGTGCTCAGTGAAAAATGCAAACGTATTTATTGTAGATTTTTTTTATGTTACCAAAGAAGAGCTGCTTAAGTGAATGTCCCTAGAGGAACAGAGATTTAAAAATATAAAATGTATATGCATGTGCATGTGTATCTGTGGGTGCTCTTGCATACATACATATAGGCATGCTTTCTAAGAGTCAGAAGTGATAAACTATACACGGCCATCTAAAACACATAAGAATGTGTGAAAAAGAACAGAATGAAATATATGCAATACCATTTATATAAATTTAAAAGCACACATGTACAATATAACATCATGAACTTTCCATTCACTTGTCTAAATGAACATGGGGAAGATGAAATGAAGGTTACATGTTACCTCTCACAGGCTGAGTGTCTGAAAGGAATGAGAAATGAGAAGGAAGGTAGAGAATGAGTAACAATGCCATGAAACAAGGAAATCTATCCTTGAATCAGTGCTGGCAAATGATATTCTTACTGGATGAGGGGGTCATTCGTTCCTCCCATTTACTCTTTTATTCTCCAGGAAAATGAGTTAAATATGGTCATCTGGTATAGTAGTTCTGTCACGAACAAAATGATTTTCTCAGATTCATTCCCTTGTATAAAATACAGTGCACAAGCATTTCAAACATACGTATATGTAACATACTTAAAATTATTTATGGTTATGATTTAGGCAAAAGCTAGTTATTAAATAAGCAATTAGCTTTAAGAGTAGCTCTATAAATAGCTAATTGTTTTTCTCTACCTCAAGCTTGTTACCATAAGGTGTGACATGCTTAAGTAGTGCATTCAAGCATGTGTCTGACTGAAAGCTGGTATCACTATATACCAAAAAAAAAAAAAAAGAAAAAAAAAGAAAATCGAAACATTAAATGCGAACATACACAATTTGCAAAAAGGAATTACTTCCTTATTTTACTTAATTGAAAAACATTGGATTTTCTTAAATTTTATAATACTTGGGGAAGTGAAGAGAAAGAAATCCTTTTTAATGAAATTCTAGAAAGCATTTGCCAATTGAAGATTGCGAAAATATAAATAGGCATAGTGAAAATTTTAAGGGTTTATTGGAGCAAAAATCAATTCAACTGGGACAATGCCAAAATGAAAGTGGTTAGGACTGCCCTACCAACAGGAGTTAGGAAAGAGACTTTTATACAGAAGAGGTAGAAGAAAGGCAAGGAAACTACTTGACTGGCTATAGCGTAAGTGCTTATGTTATTTGAGAAAACCTAGTTGGATCTTTGTGATTGGTTGTCCTTAGGTTTTGCTTTCCTTATGCAGGCTGCTAAGGCACTAAAACCAACTCAGTCTAATTGTATCTTTGTTTAATTAACTTAACAAGATCAATTAGTAAGAAAAATAAATGTCTGATTCATCTTAGTTTTGGGAAAGTCGTGTTTAAAGCAAACACTTAATGATTAAATACTTCATGATTTTTGAGGCATACAGACAAGTGATAGTTTGTGAATTGCTAAAAAAACACAAATTTGAATATTACATAGCATATTAAACTGCTATATAAGTATGCAGTACTTAAATAATAATGATAATCTATAGCAATTGTGTATATCAGTGTTTTCATAATTTGCACAAAACACTGCAATTTGTTTAAACTGACTACCAAGTACTAGTGAATAGAGATTTTTGATGTAATAATTTTTTAATGATAAAGGTTATGGATTATTATACAAATAATAAAAGTATCAGGTAAAAGATTAGATAATAAAATAATCTGCTGGACAATATGAGACTGACATATATAACATCATTAGAATTGTTAAAATATAACTTAAAGAAATTTGCTGTTACTGTATATTAGATGTTCCAACATTCATACTTAAACTAAAATGAAAACACATTTTTAAGAAGAAAATGACCAAGTTAATATCACTTTGCAATTTCAGGAAATGAATATATCACTTGAACATCAGAACTGTCCTTCTATTGAATTAAAAACATTATTTTTCATGTAATTATTATAAGAAAAATTTGTAACTAGAGAAAATTAGAGCACCTAAAAATCATAAGTTGTCATTATTCATGATACGTTTATCTTAATAGAGATTTTATTTTATGTACTAACATTCTACCTCTGGCAGTGATTGCATTTAATTAGCTCTTTTTCCTAACATCTAGGGTCTGGAAGTATGTGAATATAGGTATTTACTTGCAATTTTCAGATAATGATTTTGCACTAGTAACATTTTAACTTTTAAATTTGTAAATGAGATTTTCTTTCTAGCCACAGTATTGCCCATATTCAATCTCCTTTAAGTATGCTTCTACATGTCACAGTGAAGATAGTCCTCTAGGAGGGCTTTTGGTTGGAGCTCACAATACAAATAAGCTTCAGGCAAAAAGAGCAGGTAACTGCTCTGTGTGATATGAGAAACAACTCGAGCATCCCAGGCAGTTCTAAATATTTGGATTGTAAAGATGTCACTTCAGGGGTTAAAAAAAAAAAAAAAGATAGGAACATTACCACCAAAAGCCTCTACTTAAATAATACAGGAAACTGGAACTACCTTGTTCTTTCACATCATCTAATTAATATTAAGTAGTTTATCAAATGCATCTTTACTATTTTCTGTGGAGACCTGAGTGGTGGGAAGCATCACGAATGTGCGTAAGGTGGAAGGCCTCTCAGGATGAAAGGAGTAACTTAGTTTTGATATGACTGATTGTAGTTGCTATAACAGAATTTCTCTTCAAGCAGCCTCCATATCACCTATGACCTAATCAACAAACACTCTTTATTCTTACTGTTAAACACATGTGCTGCTCTACACATCCTGGCACTCTGATCTATTCTCTGTCATGCCCACTCTCCTTGTTCTTGCCGAGTACACTGCACACTAATCATGAGTCAGTTGTGTCTATTCTCCAACTTGTTTTTTTTTCTTCAAGTTGTGTGTTATTTTAATTATGCAATTTAATTAAACTGAATTACTGAAATGTGACTGGGAAGGAGATGGTTTTTTGCCTATGAAAACATGAAAAAGCTTTGAAAACCCTTGTAAAGGCAATTTACTGAAAGCAATCAATAATATTGGGGGAAATGACTCACGTCTAAAATTCTATACTTGAATAACTTCATCATTATATTTAAGCAAAAAAATAAAAACTGAAGTATCAATAATGCTTTATGGGTATGATTCATCCAAAAAACATGAAACACAATTTAAATGTTTTTTCTTTCAATCAGTTTTTCTTAACTAAAATACTTAATTCTGAAGCTCCAGATAAGAGGATTTCTAAACTGTCCTCCATTCTTCTGAATCCTAGTCAGCATTTGATGTGTTCAATTAACTGTCGTCTTAAAAAAAAAAAAAAAAAAGATGAAAGTACACATGTAAATAAACATATAAAAAACTATAATCTTTAGGACTTCTTGCATCTGGTAAAACTTCCAGTCAAAGTGAAATACCTCATTCACTAAACAGCATACAACAGAAGCAATACATTGCCATGGGTATAACTGTTGGTTATTCTAAGAGTCCTGGCCTGGCATAACAGCATCCTCTGAATTTGTACCTGTTCCTGAGGGACTTTCATTTGATTGTACTCATCTCCCCTTTATTGGTACTTGCTGTGGTTACTGTTTCTTCACATATTTCAACATTCACAGCTTCACATTCAGGAATGAACTGAACTATGGGTATTTTGTTTAAAGACTTCAATCTGTAGATTAAGTTAGATGGGAAAGTTTATACTGAGGTAGTCTAGAACCCTTACAAATAACATGTTATGGTCTGCAGTACAGATTTTAATTCACATGTTCTGCATTTTAGATTATTCTTATTTTTCTTGGTTACTGCACATGACTAGGGCAAGAAGTAGAGTTGTGGATTATAAAAAATCTGTAAATCTGAATAAATTCAGTAAAAAGATGAAAAGAAGAACAGAAGGAAGGAGGAAAGGCAGGATGAGGGAAGGAGAGAGAGTGGGAGGAGGAAAAAAGAAGAAACCATGAATGTTAGAAGTTGGAGAAGAAACCAGAGTAATAAAAAGAGAAAATGAGGTTAGTACATGAGTAAAAATGTTAACCCCAATAAAGCTACATTAGAAGTAATGAAAATTAGCTCATTTTGCTAATGTGTATTTTTCAAAGAAGCCTGAGGTACTACCAAAAAGGAAAAAAATCACTGATGCACAAACACAGAGGCAGTGAGTGTTCTATGAAGGGGAGAAACTGTGGGCAAGAGATTCAACTTCTTAAATTCCTATCGGTGGCCAGTGTTGACAAGTAATAACTATTATGTGGATGTGAAGTGGGGAATAGAAAGGCAAACATCCAAAGAATCATGGCAAACCAATCTACCACAAAAATAAGGAAGGAAGGAAGGAAGGAAGGAAGGAAGGAAGGAAGGAAGGAAGGAAGGAAGGAAGGAAGGAGGAAGGAAGGAAGGAAGGAAGGAAGGAAGAAGGAAGGAAGGAAGGAAGGAAGGAAGGAAGGAGGGAAGGAAGGAAGGAAAGGAGAGAGGGAGAGAGGGAAGTGGGAGGGAGGGAGGGAGGGACGAGGGAGAGAGGGAGTGAGAAAGGAAGAAAGAAAGAAGTACTGTTGAAAAAAATGTAAGGAGATAATTAATTAAAAACATCTTTTAAGATATCAGAGAGGTACAATACTTCTTACAGTTGGCCCAGGAATGAGAGGAGGAATTTTACTTTAGGGTCCATATGAATGCTTGCTTCTGCTTCCCTTATCTCACTGAGTGGACTTCATAGTGAATGTGAAGGAGGCCAGTGTCGAATATATCAGATAATTAAAATAATAGGATATTTGATTACTTTAAGTACAGGAAAATTGAGAATTCTCTGATGCTTGTATCTCTGCCCAGGACAGTGAAGGGTTAACTGTCAGAGGAAAATGCATTATCCCTCTGTGTTCTCTAGTTTTTCTTAATTCAGTGTATTATTTGTAGCATGCAAATAACAATAGTGTCAAAAAGAACAGTTTTCAAGTTTTGCTATGAAAACACTCTACACCTTTCCATTTATGAAGGTATTATTGGTAGTGCCAGCAATTGTCCTGAAATTTTAAATGCTGACATGGGTTCAATTAAACATCAAGACAGAAACAAATATCACATGATAAAAACTTAAAAGGTACATTTGGGAAGCAGAATACTGTGATACTCTTCATTTTTATGTACTGAAGAAAAGAGAAATCTGCAAAGCAAACATATGCTCTAGCGCTAAAGGTGGCAAATTTTCTAGGCTATTATTTCCTAGCATTGTGCAATATGAATGAATTAACCAAAAAGAGAAATAAGAGGACTAAATAGGAGATGAAAGTAGATATTACCAAATAAGAACTCAGCTTTCTGCATTCTTTGTGCTCTTCTGGCTTTATTTTTATCTAAATAAGTACAATCTTACATCTGTATTTCAAAAATAAAATTAAATATATTTTAGAAACTAAATCGCATTGTCAAATTGGAATATATCAGCATATGCTCTGAACAATAACAAAACAAACTTACATTTTATGGCTTTTTTTGAGAACTTCATGATTCACAGATTTTGCATAGTTATTTCTTTTTATTATTAAATTGTAACTCTGGACCTAAAGGTAGCTGCTAGGAATGTTATTAACTGGGCTAACCAGATTACCTAATTTCAGAAATGCTGAAAGTCTTAATTCAATTCCAAAATTGGATTCACGGGATATTCCATAGTCTCTTTAAATGTCACGCATTTATATATACTGTCATTGCAGTATATATTGAAGTCTCTTTAGAAGAATCAAGTAATGTATTTTAATTCTTCCATCTGCTTATATGTTCTATAGTAAGGACTAATCTGTAATTTGCCCTTGTATTTCTATAGGAATTATGGGTACTAACTTAAATATCTAATTATGTTTAAATTAGATACAGACCTTAAGAAAATATGGAAGGTAAAATTCCCTAAGATGTTTTAACATTTCAAATACCTTTATGAGCAAATAAAATTCTGACAACTGAAGTCAGAATTTTTCACAACAAACTAATATCTAGGACTAGATGTGTTGAATTTGGGACCTTGAGAAACAAAGAGAAGCAGAAACCTGAAACCGGGAGTCATGCAAGGCCTGTCATTAGAGTGTCCAGACAGGCCCCTCTTTTTAGGTGCTGATCTGCGGTAAGGATCACTAAGACCCCAAAGTGCCTGCTTTCACCAAGGGATAGTAGAAGCTCTGTTTCTTCAGGTTGGGAATGATGCCGTACTTATAACCAAGATGTCTGTCTTCTGAAAACTCAGGCTGGTAAACAGGTGGTGCCACTGTATTCCCTAACATGATCTTGGGCAAGTTTCTTAACCTTTGTGACCAGCATCTCTTCATTCAAAATTTGTACTGAGATGTTATCTAACTCCCAGTGTGGTATGGGTATTAAAGGTGATTCCCTTAGGTGCCTAGCATCTTTCAGCATTTAGTGACTGTTTGCTATAATTACCCTTCTTTCTAAGGAAGAGGAAAATTTAAGTTCTCATTTACAAATGTAGAAGAACAACAAAAAGAACAAAATAATTCTTTAATGCACACTGATCAGGCATGTTAGACTCTATTTCTTTAATTGATTTTTACTTTTCAAAGTGCTTTTATACACATGATACACAATTTCATTGGCTCTTTGTATTTTAACACTAAGAAATAAATTGCACAACTCTAGTCTTATGTGCGGGCCAACAGGGAAAGATAATGAGGAAATTTTGGTCATCTCTGCTGCCTTAGAAGTAGGGGGAAGAGCATACAAAGTGGAAAACCAACCACAGAACAAGTTCTATTCCTCACATAGCACTCTTGTTCAACATCTACTCCTTAATAAAGTAGAAACATAATATTTTAAAATGTTTTTAAAGAAACACAGTTTTACCAGCACTAAACAATTTTGTATAGCAAAATTTAAATTATTTGAAATGTATAAGGGAGAAAATAGAATATATTTCATTATTTTAAAATAATTTTTCTGAATAGATGTGGGCAATTAGGAAATCTTTAAAAATGATGTATAGAGGATATTATCTGCAAAGTTTTATTTCTATTTGCCTTAACTAAATACCATAAGAGAATTTTATCTAACATCTTCTGAACTTTGAATAAGTTATTCTTAAATGAAAGAATGTTATTCCTTCATTTTCATAATGTCATTACAGTGTGACCCAAATTTAGAAAACAAGTTATTTTTAAAGATTGAAAGCTACTGCATACTATCACTAACCAGATTTATTCACATAAAAATTACACCCATAACTCCAGTTTTACACTTAATTTTATGAAAAGTGATTCAAACTCTTTTTATGTGGTAAATAATTACATTTAAAAACTATGGACCCATAATTCTAAGATTCTTGTGATTTTAAAAGATCTTTGTACTTTGCAATGTAAAGAGGAAAAGACAAACAAATACCTGCAATGAAAAGCAGAAAGCTATCAATGGCAAATACAGGAATAAATGCCATCACATGGACATAAAAAGAAAATATCAATTAATACTGCCTGGAAACAGAAAACCAAAGCCTAGAAAGGTAAAGTGGCCCGGACAGCGCAAGGTCACATGCCGGGATTGAATGGTCATCCCAGACCCAGAGACGATCCATTGAGATCACCTAGAAGGTGAGCGGTCACTATGCTGGGGCATTTTGAGCAATCTGCTGAGGCAGGACAAAAAGGTAATTCTTCTTTTGTATGTCTGTTCACCTAAAAGGCCCCTTTTATCTATTACAATAATCTGAAAATTTATCTACCCTTTAAGTCTCGTTTTAAAGAAGTCACTTTCTTTGCACTTGCATGTAACATTTAAAAATTATTGTTATGGCACTAATGCATCCTGCCCTAGATCTAATACTGAACATGCTATTTGTAGACTCATATTAGGCGTGATGTGGTTCAACTGTGAGTGATAAAAACCCAGATTAACAGTGGCTTAAATAAAAAAAAAAAAAAAAGACTTGGCTTCTCCCTATGTAAACGTGTGACTAGGCAGAAGGTGCCAATACATCAGGGTCCTCAGTTTCTACCTGTTGCCACTGTATGTCACCCTGATCTCATGGTCCAAGATGGCAGCATCTCAGCTCCTGGTAACAGGATGGTGGAAGGGATGAAGTGAGAAGAGGCACAATGGTGCTGTCTCTTAAAAAAGGTTCCCAGGAACCACCATGTGACACTTTTGCTTATATGCCTTTGGCCATTTATGAGTTACATGGCCACCCCAAGCGGAGTGGGCAGTTGAAAAATATAGCCTAAAAGATTATATTTTTATATAGAACATATAAAATCTCATACAGAATAATACTATATTTCAGATAAAACATGCTTAGCTAAGAACTATCTTGCTATGGAAACAGGCAAAAGGATGTTGGGAGACAGTTAAAAGTCCTGGCTATAACTCTTACTAAGTATTTATTAACAGAAGGTGAGTTTATCAATCATTTGCTAACATGTGACTAAAGATTCATAATATAATCCTCACAACAATCCTGAGTCCACTCTATTTTTGTTGCCACTGTATATATAAAGAAATTATATCTTAGAGTTGCTAAGTAACTGTTCAAAGTGATGGTGGACAGCTGAACCGAGAACCACTGATCTTGATCACCATATTGCTCCATCATAGAATATAACTGCTTATGTAAATGTGTTTTACTTGCATTAGATTTATTAGTAATGTGGCTTAGTTGGCTTCACACTATTTATTAATTCATTTAATAAATATTTATTGAGCAAATGAAAAATGTTCTAGGTCCTGGGGATACCAAAATAATTATAACAGCATATCTGTTCTTATTAGCAAGAGTTAATCATTGGGACTAGTGAGAATATAAATTGAGCCAACAGACAGTACCTGTACTCTCATTCAGCTTACCTAGTAAAATAATCTCCTATATAGTCTTTAATGATATGCTGTGAAAAGAGCTAAGCAAGAAAAGAACAAGCTACGAGGGCATATATTAGGAGAACTACATCTAGTCTGGGATGTAGAGTGAAGTTAGGGAAAGTTTTCTTGAGAAAGTGGTATTTAGAATAGCAGTTGGCAAGTGGGAAATACTCAATGACTATATTAAATGAGTGAGTAAATGAATCTGGAGCTCACTTCAGAAGACATTTTTTCCTAAGCCTAGGGAAATAGAAGGGGGTACACTTCAAAGGGTCCCCTGTGACTTGAAACACGTAGGGTAAATTCTTCACTCTTCCCACAGTACAAGGTTATGTGTTCCATTGTTCATTGAATGAAATCAAACAGCTCTGCTCCTCTCAAATGTCCACACAAGGAAGTAGAAATGTTCCACATAAGATCATTTAAAATTATCTTATTTTAAATAAGATAATTTACTCTAATAAGCTCCACATGGGCACAGAAAACTTGTCCATTGCCCAAATAGCTCTCCACAAAGAGAACCTGCTTGATAAATACTAGTTCATCTATGGCAGATTTGAAACTAAGAGAAACATTCTGAAAAAAATAGATAATGTACTCTTCATTCAACATTTATGTGCATTTTCCAAATCTGGGTTAATGCTCCTAAGAAAAGCAAAGTTAAGATCCATTGGCAATATTAAAATGTCTTATTTGCTTTTTGTTCTTCAAGATAATTATATTTCAGTTTAAGAGCTTCTTGAAAGCTGCCATTACGTAAAAATACCGACTTAGGTTGGGCTCCTCCTGAGACAGAAAAAAATCATATCCACTTCTGAAATTCAGCACTCTGTCTCTTAATAGCACTAATGATAGTAACAAATGAAGAAGGCCTGAGTTTAACATTTTTTTTTAAATCTGAGAAATAAAAATACAGACTATGTATTATGAACTCAGAGAAAAAATACTTCAAAGCTATTGAAGCATTAAATATATAATAGATGCAAGAAATCTGTGAGTCTGTTTGTGAAAAAAAGGAGACCTTTATCAATTTTTCAAGAACCGAAATCACAACAAATAAACCAATCTATACGAAGTACACCGATGTTAGACTGAAACTGCTACTATTTTAATTAAATATATCTATTCTGGGGAAAGTAGCAGAAGTTGCAGCAATAACATTAAAAACAAATTTACAGAGAAAATGTAACCGATGTATGAGACAGAAATAAAATGTCCTGATAAAGGTTTAACATAGACTGGACTTATTCAGAAGTTCAGAATTCAGTTCTTTTCTTCCTAAGGGTCCTGTACAATGGTGCTCCCAGGTAAGCTATTGCCTTATTAACTGCTATGATAGAAATGGAAATGGAAGAAAAAGAAACAATCACCACTATGGGAAGACATTCTATTTCAGAGTTTCCATCTCTTCCCTAAATATCTATTTCAACTCTAAATGGACACTGCCTAACCTCCCATTCCACTAGGTGTGGCCATGTGACTCGCAAATGACCAACGGCATGTAAGTTTCACACGGTAGTGATATCCATCAAACCCACTTCCACTCTACACAGAGCAGCAAACTCACTCTTCTAACCCATGCTGGACATTGTTATTAGAATTTTCTCCAAGTAAATCAAACATTAAAACCCAGAATAAATTTGTCATTTTCCATGTAGACTAACTCTTTTCCCTGATTTCTATATTTCTATTAATGGAACCAAAACCATGCTCAAGCTCAAAACCATAAGCATTTAATTTTTTCTCCCTCTCCTTTTCTAACACACAATTCAATCAGTTGTCAATGCTGTACCCTCAAGCCCTCTTATAATTTTAACTTTTATTTTTATTTCAATAGCTGCCAGTCTAATTCAGGTCCTCCTCTGGTCAGTTAGCTATAAATACATCCTAACTGGTATGCCTGCTCTGAGATTCACTTCTGCATTTGGCACAACACAGATTCAACAGCATTTTATAAAATGCCTTGTAAGTGCTAGGCATTGTGTTAAGTACTCATAAAACATGTCACTGACATGCCATTTTCATAAACTCTAATTCTGATTGTGTCAATACCTTGCTGAAATCCTTCGATAACCATAGTGTGCCACCTTCATCTAACACTGATGTATTTCATATTCTAGTATCTCTTACCTTTGCAGACTTTTATTCTCCTATTCCTTCTACATATACCCAACTTTTCAATAGAGCAAGACTAGTCCCTGACATATCTTGAGCTCCTTCCATCTCCCTATGATTTTCTTTATTCTCTTTTCTGTGGAATAACTTCCTAATGTCATCCTCAGAAATGGTGAAGACGCTAAATTAACCTTCGGTTGAATTTAATTACGCTGCTTTTAAAATGTATGTGGATTTTTGATGTTTTCATTATATTCAGGCTGCATAGAAAATCAGTATTTCTTCCTTAAAGATTCCCAAGGCTGGGCTGAGGACTTAACAATAAAACATTTAAAGCCTGTCATACAGGAATGTGGCTATTTTTACAATCCTTTTACAATTTAATTATGACTTAATTATTGAAGGCCTCATGTTACAGTCAAAAATCTTTAGAAAACAATTAAGCAAAAATATATTCAGTTTATGGAGGAATGGGGATTCCATTGAAGGAAGACACTGATAAATAGGCAGGTTAATAATGAAATGTCACTAAAGCAGCTGAAGTAGTTAGGTCTTGAATTTGCCATCCATTACTTTAAAATGCTTCACACTGATGTCTCATTTTTAAAAGCAATATATTCTTCTCCAGCATATTAATTTATTTAATTAAGTTGCTTTTAATAACGAAAGGCGCACTTCCACATCGAAGTTTGTCTCTCCTGCTAGACTGCAAGCTCCGTCAAGGTAGCGACTACTACTTTTTCTTTGGATCGCCAATGTAAAAATCCACTTGGCGTGACTGCTTATTTTGTAGTTCCCTGGGTTCCAACTCTAACATACTAATTATACAATTCTAAAAAGATGGAGACCATATTTAAAAAGCTCTCCAGGTAATTTTTATCTAGTGAAAATTGAGAACCACTGCCCCAGGGTAGAGATGAACCGCTTACTTATGGGCAAATATAAATTTTATAGGATACAGTAGTCACTTTATAAAACCTTACAACAATCTAAGACTCTCCATACCAACTACCAGTACCCACCCAACCCCACAACCCTTTAAAATGCAAAAGGAACTTCCAAGAGTTGTCAGTGAAAGAATAGTATAGAGGTTATAGATGGTGTAGAGCTAACCCCACACACAAGCTGCATGCGTTTAAACCTCAGCTGTGTAATTTACTGGTTTAGTGAAATTGGACAATTTATCTTTCTCTGCTTAGATTTCCCCATCTGAATAATGAGGATCAGAACAATACCAATTACATGGAATTATGGAATCAATACATGTAGAGCAGTTGAAACAGCACATACTGCTAGCTATTAGATTATTTCAAAGCTAATAGATAATATTGTAGATAATGAGACTCACTTATAACCTAAGTGAATATAGTAACTTTCACTAACTCTCCCAAATGGAAATGGTTTCAAATTAATTACTGTTTCTCTCAAGAAAATAAAACTTTCAGAATCAGTCCAGGTGGCTTGATACTCGGTCACATTTTCAACACAAGGAGGTTTTCACTGAGGCATTAGGGCAGAACAAATCCCTTCAGTGTCTGCAGTGGAAATAAGGGATTCCTTCAGCCTAATCCAAATAGTAATCCTACTAGTTCCCAGAAGATAAACATGAAAAGACAACTAAAGCTTTAGCTCAGACTCAACCCCATCCACCCTTGCATTTCTCACCTCTACGGACTCAGGACAGGCTGTCTGTAGACCCCCTCCACCCTTGCAGAAAGTACTGCCACAGTACCTATTAGGACAAACTGTTACATTGGAGGCAGTAACTGACTCCAATTCATAAGCAATATTTTTCCATAGGCAGATCTCATGAGCAGGTTTAATACCTTTGGTTAAAACTGGATTCACAGTCACAGGAATACTGAGGGGTGATTTTTCAATATAGGAGAAAAGTTAATGAGAAACTCTGAAAAATGATAGGAAATTAGGGTGCTATCTCCTTTAGTCCTAATGTCAGAAATTGGAATATATAGCCCAGAGGCCACCCAGATGGTCATGCGAAGAGAACTGAAGAGGGAACCATGAATGTAATTAAGGTAGATTGTAAAACCAGAGATTATAAACTTTGAATGTTTTTTTTTTTTCATGCCAATAGTGAATTGCTTTTTTCAATCAATTCAGATTAACTCCATTTCACTCCATGAATATCAAAAGCGCAAAAAATCACTCTGGTAATATTTATGAGACCATATGAAAATGAAGCACAATACAGAAGTTGGAAATGTTTTTTCTCATGGCCAAAATGTATAGCAAGCATAACGACAATCTCTTTTATACAGGGTGCTTTACTGAATTATCTACTGAGAGTTTAACAGACATTAAAGATTGTAGCAAATGAATTCTCTGTAACTTCACATTCTGTATTTTATGAATAACAGCAATAAGGTATAAAAGTTGCAAACTCTGGTGGTGCGATTATGACAACAAATTTATAAAAATGTGCAAGCTAAAAAACACTTAAATTTTAACATTTCAAGAACAAAATGTAAATGAGATATAAGATGATTATTTTGGTATTTAATATTCAGAGTTTAATTAGCAAACCTCCTGGAAAACACTTTAGAAATATTACCATGCCCATCTAATGTTGCTTATAAAAGTGGTTTGTGGTGATTACAAAAGCAAAATACGGGCTATTGTGATTTGCAAAAAATGTGATTATTCTGCTGCCCAGATGGGTTAGACATTCCCTATATTGTGGAAATATGTACCACATATGGCACCGATGGGATGGTGCTTAGATGGCACATCCAAATGTAAGTACATAACAGCTGAACATAGAAAGTGAACTGAGCTGTTTGGGCATTCTCAGTACCACTCAACACAGCAGAACATGTGAAAATAAACACTATCTCTTTCCCATCTATTTGGTTCAGTATTTTCCATTCTTCTATTAATAATAATCTGCATCTATACAACATTTTTTTTTATACAATGTGCTATGGAAATAGACTTAAATCAGGCATAATTCCTATGCTTAAGTTACAGTTTAGGAGGATAGAGAAAGGTAAATGGTGACTGTAAAGGTATATTAGCTGCTGTGTTTGAAATATATAGTATATATGGCAGAGTTAAATAAAAGGACACTGCAGTCACTTCTATCTTTGGAGAATAAAAATTCTAGAAACTCCTTTATAGGGAGAGGAATAGAGGAGCGGAATCTGAAGAAGATTGGTAGATGGTCAGCAGATGAACCATGAAGTGTATATCTCTAGGCATAGGCACAGCAACAGAAAGCAGCTAGATGAATTTGAGGAACAGCAAGAATCCAGGCCAATGAAGCCTTGGGTGCTAGAAATCAGAGAGGAAGCAGCTTAAAGGAGAGAAAAGAGATTCCAGATGTAGCTTCCTATATAATAGGGAACAATTGCTATATGGTTAACCACATACTCACAGAATCTGAAGTTAAGTTCCAAGACACATCCTTTAAAAGCAAATAAGCAAGCAACATGCACAATATTAGTTTAAATGTGGTAAATGATCAAATAATTAGAGACTAAATATATTACTTTTAGTACAGAGACATCAAGTCAGTTTTACTTAATGCTAAATGACTGTTCTTAAAAGTGAAAAGTAACATTTTTAAGTACACACACCTATATGTGAAAGTTCACTTATAACAAACAACTTAAACTTAAACAACTTAAAGGAAAATAATAATGTTCTACCCAGGATTACTTTTTTAAAAAAAGATAATTAGAAGCAGCAATATACTAATGCTTAGATATAAGTAGCTTTAGAGAGGTATTTAGTATGGATGGGAGTATATCTAAGAATGTAGGGGAAAAAGGCTAAGACATTTTCCACTTGAATGAAGTGGTAAAGATAGATTAGATTCTATACATACATATAGATACATATACATATTTAATTAAGGTTCTAAAACTAGAAATAACTTGAAAATGAAAAAAAATCTACTCATTAAATTTGGTGTTTTTCAAAACGTTTTTTGTATCTCAAGGAGCTCCAGGTGTCTATAAGTACCGAACACGTTTTCACATATATACAGGCTCTTGAATAGATGATTGCTCTATTTTTTGCACTATTTTCAATTCCACTTTGCAAAGTTTTAAAAATGAAACCCCTCCATAATTAAAACTTGTATTCCAGATATGTGAATTTGTAACATAATTTGCACTCATAATTATTTTGGGGGCCTACATTTTGTAAACTCTGATTTTGTTTAAAAAGCAAAAGTCAGATGGTCTTGCTTTCGGATATTTAAAACTTTTTAACAATGAAGAACCTAATAGTCATTTAGGAACATTAGCTGTTGAAAATACTCAAAATTCTATGACGAATAATGCTTACTTAGGAATTGCCGCTAAAACTGGAATGCACTTCTGACTAAGATAACATGGTTCTGCCTCCCTACACTTTAGAGATTTTGTGGGTCATACAGTCCTCCCATTTTTCCTCATTTGTCTTCACTGTTCTTTCCTTGCCTTCTACCCATGTAATTTTTACTACATGCAGTTTCAACAACAAAGTGTCCAGATTACCAAGCAAAAGTGTTTTTTTTTTTTAAATTTTATTTGTCTATTTTTTGCTGTAACTTAAATAATACAAATTTAGGCTTAAATTTCTATTTTTACAGCGTAGTCTAAGGAAGAGACATGTTATTACAGCATAGTCTAAGGAAGATCTGCAGTTGGTCTTTGGGGCAATCCAGAAGTTTCTATTTTTACCCAGTGACCCATATAATTCCTGTGCACATTAAAGTTTGAGCAATTAGTATTTCTTCCCCCCACAAATTCTGTGGCATGTAGAAAAGGAGCGTATTAAGATCGTATCTACATTTTCTATGCAAGTAATGAATTATTTAAAAGAGAAAGATCAAATCTATTTTTCTCAGTGATAAAATGCTAGCACTGAAACTAATGGTAAATTAACTTTCAAATTTTCAAAGGAAAATTATGGCTTTGCATAGGTATAACCATCAAGTAGATCATGATGTAATAATGTAACTGTGTAATACATAACATAATAGAGATTTCTCTCTTCTCATATTTCATATATTTTGCTAAACTAGTTTTTAATTTAATAAAGTTCCATTAAAATAAGTTATTTTAATGTAGTAAAATCTTATGATTCAGATAAAATGGTTAGGAGATGATATAAGACCAGGCCACAAAAGTTGTATTGTTATGTTTACCATGTTTACTTTTCTATATCCTAGATTCAGAGCATTTTGGAAGCAAGTACTGTCTTTTTTCTAGTAGAGCACAGAGGAGACAAATTTTATTCAGTACATGTTTGTCGAATGGATGAAAAAATAATTAGCTGGAAATATAATAAAATAAAATTACCTCAGAAATTAAAAAAATATATATTTTACTGCATGTAGCTCTAAAAGAAAAATGACAAAAAATAATTATGGTTAAAAATAAATAATAGTTATCCTGATTGACCTAAATCTGTTAGCGAGGCACCCACAAAGTTTAAATGTTTTTACATGCACATTTATTTATTTATTTATCTATCTATTTATTTATTTAATTTATTTTGTGGTGACGTTGGTTAATAAAATCCAATAAGTTTCAGCTTTTTATATTTTTATATGAAATAACCCAAGATATATTTCCATATTTGTGCAAAGTTGCTATTTCTGACATGTCGGTCAGAAAGAGAAACTGATATTTAAGGATGCTAATGAACTAGTAAGTTTTTAAGGTAGTAGTTACTTATTTGTTGAAAAAAATCTATGGGAGGAAATAAAGGTCAGGGAAACTTGAAGAAAAAATAAAAACAAGAGGTTTTGTTTAACTATATTTACTGCACTTATCTTTTAGATCCAGAAACAACTATAAATATTCTGGTATTGTCCATCATTACATGCTAAGTATGTAAATTTAAAATAGCAATTTCATTTTTTATTTCATCAAGACAAGGAATAAAATGAAATTGAACACTAGTACATTGTGTCATATACTCAAAAGATTAAGGGATACGTGCTCATTTTAAGTAAGTTTAAGTAAAGTACTCAAATGTACTAAAATTTGAAAGTAGAATACAAATAAAAAATTAAGTGACAAAAGAAATCAATAATGTCAACACAGAAAATGTGGTTTGACTAGACTTCTCAGAGCCTTTTAGATACAATGTTCCTTTAAGAAAAGGATAAACTTTTATTTTTAGAAAAACAACTTAGAAAGTAAGATGTTATTAAATAATAAAATAACAAAATATACACTCTGGACATAATCACATAGCATTTATTGAAAAATGAGGGTGAGTTTTCAGTTTTTTACTCATTATATGAAAGATATCTTCACATAATATAAAACCCTTTTTATTTACTTTTACTTTTTTCCCTAAGAGCTCATTATCATTTTCACACTAAAAGCAAAGTAATAGTAACAATAGAAAGCCTTTCCTTAAAAATAAAAAAAAAAAAAGTTATTCTACTTGAGTTGATACAGTTACATTTATCTACCTATAATCACTGGGGAAAAGACAACTTAAAGTTCATTCATACTTTGAAAGGTGTACTGAAACATAGTGTTAAGAAAGCAATAATTGGGACAATGCAAAGTGAAATATCAGGACATGAAAGTTCTATAAGGTGTTTCTCAGAGAAAACATTGAGAAAACATGTTATGTATGGTTTAGCGAAACATGCAGTCACATAATTTGCCAAACAGCAGTCTTAATGCAAACTAGTGACATCATCTCTTAATTGCTCCACAATTTCTGCTCTGAATTTTCATTTCTAAAGTTTTATCATAACTTCAATCCCACAAAAGCATTTCATAACAGTTACCTAAAGAAATGGTCTCTGGAATGATTTTTAGCAAATAGAATACAAGTACTTTCTATTGTTTTGTGTCTATTTGAAACTATGATTGGAAATTAATTAGTCTATCATCAAAATTATATTGATGTCCCATTTCCACTCTCTAGAATTCTTGTTGCACATGTGGCTATAGATTAGAAAAATCACGAGTAACTTAAGAAGCAATTTCTGCAAAATGCATGCAAATATAATACCTAAAACAGAACAAGTATATCAGGTAACGGAGCCATGTAGATCAAAGAAATATATATAAAATATGTAAAAATTCATTAAAAAACCTACAAAGGAGACATCTAAAGGAAATCTGCCCCTACTCCTAAAATATGAAAGTCATGTTATTTGGGCACAAATCAGCTTCCCTTCCCATTGATTGCATGTAAAGCAGATCCTATAAATTACACCTAATAACGTCATATTATAAATTCCCATCTTAAAGATTACCTTGACTCAAATATGTAGTAAACAAATAAAACAAATTAGCTACCTAAACAAATAAAAATTCTATTATAGCTTCCTATTCCAATGCAATAAGGCCAAGCTTTTTAGTATGCATAAATCCTAAAAGCACACTGAACTCACACACTAAATTTGAACACATTCCTCCAGCAACTTATACACAAATCATGATTTTCTTTATGATGTTCCCCAGATTCTCACGTAGCATCTTTGATCATGTCATTCCCTTGGCTTCTATTCTTTATTGAAAGCCACGCTCCAAGGCCTATCTCAAAAGCTATCTTCCACATGGAGCTTTCTCACAATAATTAATTAATTCTTCTTCTGACCTTATTATATCCTAGATTTTTCCCTCCTCTTTAGCACATATCAATGATTTGTTAGATGTTATTAATGTGCTCTCCATAACCCTAACAGAGGTATAAATTTTTCACAGAAAACTGTTTTCATCACCTTTTCTGTCCTTCTGCTATGTAGTTTACTGTCCTACTTCAGCTCATGACTCAAAAAGTGACTAATGAGTAAAATATGAGGTACTGTCCTTACTACTATCCATCTCATATTTGAGTAATTACTTAATACTACAGCATATCATTGTTTTCTTCTGTTTCTTTTTTTTTAATAGCTGGTTAATTATAATAAATGAGAGTATATAAATTGAAACACCCTTAGCTATTGAAATAAGTTGCTGAACACATTTGAGGTATTACCATAATCCAGTCTATATTTGATATTTGCATATGTGGAACCACTTCTCAGACAGAGAAGGAAAAGATGAAATCTCAATTTTTGTAAAGTGTCCAAAGTTGATGTTAAATGTTAACATAATGCTAATGAACATGGCATATGTGAAAACCTCCTTCTTTGTCATATACCTTAAAAGAGTAATATTTGTAACCCAAAAATTTAAAAATCTTTAACCCTTTGACCTGGAATGTGTATGTTTCCCACAGTTTCAGAGTTTATAGCCAATTTGAACCTTAACTAAATTATGCTTTCCTCTGTGACCATGAAGAAAAGTCACATTTGAGCTCTCACTGTTTTCTCTCTGAAATGACTCTGCTCATTCTTTAGCAGTAACCTTGTCCCATCCCATCTGTTACCTGAATCCATGGCCATCTGTCATTTTCTGCAGCTGTCCAGGCATTTATAAGTCCTTTCTTATTAAGACGTGCATAGTAGGGATACCATTTTTGGAGTCCAAAAAGAGCTCGGTGGGTAGAGGAAGCTGTGATTTGCTGATTTGATATGATTCCACCTTCAATTCCCAGTGGGCCTGAACATTCTGGGAACAAATTGGGAAAGCACATGTGAATATATCAAAAATAATTCATATTTGAATTGTGGCTGCTGGAATTGATGAGATATTTTTTAAATGATTTTAATTTGTACCACCATAACACATTAGCCCCATGTACTTTATACATTTGTTATTGATCACTACATAAATAAATAATTCTTGTTCTTCATAATACTCTCCTTTCTTTCTTTGGGTGCGGCACCTGAACAGATGCTTCCTTTCTACATTATGATTCTGCATTATGTATAATTATCCTTTGGCTGTTGATCATATCAACAAATGTAGACTGCCCTTAAAAGGGCTATCTCCTATTTCATATTCCCAGAAATTAGCATGCCTCATAAATCATAAGTTCTCAATAAATATCTGCTGATATATTATTTCTTTTCTAGCCTTTCTCTGAGTTTGTATCAAAATCATTTTCATACTCATTTAGTATTTCTCACTACTATAAATTTTTAAACTTAAATTTTGATAACCATTGTCAGTTATGCTTCTACATAAAAAGCAATGTGCAAATGTGTCAACATTTAAAAATATTATAATAACTTGTGATATATTATTGAAACTATGTAGACAAATTTTTATAAGGCATGGTGGTAACTCTCTGCCATTATATATAACAATATATATACACTCAGTAAATCAATATATTTTCCTAATAAAAATTTAAAATAATAAGATTAAAACATAAAATACTCAAATGATATGCTTTCAGTACCAAATGTGTTTAGATTATAAAATTAAAAATGAAGGTCACTCTACCTAAAAAATTATTACATAGACTTGACTTCTTAATTAGTTCATAAAATTTCACCAGAAAGTACATTTAAGTTCAGTTTCAAAAATTTATAATAAGTAATATTGTGAACAATAAAAAGTAATATGTAATTTTCTTAATTTCACTAACATTTCATACACTATACTCAACTTTTAGCCAAATTAGATTTGTATAATAAATAGTGTAATCCTATTATAAAATATACTACAATAATTTATCCGAATTCCTGAAAATATGAAAGGACCATTGTCATTATTAAATGCCACTCTATGCAAGTCATTAAAATCTATAAAATAAATTATTAAATGCCACTCTACACAAGTAATTAAAATCTATAAAATATGTTTGACACCAAGTGTATTTTATAGATTTTAATTACTATTGAAGTTCAACATTTGTCTGTAATTAAACGTTCACATCAGATTGAGCTTGAAAATATGAAAGAAAATACTCTGCAGCTGGATTATAATATTTTTAAGTTACAAAGATGTTTCCCATTGGTAACCATTTTTCTTTAAGCACAAACATTTTTCTTTTTTTTTATTCTATGCTCAGATAACAAGTAGCTCTAAGCACATTACTAACATTTCTCCAATTGCTTTAAAACCCTTAAAGACCTTTTACAATGAGGATGAAAATATGTGATAAGTAATCATCTCAATCAAACTTTATTAGTAAACTGACATTAATACAGCAAAAATTGCTTCTGTGACTAATGATTAATAAATCATTCACTTGATAAATTAAATTTAGATACTAAGATCTTTTCTGAAACATGTAATTAGAGCTCTTTAGCACTTTATGAAGGTATACTATATCACTTTGAAGTCATTAAATTAAGAAGCCTTTCATTTTTAGAATCACAGTATCAGGAGTGATAGACAAACTGATTTTCACATTCCAAAAAAGTCAACATTGACAACTCAAATGTTGAGCCTATGGATTCTTGCTTTGCTTTCTATTTTAAACAAGATCTCTACAGACTTCATACAAGCACTCAGACACTTTCATAATGACACTGGTTTTAAACAACTTCAGGAGGCTGACTTTTTAAAGAATATTGCCATGAAAGGAGTCTCAAGAATCCTTTTCCTTGATTTGTGCAATGTTTGGATGAAAAAAAATGCAGCAGTCAGGAAAGCCATTTATTGCAGGCTAGTCAATAATGGCAGAGCTAGAGAGCCAGCTTTGATGAATTAAACTTCATGACAGCCTTAGAAAGAATTCTATACCATTTAGTTCTATACTTCTAAAGACCTTATGCCGAACTGGACATCTTCACTGAATTTGTAACTATTCTAAGGAGTGATTAGACTTCAAACCTCACTATTTAGTAAGCCCCCTTCATCAGAAGTCTTAACCAATCAGCTTCCCCTATCTGCTAACATATCGGCAAACACATTGGCCGTGAAATGTTATCATCTGAGTCAAATACCAATCAGAGATTTAAAAAAATATTTGCATGTGTTTTTTTCATTCTGCCATAAGGCTCCCAATCTTTGCCAGTTCATCACTAGTCATTCATTCAAACAAAATATAATTCAAAAAATATATATTGACATGCTATATTTACATAGGGCTTCACAGTTTAATAAATATTTTCACATAAGCTATCTTATTGCTGTGATGTTAAATTTATAAATACTGTATTTATGTACTCAGTTCTTAATTCTACATTTA
Source organism: Eonycteris spelaea (assembly GCA_003508835.1). Taxonomy (NCBI): domain Eukaryota; kingdom Metazoa; phylum Chordata; class Mammalia; order Chiroptera; family Pteropodidae; genus Eonycteris; species Eonycteris spelaea. The sequence continues at coordinate 2,599,852 of PUFA01000167.1, forward strand.
AAAATGAACACCTACAACATTCACTTATAAACTATATATTGGCAATCGGTAAAGCCCACCAGAGGAAACATGATTTTGTGGGGATTTTTGAATTAAACATGGGTCAGTGACATCACCTTATATCCTTATTGGTTAGTGGCCCTCAATTTTTCTCATTTTAAAAATTGAGGTTGTGATTATACCTAATTCACCAGCTGTGAGGCAAATAGTAAGTAAAAAAGTGCTCTGCTTTGAAAACTATAAATTGTTAAAAAAAATAATGAGCTTGATTCTGTGAGGTTGCAGGCAGGTTTCTCTTTAGAGTTAAGGTGATCTGGCCTTTAGCTCCTGCGGAGCGGGCACTTGGTCTTTACATTGTTGATCTTAGATGCTCTTGGTGGCTTGTACACAGGAAGAGCTCAATAAATATGTGTTGAATATTGGTATTGGGGCTTTTTCTTCATAAACAGTAAACTAATAAGCAAATCCAAGTGTCATACTTTATTTCACAATAGAAAATTGTCATGACAGCACCTTTTCTTCACTAATCATTTGGACCACAATCAAATGGATGTCATCATAATAAGAGGTTCAAAATCCAATTTCCTTTGGCCTGTGTTATCCACTTCCACAATATCCTATTACATTCAAAAGTTATAAAAACTAATGGAGTTGAAATTCGGAATGCAAATGATTATACACCTAAGATTAAGTGATCTTAGCAGTAAACAATAAGATGCTTAAAAGAAAGATAATATGAAGCTATACATTGCTATCATTATCAATAAATGAGGGAAGAATATGAAATAATACTTGATGGAAAACTTAATATTAGATGAGCATTGTGAAGTTTGAAGAGTATCCACATGTATTTCCTCACATAGTCAAAATAATATTGTAAGAACAAAAGGTAATCATGCCTATTTCATAAATGAGAAAACTTGTAAGTAAGAAAGTTAAACCTGTAAAAGGTGAGTCTGAAATTTGAGCCAAATACTCTGCTTCACAAACAGAAAACATCAACTGATAAAGTAAAGAGTTCAGTAATTCTTCAAAGGTTGATTCCGGTTCTTTTACCTCTGCTGTTAATTTATATAAGAGCTGTGTACTTACACATACCAGGAAAGAGGACAGGAGAATTAACATGAAGGAAACATGCAGAATATTGCTAGTGGCATTCAGGATATTCAGAGTTTTCACAAATTGGGATACATTAAAAAAGCAGATGATAGTCCATGGTAGTTAGTCACTGAGGTATTATCAGGTCCCTTTAAAGGTGTTAAAAAATTAACCTGTTATAATTGGCTTATATACTGCTTATCTAATATGCATAGGCTAATTCAGTCCTAGATATTTTACTGACCCCTTCTTATGTGCCTATCTAGTCATCAATTCATCTATCCACTCAGCCTCCAATCATTTAACTCAGTTTTTTGAAAACATATGTAGTAAAGACCTACTATTTATCAGACACTTTTCTAAGCAGTGGAGATACAAGAATGAACAAGGCAGAAAAGGTCTCAGCTCTTAGAGTTCATATTCTAGTGGGGGAACAAACTACAACCAAATAAATAAGGAAATAGCATAAAATGGTAAGTGCAGAATAAAAGATGGGTGAACCAGGGAGGGTGTGTCAGGTGAACAGAGATGACTTTTCTGAGAGGTGACACTAAATCTGATCTCTGAGTGAGGGGGAGGAGTTGGCTACTATGTCAAGTTTACTGTGCTAGTTTCCTCAAGGAGCTTTCGGTCCAGAGGGACAGACACACACAGAAGCAAAAAACATTGTAATATAATACGTGATGGAGGGTGCACAGGATTCAATGGGAGAATGGAAGAAGGAATCATAATCCAGCCTTAGGTTCAGGGAAAGATTTCCTAGAAGAGTAGGAGTTAGTATAGTGAGGAAGAAAGGGAGGGTAGACACAAAGACAGGAAACAGTCTGGTATAATTAGGGAAGTAGAGGCAGGTCAGTGTTAACAGAGCAAAATGGATTGGTAGAATGATGGTGAAAATAGGGTGAAGAAGTGGAGAGATGTAGATCATTTTACCGAACAACTTGCTGAGAGAACATAATTCAATCAGTGAAGAGAGTTTCTGAAGGATTCTAACTATGGTTACATTTTCATTAATAAAGATCATTTCTGCTATACTACAAAACGTTCCCTAAAGAAGGGACAAAACTATTGCCAAATAGCTAGCTATCAGAATTGTCCGGGTGAAAAATGATGCAGATCCAAAAGATGGATGGAAAAGAAGGTTCAAGATTCATTTAGAAGGTTTTTGCAGAACTAGTAATAATTAGATGTTGAGTAGAGAAGACAGAGTATCTTCAAAAGGTGATGGCATAGGTAGTGCTCCCTTTAATTGGGATCGGCCATGTCTCACAAATAACACCACTGAATTTAATTTTTCCCTTAAAATTTTATCAAAAATTATTCTTGCTGCTGGATTAAATTTGGGAGGAGCTGTTTTTGTCCCACCTGCTATTGCCATGCAGAACCTAGTGGGCTAGTCACATCAATCAGGCTGCAGGGACAGGATTGAAAAGAGAAAACCTGCTTCTATGCACCAGCTGTATCCAGAACTTCCCCACCCCACAATTCATCCATGTGTATTATGTGTGTCCATCTGCTGTCCCACAAAACGACAAGCCCCTTACATGCCTCAGAGTACCTAGGAGCAAGCCTCAATTTTAGCACACACTTAATAAATACTTGTAGAAGAAATGAACTTTGAAATAGTAAATAAACAGTAAAAATTACAGCTAACATTGTGATATCCTGTTCGTGTAATTCATTTTTAAGTTAAAAAATCATTTCTCCTATTCTCTCAAATGTACACTGATATAGAGACCTTCAGAAATTGTTCCTATGCTGAGTGAAGAGGAGAAGCAAGCACTTCTTTAGTAATGGACAACATAAACTAAAAGCTGAGTGGGTTACTTCTCTTCCAACCAGCTGCCACTTAGACATCAGGTACTTCTGAAACTGCCCACTTTTACCCCTAGAGTGGGTTCCATAGCAATTCAATCAGTGCCGAATAGAGCAGTAGAATACGGTAGTCAGTCTCTGATCTTTAGATCTGTGTCTATGCATCTTTGGTATTGTGCTTGCTTTTGTCAGGTTTAACAATAATCCTATATTAATGAGTCCAATCAACATCGATTACCAGAGGCTTTTAGGCATCATTTGCATAGTCAGTTAAAACAATTGCTTTGCCTGAATTGTCTGAGTGCCCTGGAAATGCCTTCTGACATGAGGCCCTGCTGTTCAGACTAGCTGAGCAAGAGTGATGTCACCTGGCAGGCTGAGCAAGAGCAGCTGCGCCAGCTGGGGCCAAGCCTCCTGTGCCCTCCCAAGAGCCTGTCTCCACTTTTGCCAAACCCTGTGAATAAAATAGCTTCAAAGTGAAGTCCTTCTCACTCTACAAACGCATTCTCTGGAGTGTAGCAGAGAATGGCGTCTGCATTTTATTGATCTTGCAGCTGACAAGTAAGCAGAGCCACAAGATGTCTCACGTTTTGATCCTGAATGTACTGATTAAGCCTTTCAAATAAGTGAGATGCATGGCTGAATCTGTAACAGGAATGTACTGCTTTCATTTGCTCTATCTCAATATCCAGAATCTTCAGAATGAAAGGGTTTCAAATTAAAGCCATGTAAGAAACAAATCTCCTTTAAACATCTCCAGTCTTCTCTTTCTCTGAGCATCTCATCTTCCTACCAGAATGTGAGTCCTCTGCTGTGTTTAGCACAGTACGATAATTATGCTGAACACAAGCGGTGGGGAGTGGATTACGATGATCTCCAGTACTGCAGAAATTAATGCTGATTCAAGCATAAACTTCCCTCTATGCCACTTGAACCACAGCCTTTCCTTTATTCCTAGTGTTTGTTTTATGTTCGGGTTTTCTTGAGACCAGCTTCTAAATTGGTGAGGGTGAGATCAAGGCCACTATTCCTCTCATTGTGACCTAGAAGCCACAAAGATTTTTTCTCTTGTCACCTAAGCTCCCAGATATTTGCTAGTTTCTCTTAGGCTATCCTTTTCTTGTGCTGGGGAATGGTGTCAGAGGAATTAGGACAAAGAAGTGAATGAAGACAGGAAGTGTAAGAAAGGCTGATCTCAGGTATAGGGCTTAGATGTACTCATTTGGCTATGGGGATAGGAAGTTGGCAGAGGAGCTCCTTGGACACAGTGTGAGAGGCAAAGGTGGACACGCATCACACAGCCCTTCCTTCACTCACTCATTCACAATTTCCCACGGAGCAACAACCCCCAGGGTGTTAGCCCCCTGTCATGGTGCTGGGACTAATTACCTTAAAAGGACTTGGAGTAAAAATCTCATTTGATGATTGTTTCTCTCTGCACTTAGAGACTGCTTCTTTGTTTGCAAGCATAAACTTCACATATGGCCACAGTAACTTTCCTTAGGGAAACTAGTAATTGCAAAATCATCAAAATAGTTTTCAAAACTTAGTTAAGCTTATTTGGATTGCAATGAAACACATGTGTACCTTAAGGAAAAGGCAATTTATTTGCTTCAGATGGACTGCTTAGCCTAGAAAAATGCAAATTTTCTTCACAATCTTGAAGACCGATTCTGTGATATGTGGCCACTAAAATTTTTTCCCCATTTTATTAGAAACTGTATTCTATTATTTTCCATATTAGAAAGCTCAGAGGCATCTAGGATAAATGATGAAAAAACAACTACTTGTGCATATTTTTTTTCTTAGATGATAGACTTCCTAAAGGTAGAAACCATGCCTTTTGCATTTATGTATGTTCCCAAAGCACTTAACACAGTGCCTTACAAATTGTCGATTCCCAATATTACGGACTAAAGTAAACTAAAATAAATCACTGCTTTTTTGGAATTACTTTTCTTCCTTTGTTGAAACTAAATTAATCTTCAAGATGTAGATATGATTGCCCTAAAGATTCAACATATTGGGTAGGTGTTAAAATAATAAATACTTTCTTGGTATGCTGGAATGCTTAAAATATAAAGAATTAGCTCTTTGAAGGTAGGGGAAATATTATGTTTAGCATAAAAATCAGCATTCATAAAATTACAAATTCAATTATTAGCCATCTAGCTGTTAGCTTGTAAAATGCTGTTATGCATTTCTTCACATCGCATTATCTCAAGTCAGTTATGATATATTATCAGTTTAAATTAATTTTTTAAATTTGAGAAAAAATTAAACCCATGAATAAGCTAAATTGTAATAGAAAATTATCCATTAATATTTCCCAAAGCTAACTTTTTAGCATATTGATCCAGAATGACAGTGTTGGTGTTATTTAAATAGTGGCACCTTTGTACTCTAGTATTCAGAGGCCAAAATTCTCATTGAGTTAATTAACAAAAGTAAACAAAATCTAATAAAATTATCATACTACCACAGTAAACAGTGTTCCTGTAGAACAAAAGAAGGGTGGGTTTTAATTAACTAAAGATACACTCTTTCAAAAGAGAAAAGCATTTGGGCTTTTCAAGTGCTTGAAAGCACTTTTTGCAGCTAGTCAAGATTTCAGTGACTTGTATTAGGCTTCCACATGAACTGCACAATATATCTTCTACCAACTATAAAGATAACAACATGGTTTGACGAAACATTTGTCTGCAGAGTCAAAAGCCTGCAATTTAAAAACTGCAGATATATTCTTGCCTCCACAAAGGATAGAGCTAAAAGGGATATCATGCCACATAAATGTTAAAGGTGAGATTCAGTTGCCTTAAGAAACATGAGTCGAATACCAAATGTAAATATGCAAACACTGCTACGTAGAAGACACGTTTCCACACTTATAAGTTATTTACATCTTTTAAGTTTTCTTGGTGAATGCATACCAGGACAAGTACCTCAAGGCGCTGCTTTTGATATTTTGTTTTATGCAATATTATTAGCATGTCAAGTACTGATTTTACTTGAGAGATAAATCATAGTCCCAAATCCAATTATTAGCTATGTAGCCTTTTTTTTTCTTTTTTGTACAATGCAGTTATATTTTTCTTCACACAAGATATTTCTCAGGTCAAGTACGAAGACTCAGTGTTCCAGAGGTCAAAAGAAATCCGAGAAATTAAGCAGGAAGCTACTGCAGATGGCAGGGTATGAAATGAACCTTCTTTAATGCTAGCACACTTTGCAAAGTCAGTGAAAAGAAGGTCGAAGAGCAAAATGGAACCTGGAAATGCAGAGTAGATGATTTGTTTACTTGATTTCTCGAGATATCTAAATTAGACATTTACTCCTAAAAATATAAGGAAATATTTGTCATATAAATAGGTAATACCCCTAAAGTTATAGAAATATCAAACATGGAGAAGCGAACTAAAAAATCTTGCAAGTAAATTTTTAGTCTGCCCTCTAATGGAGCAACCTCAGCTCTATTTTTTTTCTCCTTCATATTGTGTGTGTGTGTGGATATATATATATATATATATATATATATATATATGAATAAGCTAAATTGTAATAGAAATATATCTCACACACACACATACATATATATAATATCATATTATATTATATATTATACATAATTTAATATATATTACATATATTATATAATATAATTTAATATATATATATATGATATTATTTAATATACATTATATATAACATGTAATAATATATAATTAAATATATTATATATAGCATATAATAATATAATATATAATTTAATATGTATTATATATAACATATAATAATATGCAATATACATTAAATAATATTATATAATATATAATATATATTGTTATATATATATAATATATATATGGCCAGAATTTCCAGTATAGAGCTGAGATAGAACATGAATTCTTAATAATAATGCATTTACTAATCAAACATTCCTAGAGAAAAAAGTATCACAAAGTCTTTGTATATAGTATTTGTAATGGCTTTGATAGCCCTGAAAGGGACAATTCAATATGAAATTTGAAACAAAACAAATGTAAAGCTACTAAAACAAAGGGTGCTTTCTAAATTTTATAGAAAGAACATTCTAGGAGAATTTAACAGAGTAACAATTTTATTATAACCCTGTAGAAGCTAAGCCAGCTTTTCATACATTATCCCTTACTCATATAAGAGATTCATACTAGGTGTGTTTTATAACATACTGAATATACGTCAGCCTATTAAAATAGAAAATTTAACTTTTGCTTGTTTTCAAATTTATTATCTGTAATGATAAACTAGACCCTGATATTATGTGTGTTCAAGTTAAATGCTCATTTTTGTTGGACAATATTTGTAGAAAAAAACAACTTTTAAAGTTTGTGTCAGAGCTACTTAATAAAACATATACATTTCAAAGAAGAAAAGGCATTTAAAACTCTTAAATCTGGATTGAAATCTTTAGCTGCTAAAATCTTTAGCTATGTTCAACAAAATATCAACAATGAAATAAGTTGCTATTTTCTGGTCTGTTTCAACAGAATGGATTATTGTTATATAGTTTGGCCTAATGATTACATAATGATATTAATAATTATAAATAAATGTGTTCTTATAAACTTATATTAAAAATATCTGACAAATATAAAATTTTAAACTACAAATAATCCTATGACTGCCCATTCAGAAGGTATAAATTTTGAAAAAAAAAGTAAAAACAAATTTCATGCTTTTTCTTAAGCTTTTAATTAAAAGAGAATTTAATGTTTCTCTCTCATTTTGGCATTACATAAGCCTAGGTTCTCCAGAAGCTTCCATGTTACCATTTTACTCATGTTAAATAGCTCAGCATCCTAGTACTACATTTATAAAATCAACTAGGAATCAGGTAAGAGTCATCAAATCAGAAACATATAATAATCATAGTCATTAACCCAAAATAGAGAGGGAAGAATTGCTATCATTTCTAAAAATTCCTGTACAAATAAGGAGAATAGTACTTGCTTTCTTGGAATCCTTCACTTTGGTAAAAGCTTCAAAAAATAGTAAAAGCAGTTAATTTTTAACTTAATAGCCATAAGGATATAGCAGGATATAGCTATTATTTCTAATAACAGGAATAATAAATTATGCAAAAATGAATAGTAATAATCAGGGATATAAACTTTACCTTGCATTAGTAAGAAAATACTTCATTAGTTTAACATTTTTCTTCAATCATCCAACTCCTCTTTAACTACAAAAAAGAGGTATGATTGTGTAAACTGTAAATTGCTCAGACAGAGAGTTATGACAATATATCCTTGGTGCCTTAGTACTTTCAATAGTTATCTAATCAACTTGACCAAAATTGCAAAATCATAAAGAAAACAAATACTTATTTCATTAATAAATATAAAGGCCCACAGTTTTCAGAAGAGTATACATTACAAATATAAGTAATATATTTGGGAAATAGTTAAGGTAGCAATAATGTACATATTAGTGACTTCTGAGGTATGTAAAATGACTTACTGAATATTGTCAAATTTTCTATTATATCAGTTCATAAGACTGTTTTCATTGCAATTTTGAGTAAGGGTATGAAGAAAAATGCAGTACCAGACATCTATTTTAAAAAAAATGTATGTATAGGTGGTGCCAATGTACAGCAAAGTATAAAAGCTGTGAGTCAATTATCTGTTTACAGGGAAAATAACATCCACCTTCGTTTTTTTTCTCTTCAGTTAGAAACAATATATGGTAAGCACATAGCAAACTATATGGTAATCAATATGCCCTTAGTGAATGAAAGCTCTTATGTTGTTGTTATTTTATTTTTATAAGGCAAAACTTAGAGTTAAAAATCATAAATAGGAAAAATGACTTCCATCGTGACTACTTGGAGATCCAAGGTTTATACATATGTTCACCCAGGTTTTACATGCAGTTGTTTCTTACTCAGGAAAAAAAAAAAAAAAAAAAGGAGTGGAACATTGATTTCCATTATCCATGAAAAACGTTCTTTAATAAAAATTAAAACACATACATAAGCACAAATTTTAATCATGAAGTTATTCAAAATGTCATGTCACTTGGCATCTCCTTAATATAATATTTATCTTCAGACTTTTCTGTCACCAAAGCATTCAAATTGTCATATAAATCTCTGCCTGGGGGAAATATAAAGTATAGCTTCTTGTAATGAATGAAAACTAAATGATTCCCTACAGTATATTGCCAGACTCAGGGAAATAAAAACTACTAATTAAATAATCCCTTTTTAAAGTACATCTGTGTCTGACAGGCACTTTTCTTCACTGTGGTACAAAATGGGGGACTCCTATGGAAAAGTCTCATATTAATGCTTAGATAAACCAGATTACAACTCTGAAAAGTTCCTTTATAATAAAGTTTTTCTACCACTTTAATATCCGAGTAACCCTATCTTTAGGTTAGATGGAGATGAAGTTTTAGCTGAAGGCAATTTTGTTGCAATAATCAAATAAATCTCATTTCCTCAAGTCTATAACTGAGAGTAAAGTAACAAACCATTTTTCCCCAAATTGAATAATACCTGGTTCCCATATCTTCAGCATAACTTTTTGTTTCATCATGACTTATTTTTCCAACGAATGTGAGAATGTTAATATTAATTTTTTTCATATTTTCAAGAACATAAAGAAGATGCATGGGAAGAAAAATCATGAAATGCCACTTATCACCTAGCCAACACTTTTACTGATCTGATTTTGAGATATAAGAAAACTGCATAAGTACTGGTTTCTTATGAAGTGTCATAAGTTTAAGACAGTTTAAGAAGAAAATCCTGTGTTCCGAAGGAATGAATCTCTCTTTCCTCTCACAGACATTCCTGAAGAATAAAAATAAAGCTTGCATGTATTTATTTCAGAAAAAAACATCAGGTATTTCAGCCTCAAAATAACTGCATAAAATAATTTCATTCCCAATTTTAATTGAGGCAACTGAGACTCAGAGAAGTTAAGTAAATCCCTTAAAGTCACAGAGCTAGGATTTGGCCTCGGGTATATTTATTACCAAAACATCTTGATAAACATTGTGGTATGATGTGCTGGGGACATTCTGTTTGTTGCATACGCCTTAAGCAGTGTAGAGAAGTGGAAAAAAAAAATAACAAGGGTACTTGGCTACCACTTTCATAAAGATACAAAGTAGTGACCTATAACTGATGTGTCATCACTATCCTTGTTTCTGACACGGTTTGTAGCTTGAAGGTTCAACAGACTGTCATTCATTCAACATTTAACAAATATTTGTTGAACCTCTTTGTGAAAGGCAGAAGCATAACATTTCACGCCATAGACTTTTAAGATTCAAAGTGATTATACAGCTGGAGGTAGCTTATTAGAAACTAACCTAAAGTTAGCATCATTTTATAACTACAGATCATAGAAAAGGATGATGGCAAACTTCTTACCTCAAGGATTTCTACAGCTTTAATTTTCCTCTCTCACTGTTTATTTTCTCTCTACAATATAAGAACTTTTCATATGCTCATTATAAAAAGTGCCAATTATGGCATAGGGCATTTTTCTCTGTTTAACAAAATACTTCAGGATAAATTGTGGAAGCAATTGTTTTCAATGTCAACATATTCAAACATGAAATTCCCATCTGGGTATATCATTTTAGTCTAAGTTAGGATCTAAAGATTAAAATTTAAATATAATTTTTAAGCATTTTTATCCTTAATTTACCAAGAATTTTGTCCTAACCCAGGATTATTTTTATAGCTGCTATTCACTTTTGTTTTCAATAATTTTGTATTTTAGGTGCATGATAATCCTTAGAATAAATAAGCAAGCACCAATTAAACATTCATGTGCATGTAAACTTGAATTTCCTAGTATATTTCTCTCCTCTATCATATTCACTTTAATGTAGATTCAAAATTCATTATATGTGCTAACAGATTGAAAAGTAAACATGAGGAAAAGAAATAAATTGATTATGTTTACTCCACATACCTTACAATCATTTTAAAGTTCAGTTTAACTCCCATTTCTCATAAGCATGACTCATTAATGATATGAGTTATTAACTGAAACATGATTTTTGCAAATGTTAACTGCTATTAATACTCTCTGGTTAAGATGCAACAGTAAAAAAAAAAAAAAATCATTTCAACCGGTAATTAAAGCAGTCTTGTAGACAATTTACTTGGCTAGCCAACTCCTGTAATTTCAAAACTGTATACACTGATGTGTTCTTGAGAGTAGAAAGACTATGACTAGAATGTAAAGCAGTCACTCTTTTAAAAAGTGAGTGTAAGACAAACCCTATAAAATGTTTCTGATATTTTTATTTTAAAAAATTCAGTTTAAATTTGAGTTAAATGTGCCTAGTGACCTTGTGCATTATATTTAAATACATGATAATCTACTTTCCATTTTTATGTTAACCAAATTGATAAAGGCTCATATCTTTCCCCCTCTCTCAAAAATTCTTACTAATCTCAAAGCAATCTTAAACACTTAGTTGCCTGGGTTTCTCAAATGTCCAATTTATCCATGCAGGGATTTTAGGTATTATAGAAATGAAGGAGAAAAAAATACATCGAAGAGAATGTCTACTATTGAAAAACTTTAGATCTGAAGTGGGATTTGGCCAACTAGACACACAGAAGATAGACTCTAGAAAGAATAAAGTAAAAATAAATAAATATCATAAACATAGCCTTTGGTAGTGTGCTACATGTGCTGGATTTAAATGGATTCCATTTCAGAAGAAAAAAATTAAAATATTAATTTTGTGTTTTCCAAGTGTCTACATATATGTATGTATATGTATATATATATTTTATAATCAGAAAAAAAATGTTTAAGAAAACATTAAAGGGTCATTCAAACAAGTAGAATATCAACATTTTCTAAGCGGACTATTAGCCATGCTATCTATTACCTGTTGCTAAGTGGCATAGAGACACTAGAAACTACATGATAGATAATTGTGCCTAGAAAAACATAATTGAACTATTTTCTAATTATGGTAGAGGTGTGTGTGTATGCACACATGTGTGTGGAGGGGGGAAGAGGGGCACGTACACTGGCTTCTACAGATGTGGCCTGACGTAAATAATGGTAAAGTATTCACATTCACTATGGGAACTACAATTGACAACCTGAATTTATGCATCATTTGCTTTAGTTTTAATCTACATTTTTATTCCTATGGATTTAAAAATAATTACTTGGATGCCTTAGGCTGGATGTAAATGCCTGCTGGCAGTGCATTTGGTAATGGTCATGTCATCTAAATTTCTGTGTTATTTATTATTAATAAACTTCAGTGAGACCAAAGATCCCATTATTGTAAACCATAATGTACATTATGGTATGTACTACTAACATATCAATGACTTTAAGATGAATCCCAATCTCAGAAACATACATATGTTTAAATAAAAACCATGTATTTTAAAATAGAGGAAATGAAGAAACATAATTCATGTTTATTTTTCTTTTAAGGGCATTCTTTTCCATTTTTAAAAAATAATTCCTTATTCCCATATTCCTGATATTACCAAATGCACTACAAGTAGGTGATCCTACAATTGATAGTTAAACCAGAACTACAAAACTCTTTCCAAGTCTTCTTAGAAATGAAAATTTGAAGGCTTATCACCATCCTGGAAAAATGAAATAATTTTTTTCTGTTATTTTGGCTTACCCATTTCATTGGACTAAATTTTATATATTACTTGGTAATATTGTCAGGCAACAGTACCACTACCCAGAATGAATATATATGTACTTTTTATGACTAGACCAAACACCAGTTAATAGTTCTGTGCGGACTTCTAGTGTTCTGCATAATGAATAAACTCACCTAAGCTTCTGTGATAAAATCCACCTGACTACTCAAAAGGTTAAATGTGTATGAAAAGCTGGCATTTTGCTATGCTAGGGGAAAAAGAGTTGAGAGATACTAAATGAATTGTTCAATTTAGGTACAATTATAAGCTGATTACTTTTTTTGTGTTATAAGTAACCTTTTCATTCTACAATCCATAGCACTACTTATTATTCATTAAAAGAAGCCACTCAAGTAAAATATTGTTATAATTTAAAAATATTAAATAAATTGAAATTCATCATTCATTCAAAGAAGAAAACAGACTAAAAACATAGGGAAAGGCAAAAAGTCTATGAAAGGCCATGTAACCTCAAAACATAAATAAGAGAGAATAAGAAACAAGACAGAAGCCCATGTAGGACACAAGCCTTCTTCAAAGTTGTGGTTCACATGTAATCTTGAAAACAGCCCTTGTAATGAAGTAAATTGAGTGGTTCTATTTTTTCTTTAATCAAAAAAGCCAGAAAAAGTACAACAGAGCAGTATTTCAAATGTCTTAATATCAATAACTATAGTTGTCTCAGCATCTGGCATAATGCTATCATCACAATCATATTGCAAAAAAACCAAAAAACAAACAAAAAAAACTAGGTTGTTTAAATCAGACAGAGAAAGATAAACACTATATGATTTTACTTCTATGTGGAATCTGGGGAATAAAAAGAACACACTAATCAAAAACAGACTCACAAATATAGTGGACGATTTGGTGATAGAAGAGGGGAGGGGGTATTGGGGCGCTGGGAGAATGGGGTGAAGGCTTAAAGAAGTACAAATTAGCAGCTGATGAATGGTCACGGGGATGGGGGATGGGGAGCATGGCATGGGGAATGCAGTTAGCATTAATATGCTGGATAGGTGGAGGGAGGAAGCAATTGGGGGATCATTTTATGAACTGTATAGATGCCTAACCAATGTCCTGTACACTTGAAACTAATTAAAATAAATACATTTTTAAAAAGAAACATACAAGGGCATGTATAGTAGTTAAGAGGACAGGCTCCAGGGTCGAACCACCTGAGTGTGCATCCAGGCTTTAGCGTTTACTAGCTATGTGACCTTGGGCTAATAATTCTCTGTGCTTTTTTGTTGTACCTGCCTCTTAAGGTTCTTGGAAAGAGTAAATGAGAGAAAATGAAAAAAAAAAAATCTAGGCTGTTAGATGACCATCATTTACACTTTTTTGCTCCAGTCTGACACCCAGAGTGCAAACTTCTCCTCTCTTAAAGAAAGAAAGCCAAGTAAATGATATAATTGTACCAGTCCGGGAAGTATACACTGCTTAAAATAACTGTAGGTACAAATATATTCTGACATAAGATCTAAATTCAAAGAACAGACTAAATTATGTGTTTAGTGACAATCAGTGGTCTTGATGCTCTGAAACTGATGTGAACATCAACCAAAAATATCACTAATTTAACAGATTGGCTTTTTTTTTTTTTTTAATGTAATGAGTAATCTACATTTATTTTGTATTGATGCTATGATTCTGGATGACTGACACTTTTTGGTTAACTCATACACTAACTGCATTCTTCTAAAGTGACTGCATATATGGCACTGAAACCCAAATAAGTAAATTAATTATAAATTTCTACATAGATAATAACTGGTTTTAAGAAAACTGAAAAGGACCTGGTCAAAGGCAGACTGAATGTAGCCTCTTGACAGGCAGGATATTCTTCAGTTTATCTCATTTTCTTGCCTTTTAAATACAGGTTATTGTCCATAGGTGGCTTAGAATCTACCAGCTCACTATAGGATCACGAACTTTCTAAACTGTACTATTGTTGAGAAGCAGCAATGGGTTCAAAATAAACTCAATCCTGCTAATAAAACTTCTGTAAACACATAACAAAAATGTGACTTAAGAGTATCATCTGCTATTTTACTTATTATTTATTTTTTATTTATTTAAATATAATAAATGAAGCTAGAGAACAATGTTCAGCAGGAATGGACACTTAATGAAATGGCTCATTCATACCTTTAATTTCCAAAAACTTCATCCATCTTAGACAGAAGGAAAAATACCTTTTTAAACCAATAAGCCATTAACTCAAGGTTCTGAACCTTTTCTACACTAGTGGATACTTTTGTCACTCTACTGAAGCCTAGAGGCTCTTTTCAGAATAGTGTTCTTTACAGAAAAACAATGCAAAATATCTAAAAATATGTGATATATGTAGTAATATACGTGATATTTAACACATTAAATGACAAAAATAGTGACAAGTCTGTAGTTTGTATTAGTGAAAAATATAAATTATATTTTCAGACGTGTAACAAGTATAATGTGGTATGAGAATATTGGTGATTTATATTAATGACAAAATCATTGGTACTGCTAGTACTATGATTCATTATTGCCTACAATTGTAATTGATGGAAAGTCTAATCTCAGGTAGCCATGAGTAAAAATAAACATGTGATTTTTGTTTTTTCATCAAAAGATACAGGCTTCCTGAATTCTATCCAACTATCCCTTGAGGGTCTTGAACCCCAGGTTAAAAACTTTGCATTAAGTACTTAATGGATGAAACTGAAAATGCTGTTTTATTAATCCCTGTTGGAAAATGCTCACATTTTGTTAAACTGAAAACTATTAACAATGGTAGAATCCAGGCATAACTCTAATGGGAAAGAAAATAGCATTATTTAGTTACTGCCGAATGGATATGAGGCGATATTTATATGCCAAATAGTCGTGTTATGGATGGTTAAAAAATTGTGTGTCTGCTGGGGTGTACCAGAGAAAATATAAAGTGAATTTTATTTTGAACTAACCACTGCAAATATCCTTGGATTTCTTAGAGCTAAGAGCTGCAATTTCAATTTCTTGGTGTTTTGTAGTTAGATAATAGTGCTGACTATTTATAGGCTTCCTGATATAACTATACTCCTATTCGTTTTTTTTTTTTTGTCAGAATAGTTTATTTTATTTTCTGTCCCTGCTCCTGTTTTCCTTGAATTTTAGTATTGGATTTACTGACTTTGCTCTGGCTCTACTTCTTTTTACAGAAACATATTCCTCAACTTCACTTTATTTTTAAGTTGATACTTTATGTGTCCATTTCCTTTAGAGTTCTAACAAGAATGTGTATTATTGACCAGATAAAGCTATTAAGGTAACTATTATGAAATTTATTTTTAGGTCCTTGGCCGCTTCAATGGCTCTTTGGGGTTTAAGATATTCTCGAAGTAGAGTGCACCATAACCTAGGAGGAGCAGTCTGCAGCTACTATTTCTTGCTCAGCACCTACTAGATCTGGAACAGCAGCAACCTGAAATCCTCTTCTACTACCCACCACAATTATTGAAGGGCCATTAATAGTTTGAGGCTCCAAATTCAAAGTCTTTTCTTAGGTATCCATTTCCTTGACCAGCTTCTGTTTTGCAAACATTTTTTCCTTAAAGTCTTTATTCCTTTTCTATTTCTCAGATCTTTTATTTTGTGCCTTTGCAGAAAGAATTTCTTTGCCTTAAATCTGTCTTTAGCAGTCTTATGCTCTTCTCTTTACTCTCTCCCTTGGCACTAACATTCAATCTTACCACTTTACCATTCTTATCTGATCCCCAAATCTAAATCTTTATTACCAGTGCCCCCCTTGAGCTATCATCTGGATTTTAATAACTAGCTGTACTACCTTACCAGGATGTGCCAACTGTACCTACAATTCAATATACCTATTGGGGAAAGAAATTTATTGGGCCCCTATCCTTCAGTTGAATAAGATTGCTTTGGAGATGAATTTCAAAACATGTATGTGGCTCTCTGTCTTACATGCTGTGGGAAGCCATCACTTCCAAGTCATCACCCAAATTATCTCCATGGTTGCCAGTAAAATTTTATTGCAACCATTTGAAACCCTTGGGATTCAGGAAATCATAGAAAATTGTGCACATTTAGTAAAAGATGAGAAACCATCTATATTCCTTCCTTTCTCTTATTTGAGAAAAGCATTTATCTCTGCTATTCAGTGGGTGTGATAAAAGCAGAAACCACTGTGATTTGTGCCTATAATTTCCCCCTTATGAAAAATCATTTCAGCCTCGCTTTGATATTCAGGCCACAAATTTCACCTAAATACCCAAAATGTCATGTAAACATGTGTAGAGGATAATTACTGACTCACAAATTATATTTTAACCACTTTTCAACTATAAAGTCCCAGGATGACTTTGTTAGCAGTAGTTTCTTTATAGAGAGATTTTGTTTTTCTATATTGCATATACTTTATTTGAGTTCTTCCCCACTTTTTTTTTTAAAGGGCGAGGGATGGGGTGAAGGTTGAAAAGACTGATTTTTTCAGTCTGAGAAAAATACAATATTTTTTAATCATACACTAGAATTCCATATTTTATGCAGATAAAATCAAGTTATCCTGTTCTAAAACTCCTGTTCTTTGTATACTTCATCTTTGTCTTTGAAATAGGAGATAGTAGATTGAGTTTTAGCCTGAAGAATGAATGCAAGACTAAATTTTAATCCCTGGACATATGCAGTTTAGCACATAATGGGAATGGCATAATTTAAAAATCAAGACAGTCTTACTGGATATTTCAGTAATTATTTGCAATCAAATACAAAACTGTCAGGTAATGAGAATCTGATTCAATTTGTTAGGGGTATTTAGCAAGACCTAGGGGATCTATTTGAGCATTTTGCAAATATTTTTTCTCTCTTTTTTAAAATTAAGTTATTACTTTAAGGTACAGCAGGTGAACTTCCAAAGTGTGATATGTCTGTACAACACTGTTGGGCAACAGTTGGAAAGATATACCCAGAGGCATCTGATTGAACATGGAACTTCTGTGTCAGAAATAGAAAATCCAATTTGGTCTTGTCACTCACTGAGTTAATATTTTGTGTTTTTTTTTGTTGCAAAGACTTCATCCTGCAGTGATGTTGGAATCATTTCTTCCCTTAAGGGTATTGATATAGATGAACAGTATTTTCTTTGCTTGTTTTTTTTTTTTAACTTATTATCATATCTTTAAAAAGAATGTGAGAATTTAAGTTATAATAATTATTGATACTTAAGTATTATTAGCTATAGTTATTTCCATTTATATCTGTATAGATTTATGGGAAGGTCCTAAATATTATGAATTTTAGATTAAATACTATACAATTAATCCTGAATATAAAACTTTCACTGATCCATAGTCTATTTCTTTATTTATTATGATGTTCACAAACTGACAGCTTGAGGTAAACTGTCCTCTTGAAATTCTGGATTAATTCCCATTTTATGTATTTAAAGAAAGTAAATTTATACTAGGCAATGTTTTCAAGACAAAAATCACCGTGAAAGCATACTATTTCAAATTTTTAAAACAAAGCAGATATTTTTTTATCTGGAGTAAAAATAAGACTATAATTATTATTGTTCTTTGTTTCTGTCTGATCTCTTGATACATTTACAAAAGTTAAAGTCTATTTCGGTGTTTTAAAAGTCCCCATGGTTGCAGAAAAAGATAGTTTATGAGTTGGATTTTTAATATATAAATACTGCTTGCCACTGAATGCTCCTGACCCCACATTGTCAAGTCCTAAAATGTAAATAATCATCCTAACAACCACATCATATAATTACCAGCAATCAAACTCATCCACTAAATATTAATATTCTTATGGGCAGAGGTTTGTATGTCCATGAACATATCATCCTTCTCATAAAATTCTCATCTCCACCACACTCCCTGTTTCTTTTTTGGTACTTAATATTCATTCTTCTGGTCTCAGCTCACTTCCTTAAATCTCCAAATATCACTTCCTTAAACCCCCAAAATAGAAGAGACTCCCGTCACGGTGTTTTCTTCTTTTCATTCACAGTTCTCATCATGTTTTATAATTATATACTATGTAATTCTTGTTTTTTTCTCCCACTTATCTGTATACTCCATGAGAGTAGGAATTGAATTTATTTTAATTACCACTGTTGTCTCACCTCTAGAGAGTGGCTACTGTATGATTCAATTTGGTGAATTAATTAATTAATTCATATATGTTCTCAAAACCTTCTACACAGATATGTTAAGAAGAAAATTAATAAATACTTGTGGCTTATTTTATCACATAATTGAATATATTTACTATATTATAATACTGAACTTATCCAATTGTATTAAATTTATGTGTGCATTGATTCTCCTTTTTACTTTCTTTTAAGTTACTTTTATTTTAAAAATTATTTTATGTCATATTCTCTTTATATTTTGCTTTTGGATCTATATCATATCTAGATTTAACAGAGTAGGAATTCAGTGTTATATAGTATAAAATTATGCATAATCTTGACCACCTATATAGGGTAAGAAAGTACTGGAATTTTTTGTTCACAGTTAGTTTCTGTTCACCATTCACTAAAATACCTGATCAAATAACAATGACAGCTTACAATGATTGCAAACATAAAACAGATTAAAAATGAAATTAGGAGTTTGTTGTTCAGAAGTATGCTGTGATGTTGTATTTTTCAAAAAACCAAAGAAACTGGTAATTTCGATAGTAGTTTTGGTTGAATTAATAATATTTTTTATAAAATTGTATTAATATCACAGGATTTCTTAAACTTATTACTTAAAAACAGTTATGTACTTAAAAAAACATTATAGCTGATTTCTACACGTTGTTTTCAAGTACATAGTTACTAAAGATGGGCAAATTGTTTAAGTATATAACAGAATTTTTAAATTGCACAAATTTATAACAAAATAAAAGGTGGGATACATTGGCATTGGCTTTTTGAATAACTCAGATATCTTTGAGTGTATTTTTTATGCAATTATTTGCTTATTTAAAACATTTATTAACCTAGGTATTTTCCTGGGTACTTTATATATGCTATTAATTTTAATCTGCTCATCAATATAAATCAAATAGTATTATTAATTCCATTTACTGATGAGAATTCTGAGGCTCAGAAAGGGTATTTTACTTTTTGAGACATAAGGTTCTAAAAGAGGAAAAAAAAAAACACCAGAGTTCAAACTCCAGTTCTATTTGAATGCAAAGCCTGTCTCTTTTCTATTTCTCTCTTACCCTGCAAGGGACAATCATCATGCTTTGGAATGCAGGCTCTGCTCGAGGTTAAGTAAGGGCAGGCTCTGCATTTTGCTAGCCATGTGAATCTATGAAAATTATTTCATCACTAAGTAGCTCAGTTTTCTCTGTAAAATTGAGCCAGTGATAAATAGAACCTACTACAAAGAGTGTTAAGAGAATTACACGAATTAATATTTAAAGAACTGAGGACAGTGCTTGTCAGTGCCTAAATTCACCTCAACATTATCACATGACAATTGGTGACGAAATATTAAGATATAATTGAGTGTTTGTAGTTATTTGCAAATTTGTCTTTACAAAAGCAATAACTCAGTGTTGTACATATTAAAAAAAAACACATCACATAATTTATCTATAAATGTTTTAGCAATTTTCACTCTGTAAGCCTGCACTTATATAAGCCTGCACTCTGAGGCAGCACACACACTGATATTAAAAATGTATATATACATATGTACCTTCATATAGTATATATTGTATATGTTTGTGTATTTATAAATATTAGCCCATTTGTAATGAAGGCTTAAAGAGTTATAGCTGCTCAAAAATGAAGATAAGGAAATGCTTATAGTTTTCAAAATATAGTCACATGTATCATCATTACCTTTTGTCCTGATAACTTTATTGATAGAATTCCTAAAGTAAAGGGTATTAAAATTTTCTAGATTATTATATTAAATTTTTAAAAACCTATATAATTTTGACATTTAGAATGCTACTTTATCCTCGTTGAAGATTTTAGTTTTCGTTTTTACTGAAATCATCTAAGTCTTAATACTTTTCAGCATAATAATTTGGAGATGTTGCATTTTGAGAGCTCCCTTGGTAACTATCTTAATTTTCAGAAATTGTGTCAGCAATGAAAATGAATTCGAGTGCCATGTCTGAAATTTAATCATGGCACATTTAAATACTCAGGAGGGAACTGTTTATGGCTATTGTGGGCCACACAGCCCAATAACTGAAAACAATCCTAAGTATTTGTAGGATTAGTTAACCTACAGTGCTATCAATTTCCATTGCATTTACTGTAGTTTAAACATCATGTTCTGTGAAATGTACATGGTAAAGTATATCTGTTCTTATGAGAATGGGCTTCTGCTCCAGTTTATCATCATTTTCCTGTCAAGCTGTTTATGAAAACTGCTGTCAGGACACTTGAGTGTAGATCATTTAAAAGCAACAAGGAAATATAAATTAAGACTTTAATTAGAAGAATTGTGGTAATACTGTTATAAATATTATAGAAACTTTTAAATAATTTTCATGAAACTAACTTTAATTAAAATTAAAAATAAACATAATTAAATCCCTTGTAATAAATAAATAAATAATAAAACCAAAAAATGACTGAGGTCTGCCAAAGTCAATGGTAAGTTGTATAAACCTTATCTGAAAATCTAAACTGAAATTCTTTAAATGAAAGTATTGCCTTAAGCTACCTATAAACATAATTAGTAAATAATTGGTGTAGAAATCATAGGCATATTTTTGCCAAGTATTAAAATGTTTGTTATTAATGTTTGATATAATTACATTATTGAAAATGTTTAATAAGTGGTTTACATAATTATAATACCACCACATAATTATGCATTATGTCATAATAGATAGGGTTAGATATAAATTTATTCCTTGCAAAATAAAAGTGCTTAATAGATATATTAATTAAAGTCATACATTGTAATAAAGAACTCACATAGATTTTTATGTATTTATTAAACTAGTATCTCAACATAAACATCTTGCATTCATATGTCTACTGATTAATTGATATGGATGAGAAATAGGCAAGTGATCAAAGATCAACTATCAAGATGTCTGAATGTAGAAGGGCCTAAAAAAAGAAACAGCATCCCTATTTACCTCTTTTATTTTAAATTCATTTACATAACTCTATTGCAAAATATAATTACAAAGTTTTTATCAAGTCAAAGAAATGCAATTTAAATTGCAGTATCACTGAGTACCAATAAATATACTGGATTACATTTTATTATACTGGGAAAAGTAGCGTTCAAATTCTGGTTAATAATGGAAAGCCAGGCAAAAAATAACTTTATAGTAATTGAAGACATGAAAATCGGATATCTTCCCTATACTTAAAGAACTAAGAGTGCTAGGTTATTCATTCATTCAGCAAATATTTACTGAGCACTTACTGTTTGCCTGTCCTGTTTTAGCAATTGTGATTGCAACAGTAAAAATCTCTCTCTCATGGAGTATATACCTCATTGTTTAGTCAATAAACAATATATAAAAGTAAAAATATGATGTTAGTGATTAATGCTAAAGAGGAAACTATAGCAGAGAAGGGGGGTGAGTGTGTGTCATACTGCCTTAGGGAAGTGGAGAGGTAAGGGAAAGGCTTATTGAGATATCTTTTATGCAAGGGTCTGAAGGAAGTGCAAGATTATTTATAATGCATACTATAGAAAAATGGAGAAAGGAAAAGAAATGCTCTAGGGCAAGAATGTGCCAGGTGTGTGCCAGGAATAATGCACAGGAGCAGTGCATAAGAAAGTGAGAGTCCTAGGAGATGAAGTTGAACAGGTGAACAAATAGGTACTAGTTCAGCAGGTCCTGCAGGCCTCAGGAAACAAGAGGACTGCAGTTTTCACTGCCTGAGATCAGAAGCCAGCGGAAGATGCTGAGCTGCAAGGGTGATGCATTCTGACTTTCATGTTTACAGGTTCCCTCTGGCAGCTGACTAAAAAACAGAGTGGAACGAGCACAGGCAGAGGAAGGAAGGTCTTCTCTTAAGTAAAATTATCTAATGGGAACGTTTTTGTCTTTAAAAAACTCTTTTTGTCACCTCGTTTGCCTTACAATTTTCTTCCCATGATATGACAAATTCCTTCTGGAGTAAGTGAGTGAGTGAGTGAATGAGTGAGTGTGTGTCCTCCTGGGAGCCTCACAGGTAACATGGAGACCTGGTAAACAGCTCTCACACCTTTCCCTTCTCTCTCCTTTTCCTTTTTCATAATCTTTCTGTTTGCCTTTGCTCCTCTTTAGCACTTCACCCCTTTTTCTATTTTTCAAACTTCCATTTGTTTCTGCCATTTACCTTCCTGACTGCACTTGTGAAATGAGGTGGGTAGAAACACAAGGTGAGAGAAAGAAGCAGAGAGAGACACACTGTCAGTCCCGCGTGTTTTCCATGTATCTAGTGCTCAAACTAAATATTCGCTTAAAATATAATAGCTTTTTTCAGCTCATAAACATTCTATTTTTAAAAAATTAATATATATATATAATACTGAAGGCACAACAAATATATAAGTATAATAACAAAACTGCAACTATGATATGATAAATATTAAACTATTTGCTTCCTTCATGGGAAGGTTTTGTTCATGTTCTTGCTGTGTGTTTTTTTTTTCTGTTGTGTTTAATTTTATTGAACTGAGACATATAGTAATGAAGGATAAGTAATATTTGCCTCATATGTTTATCATAATTATTTCCCCAGTTTATTGTTTTATAGTTTATTATTTTTCTGTGCAGATATTTTATTATTTTAGTCAATTGCACTCCTTTGAAATATCTTCTATTACTTATTATTATGCGGGTGTTGAGGGTAATTTCATCTTAAAATATACCAGAAAAAAATTAACCCATCAGTAGAAATAAGAAAGAAATGGGACAAGAAAAGCAGACATGAGTGTAGGAGCCCAAGATTAGACTGAAGACAATTTGCATTTGAACACAAGGATAATATCATTTCAGTATGAGTGTCCTCTCACCTGCCCAGTGGTTAGTCTCCATCATGCTCCCTTCCTTCTCCCTTCTGAAAAATCTGCCAAAACAAATGGCTTCTCTGCCATTACTGCAGGCAGAGACCAAGCCAATGGTATCCCTGTGGGACATGATACAAAGCCCAGAAGAAAGTTTATCAATCTTACTAAAGAGTAGAAGCTGGTACCTAGGTTATAATCTATGTAATGTCAACTATGAAGATCCTAACCTCAGTCAGCTTAAAGCTGGCACCACCTGTAACCTGTAGGTGTTTTTATGTGCCCTGTCATGAGGGAATGTCTAAACTCAATGTTTAGAATTAAATCATTGCTACAGCAGAATACACTTTCTTACTCTGAATTTTTAAAAATTCTCAGAAGCCATGGAAAAAGGTAGAACCATATCCCTAGAAACCTAGACAATACAGAGAGTATGAATCCTCAGTTTATTATAAATTCTCACAAAGCAATCAAATAAAAATGAGTACCCTATTATGAACATATTTTGTAGTGTATCATAAGTCTGCTCTCGCTATTGGGGCACAGTAATAAACAGAGGAAGAGGGAGAATATTAGAGCATATGATAGATAAGAAAGGCACCTCACTGTCACATTCATGTTCAAAGAGATGTCTGAATTTAAGTATAAATATTATATAAATATAAAACCAAGTCAATGAAAAATGAGAAATTTCATTAAACACTATCAAAAATTGATTGAAAGACATGTCACAAACTGGTGGCAATTAAATTCAAAGTCTATTTCAATATACCCTTCCATAATTAATCAGGTTCTTTTTTCTTATAGGTATTTTAAGATGTGGTGATCTCAGCAAATCTCTGATGGGGGAACAGGCAGGCTTTAGTTATTGTTTTCAATGTCTAGCTGACATCCAGATCCCACTTTGTTTTCAAAATGAAAGTAAAGAATTAGCTGTCTAGTTGCTCACTGATCAGTTTCAGGGACAAGGGCATATACATAACTCTAACCCTAGGTCTCCTCTCTTGGGAGAAGAGGTTGTCTATGACCTTAGACATCACTTCTTAAGCTCACTTAAAGAGCTAGGGCTTGACCTCGTCACACAGACACTCATCCATAAAGAGGATTCTCATAACGTGTCCCCTAGACATTTTTCCCAAAGGTCTCATACTCCTTGTGCTTCCCTGGCCAGGCTTCCTATGGGTCAGAAGTTGTCTTGGCATGCCTGGACACACTCTTGTCCAGACATTGTTTAAAGCTCTGCCAAAGTTTCAGCATCGCCTTTATTCTGGTACCAGATCTCTGTTTTCACTGCAGAAAAGTCAAGTAGTTACTGCCATCAGTGTTTTGCTCTTCATAATACTAATAAAGTGTTTATTTTCAGACACCTCGGGGGGTACTTTTTAGTACAACTTGCAGTGCTGACTGGGCAGCCATTTACAAGATCCATGAATCAAAGTAAAGAAGGACATAGGAGCTGTGCCTAAGGTAGGTCTAGGATCAGTTGAACCTGAATTTAAGTTAACATAGTGGGCGGTTAAATGTTTTATGGAAAGGTTGCTAGGTTAGTTGACTGGGTGGCTTTTGGTCTGTTTGGTTGTATGGTTAACCTGCTTTCTCAGACTGCCCTTTTCTTCCATCCATTTATGCCTTCAGCATCCTCAACTCATGATCAGTGCCTTTTCCAATTATTTTTAAGCTTAGAAAAATTTTTTCCCAATCCAAGGTATTTCTTTGATATTCAGAATTTCATTATTTTATTAAAGTTTTTCAGGACTAGGGTAATGAGCACCTCCAGATTATCATTTTGTTTATCTATGTAACCCAAATAAAATCAATAATTTTCCCTGTCATGTTTTATAAATTAACATTTCAAGGGGGAAGGAAGAGGGAAAATGAGAAATAAAATTATTACTATGACTAAAAATGAAGGAGTGTGTGTGTGTGTGTGTGTGTGCGCATGTGTAAGAAGAAGGAGCTTTAGCATGCTTTCATGTTTATCTTATTCAACTCTATTCAAAGAGATATCTCTATTTTGAGAAAAGTACTCTAAACTGGGAATTACAAAACCTGATTCTAGAGCCCATCTAGCCCTGCTTCTGTCACTGACTGTGAGAGCTTGGGCAAACCACTTAGCCTATGTGTCTCAGTCTCTGCATCTGAATTCTCATCTGCATTTGCCTTCTGAATTGCCATAATGCTGTGATGCTCTAATGGTAGCACATCAAAGCAGTAGCACTATGTTTCTGTAAGTGCTCAACAATTATTCTGCTATATCATTATTGTTCTCATTAGCAGGTATTTGTGCCCAATTCTGGTCTCATCCCACAGACTGTAATCCTATTACTACCCTTTTCTACTGTTTCGTTTGTTTGTTTTGGGGAAAGAGGGTGCTTTGTGCTTCTTTGTAAATATTTCAGGTATATTATAACATTATCGTCCTATCATTTGACCCATAATCTCAAGAATGTCTTAGGCTTCCAAGAAGATGAATTGTGTGCAAAATTCTTATTAATGGCGATTCAACATGAATACTCCTTTATCTCTACTTTTTATTTGTGATACAGGCTATCTGGTTAGGGTGTGTTGAATGTATTGTCTGGACCAGAGTGACTGCTGGTGAAAATTTAGGTCATACACATACTAAAAAGCCAAGATGGGATTCAAGAGAGAGATGCACTTGGGTCTCTGAGAAACCATTGTTTTCCTTTCAGACTACTGGATGACCACTCTTGCGCCTATCATGCACTGAGATCCACCTTGGAGAACATATGTACATTAATGACATTAAAACAACATTATATGAAATGTGCCATTTCAATAAATTATAAGCTCTGGAAGGAAATTACACTGATTTCAGCCCAGATTCCATTATAAATAGAGGCTATGCAAATAAAAGTTACACACACACATAAACATATACAAATACTTACTGTATTGACAATTTCTTCCCATGAATTCCCCTGGGCACTCACAGGAATAGTTTGCGACAAGGTCTGTACATATTCCACCATTTTTGCAAGGCTCGGCTTCACATTCATTTATGTCTGAAAAAAAGATAAAGAACAGAGGAAGAGAGTCATTGATTAAAAAATGATTAGTAATGGAAGGTTTTAGGCATTACAATTAAAAGAAAGTCTAAGTAAAGCTATTATGTTGTGCGTGTGTATATCTTGAGTCAATAATACAAATGCTGCTTAAAATGAACAATTTATTAACAATAAAATTAAATCAAGTATAAATGACACTGAGAATCCAAATGAAAAAACTGCAAAACTAAACCACTCTCCAATCTAAAATAAATATGAATAGTGTGAGAAAATATTCAGTGTATCCTTAGAGTTAAATCAAACAAATTAACCCTGATAGAGGATGAATTGATATCACTTACAAGATCTAGAAACCTCCCCTGCAGCAACAACTGCCAATTAACACTGTCTCATTTCATCTTAATTCATTAAAATGCTAACTGACAGAGATGTTTTAGTTTCTAAATAGTTCGCCTTTGATGAATGCGATGAGAAGCAAATTAGAGTTAATAGCTAAAGCTCATTACATGGAAAGTATAATAAATGTAAATGATGATCACTTCCTAATCTCATTCAAGGGTTTCTAAAGTTAGGATGACTAAAGGGACTTACTTTTGATATACCATTATTATACCTGATGCAAAGTCATATGAAATATAAAACATTCAACAAATTATACTAATTTCCATGCTAATTTTGGATAGCAGATAACAAATATGATTTTAAATGAAAAAAAAAATCACTAATTCAGTCAAATATCAGTCGTTGGTATTTACAAATCTCCCCCTCTAAGCACACCGCCATGCTGGGTTCTGTGGGAGCTAGCGAAGGGAGGACACAGACTGTTCTCCGTTACTTTCTCTTCCTATCATGTGTTCCAATACACAACTCTCTACTTTTATTCCCACAATTCTGTTTTTTTAAACCTTCTTACAGACTTAAACTATATTAATTAGAAATTGTTTATTTGCATGCCTTTCACACTTTCACCTAATCAGGCTGTGAGCTCTACAAATGTAGTGCCTATCCTGCACTGTTCTTTGTACCTCTGCAAAGGCCGCACACCTGCTGGAAGACTATAATGTCCAACAAATATTTCCTAAGAATTTCTAACAAAAGATTAGAAATAGTGGTGTAGACAATATAAACTTTTTTTTTTTAATTTCAGATGCTTAATGTGCCTTCTGAGACACAATGTATCAAAAAGTATTTCTGAAGTGCCTAAAGGAATTT
The DNA here is from genome assembly GCA_003508835.1 of Eonycteris spelaea. Classification (NCBI taxonomy): domain Eukaryota; kingdom Metazoa; phylum Chordata; class Mammalia; order Chiroptera; family Pteropodidae; genus Eonycteris; species Eonycteris spelaea. The sequence goes on from PUFA01000167.1 coordinate 2,627,679, forward strand.
AATCATTAAATTACTCCTTCCCCCACCGAGAACAAACAGGGGCAAAATACTAGAAAAATCTCTAATTCCCCTTTCTTTTATCATCTTGCTTTAAATAGTATCTCCTCCTGCAAGCAAAGTTGTCAACCTCTCACTCTAAGTTTATTGTACAAAATTTGGTCTTAATTTCTTTAGGCGGGTGATGACTTTCTATGAAAAAGCCATCCTTTTGGGTTTCTGATTGACTGTCACAACTTGAAAGTAGAAATACCTCATGACTGTGTTCTGAAAGAAGCTAAATAATTTCAGTATTTTACAACATCAAATAATATAATAAAATCAGAATCTGATAGTCTCTAAAAATAGCTATATGCTATAAAATGCAATAGACTCCCAAATATTAAACACAAAAACTCTGGAAAGAAAGAAAGAAAAGAAAGGAGAAAAAGAAAGGAAGAAAGAAAGGAAAAAGAAAGGAAAAAAGGAAGAAAAAAGGAAGGAAAGAAGGAAGGAAGGAAGGAAGGAAGGAAGGAAGAAGGAAGGAAGGAAGAAAGGAAGGAAAGAAGGAAGGAAGGAAGGAAGAAAGGAAGGAAGGAAGGAAGAAAGGAAGGAAAGAAGGAAGGAAGGAAGGAAGAAAGGAAGGAAGGAATAATTTATTTTCTTATTTGATGTAATATTTAACTCTTTACTTATCAAAATTTCACTTATTTTATATTGGACTTACATGCAAATTTTTTTATTCAATTTTGAAAATCTCTGTGTTGTATGTCTGTCTGCCTGCATGTCTGCCTGCCTGCATGTATGTATGTATGTATGTATGTATGTATGTATGTATGTATGTATGCAAGCTGAATGGAAAGCAATGACAATATTTGGCTACTTTGAAACATGCCCAATAATGTTTTTCCATTTATCACATCTACTAAAATTTTAGATAAGAATATGTCAATGGCTGATGTTAAATCATGTTTTAGAGAATGCACTGTCTTATTTTGTAAGTTAGTACTGATGTTTGAAAACCACATAAAGAAAATATAATTTAAGTTTGGACTTGAAAGAAAGGTTTAATTAGGATTAATAAGAACAGGCTGGACATGTTGGTGTATTTTCAAGCAGGGAACCAGAATGCATCACAGTTTTGTAGAGAAACATTCATTGTGCGATGGTGTGTTCAGGTACATGAAGAGCCTCCTCTCTCTGGAACAGAGAGTGAGAAGAGGAGTGATGGAGCCCACGTCTGAGGATGTAGATGGGCAGCAGATTATGAAGACTCCTTAGTGTCAGCTGAGGGAATCAACATTTATCTTTCGGCACTGAAGTCCTGGAACCTTAGGAGGGTATTGAGTGCACCCTTGCACTTCAGTAAGACCTAATAAAGCCATATGTGGGATAGACTTAATAAATGAATAAAGGAAGACACAACAGAGACCCACACAAGATTTGATGCATTAGTATAACATATGTTTTAATTCTTAGGTAAGGCACTTTAAGCATTTTCTCATTTTAAGATTGAACTACCTCATGAGTGAAACCCAGCCCTTGTCTCTTTGAAATATTAACAGAAGGAAGTTTTCATAGTATATGGCATGAGAATAATCAAGATATAAAATATATACCATTAGGGATATGCAGGCACTGTTGTTCTTAGCTTCCTTATATCTTCCAAGTCTTTACACAATAAATAGTATTTAACACATGTGAATGTGACTCTAATCAAGACAAATCAAACTTTAAACTTTCTATCTGTTCATTGGTCCAGATATACAATGGTCTAAAAAAGAAATTGTAATTAAGAACATCTGATTCTAAAACAAGAGAAAAAAAAGTTAAACCTTTAGGTAGGAGAAACTGGAATTGCATTGCCGAAGTGACAATGCTTTATAGCCATACTCAATTTGCAATAATAATCTTTTATTGTTTATGCATTTTTCAATTTTTTAACTCAAAGAACTATCTTAAATCTAAATTCATACAACTACAAATGTTATATTAAATGAGTTATGTTCTTTAATTTAGTAGTAAATAAATAAAATCTTTCTACCTATGGACCTATCCAGCAACACGTAGGCTCAGAGAACAGATGCAAATTACAGGGAAGTGGTTATATATTAGTATAATTTAGGAATTTTTCAGCAGTGAAGGCTATTTGCACTGTGATTAACACTGCAAGCAATCTAAATGGAAACAGACCTCAATTTGAATAAATCATGTTTAATTAAAGACTAGATATAAATGTTCACAGAACATAATGTAATGAAATGAAAATTAAACATCTTTGTGATAAATCACATATATTTCTCTTTGTCACAGATCGAGGCATTATCATTTCCAGAAAAAGTTCACATCTATCCCAAATATACTAAATATACTAGATTATTTTTATAACTAAGGAGAATCAATATAGCAATCCCAATATAAAATAGGGATTTTCATACTTGGTTATATTTATAGTTCATTTATAATAATAGTAGCTATCATCTTTTTTGAAGTCTTTGCTTCTATGATTGCCTCATGAAAACTATTAAAAAAAAAAACCAGCCTCATTGAAATTGGATTTTATAATCAAGATATCCAGCTAAGTCTTGCTTCCTCACTTCTCAACACATAAACTGCTGCCTGTTGACTGAGTCTAAGATACAGTTTCAAGAGCTTAATCTATATTTCCAGATGTAAACTCAAGACACACCTTTTTGGGGGTGCAGGGGGTGAAGGATAAAGAAAACAAAGAAAGACCTGAGAGGAAGTGATGAGAGAGGACGAATGGTCACAACAGTATGAATTTCTTTGAATCAAGAGGTGCTCCACAATGTTCCCAGGACATTTGGCCTGTTGTAACAAGTCACACGATTTATTCATTGTATTTACATAATTGAGATTGTTTATCTTTACCATTATGTTGCACTTAGCCCATTTTATGCAGATTTGTAAAGGTGTGTTGGCAGTCTACCCTGTCTTGAGTTTTTGCTAACAGAAAGAATTGGTCACAAAGTTACCATTTCTTTTTTTTTGGGGGGGGGTTAGAATATTTTAAGGTCTACTCTCTTAGTAATATTCAAGTATATGATACAGTATTAACAGCTATAATCACCCTGGACATTAGATTCCCACACTTGTTAATCTTATAACTAGAAGTTTGTACCTTCGCCTAATGACTTCTTATTCCCTCCACCCACCCTAGTAAGGACCATTCTACTCTGTTTCTTTGAGTTTGTCATTTTTAGATTCCAAATGTAAGTGAGATTATACTCTTTGTCTCTCTGTCTGACTTACTTCACTTAGCATAATGCCTCAAGGTCTATCGAAGTTGTCATAAATAGCAGGATTTCTTATTGCTTATGGCTGAGTTATATTTCTTTCTTTCTCTCTGTCTCTGTCTCTGCCTCTGCTCTCTCTCTGTCTCTCTCTTTCTGTGTGTATGTGTGTGTGTGTGGGGGGTGGGTGTATCACATCTCTATCCATTCATCCACTGGACATTTAAGTTGTTTCCATATCTTGGCTATGGTGAGTAATGATATGGAAAACCAGTACATAGGTTTCCCCAAAAATTAAAAATAAAACTACCTTCTGATCCTTTGCATCCCCCAAGAACATCCAGGTCCCATGAGCATCAAGAAAGAACATCTATTTCTCAGGCTGATCACCTTCATTTTGATATATTTAAAGGACACCATGATAAAAACTTTTTTTTTCTTTGCAAAGACATAATTTCTCACTTCCTTATGCCTTTCCTTTGGGCTGTATTTCTTCCCTGTAATATTGCTATTGACTGTTAATTAGCCAGTAAGAATTATTTTCAAGAGCCTACTATATTTGATCCTTAACAACACATCTTCCCTGGGCTTCCATTAGCTATTAAATATTCTCCAAACCGCCTGTGAGTGATTGCCTTTTTAAAATTCAACCTTTTATTTTTGTTTCTTATCTAAAGCCTGTGGTTTTTCAATTTCTCTTCTAAGGACTGAACAAATTATGATGAATTTCTAGGAGTTCATTTATCCCACTCAGATACTGAATTTAATTGTGTCATCAGCAGAAGTATCTACAGGATTTCCCAGCCATTTCTGAGACCAGTTCGGATATTTTTTTATCACTTGTGCTTGAACTCCATTTTTTGATCTGGCATTCTGCTTTATTACTAGTAATTTCATTTTAAAATGGCAAATTAAAATCAATTTTATTCAAATCAGAATATATACACAAACTTTTTAATAATACATTACTGATCATCTTTACTTACCAAGAATAATAGCATTAAAAAACCAAATCCAAGAGGTATTTACTCATGTCCACTTCCTAACAGAGATCATACTCTCTGACTATCTCTATCCTAGCATCCTATTTTATTTTGACGATGTCAATTTAGATTTAAAAATCTTTGAGACAGAGAAATTGAGATACATTCAATTCTCTAGAATGTTTCCACATAAAACTATTTCTGTAGGCTTTATTTTGCCTTAATCATACATTTAGTCATTAAGATAAGATTATTTTTCTGAGGTACTTATAAAGTCAAAACAGGGGAGACAGAAGAAGGGTTGGGAGAGGGATAATCAGGAGGATGCTTTAACTCAAATATTTGAGGTCTTGGAAAAAACCCATAAATAAAAGCTACATGAAAACATACAGTGAAGCCAAAAAGAACTAATACTCTGGTGAAAATTTTCACCAAGAAACAACCCTCTCAAAGGACATTACCTCAGGGACAAGCAGTATAGCAACTTGGCTTGCATTAAATATTTGTTCATTGGTAAGAAAGAACTGGGTATACTAGAGACCTGGGAAATCATCAACTGTAAAATAGCAGTGAGTTCCTTGATTGAGGCAAGTATCCCAGCCAACTTCTAAATTGGTTCTATTAAGGAAGATGGAGTTAGAACAATGCTCCTTTCAAAAGTTAGAACTTTTAAATATATCAATAACCTACAGGGATAAAAATTGATTCACTTAAAATATGGCATTAGATTAGAGCTCTATGGATACCCTGAACCACCAAAGAGATGAACATGTGGGTCCTAAAGCAAATTAAGTCTGAAACATTGCTGGAGGCAAAAATGACAAAGCTGTCTTACTTATAGGCACATTATGCAAAGGCAGGGCTCTTTAAAAAAAAAACTAATAATGCTGGTAAAAATAGAAGGTAGCAGAAGAAGAGAAAGACCAAGTAGGAGATGGGTTGACTCCATGTAAGAAGTCATAGGCATGAGTCTACAGGGTCTAAGTGGGGCTGCTGAGGACAGAAAATTGTGAACATAACCCATTAGAGTGTCACCTGGAGTTGGAGTCGATTCAATTGCAAGTAACAAGGATGCAAAGGCCAGACATTCTGACTAAATGGACTTGGGTAGAGGGAATGCAGTAATATTGTCTATTTAGAAGTCCAGGTGACTCTAAGTATAACTAGGGTTGGTGAACACTGAGTAGTACCTCTGCGCATAGAGTCCATCCACCCAGTCAGCAGGCCATCCATCCATCCATCCATCCACCTATCCATCTTTAGTTCTGTGCTAGGTACTAAGAATGCAAAGATTAATGTGTCGTGATCCTTTTCTTTTTTCAAGGCTCTTATGGTACAGTAAATAAGCAAGGACTAATCAGAGTGCAAAGTGAAAAGAGCTCTAATTGGAGAATGAGCGCATGGTTTTCCAGAGGAACTCGAAGTATCAATAAACTAAAGGAGTCTAGCAGGCTACAGAATGTTGAGTTTTAGAGGCGGGGTCTAGCAGACTGGGGCAAAATCCTTCTGAGTTATCTGGAATTACAAATAATTTGCTCTATAAAGTTATTTTTTGAAATAACATATATCTCATTATTCTGCAGAACTGAGAATGACTCATTGTCCCATCATTCTTTGCTCTAAATATGTAAGTCATAAATTTTCTGGTTTCCTACTTTTACTATGGTATGTATCATTTAGGTATTTTTGCATATTCATAATGCTTTATTCAAAATTAACCATTCTGTCAACTGCATGTTAAATTAGTTCACCTCTCTATTTTTAATGGTCAATATTAATGATGAACTATTTTGGATTTTTCCTATATTGAGTCATCAGAAACCCATAACTAATTAAATGAGGTGAGATTCACATTTATGTGGGGAGCCTACCTATAATTTGTATGGTTGCCTTCACTCATTCGCTCACTCATTAAATTTTTGATAAGCAACTTCTATGAATCAGGCTCTAAAATACATGATTGGATACATCATTGAAGAGGGATAGTTCCTGTTTTAAAAGATCTCTCCTTCTATAATTCTACTGAGAGAGATAATTATAATAAAATATAGGGAAGTATGTTCCATATATCATTATGTACAAAATGTACGGTGATCACAGAAGAGGCAGTGGCTTTGCCTAAAGGAGATGTGGAAGATTACTTATAGAAGGTAAATTCAATTGGTACTGAAAGGATTAGCAAGAGTTTTTTGATGTGTTAAAGTGAGAAGGAACATAAAAGAACACAATGTTTTCTGAGAGACTTGAGCACTTTTAAATGTCTGGATTCTCACAGAGATTATGTGTGTGGAACTACTAGAGATGGTGGTAACTAGGTCGTCTGGGACCAGACTTTTATGGCCTTATAAATCAAGTTAAGGAGTTTAAACTTTATTCTTTGGGTACTGGGAAGTTAATAGAAAATTCAAAGAAGTGTGAAAGGGAGCATGGAATTGAATAGATCTGCGTTTTACAAAGCTCATTTACATACTCTAGAATTTCATTACTGGTAACATTTTGGAAAAATAATTCCAAAAGTCAGACAAAAATTTGTGTTTAGACCATAACACTCAGACCATATAACATGATGACTACAACCATGTACTTATATACATTTAGCTGGGTTTGAAATGCAAAAAACTTCCTAATATTCAGGGTTGTCATATTTAGCAAATAAAAATACATAGTGCCCATGAAATATTTAGCTATACTAATTCAAGAAATAGGTTATCTGAAATTCATATTTACCTGAACATCCTGTATTTTATCTGGGAATCCTACTTGAATTGTCAACTAGAACATCATTTCTCCATATTTTCTTTCTTGCCTTTTATATAAGCATTTTAATTTTCAGCATACGGTCATGCTTTTCATTTATTTTCAGCAGACCCCAAGGAAAATACCTACAGTGAAAATCATTACTGACAGACAAGTCCTCCTCAGGCTTTTGCTCAAACTAAAATTCATTGCTTGCATTCTGCAAATTGGTTCATAATTTTTAGAGTTTTCTTTTATGTAAACTTCAATAATACAAGTTTGGACAAACAGCACTTCAGGAAGATAACTGATGACAACAATTAGCACATCTACCCATCTGTAGATTAGTTACTTTGTGCCAAACCTTTTTCTAAGCATTTTATATATAACATCTCACCCTATGAGATAGTTAATGTTATCATAACTGTTTTACAGATGAGAAAATCCAGACATTGAAAATGTAAAAACCTTGCCCAGAGTCACACATGTGGTAAAATAAGATTAAAACCCAGATAATTTTTCTCAAAACTCTATACCATTCACCAGTAGACTTTACTATCACCTCTGTGAAATATTAATACTCCCTCTTCACCTTCGTTTCATACTTGCCTTCAAGGTATGACTCCACATGCTGAAGAGAGCAGATATGGGATAATACATGGGCCTGATCTCGAAATGTTTATAATGTTCTAGATATCTTAGCATAGCTGCTCTAGCACAAAGACTCTAGTCATAAAATCAGTTCGAAATACTTTTTTCCTTTACTCCACTTAGTAATTTTTCTCAAAACCTTAAGTGGTTTGGGCTTAATCAGTATTTGTTTCATTTTTATTCCGAAAACCTACAACTTCTTGTCTATTTAAAAATAAATTTCTTTGCCTCTTATAGTCTTATATACATACCTTTTAGCTTTACATTCAGATGAAAGGGATACATTTGTTTTTGTTTCTTTCTTTATAGAGAGCATGGATATATTTTATATCTATACAAATGAAATTTATATTTTTCAGTGGTGGCAATCCACATTATTTTAAAATCTTTATTTGAAAGACAGCATACATACAAAAGCACACAAAACAATAAAGCTAAATAAATTATTATTAAAAGACAAGCTGTGTAACAACCAAGGTCGAACACAAAAACACCACCAGCACTCCAAAAGCCTTTGCGTGCCCCTTCTATTCACAACATCCCCTCTGGCCTCACCAAGGTAACTGATCTGCTCACAGTGGCAATCACAGCCTCACTCTTTGTGTGGTTTATTAGAGTTATTACTTAAATATGCTTTCCTAAACAGTATCATTTATTGTTGCTTACGTTTGGACTTTATAATAAAAACAATAATTCAGCATATGCTCTGTTGTTTGTGGCTTCATTCACAATATTGTTGCAGGTGGCTGCAGTGAATTCATTTTCACTGCTTTATAATATTTTATGGTAAAATATACCATAGTGCATTTTTCATTTCTACTGTTTTTTAAAAAAATATGCTACTATTTTGAGGTTTGTTACTTTTTTTTTATGGTGAGAGACAGCAGCTATATGTAGAGAGGATAGGATAATAATCTTAGTATTATCATTTTTTACAGCAAAAATATTTTAATTTCTAAATAAAAAGTAATGCTTATTTTGTAAAGATTAATAAAGTTTGATCTCTAAAGAATACAAATTACTCTCTGACTTATAAACTGCATATTATTTATTCTGTTATTGCACTGGTCAAATTATTAGATTAGAAATGTGAAATCTGTGCCATGAGTTAAAGAGAAGAAGCAAATATCAGCCCCACATTGTTGAAACTTCTTGCGAATTAAGTTATATTGGCAGATTTAGAGGAATTATCTTAGTAGATACAGCCAAAATAAAACTTTTCCTGTGGAAGGTCCAAAACTAAAATTCACAATTTAGGTTTTTCTACCTATAGATTCTTTCTCTAGATAAATATACAAATATACCAAACTATAAAATTTTGCATTCAATTTTACGGCAGTTAGGACCCCATGAACCCTGCCTGGGCCGCTTCCTATTGTTAATGGCATTTGTGTTGTCGCTGAAAATAAAAGCATCAGTGGGCATGTTTGTACATGTCTTGATGCATATGTATATTAAAATTTTTCTGGGTATACATAGTAGTAAAATGGCTGAGTCATTTATATATTTAGCATATAATGCCAAAATGGTTTTTAAGGTGGTTGTCAGTTTACACACTATCAGCAACTTAATCTATAATATTTTTGAAGCTACAAACCACAAGAAATGTAGGTAATCACTTATTTTACCTCATATATAAGTTGTAAGTAGAAGGGCTTAACACCAGTGTTTCTTTTTAAGATACACTTTTACCAAGAGAGGTGTATAAAGGAATACAATAAAAAAACTTTCCATTAACCAGGTTGAATTACTTTTCTCTTCAATGACCATGACTTAAAAAAAAAAAAATAGACAGTAGCTATACTAAAAATGATGTATCATTGAAAGCACATAAGCAATGTCACATCTAAACAGGAACTGGTGCATAGTTAAACTCTGTATATGCTGAGAAGTAATTTCACTTATTTCTAAAATTAATTTCTTAAAAAAACTCTATAAATCAATTCTCACCTACAGATGCAAGTAGACTCACATGATAAAATAAGAATACTTTCTGCTCCTACATTTCAATATCTTTGAAATTTTATATTATAAGCATAATTAAAATTGATGTCCCCAAATAATGTATTTTATTATAGTTCTAAAGCTACTGCAAGGATTAAATGAGGTAATTTATTGAAAAAAATACTTTGTAAACACTAAGAACCATAAAAAAATTATCTACAGTATTGTAATGTGGATGAATCCATATTCATATTATTCTGTAAAAGTTTTCTTGGTGATGCTGCTGGATAAAAATGCAGGTAAATTTTTAATGAGACTTCTGTACACAGGTACTTCTACTTGTGGGGTTATTATCAGAGTAAATAAATGGGTAGGATTTTCATTAATATTCTACAGACAAGCAGTCTTGCCTTGGAGAAGCATGAAAGACAGTATTTATCCCTATAATTGCAAAGCCAGTGGAAATTTTGATCCACTGAATAGGGTAATATATTTCATTCTAAAATGGTGACATTTACTATTTAAAAAAAAAAAAACTAGAGCATCAAATCGCTTTACATTTTGACTGACAAATCACTGAGATGTAGTGTTGACAGACATAAATTATAGCTGGTATAGATAGAGAGCACTCCTTTTTAAATTCATAGGTATTTCAGTTCCCATTAAGGTGAAAGAGCTGGGTGTTAGAGTTCTCTCAGTTCCTGAATCTCATCTACATAATTATAGGAGTTTTCCTGGGTTCCTGGCAGAGCTGGAGGCGGCAAAACATCTACCACACTCAAGGCCACCATGGAAGAATCTACTACTAGCAACCAACTCACTACGTAGTGCCAAAAAAGTGCTGCCAACATGCCATTACTTTCTATATTTTATTTTCTTTCCCATATTTACTGTCAAGTACACCAAATCAGCATATTTTCTTCAGTAAAAGTGATAACGGTGGGATTCAAGAGAACTTCGCTTCTGCTTCTTGCCAAGACATAGTAATGGGGACAAGATTTGCCCTCCTGCCCGAAATAACCAAGTAAGTAAAAGAGACAAACATATGGGACAGCAGTGTACAAAATGGCAAGCATTAGGAAAGGAAAATAATACACCAGGTAGGTACTACAATTTCCTAGGTTTACTGACTTAGGAGGGATTCCAGGCCATGACGCAGAGAGGAGGAATCCAGGTAGAGCCTAGAAAACTCTCTGATTGAAGAGAGCTGAGAGAAGAGGGTCACACAGAGGCAGCCCATGAGAATTGGCACAGCCTATCCTGAACGCTGAAGTGCCCCCTCAGGTATTGAGTAGTTAAGAGTATGGATAGGCTCAGGCAAGTGAGGAAACTACCCAGGAAAGAACCATCTAAATGGACTAGAGGGAACAATACTTGGAGATTACACCAAGGCAGAAAACTGAAAGTTCCCTTCAGTTAAACTGGAAAATAAACTAATTTACGGGACATTGGGCAGAGGACTCAGAAGGTCCTTGTCTAAATAGTAGGAAATAACTAGTACTGGACTGAACATCTCATTGGTTCTGCCTGACAATCTTACAAGCTAAACCCAGAAGGATCAAACTTCCAAGTAACTTAACTATGCAAGAGAACTAAGCTCGAAATGACATATAGAACTACAGAATATCTAGCACTCAACAAAGTAAAATTCATGCCTGGAACCCAGTCGTGAAACAAGCAGGAAACAAACCATATATTAGATTTAGCAGACAAGCATATTAATATGGTTAATATAACTGTATTTCATATATTGAAAATTTTAAGTAGAGGCAAGGAAAATATAAAAAGAGACTCAAATTGAACTTCCAGAGATAAAAACTAACATAAGAATAATGGGCATTAGCGAAGGCGAGGAAAAGAAGCAGGGACTGGAAAGCATTTTCAAACAAATAGTGGACAAGAATTTCCCAAATCTAAGGAATGAATGGAGCTTGGAATTCAAGAAGTCAATAGAACACCCAATTATCTCAACCCAAAAAGACCTTCACTGACACATTGTATTAAGGTTATCAAAAATCAATGACAAAGACAGAATTCTCAGGGCAGCCAGGGAAAAGAAGATGGTAACATATAACGGAAAACCCATTAGATTCTCATCAGACTTCTCAGTGTAAACCTTACAAGCCAGAAAGGAATGCAATCAAACTGTTAAATTTAAACTGTTAAATGAAAGGAACTACTATCCTAGAATAATGTATCCAGATAAACTCTCCTTTAGATATAAAGGAGAAATTAAGACTTTTCCAGACATACAAAAATTGAAGAAATTCTCTACTACAAGGCCTATACTACAGGAGATACTGAAAGGGGTCAGTTCCCTAAAACAAAATAACAAAACAAAACAAAACAAATACATAATTAAGAGTAAAGTGACTATCGGGCAAATAGAATTGGAGGAGTGCAAACCTTACTAAGAACAAGGAATTATAAGCTTAAATAATAAGAGAATTGCTATAGCAAGATAGTAATGAATGTTCAGCATCATAGGGACAAACTGAAATAATAATGATTGAAAAGAGGAGGATTCGAAGATTCAAATTCACAAAGAGGAAAGGAGATAAGGCATATGCAGAAGAAAATGGATGATTGTATATCAAGTGGGATGAAGCCCACTTGATTGTTGTCTATAATCTTTTTAATATGTTGCTGTATTCGGTTCACTAGTATCTTATTTAGGATTTTCGCATCTGTGTTCTTGAGAGATATCGGTCTGTAGTTTTCTTTTTTGTGTATTATCCTTACCAGGTTTTGGTATCAGAGTAATATTGGTCTCCTAAAATGAGTTGAGACGTATTGCCTCCTTTTTGAGATTTTGGAAGAGTTTGAGGAGAATAGGTATTAAGTCATCTTTGAATGTTTGGTAGAATTCACTGGTGAAGCCATCTGGTCCTGGACTTTTACTTTTTGGTAGGTTTTTGATGATTGTTTCAATTTCCATACTGCTGATTGGTCTATTAGATTTTCTAGTTCTTCTTGATTCAATCTAGGAAGATTGTATTCCTAAGTACTGGTCCATTTCTTCTAGGTTATTAAATTTGGTGTTATATCTTATTTATAGTATCTTTTATGACCCTTTGTATTTCTACGATTAGTCGTAATTTTCTTTCATCCTTAATTTTGATTATTTGTGTACTTTCTCTTTTTTCTTTAGTGATTCTATCCAAGGGGTTGTCTATTTTCTTAACCGTATCAAAGAACTACCTTCTTATTGTATTTATTTTTTCTATTATTTATTTGTTTTCAATTTCATTTATTTCTGCTCTAGTTTTGATGATTTCTTTCTTTTTCCTGACTTTAGGCCTCATTTGCTCTTCCTTTTCTAGTTTTTTAAAATGAAGGCTGAGGTTGTTTATTTGGGCTCATTCTTATTTTTTAGATAGGCCTGTAATGATATGAACTTTCTTCTCATGATCACTTTTGCCATGTCCCAAAAGTTTTGATATCTGTACTATCATTATCATTCATTTCTATGTATCTCTTGATCTCTCTTTTTTATTTCTTTCCCGACCCAGTTATTCTTTAGTAGCATGTTGTTTAATCTCCATGTATTTGTGGTTCTTCTGGCTCTGTTTTTGAAGTTGATCTTTAGTTTCAAAGCATTATGATCAGAGAATATGGTTGGTATGATTTCGACCCTCTTATATTTGTTGAAGATATTTCTGTGTCCCAGGATGTGGTCAATTCTTGAGAATGTTCCATGCTCTTGGATTGGAAGAATCAACATAGTTAAAATGACCTTATTGCCTAAAGCATTATACAGATATAATGCAATCCCTATCAAAATCCGATCGGCATTTTTTTAAAGAAATAGAACAAAAAATCATCAGATTTGTTTGGAAGCACAAAAGACCCCGAATTTCCAAAGCCATCCTGAGAAAAAAAGAATGAAGCTGGAGGCATCACTCTGCTCAGCTTCAAATTATACTACAAAGCTACAGTAATCAAAACAGCATGGTATTGGCAGCAAAACAGACACACAGGCTAGTGGAACAGAATTGAGAGTCCAGAAATAAACCCATATTTATATGGGCAAATAATTTTCACAAAAAAGCCAAAAAACATACAGTGGAGAAAGGAAAGCCTCTTCAATAAATGGTGCTGGACAAATTGGAACGTCGCTTGCAAAAGAATGAAATTAGACTGTTGTCTACCACATACCAAAATTAACTCAAAATGGATTAAGGACCTGAATATAAGACTGGAATCAATAAAATGCATAGAAGAAAATATAGGAACTAAACTCAAGAACCTTGAACTTAAAAAGCATTTTATGAATTTGACCTCAAAGGCAAAGGAAATAAAAGAAAAAATAAATAAATGGGACTACATCAAAATAAAAAGCTTCTGCTTAGCAAAAGAAATGGTCAACATTTTCCATCTGAATGGGAAAATATATTTGCAAGCAATGCCTCTGATAAGAACCTAATATTCAAAATATACAAAGAACTCATACAACTCCAAAACTACAAAAAAAAAAAAAAAAAGAAAAAGAAAAAGAAAGAAAGAAATGAGCGATTCAATCAAAAAATGGGCAAGGGATCTGAACAGACACTTCTCCCTAGAGGACATACAAATGGCCAACAAATATAGAAAAAGATGCTCAACATTGTAAGCTTTTAGGGAAATGCAAATCAAAACCACAATGAGATACCTTCTCACACCTGTTAGAATAGCTATAATCAACAGAACAAGTAATAACGAATGTTGGAGAGGATGTGGAGAAAAAAGAACCCTCATACACTGCTGGTGGGACTCCAAATTGGTATAGCCACTATGGAAAATAGTATGAGGTTCCTCAAAGAACTAAGAATTGATCTATCGTATGATCCAACATCCCTCTACTGGGTATTTACTCCAAAGACTTGAAAACCCATATCCAAAAAGAGATTTGCAAACTGATGTTCATAGCAACACTATTTACAGTAGCCAGGACATGGAAGCAACCAAAGTGTCCTACGATAGATGATTGACTAAAGAAGCTGTGGTACATGTATACAATGGAATATTACTCAGCCATAAGAAGAGATGAAATACTACCATTTGTGACAACATGGATGGACCTTGAGATAATCATGCCAAGCGAAATAAGCCAGACTGAGAAAGTTGAAAATCACATGATATCACTTATATGTGGGATATAAACCTAAAAGCAACAAATGAGCAGGACCAACAGAGACTCAGGGACATGGACAATGGACTAGTGGTTACCAAGGTGTAGGGAGTGGGTGAGGAGGAGGGAGGTAGATGAGGTAAAGGGGGTCAAATATAGGGGGGTAGGATGAAGTGCGTAAAGGGCATCGAATATATGGCAGTTGAAGGAAACTGGACTCTGGGTGGTTATCACATAATAGAATATATAGATGTCAAGCTATAATGTACACCTGAAAATTATATAATTGTATTAACTGATGTTGCCCCAATAAACTTAAAAAATAAAAAATAAAAAGTTAAAATAATACTTAATGAGATGAAAACAAATGACTCAAAAAATTAAGCAAAAGATTTGAACAAACACCACAAAAGAATATATATATATTTGTAATATGACAAATAAACATATTAAAAGATGTTTGATGTAATTTGTCATTGGAGAAATGTAAATTAAAACAAAAAGATATCATTACACAATTATTACAATGGCTAAGATTAAAAAGATTGACCATACTAAGTGTTGGTGAAGATGTGGATATATTAATCTCTCATACACTGTTGGCTGGAATGTAAAATAACGTAATCAGTTCAGAAAATAGTTTGACAGTTTCTCAAATACTTAAAAGTACATCTACCTTATCATCTAGCCATTCAAATTCTAGATATTTACACAAGAAATATGAAGCTTATATCCATACAAAGACTTGTATGAGCGCACAGTTTTCTTCGTAATAGCCAAAAACTGGAAACAACCCAATTTTTCATCAATCAGTGAATGGATAAATAATTGCGCTATTGAGTACTACTCCACATAAAAAACAATAAACTGTTGATTCAAGCAACAACATGAAGGGATCTCAAAATAATTATGCTAAGTGAAAGAAACCAGATAAAACAAGATCAGATTTTCTGATTCTATTTATTTAAATTTCTAGAAATGCAAACAAATCTATAGAAACAGAAAACAGACCAATGGTTGTCTGGGACAAACAGATGAGATGGAAACTTCTGTGGGTAACGGAAATGTTCAGTATTTTGATCAAAATGATGGTTTCAAAGGTGCATGCATATGTCAAAATGTATCACATTGTACATTTTAAACGTGTGTATTTTATATGGTAATTATATCTCAACAAGGATGCTGAAGAAAGTGATAGCATCAATGTCCTTTTTATGGCCCACTTATTTATCAGCTATGAATTTATAACTACACACACATGCTCATGCACACTGCAGTACAATAGGCTCACAAAATTAATCAGGAACATCAAGGCTTCTCAAATTTACATCAGAGTGTTTTTTAAAAATACTTAAAAAAGTGAAAACCATGCAGCTTAAATGAAATGAAGCAGGACTTATTGGAAAGACTGAGTAGTTTAATAAAACATATTAATAGAAGAGCTGCACCATAAAAATGACAAAAATACTAATTTCTTCACAGTAGTTCACCTCCTACTTTGCAGATTATTTTCATCACTCAAGAAAGGCTTTGAAGGAAGCTTTAAATGAAGATGAATGGGAAAAAAAGTAACATAACTGCAAGATTTCCTATTCATATTTTTTGGTTTCAGATTGGACTTATTTCTGGTACGGTTAACTATAAGAAATCTGAAGATTATTAAACTATAACTGAGGTTACTCATACCTTTCCTAATAGTTCTTATTTCCCAGAAATTTTTCTGAGGCTCATAAAGAATATTGATGTCTATGTTTTGAACTCACAGCATCTATTTAAGTGACTGCAATTTTCATATAGGAGTAATAAAATAATTTTCTCTCATTCTCTTTACTCTTGCATAAAAGGTATGACTTTAAATATCTATATTTTAAAGGAGAGTTTTATTATTAATTTTTAAAAATATATTTTAATATTGAAATTTCAATTCCATTAATTACTTACCATGTAATTTCACACTGTAAAGTAAGTCTTAAGGGCAACAATTTCTGTCATCTCCAATGGACCTGATTAAAATATTTGGCTATTTCCATAACAAGAACTTTAACAAATGGTCCTATCCAGTCAGAGAGGAATGGGTTGGATTAAAAACTGCATTGCTGTGTTACACTGTTATAAGATTAATGTAGAAAAAATTAGTTCATTTTAATAAAAACCTAATGACTTGTGAATTGGACTCCATATCAGTAAATAGTAAATACAAGTATAGCTCTATCCACTTTACTTGGTTGTTTATTTTGGCCTGAGTATAATGACTTGCGTTTATGCAGCAAATTATTTCTCCACATTCATCAAATCTCCTCCCATGTTTCGGAGGATAAAGGAAAGATTAAGTGTCCTCAATTAAGTGGACCTTAGAGTTTCTTCAGAAGTAATATTAATATTTTCCCAAAATAGTATCCATCCACAGGTACTGCAATATTTAAAATATTTCGGTGAAGTCATGCAGAGGCAGAAAAGTATCGAGATCTATTGATGTTATATTTTACTGAATGTGCACATATATTTTTGAAATCTGTAGACCTTTATAGGTAATACCACTAAAATATACTAAATTTATATGTTAAAGAAATACATAAGTTATTGTAATTGTGCACAGTTAAATATGACTGACACCTTATTTTTATTTATCTGCTGTATATTATAATTGTTGAGGTATAATAATTTAGTCCATGGCTTTAATTTTATTATTATTTTATTACATTATCAATATACAACTCATTATACTTTTTAAATGAGAAAATGATCTCCAAAAACTACTTCTTACACTCCTGACTTATTTTATTATTTTAGCTCTTCTATTGATTATCTTTACAACTTTAAACAGTAACTTAAACCTGCTTTTTGTTCATCAGCTTTAGATGCTAAGAATGTATATCGCCATTCATGTCTCTTTCCTGCCTCTACAGCCATACTTTTTTTTCACTATTAAAATGTTTATTTATATTTTTTTACAACACATTCTGTGGCCCTCATCTTTCTGTCTAAGGTAGTGTATCAGGTCAATGAAAGCTACAGTTAGTCTGTGTAACAATCATCAACTCCCCTGGCAAATTCATATGCATATGATATTTAATTTCATCAACCATCTGAGGTGATGGACACATGTTTCTCCACGGGGCTCTCACATGAGGAGCTCTGCTTTGAAGCTAAAGATCCTGCCAGGCTTGGCTCCTTGCTGATGAAGTTTTGGGCTCAAGTCTGCTCTGTGCGTGATTATTCTGAAATCCAAGTTGAGGACAGCAGTTTTATCTTTTTACCCTCTGTGATGGTAACAACAGATGTTCAAAAAAGCAAGTGAAACATGCAAGACCTCTTAAGGTTTAAGGGCAGAGTGGCTCACTGTCATTTTGCTTCAGTCAAGTAACCTTTCCAAATCCAAAGTCTACGATGAATTTCAACATCATTGAAAAGGATGAAATATAGTAGGGGATAAAGAATTGGGGCAATTATGAAACCTGTATATTAATTCTTCAATATCTGCATATAATTAATTGCAAACATTAGAAAATTAAAAGCTTTTATAGTACTATGATTATAAAAATAGTATTCACTATAGAACAAAGTAGAAAATGTCACTGTCCTTCACAAAAATGTGCCACTATATAGAGACTGTTCTAATTAGTCAAATGCGCTTCCTTTTGATACATTCCAACGATTGTTCAAAATCATGTCATATATGGATGTTTCATATTTACAAAGAGTTTTTTTCCTCTCTTAATTTTTTCTTAGACTATTGTGTTGCTTTCTTGTTGAAGTAAGTATAAGCTTATTCCATATGATACAATCTTTCTATATTTTGATTGAAAGTTATTCCCATGCTTCTTGAGGACATTCTACCTCTGATTTCTTGTTCTGCATTAGGCTGATTACTTTCCAGGCCTGCTGCCAGCTCCATCCTAGATTTTTTTTTCCTTTCTCCTCTGGGTTATTCTATTCTTTATTAGATCTTATGTTTCTTCTTTTTCATATTCTCTTTTCATTTGCCATATAACATCTTCAAGTAATTTTCATGAAAGGAATGAAAAAAAAGATTATTTTGATCCTTTGTCTTAAAATTGTCTCCATACTTGAATAAAACTTGGCTAGTAATAGAAGTTTAAGTTCCAATTCAGTTATTCCAGAAATGTAAAGAAACATTCATTTCTTCATTGACTTCTAACATATACGGTTACTGTCTGAGAAGTCTGAAGTCAGTAGAATTTTGTTTCTTTAAGGTTACCTTTAGCATTATATTTTGCTTCTCTTAGGGGTTTAAAAATTTCTCTATATCCGATTCATTAAGTTCATTAAAATTTGTCAGGATACATCTTGCTTTCTGTTCATTGAGTTGGTATTCATGAATTTTTTCATTATGAAGACTCATTTGTTATTGACTCCAACTTCTTTATTCTCCCTGGAACTACAAAATTAATTCTTTGTTGAATTTCTTAAATTGATTCTCCATGTTTGTGAAACATATATCTCATGTTTTTCATTTTATCTTATTTTGGCCTAAGTTTTGGAAGATTTCTTTGACTTTAATCTCCTATCACATTAAAAGCATTCTTCCACTTATATTTTCATATCTATATACTCTTTTTCAAAGTGACATATTCTTGTTTTATATGATCATATTTTCTTTGTTTCTAATTAAGATAATTTATTTATTTATTTTGTCTGTTTGTTTATTTTATTATGGTGACATTGGTTAATGAAATCCAGTAAGTTTCAGGTGTATAATTTAGCAATAAGGCATGTGTGTTCACCGCCCATAGTTAGATTTCTTTCTATCACCACATCTTTGACTCCTTTTACCTAATTAAGATGATTTAAAAAGGTGTCTCTGTTCCATGAATCATCCTTGTTTCCTCTTGTATCAGTTATTCTATGTGTTCATTTTGGTTCTTCTGTTTTGTGCTGTTGACTTCAAATGACTAGTGATCTTTGTCTACTTACATGAATTAAAAAACTAGACTAATTAATGTACTTAACTGCTATGATTTTTTAATAAGTTTATCCTTACCAACAGTTTTCTCTTCTGCATGGAAGGACTGGATATAGACTCTAAGTAAGTGGAGCACAGGTAGGGAGCAGGAGGTGAGTTGATTTTCACCTTGCAAAATAAGAAGGATTTTTTCCACTTTGGGAACCAAGCTCTCTCCAAGGAAATACAGTTTTTAGACAGCAGTTTTCCAGTTTTAGCCTTGGAAATCATATTTTGTTTGTCAGGGGATAAGGAAAGAATGAGGTGGGTAATTTGCATCACTGTTCTAGAGACTTCTTAATTAACTAACTTAATTTATGTCCACTCACTTCTCTGTACCAGCTGATTCCAGCTGATTCCCAGCTTAAACTCTAACATTAGGAGAACAGCCCCAACGTCTATTTCAGACTTGGGATGTAGGCTCTTGGTCTACTTCTCTATTAAATAATTCTTTCCCATATTCCTTCACCTAGAAATGTCAAAAATCACTGGGTGCTTGCTAATAGCCCCTTCTCACTATTTTCGTACTGTTAAAACTTACACTTTTTTCTTTGTTTTATGTATTCTTCACTGTCACTTTGATGAGATTTGAGAATAAAGGTATGATAAATGTGCATGTTCAGTTTGCCATCTTAAAAAGATAAATTTAAATTAGGTACATCTATTTGTAATTGTATATACATATATGTGTATATATGAAATAAAATTAGGTGAAAACATGAAAACAAGAGGGAGACAATCCAATAGGCATCCTTTTCCCAAACAATTTAACAAAAATCTTCACTCTTTACTCTAAGGTTGTAAATGAAGAAGCTTTTAAGCACGGGTAAATCAATATTCTACCAAGTCTCTTGACTTACAGATGGCTCTCTAGGGAAGTGACAGCCCTCCACAAAAAAAAATCATTTATTTTGACTGCTTAGTAAAGTTATAGAAGAACATATTTTCTGAGAAAGCAATAAGCTCAGTCTCAGAGATTATCTAGGAAAGCTTCAGGAGAAGTTATTCTTTTTCAAAATTTAGGATTCACTAGACAAATCTTTTTCCACATAAATTCATTTGAGACACTAGACAATGATCCATCAACAGAGTTCACAGAGACAGAATGAGAAAAGAAGTTAAACCCAATTGGTTTTCCTCCTTCTTCAGGGCCATCATTATCAAAAATTTTATGCCAGGAATTAACCATGATCATTTTTTTTTCTATAAGTCTCCTTAGAAGAAAATCAGGTTCTTAAGAAGCTCTAAGAATATTTCTTTTACCGTTTTTAATTCTATTAAAAAGTTGAAGAGTATTTGACAAGAATCTCTAAATAAGCGTTTGGTTCTTTCTTTAAGTGAAGTAGCTTTACTCACATTATTAATCTGAAACAGTTTTATATACATTTCAGCAGTGAAACAGGCTGCTCGGTAAATAACATTTATGCAGAATCAAGATGAAGAAAGGTGCGGTAATGTGAGATGAGAGGTCCAAACTTTTCAATTAAAAAAAATATACACAAACACACACACACACACACACACACACACACACACACACACGCACGCACACTCACTTTCTGGCATTATTTAGTCAAACTCTTTTTTCTTGAATGTTCACATTCTGCACATAACATAATTTTTTAAATTATTAAGTCTGATGCTGTGTTTTCCCCACATAAATTTCTTGAGCCCTTTCCATTCTGTCCACATTGTATAACTCAGTATTCCTGACAGTGACAGAGCTGTCAATCTGTGTGATCTCTGTAAGGAAGCCAGTGGGGAGAATATTGTAAAAGGTGGTGAATATTTTTAATTTTTCTGAATTCCCATTGGCAAATTTACTTTTTCATTGAAATTTCTTCTTAGATGTGTTATAAGTTAAAGATAATAGCATATAGAAAACTAGATGCATAAATTACTAAATGCATAAATATTCAGAAAAGGTAATTAAAATAAAACAATACTTCAGGCTTAGAATATTGCATATTTTGGAGATAAATACAAGTGGATGCTTTGGAAATTTTCTAGACCATGATAGCTACAATATTTTACTGAACAAAGAAGTGTTGCTATAATGAAGCAGCATTCTGCATATAATTAACGTATTAAAACAGTAGACAGAAAAAGCTATTAGGCACAACAAGCTTCATTACATGTGAGGAAAGATAAAAAGAGAATACATGTGTAAAACCAGATGTCCTAGTAAGTAAAAGCAAAAATAAATCAAAACCTGACTGATTTACAAATCTATCAATTATACTGGACAGAGTTAAGTAACATTTTGGCATTTTTATTTCTCTATGTTTATCTAGTAATTCATAAAAATAGGTAACCTTAAAGGTTTTACCAATTTACTTCCTAACTCCAAAAGTGAACACTACTCTGATATTTTGAAGAACAGTATCTGCACTGAAGAAAATTACAGTGAATACTGGGAAAATAATTTATCCAATTCCCAATAGCAAAACATATAGAAGTTCTGCTGCATTCATGCACATCTAAATATGTCAGCTTTTTCTCAGATATGCCCTGAATTATGCTACAAAATAGAATACCTGAGAGATAAAAGGGCATTTAGAATATCAACAAAGAAAAACATCGATTACTGAAACATAATTTTAAAGTGCTTCCAGCATATACAAGACACATTTACATTCCAAAGATATGCAGTGCATAATACTATCTTATTATAAAATAAGCTTTGCATCTATTTGCTATTTATCCCTCAATTACATGGTAAAACTGAATAGTTAAAAATGGAAAAACATATAAATATAAAAATCTTTGGTTTATGTCCCAAAACCTTTCATCCTAAGATATGTAGAAAAGATATTACTTTGGGGAAAAAACATTTGCAATAAATTCTTCATTTTCTGTAACAGGTGTTAACCTTAATTTTTGAAATCTTCAGATCAAGGAATTCAATTATGTCCTTCCATGCTTATGGGTTTCAGTTTCATTCTCGGTTTATAGGGTATTGATCTAATAATCATACTTTACTCCCCCAAATATCTATAGTCATTTTATGTCCCCCCAAACTGGTTTATTACAAAACATATCAAATTATCCCCTGTAGTGCCTATAACAAAGGAACAAACAGAACAGTAAAAAGAAACATGTACATTTTTATTATATTTTAATGATATTTCCATTGCCTGTACACACACAGCCCAGTGGAAACATTTTAACCACAGGCATCTCCAGAGATCCACTTTCTGGGTAGAGCGTTCTATTGGAAAGAAAAGTTAAAAGGCAGCTAACTCTCCATTATAAATGAACAGTGAATTTATGAGTTAGCTCATCTTAAATCACTGTCTGAAAGCCAAGGTGCAATCATTGTCACAAGTATTTCTCTTGGGGCTGCATAAATCCCTCTTATCGAGGTTTTATATTGTTTCAATAATTCTAAGTGGATTACAAATCTGTAAGTAAAAAGTAGTGCCTTTTGGATTTGCTTGAAGCACAGAAAATGGGTTAATATAAATATAATAAAACATTCATTTCTGGTTGCTCTTACAAGTTCAAGCTTACATGAGCTATTATGTTGTACACATATTTTTCCTTTCAAAAAATTTCAATACTCTCTAGCTCTAACTATGGTCTCAAAACTCGTGATCATATATCTCTATTAGTAGCATTTCAAGTGTCATATGTACTTTCAATATGTATATCGTTATGTGTTTTAAAATTACATATAAAATTAGTAAATAAATATATTATGTACATTATAAAATGTGTATAGAAAATATAATTTTAAAATTTTAGGTTGCAATAAACATCTTTTTAAAGCATTTTTAAAGCATCTTCCTAACTCTCATGGCTTCCTAATTGTTATAGCTTCCTAATTGTCATAGTATTAATATCTCAAAACATGGCATTCACTCTGGGTAAGTTCATCAATAATATTGGTGGATGTATAAATATACATTATGTTGATAATTTCAATTTGAGGAGGCAATATCCTGTTAGAAATAATTAATTTGACATGGCTTTATTTCATAAGGTTTTGTGCTTAGCTCATAACAGGAGAAGCAGCATTAGCTGCCATTTTCTTCTCTTATTGCATTACTGGTAATTTCTACAATCCCACATTTCTCTACAAATTTCTTTTTAGGTCAATTGTGGATTTGGTGAGAGTTAATTTAATTTAAAACAGATAACATCTGAAAAAAAAAAACCCAGCATCCTTTTATGATAAAAACTCTCTGCAAAGTGAGAATAGAGGGAACATATCTCAACATACTAAAGGCTACAGATGACAAACTCACAGCTAACACAATATTCAGCAGTGAAAACAAAAAAAGTGTTTTTCTTAAGCTCAGAAACAAGACAAGGATGTACACTTTTACTACTTTAATTCAACAGAGTATTGGAAGTCCTAGACATGACAATCAGACAAGAAAAAGAAATAAAATGCATCCAAATTGGGAAGGAAGATGTAAAACCACCATTATTTGCAGATGACATGATACTATATAGAGAGAACTCTAAAGATGTCTCCCAAAAACTGTTAAGACTGATAAATTAATTTAGTAAAGTAGCAGGATACAAATTAATATTCGAAACATGACTGCCTTTTTATACACCTATAATGAACTATCAGAGAAGTTAAGAAACAATACCATTTACAATTGCATGAAGCAAATAAAATACCTAGGAATAATTTGACCAGAGATAAAAGACCTATACTTGGAAAACTATAAGACACTGAAGAAAGAAATTAAAGAAGCTGCAAATTAATGAAAGGATATGCCGTACTTATAGGTAAGAAGACTTAATATAGTTAAAAGTCCATACTGCCCAAAGCAATCTATAGATTCAATGCAATCTCTATCAAAATGTCAATGGAATTTTTCACAGAACTTGAATAAATAATCCTAAATAATCCTGAAAAGCCAAAGCAATCTTGAGAAAGTAGAACCATGTTGAAGGAATTATGCTACCTAATGTCAAATTATACTATCAGGCAATAGTAACCAAAATAGCATGGTAGTGGCAAACATACAGATCAATGGAACATGATAGAAAACACAGAAATAAACCCACATATATATGGTCAATTAGTCTATGACAGAGGAGGCAAGAATATATAACAGGTTAAAGAAAGTCTCCTCAATAAATGGTGTTGAGAATAGTGGACAGACACATATAAAAGTATAAAACTGGATAACTTGCTCACACCACATACAAAAATAAGATCAAGATGGATTAAACACTCAAATATAAGAACCCAAACCATAAAACTCCTTGAAGAAAACACAGGCAGAAAACCCTTTGATGTTGTTCTTAGTAATATTTTTTTGGATATGTCTCCTTGGGCAAGGGAAACAAACAAACAAACACAATAAACAAATGGGACTACATCAAACTAAAAAGCAAAGGAAACCATTAACAAAATGAAAAAACAACCTACTGAAAGGGAGAAGATATTCTCCAACGATACCTTTGATAATGAATGAATACCAAAAAGACACATGCACCTCTACGTTCATTGTAGCATTATTTATAATAGTCAAGATATCAAAGCAACTTAGTGTCTATCACTAGATGAATGGATAAAAGAGAGGTGGTACATATACACAATGGAATATTACTCAGCCATAAAATGAATGAATTCTTGCCATGTACAACATCGTGGATGGACCTAGAGGGTATTACGCTAAGTGAAATAAGTTCGACAGAGAAAGGCAAATACCATATGATTTCACTTATATAAAATCTAAAAAAAAAAATCAAAACAACAAAAAGACAAACTAACAACTAAAACAAAAGTAAACTCATAGATACAGAGAATATTTTGATGGTTGCCAGATAGAATGGGGGTCAGAGGAATGGTGAAAAAAGTTGAAACGATTAAGATACACAAACTACCAATTATGAAAACAGTCATGGGGAT
Source organism: Eonycteris spelaea (assembly GCA_003508835.1). Taxonomy (NCBI): domain Eukaryota; kingdom Metazoa; phylum Chordata; class Mammalia; order Chiroptera; family Pteropodidae; genus Eonycteris; species Eonycteris spelaea. The sequence continues at coordinate 2,653,174 of PUFA01000167.1, forward strand.
GTAAAGTACAGCATAGGCAATACAGTCAATGACGTAATTCTACGCATGGTGTCAGACAGGTGCTAGCGTCATTGAGATGATCACTTTGTAAATTACATGTTCAATCCCTATGTTGTACACCTGAAACTAATATAATAGTGTATGTCAACTGTAACTGAAAAAAAAAAAAAAAATTTTAAAATATACGCACAAGCCAGGAAAAAAAAAAAAAAGGTAGAAGCACCCATACTGCTGCTCTGTAGAACTACTACTCTCCACTCAGAACCTCTGCACTGCTGTCGTACTGACGGACACACTGCGTGAGGTGCCTCTGTCCGTTGTTGTGGCAAGTAGTACTATAATACAGGAAATTGTTAGCAGCAAGTAAACATGAAAGTCCTCTTATTGTTTCTGCATCTATCAGAGGACCGTCTCTTGCACTCTTTTAGTGTATATGCACCTCAGTGTTGAAAAAACTATACTGTAAGCATCTAGAAGGACTGATCTGGGGTTTTAACATATGTCCTCTTAGTTTTTGAGCATAAAACCATGCTCAACTACTTATAACCAATGGTTTCTAGAATTACATTTTTCTTATTGCAATCCTTTCAAATCTAATGAAGTATTTCCAACTTAAGGAAGAAAAAAACGTATTTCTTAGACTAGCTGTAGGACAATCGTCTTTTTAAAAACTGGGTTTGGTAATCTTGTACTCACTTATATATTTTGGCAGATGCTAAGATCACAAGGTTACTATAAAAGAATAATTCATCCGAACCAAAAAAATGAACACTGAGTTCTTCATTAACCAAAGAGTTTCACAATACATAAGATTTAAATAAAACAACAAAAAAATTTTTTTTTACCTAATTTTGGGTATGTATTTCTACCTATCACCAAATCAGATCTTGAAGCATCCTCCATAGTTTGTCTGATTACTTTTAGGTAATAAAGTATCCTTAGCTTACTTTAGGTTAATAAACAATCACTTATATTTTACATACTAAAGTAAGTCCAGTCTTGTAACATCTAAAAATCCATAATCATATCCAATTTGAAATTCTCTTCCCCAGCTTAAGCCTACCTAAGACTGGAAAATTGCAGTGGGGTAGGAGCAAGCCCTCTCTGCAGGGTCTGGGCAAAACATTTAAAAGTTATAGATAAAGTTAATAAATTATTAAATTAATGTGTGTGTGTGTGTGTGTGTGTGTGTGTGTGTGTATTACTATTTTTCTAACAGTGTGGAAGACCAGTTTGAATTGAGATACTTCCAGATACCTTAGAGTTCCCAAAATCAAAGTGAGGATTCTGGGAGAAAGGACTTTCAACCCACCCTTCTCAGTGGAAACCCCAGCCCGAGCACCCAGGCTCTGCTTTCCCCCACCCAGCAAACAGCTACCCTGTGGCCTGTCACTGAGCTGAGAGATGTGCACATTAGTGCCATAGTCCACCCATGGCAGGACAGATAATGGAGAAGAGGCCTACATAGGCCCTGGAAGTAAGCTAGGTGCCATTTGGACAGAGATTTCTGGAGTTCTGAGTACCCTGAGCATAGTCTAGAAGGAGGGGATCTGTCTCCAGGTAGACATAGTCCTTCGTGTCCATTGACTTCTTGCCCTTTAGAGAGGGTTGAGACCACAGAAAGGCCAGAACACAGGCCCAGTGTGAGAGACACAGGGCAGGGAACCCTCATGGCACTGTCCAGGGAAAGAGCTGGAAGTTCGGGTCATAGCTTCTCTTCATTTCAGCACATCCTCCTAGCTGTGTTTTGATTTCTCAGTATCAGAGTAGATGAAAGGAACGTTCTCCTTGATTTTCAAGTTAAAATGTGGCATTGGTGACCCCTGGAGGTAGCAGATGTGCAATTGTGGGCTCATTCTCTACTGGGGCAATTTTGTCATTTTTTTGAAGACACCTCATCACTGGGAATTCCTTGCCTCTAGCTGCCATCTCTGATGGGTCACTCTGCTCTGTCTCCTGGTTCCATATGGCCCACCACTCTGGTGGGTCGTGAAACTTCTCTGGGCTTTCCTCTTAGGCTCCAGCCCTCCTAAAATAACACAGTTGCTTGGCTTTGAGTCACATTTGACCCTGAGGAAATTTAGACATGTTTTTCTCTTCCATATTCTGGATATATCGTCCATTCCTCAAATAATCCTTGTCCTTGCTCTGTGGCAGTTTCAATCACAGACTCTTGTCTTTGGACCTTCTTAGGCAGGTGTAAAATCACCAGCTTGTATGTAAGTGAATATAAGAAATCATTACAAGTACTAAAAGGAAAAAAGTTTCATTTCTTTCTGATTTCTTATAATCTTTTTTCTTTTATCATAATGTACTTAATACCAATCATATTTAAATAAAATATTTTGAGAAAAGAAGATAAAAGTCTGCTTTTAAAATCTACCAAGGCTCTTGAGTTTTCTACTTGAAAAGCTTTAAAAATAAAAGTTGGGCAAAAATTTTGAACTTAAAAGAGTGACTTTACTTTCAAATGACAAAACCAAATCATGTCCAAAGTCCCTGAAAAACAGAAAATGACCAAAGGTTTATTTTAAATATATTCTCTGAACCATTTGAAAATGGCAGGTCATAAACTACGGCAGAAAGATAGCTGGCAATAAATATTTTTCTTTAATTCAATTGCTCTGAAGAGGAAAGAAAAAGACTATGTTTTCAGATAAAAATGTCATTTACACTCTTACTGGGCTACACTCAAAGAGAAATTGAAATAAGCTATTTTTTGTATGAGTTTAAAATATCAATTAAAAAATAGAGCCCAATAAGAGTTAAACTAACCCCAAGGAAACAAGACAATTTCAGGTTTGTTTAGTTTTTGAAATATAAGATGATTGACACAAAAATATACTAAATTCCTTTGATTACTTTATATATTTAAAAAGTAATTGATAGTCCATGAATTTAGCTAAGCAGGCTTAAAAGATTAACCAGTGTATCTAAGGATAACAATCAGCCATCCTAAGTCAATTCATCAAGTATGTAATTTAGGATAATGTTGGTAGTAGTATATTAACATGGACATTGCCATCATTTAGAGAAAAATGCACATGACAAGTTTTAGCAAAAAAAAAAAAAATCCACATGTGTAGACTTGCAGATATAAATGAATTTCATCCTAAATAAAGACACAGAAAATGATTCCAGAAAATGCTAGCTGTATTGTCACCGAACTAATGCCATATATCTTCTAGGTGGATTCCATTGCTACTCTATACAAATAAGATGAATCATTCATACATCGATCTGTAGAAATCTGGAGTAATTTCCCTGCCTCTAAAAAGGCTGACTTGTACCCTGGAGCTGACCATAAGGGATTTATCTTTACTCCTCTACATGCTGTGCTATGCTTTGCTCTTCTCATTACATATACAGAGACAATTGGGAAGAATTTGGAAGAATTACTTATTTTTAAAATCTATCCTGCTTATTCCACAATGCTGTTGAAACAGCTTGCAGTAAAATCTCTACATATTAAGATGGTTGAAATTTAAAATAGATATCCAAAATCGTATTGTGGAGTAGAAGCAATAGGAACCCAGGATAAAATACTTACTGGATTTGAACAATAAGTTTGTCTATGTCAGACAAGCAAAACAGTTTCTGTAGTTCTGAGCGAAGAACCTCTGTACCTCAGAAGAGAGAAACATGTGCTTCCTTGAATTTATATAAAATGTATCAATACTACACTGACAATAGATAATCTCACATTCATTCATTCATTCAACAAATATTTATTGTACACCTACTATGTGGCAGGTACCTTGCTATATATAAACAGTAAATTGGTATTTGAAATAAACACAACTCTGCCAAATAAGGGCAAGTAACACCAACAGGTCTAGTGCAAGAGATAAGACAATTACAATGATCTCTGCTGCAATTCCCCATGATTTTCTCTAGGTTTCCATTTTGGTAGTCAGGCATAAGCATTAATTATTCATTGAATTCTTAGTAGTCATTCACTTATTCATTTATTTATCAAATATATTTGAGTACCTACTAAGTGCAAGGCACAGTTCTAGGTTATGAGCAAGCACTGAGAATAACTCAGGTAGTAATTGTCTTTAAACTCCTGGGGGTGATGAGAAATACACAAATAAATATGAAGCAAGGTAAGGAGAAAGAAGAAAAATAAGTGGCATGCAAGGTAGAAAGTAGGGAGCTTTCTTGCTCAGGAAAGCGGGGAGCTCGCGGAAGTGCTCCTGGAGGATGTGGGCCTGGTATTATCGATGAGCAATAGGGGATGGAGAGCACATCAGCAAAGGCAGCACAATGGACAATCGAGGTGAAGGAGGGATGACAAGTGGCTAACGGGCAAAGTGTTTGGTATATAAAGGGGGATATGGAAATAAAGTAGAAAAGATAGAGCAGGGCCAGGTTTTAGCAGGGAATGAGGCTCAGCTTATAGAACAGGTGCCCTTAACCGTACCATTTGCTGTGCAAAAGCTAGCAAAAGAAACATACGGCTAGACTCTTGCCCTCAAGGACTTTATAATCTAATGGCCCAGAAATGCAAGACCCTTGTATTGAATTATTTTCCTGTACCTTTCTTCTACCAGATGATAAAGAGAGTTCTATAAGGAAAGAACTACAGGACTGGCACAGTTTTGGGAAGGGCACATATTCAAAGCCATCTAATCAGTGACAGAACCACCTTCTACTGGGCTTACTTCGTACATGTGACTTGGGTTCTCAGGACCCAGTTCTCCCACAAGTGTAACTCTTGGGCTGCATTCTTCTCTAAGTGCTGCTTGTTCCTGCCTTACAACACTGCTTTTGAAGGACCCACTGCCCAGGCTGTGTGAACATAGCTCACAAAGTTCACTCTGAAGAGATGCAGCATCAAGGCATACACAATTGGGAAAAGGCAGCAGATGATAAATCTTGCTTGGTAAGAAGGTATACAAAGAAAAGCAACTTCAAGAAAAAAGGCTGATTATAAACTGCAAATAATGGCACAGAGTCTAGAAGCAAACGCGGCAAACGGCTCTCTAGATACATCTTGATGGAAAGCATTGCTCATTACTCCTTCATCTCTCAGACGAAGGAGTCACTACAGGCGGGGCAACACTAATACAATCACAATTTCTGAGGAGAACTGTAAATGCTGAAGCAAAGCTTGTAAATAGGTATGTGTGGTGGATGGTCCTCCTTACGTGTATTTGCATTAAAATGTGAAGATGTGAAGGATTCCTGATTAATCATCAATCTCATCCCACCGTTGTCTCTTACATACTTACCATTAATTTGACAATTACTCCCTCACCTCCCAGTTTCTCTGCCTCACTTTGTTTTTATCTGTCCTCTCTCCTTTGCCTCAAAATTGCACTTGCCATCTGAGCGTTTGATGTCACTCCCACTCCCATCTCTTCCAGGTAATTTAGTTAAACAGTAATAAACAAGTTTTAAAAATTATCAACAATTATTTATCAATCTTTATAAACTACAAGGCTCCCCAGAGCCTTCAATAGCTAATGAAAATTGACAGTATCCAAAAGAAGGACGATGTGTGCAGTGTTCTCAAACTTGTTTGGCCACAGGATTCTTGTTAGATGAAGCAATATGTTTCTCCACATTAATTTCATAAGGTATTGAAAGCATATATTGTTTCCTAAGGTATTTTTATTTGTCTGTCTGTTTGTGTCTTCCACAGAGCCCAGTATCATGGAAGATAGTATATTAGTAGACGTTAAATTAATGGGTTGATTAACAGACTAATAATTCAGTTATCCACTTACTTATTTAACAAATATTTATCGAGGACCTATTATGAGCTTTTTAGGCACAGAGAATAGAGCAAAAACTAAGCAAATCAAGTCTTCACTCTTAGATTATTTTCTAGAGGAGAGAAAATCAACCAAAAATAAACACATAATATGTCTGGTGGTGAGGAGTGCTGAAAAAAACAAACAAACAACAACAACAACAACAAAAAACAACAAAAGAAAGGAAAGTAAGAGGGATGGAGAGCAAAGAGATTGTAGAAGAAGGTTTTACGGAACAACATTTTATTCCAGGTAGTTGGAGAAGAGCACTCTGGAGTATTATCACTTGTGTAAAGATCTAACAAAAAGAAAGGGAGTGAGAGAGCCTTGTGGTTATCTAAGAAAGAGAGGCCAAGTAATTGAACACAAAGGCAAGGTTCCCAGAGTGGAAGCTGGCTTGGCATGTTTGAGGAGAGCAAAGAGAACTGTGTGACAAGCAGAATCAGCACTATGGAGCGTGGCTGGGGATAAGGTCAGAGATGGCTGGGAACAGAATGCATCAGGCTCTTTTCGTCGCAACAGGACTTTGGATTCTGCTCCAAGTGAACTAGAAAACCATAAAGGGCTTTGTACAGCGACATGACCTAATATGAGTTGTGATTTAAGAGGATCAGTCTGGCTGCTGTTCTGAAAATAGACTAGGGACAAGTACAGAGTCAGCACAATCATTAAGAGTATGTCATAGTGGATAATAGTGCCTTAGGGAAGAAGTGAGGGTGTAAGAGGTGATCAAAATCCAGATATAGTCTTTAAGTAATCAAAAGGCATACTAGAGACATTGAATATTGATAAGTCTTCTAAGGAGTTTTATTGAAAAGCAGACAGCTAACATAACAGCATCAATCACTCGTTCTCTCCCTCCCTTCCTTCTCATCTCCCTCCCTCTCACCCAGCTATTGAGAAGGTATACACTTTTAATTATAAAACTTTGCTTTTTAAGACATATAGTGTTCTTATCCTCTCTGCTGCAAAATTAGTTCAGATAAAATGAGCATAAATTTCTTCTATTATGATTAAAGAAAAAGTATTTTGGAAACCAATCATAAAAACAATGAAATTTTTAATTGTATATAACACTGCATATATTAACTTGCCTGAGCATCATCAACTTGGATCCAAAAGTGGGCGAAGGGCCCAGTTATTCCTAGTTTACACATGAGAAAACCAAGGTTTAGCCTAATCATTCATTCAAGTTGATATGACTTGTTAATAGCAGAGAAGGAATTGAAGTTTCAGTCTCTTCTACATTTCAGTTCTCAATGTACTTCATGTCTTCATTTTTCAAAGAAATTATACTCATTTTATTTAGAAACAGTCAGAAGCAATTCTTTTACTTACCACTAAAAAAATCTTTTTCATATGGTTGCGGGGAACAATTCTCACTTAGAAATGTTCTAGTTTGAGATATATCTTATAAAATGCTTAAAACCTCCTTAATATCCAAGAATCATTTATTTCCAAAGGACATTGCCTTAAATTTCTATAAATTTATAAGTTATGGCATGATCATGAAATCAATTAAAATAGTGAGAGCAAAATCAATCAAGTTACATTCTAAAGGTTAATGTCTGAAAATTTCCACTCAATGCAATTGTGATTTCCAGATATCCTATAAAATATAAATGACGTTCTCTTTTTCAAAATCATTATTGTATTTCATATGTAATTATATTAGTTTTGATTTGCATATCACTTCTATTATAATGCTTTCTTTAAAATATATTGTATTTTACTATTAAAACTCACTAATGTGAAAGTGACACAATATATCTAAATGCAACCAATCTATGGGTCCTTTAAAAATATCAAAATTTGAAAATTTGCATCTTAAATAACATCATATATATTTAAGGTATTCATCATATGTGTATATGTACATGTGTGCATTACATACTTTTTAACTTTAAAATTCTGGATTCTATCCTAGAATTAAAAGCCAAAAACAAGTCAATAAGAAGGCGTACTGGAAATCATAACAATATACTATATTGCTCATGACTACAATACACTAAAATAAAAATTATAACGCTACTGAAATTTATTGGCAAAAAACAACTATTTATGACCCCAGTATAATCCACTTTAAAGTATTTTCCAAATCTAAACATTGTTCAGCTCCTCCCAAGTCCTTGTGTCTACTTCAGTCTAAGCCACCAATGCTTCTCAGCTGGTCTCAAGTATTCCACTCTTGTCCCTAACAGGACCTATTCTTCAGCAGCACCCAGGGCCATTCTCCAAACAGAACTCAGTTCATGTACTCTTCATCCTCCAAAGATACCCTTACACAATTACAATAAATAAAAAAGTTGTCTCTAAGGCTTGTGAGGCCCCACATGATCTATTCCTTGTCTACTGCTTAGATCTTTTAGCTCTCTCTCCTCATCATTCGCCATGCTCCGAGCGTACACCACTCAGGACTCTAAACTCGCTGTTCCATCTGGTTTACTTGGTGGCCTCCTGACTTCATTCATGCCATTGCTCAAGCATCTTGGTAGGAGAAATCTTCTTTGGCTGTGCTCTAAATAGTACTCGAATAATCCTGCTTCATAGTCCCAATACTTGTAACGCAAATCAGCATTTGGTAGTATACATTACTACATTATCTTTTTAAATTTAATTTTCTATTAATTGTAGATTTACATATATTTGTAAAAAAATAATAATACAAAGAGATCCCATGTACACTTTATCCAGTTCCCATCAATGGTTGCCATTTTGCAAAACTGTGATATAAAAGCACAACTAAATATTGCTGTTCCTATAACACTTCAATCTTATTCAGGTTTCTCTCAGTTTTACTTGTACTCATTTGTGTGAATGTAAGTAATCCTGTAAAACTTTTTTCACGTACATAGGTTTGTGTATCTATCATCCCAGTCAGTATACTAAATAGTTCCAGCACCACAAGGACAACATGTTGTTCTTTTACAACTACATTCACCCCCATTTTTTCACTCCCTAATCCTTAGAAACCATTAATCTGTCTCTCATTTCTAAAATTTTATTTATAAAATTTTATATATTTGGAATCATCTTGTATGTATCCTTTTGGGATTGGCTTTTTTCATTCAGCTTAATTTGCTGGAATTTCTGTCAGTTGTATGTAATAACAATTCCTTCCTTTTCATTGCTGAGTAGTGAGTATCCCGCAGTACGTATGTGCCACTATTTGTTTAACTATTCACCTGTTGAAGGATATCTGGGTCAGTTCTAGCCTTTGGCTGTTACCAATAAAGCTTTGTGAATATCCACATACAGATTTTTTGTGTGAACTTGAATTTTTATTTCTCTGGGATAAACGCCCAAGAGTGCAGTTGCTGTGCTGTATGGTGAATGCATGTGACATAGTTTTTATTATGCCTTTTCCCCATTAGAATGGAAAAAAAAAAGTTCTGTGATAGGAGATACTTGGCTATTTTGGTTCAGTGCTGCATCCCAGTGTCCAGGACAGTGCTTGGCACAGAGTCGGGAATTAACATACACCTGTTGGATGAGTACATTTCAGACCCTCATGAAGATGTAGTCCACGAGCACAGACCTTATTGTTTTGATAATTGACTGGGGCAAAATAAGTCTGCGAAAAGCCTCCTGGGAAAGATGGTAGAGATGAGGATAAAGAATAAATGGCCACAGTGTTTGTCTCCTAACCTGCCTTAGGTGTCAGTTTAAGCCCTGAATGAAAGAGCAGTTAGAGTAGGAAGTATCATTAAAATGGCTTAACCTTCAATGTTTTTCCCTCAGACCACGCACAGTCTCAGTTGCCTGACTGCCTAGCAGCAGAGGACAGAGTAGCCTGACGCTCAGTCATAGTTTCAATGTGGAACCAGCACTAGAGCTGGGGAGCTCTACTGGTTCCTAGTCACATGTGGCAACCCGGTGAACTGATAAGTAAGTTCTTAAAAATGTGTGTCTAATGTGTAAATAAATCAATAATTTCTGACAGGACTGGGGAGGACGTCAGGGGAGAATGAGATCCTACCTTATCCATAAAAAAATGGTAGCTAACAGAAGAGGAGTTTGGCAATCAGTGTTAACCTCACCACAGGCTAGGAGTCCTGGGGAATTTGGATTACATGCAACAACCTTATTTTTTCAATTATATTTGTAGTACTCTATTCCTGGAAATATTCTTTATAAAATCATGAGTGAATCAGTTTTAGAAGGTCAGGCCTATTAATATAAATACACCACCTTCATGAGTATAACCTTCTGGCAAAATTTGTTTAACATATTTCTGTTCAAAGTTTATGTTTTCTTGACAATTGAATTTCTTTTAATAAGCAACAGGGAGAAAAAAGAAAGTCTAACTGTCATTTAAAGTAGCAATTTTCATATGTTTTGAGTTTGTGAATATCTGAGCATTTTATTAAATATATAGAATACTGTATTTGAATAGTCTCTGTGTAAATATCCAGTACATATGTTGGTCAGAACAGTGTTCTTTGTGAGGCTCCTGCAAAGGAAGAAAACAAACAAACAAACCAACAAAATGCCCTGGAACTCTGGCTACTGAAGATAGATTAAGGGATAATACATTTTAAGAACAGTAAGCTAATACCTTCCTCTGGCCTGATTCTTTCAATCGCCTAAGGTTCTTGCTGTAAGGTGATTTCCATTATGTCGAGTAAAGGTTGAATGACAAAATTCAATAAGGTTGCATAATTATACATTTAGTATGAGATTACCTTGGCATATCCTGAGCTTGGTTTCTCTCTGAGTATTTCTCTGCTTAGTTTCTTTAAGGCATAGTAATGCCTTACAGTAGGGTTCTAGAACACTGATTCTTAGCCCTGGTCGCACATTAGAATCATCTGGGGAGGTTTTAAAACTCCTAATGCCTAGACTATAACCAGACCAATTAAATCAGAGTCTCTAAGGTGGGGGCCAGGCATCAGTATTTTTCATAGGTCCCCAGGCGATTCTAATGTGCAGCCAAGGCTGAGAAACAGTGTTCTAGAATCATTACTATCAATTTCACTGGGGTATTTTTTAATAGTGAGATTTGGATCCAAAATCAAATCTATTAAAGCAGAATCTCTATTGATGAGCAAGAGAAACCTGAATATTTTTCTGTACTAACAGATGATTCATACATACACCAAGTTTAAGAACTTTTGACTTTATAGAGTTAAGGTGGCTAACATTGACCTGCAAAGTCATCAGTGAACAGAAAAATTTGAAATCTCAATCCATAGTCAGAAAACCTTGTTGGGTTGGAGACAAGTCTATTTTGGAAGTCTTCTTAGAGGTCTGGATATTTGGCATGTGCAGTTTTTTTGCTTGCAGATGTCAGTAATAACTCTAGGTAAAATTTCCACACAGTTTTGAGGGGAATACTTTATTAGGGCAAATTCATTCTCTAGTGGAAAAGCAAAAAATAAAGAGGCCATTGAGCTAAAATTAGGAAGATTAATTTAAAAAATAATAATTACCTATTAGAATTAAGGATGTAAAAAGAGAATTCTTGTAGAAAATCATAAAGTTCCAAATTTGCTTCCCTCTGCCTTACCACTCATTTTTTCCAAAAAATTATAATTACATGTTTTTTAAGGAAGGAAAAATTTAAGGACCAATAGGAGTCCCTGTTATATTTGAAACTACTATTCCATTAGGCACAAATAGCTAACCTCTCATTTGATCCTATTTAGAGATGCAGGACAAGAAATTATTAATTCTAATTTTTATAGAAATGTTATTTCCAGACTATAATATGGTATAAAGTTCTCAATGTTTGTTGGATTAAATTGAATTATTGGATGAGAAAACTGAAGCACAGAAATATTAAGTGCTAACTGACCCTTCATCGGTTGATCGAAATACAGTTGCATCAAAACACAGTGGCATCGAAAACCACATCTAATTCAAAATTATTCCTTTACTAGCATGCTGCCTCCAGTATAATTTGGAAATAAAATGTCATTCCTTAAGCAAGTAGTCTTTAAGCTTTGTGTACCTAAGGATCATATGGTTGCTTTTAACTCTATCCAGGGTACCAATTCAATAGGGCTGAGGTAGGACAAGATTCTGTATGTTTAACAAGCACCATTTACCAGAGAAAACATGTAATTGCCAAACATGTAATTAATCTAATTAGCAGTGATTGTCAATACAGCACATATCATTGGCTAACTCTAAGAAAAGTGAAGTACATAAGTTACAGAAGTAACATGACTCATGGCCCCCAAAATATTTGTTAAATGTATGAATCTATTAATCAATAGTATAAAATTAAGACCAGACTGGTTTACAATAGTTAGCATAACATACAAAGAGGAAAGTTTTCAATTCTGTGTTTTTCTGACCAGCTTTCTCAGTGGGAAAAGGGACTAGAGCACGTATTATCTAGCATTAATCTGATGAAATGGGTCACTTCTTAAAGCAGTTCTTTTTCTTTCAGAGCTACTATACCAGCTCTCCTTTCTCAAATAACAGAAACCAAGATGTTAACCAATGTCACCATAAGAATAAAAAAAGAATCAAAGGCTGCAGAGCTGTACATAGGTAAGGAAGAATACACAGAATGCCTTCCTTGGGAAGTTGGGCAAAGAGTTCTGGAAATGAAGAAACAGTCTTTACCTAAGGCATTGGATTGTTACTAGGCAACAAATAAAATATGATTACTTCTAGTCAGCCCAAATACAGCTCCTGGAAGAAAACTGGTTGCTTAAAAATGACTTTCAAAAGTCTCAACTTTAGACAATTTTGTTTTTCAATTCATCCTATAATTTATACCTTATAATTATACCCACTCACATACACATACACACATATACCTGTGTATAGATTTATGTTTCACATTATTATATGGCATTTTAAGAACATATATAATTTGGTAATTCTATATAAAAATGAATAGAAATCAATATTAGTCTCATAGAGATATGATTTCATGCCATTTTCATTACCGAGAAAAGTTTTCATAATTGTTAAAATCTGAATTACTGACAATAAATGCTAGTGAGGATATAGAACAGAAACTCTCATTCATTATCAGCAAGTATACAAAATGAGAGAGCTACTTTGGAAGGCAGTTTGGCATTTTCTTTAAAAAATAAATGTACTTTTACCAAACAACCTAAAAGTCACATTCCTAGGTATTTACTCAAATGAGTTGAAAACTTAGGTCCACACAAAAATCTGCACATGAATGTTTATGGCAGCTTTATTCATAATTGCCCAAAGTGGAAGCAACTAAAGTTTTTTTCAGTAGGTGAAAGAGTAAGCAAACTGTGACACATCCATAAAATGAAATATTATTCAGCAATGTAAAAAGAAAAAGAAATACTGAGTCACAAAAAAATATAGAAGAAACTTAAAAACTGAAATAACTTAGTCTGAAAAGTCTACATGATTCCAGCTACATACTGTAGGAGTCCAACTATATGACATTCTGGAGAAGGCAAAACTATAGAGATAGTAAAAAAGAAATCACTGGTTGCCAGGGGTTAGGGGGGAGGTTGGAGGGAATGATGTGGGCAAAGCATAGAAGAATTTTAAGTCAATGAAACTATTCTGTATGAGGCTATGGTGGATATATGATATTAAGTATTTTTCCCACAGAACTATAATATAAATTGTGAAACCCTAATATAAACTATGGACTTTAATAATAATGTATTAAGATTGGTTTATCAATTATAACAAATATGCTATATTAATGCAAGGTGTTAATAATAGGTCAAACTATTATGAAGAGAGATATATAGGAACTCTGCTCAATTTCCTGTAAACCTAAAACTGTTTTAAAAACTAAAATTTATCAACTTTTTTTAAAGATATGTAGGTAATATTAATACTGGCACTAGAAACATTTTTTCCCTAATTTGTGACATATTGACAAAATAATTATTAAACTACACCTATTAACTATGTATCTGTCACTTCTGTATCATGAAACTTAAAATTCTTTAACTATTTGGCTACATTCCAAAAGATACTTAATTCATATTGTCATACAGAACTAAATTTATATGCCCCCCATATATGGATGACTGAAGAATTTTTTCAATTCTTTTCTCAAATGAAATATTCATAATACATGAATATATCTCTTATTTTCATTTTCATTGATTTTCAATACAGTTTTGATTTGTAAAAACTATAATAAATATTTTGCCTATAATGTATTATTATGTAACTGAAGGCAGAATTTGCTATCTTAATCTATGAGATGATTATGTTTAGCTACTGAAAGCCTTGAGCAGTATTTCTCAAACTTCAATATACATCAGAGTTGACTGGGTATCAATATCATTTTGAAATACAGATTCAGATTTAGGTGTTGTAAGTTGGCACCTGATAATCTGCATTTCTAATAAGCTTCCAGATAATGCTGATGTATAACCACACTTTGAGTAGCAAGGTTCTATAGCATACCTGGGGCATTAAACTATCACCAATGTGAAAAACAAACCCAAATACCTAGCACTTCTTGCAAGGGATTAACAGAGCTGCTTTTGTTTTCTACCTGTAAAAGCTGTAGGACTCCCAGAACTTCTAAATCTTCTTTCCTAATATATAATTCTTTTCAATTTCATCTATAAAAGGAGAAGACTTGATAACTTTTATACAGTAAGCGAGCTACCATTTAGTCACAATACTCTCTTAGTTTGTGTGAAACAAAGATCAAATGACTGGCCCAAGGTCATTTATCCAATAACTGTAAAGGTCAGGTCTCACATCCATGTCTCTGATTCCAAATCTAGGAAAAATCATTTTTCCTCCACCCCCTGTTGCTTCTAATAGCAATACACTTTAGAGAATAGGGACCAGTTGGTTTAGACACACAAATTCCCATTCTGAATTCAATCACTCCAGTACTGCTTCCCATTGCAATTTCTAACATGGGTTTAAGGTCTTGTGAGGGACCCGGATCAGGTGTTGTAAGGGGGAGGATATTTTTGTGTTTCAAAATAAGGCTTGAAATTAAAAATAATTAATGAGCTCATTTGAGTATGGCATAAGGTCTGAGAGAAAAGACTTGGTTGTTCTATCATGGAGAATGGGGACAAGAATAATTTGTTCTATTTCTTCAAACCTGGTGGTTTTCTTGAAAGAATGCATAACCAGCCAATAAGCTAGAGTCAGAAGCAGATGGATACTTCCCCAGTCCCACCTAAGGCAACCTACCCTAACTTGGGACAAACACATTATGACTTAATGTCTTCCATGGGACTTCCATGCTATTAAAGATAATTGAAACTAAACATTTCTTCACAATATGGAGAAAACAAGGCCCAGAGATGTGAAAATAATTTTCTGTTGTTGTAGTATGAATCAAATATTATTAATTGAAACTTTAGGTTTGGAGTTTTCCACCTCTGGTTTAAGGACAATCTTAACTTCATACTGACATCAGTAGTAGGTTAGGGTGAGAAGGTTAATAAATGTGAAATATTTAAGTGATATTATGGTCTACACATGCCTTTCAAATACTGTCCTTCTAAAGATTCTTAACAGTAAGAACCTGCTTTTATATACTCTCATATTCTCGTTCATGGAGCTTTGCAGCATAGAAAAGGAAAGTTAGAATGATATGACCTTGCGTGCAATTCCTGCTTCTGAACACTGGACAACATGCCATTATAAAATTCTCTTCCACTTCGTTTAATGGCTCAAGTGGGATGTTCAGACTGTCATTTCTTTGCACTGCTCTGGCATAGTATCATAAAGTTCTGCAAATAAGTCAAGTTAGTAATATCCTCTTGATGGTTTTAAATGAAGGTCAATGAAATAAAAGGCCCCAGGATTCTGGGCTCCCATCTTTGTCTTTCCGGGAGGGTGTTGTGTTCATGCGTGCGAAGACTGAGCAGTGATGTTGTAATAAGGGAGAGAGCCTTGGCAACTCTGGACCCGGCCTAAGAAAATCAGGAGCCTCCAAATTCCTCGTTTGTGATCTGAGCTCTTAAAGACAATTTATAAGCAGTTAGATGCTTGTTGTAAAAGGAGCATAAATGCCCTTCGTACTCTAACAGGCTTCTACAGAAATTCCACAAACTCCTGGTGAGGGCACTCTTCAGGAAAGTATGAAAGGCCTCCAAAGTCTCAGAGCCAGGAGGCACACTGTATTTTTTGCTGGTGATTGGAAATGTGGCTCTGGCTGACATCAAGCTTTGCCTTACTCATTTCTAATATCATGGTCTTAACCACCACTCCAGTATTCAGGGCTACTATTTCCACTCTTCCCAACATGTGCCATTTCCCTGTTCTCCTCTCTCAGATTAATGTCTTATCCCTCTGACAAGACTCAGCTTACAAGAGGCAGCTTACAGTCCACTGTGGCCTCCCTGCTTGCTGATTCCTACAGTGGTCAGGTGCCCACTCATTTAGCATTTCTGTTGAACCATACTTCTACAAAGAAATCATCACAAGTGGACATATTTTGTTTAACTTTCTAGGATAAATAAGAATGGGATAAAAGAGAGTAGTGCAAATAACACACTTATTGAACTTTCAAAGACTGTCACATTAAAAATGCCAACATGTTAAGGGGGAAGAAACTGGCTTATAGATAGGGTGGCGTGGGAAGGTTTTTGTTTTGTTTTTTTTCTTTTCTGAGTATCATCTCTGAACCTAATCAACAGAATTCTGTCTGGGAAGCTCAAAGAATGTAGCTTCAGGGCACACATGAGACAGGTATCAGTTTATTATAAAAAGCAACATTTTGCAAATTTGACTGAATAATGTCACAAGGGCAAGAGAAGACTGGTAGCCCCCATGACATGGGAGACTGAAAAGAGTCCTCAGCTGGGGAGGTGATGCATTCAATGAGAGAGAAGCAGCATTAGCCAATTGCCAGGGCTCTTTGCCACTCAAAGATTCTATTAGTCTATTGCAAACAAGAATGATAATGGCTCGCATACTGTACAATCAATAATAATAAAAGCAAAATGACCACGAATAACTTACTGTGCTGACAGTGAATCCCATTAAATCCTCGAGAACATTTACAGACATAGCCTATGAATGTGTCCCCTCGATATGCTTCACTTATTTCACAGGTTCCTCCATTATGGCATGGATTAGGGATGCAGGGACCTGAAAAACAGAAAAAAAATTGCTGCATAATGCACATGCTTTACAGTAGACATTGGGTCAACATTTTGCAATTAACCGTTTTATAGAGAAAGGTTTCTGAGTATGAGTGGTATGGGAAAAGCACTAGTCATGTGAGCTCTGGAGATCAATGGCCTGGGTTTGAATCCTGGTTTCACCACTTCCTAGCCATGTGTTTTTTGAGGATTTATTTACCTTCTCTGTGCCTCAGCCTCACCTTCTGTTAAATGTCAATACTCATGGAATCCGCCTCAAAGGGTAAGGATAGAGATAAAAAGCATTCATACATATAAAATACTCAGTATGTGTCTGTCACACACTGAGCACTCAAAAAAAAATAGTGCTAAACGTTGTTATTTAGATCTCAAAATTGTAAAATATCTTCTGCATGTTTATAAACTAATACTGAACAGCGATTTCTGGAGTTATGATACAGAAGAGCTTTGTTACCCTGCTGGTGAGAAGTAGCATAACCTTGCAAATGACTGCAACCACATAGGCCAAGTGAAGAGGACAGCTGGTGTAATACTTTTACAGTCTACTTATTGTCTGTGGTGGGACATATTTCAGGAGAATCATAATTTTTGCCAATCTGTAAGAAGTAGCTCATCAAACATTGCAAATATAGAGAAGAGGGGCTGATAATCATTTTTAAGCTTTGGAAAAATAACTTCACCAAAGTGTGGTACTTGATCTCCCTTTAGAGAGTACCAGCTGCCAGCACTGTGGGAGTGTAGAGCTGGCCCAGTCCCTCCTGGCCTGGGACTCCTCTAATGCACATTCTTTAATCTGGTGCCTCTTTAGTATGGCTGAGATTTTCACAAATGGCATGGCAATCTGAAGCTTTTTCTATGTAATCTCCTTCCTTTCTTTTCTCCTAGGCTTATGTCACAGTCTGTAGGCTCATCCTACCTACTCTTGTTCCCTCTCCCCTTTGTCCGTCACTGAGATTCCTTTCACCAATAAATCTTTTGCACTTTTAATTCTTTCCTGTAGTTAGCTTCCTGGAGGATGGTAATTGACTCATGGTGGAATCCAAAATGGAGATTGTGAAGAAGGGAAGAGACAAGTTGAAGAAAGAAAAAGCTCTCTCTGGAAAATGAAAAAAAGGCCAAGGAAAAAATATAGATTCTCTAATTTTGTCTTTTTTTTTTTTATTGGCGAGATAGAATACATTTGCAAGTGAAAGAGATACACTGAAGAGAATGTTAAATGTACACGTCAGAAAAAGAAAGTTAATTAAACTAAGTGTCCGACTAAGTATGAAAGGGTGAATTCAATTCTGGGGGAAGATTCATCAAGAAAAAGAGAAAATAATTTCAGCAGAGACTAGAGGGAAGGTGAAAGGACTGAGCACGAGAATCGTGATAATGTGAGGTAATTGGGTGGGGCACCATCAGGCAGTCTGTTGGAAAGTGCAGTAGTAAATGGCTACTCAAGTGTGATTCAAAACCATTAAAGGACTTCTGGAGAGAAAAGGAAATTTGCATCCTCACCTTGAGCAGTGAATTAGGATGCCAACAACAGGAAACTCTTAGGGGTTAGGCAACATTATCTTACATTGAGGCAAGACTTTATAATTCTAGTCCTTTCTCCAGCAGCTATTTTGACAATTTTTTTTCAGTTTAAAGTTTTGTGAAATTCAACAGTTATAGAATCAAATAAAGACAAACATGAAATGTGGGAACTCGATAGTGTCTGGATCTTCACTTTTTTGATAGGGCTGACTTTCAAAAAGTGAAAAGAATAAATTTTTTTCAGTAATTTTTCTCCAGATAGCTTCATGCCAATTAAAAACAATAAATTTACCTAAGTAGGCAGTTTTGTGTTATGCAGAACGTGTCAGTTAAACTAACTAACCTCTGCCCTTGAGGCGGTGCATTGCCAATTTTTGTTTGAGACAGAAGGACTGTGCATACCAATGATCAGTTTTTGGCAATTTGAATCACTTTCTTCTATCACCAAGAGATGTGAACTGTGTTACAGAACATATTTCTCCTCTTTTTCCCAGTTTGTACTTCTTCCTTCCTCTCAAATAAATTAACATTTGTTGGTGACTTACAATTTACAAATTCTTTTCCCATGAAAAATCTCATTCATTCCTCACAGCAACTCAAAGAAGTAGTTGTCATTACTGTTCTCTTTTACATTAAAAAAAAAAATGAACGTCAGATAATGTTTCTCAAATAAATATCTATGAGTAATGCACTTAGTTCTCACACTACGAATCTGTGATTCTAAAACTAAAACTCCTTAGAGAATCAACAAATTGGGGAAGGGAGAAGAAATAAAGGTGATAGAGTTTTGATTCATCAGTTCACTTCAAAATAAGAAAAAATTGACAATTTTTTTTTCATTAACTGGAAACTGATAACCATACATATAATAGCTAAAGGAAAAAATTAACCTAAATAATTATAGTCAAAGAATTATAGCATTTCAAACAAATAAGAAACCTTAGAGATCCCAGTCTAATCTTTCAATTTTTCAGATGAGGAAACAAAGCCTAATAAGAATTCAGTGACCAACCCCCCACCCACCCCCACACACAAAAAGAGCACCTAATATGAGAAAAATTGGGTTTAAGAAATTGTATCTTGGAGGGAAAAAGTTATTAAAACTGAAAATGATTAAGCTATTCTGATCCCTCAAGAGAATGATTTAATTTATATGAGAAAGATAATAAATCTTTTCTATGCTCCCTTCCAATTACAAAGTTGGGTGAAGGAGGACTTAAAAAAAAACCCTGAATTAATAAGGCCTCTTCCAATTCTTGGGAGCATTAAAGCTGTGATTCTAAGGCAGATGACCAATGGAAGTCACTTTGAAGAGTAAAGGGATATGAGCCTGGAATAGATGACTGAAGCCTACTGAATCTTTGGAAAAGCAGAACTTGCTAGATGCTGAGGATGTTAGTGGGTCTGTATAATGAAGGGAAGAACTTAGAAATAGATGGGGAAAATCCAGAAGAGGAGACCCCAGAAACAGAGCTGGAAGTAGACTTTAGGAAGTGTGCTATGAGGCTGTAATATGTGAAGAAAAGCAGCTAGTAAGAAATTGTGATGTCTAAAATTCAAGTTTACATTACTTGCCCAGCTGTTGTGTGAACTGTTGCTGCTGAACTATCCAGATCTATGCTTAAGTCTGCTAGACACCCAGACCTGTGTGTGGTGTTTGGGGAAATCAAGGAGAAAGCACTGTGCTATTCATCTGGCTCATCTTGGCAGAAGTGAAGAAGTGCTGCAGCACACGACGCCCAAGAGACTCAAGAATCCAGTGGATACAGGAACCTCAAGACAGAGCTGACAGAGATATCTAAAGTCCTAGACACTCTAGATATCTCCTGAGGGCATAGGTGAAGCTTGTCTAGCAATCATGGTGCAGCCTTTGGGATTCCCAAAAGATAGGAGTTAAAGTTGGAGCTCATTTTATTTACACCAAAGGGCATCATGACCTCAGCTGACACCTGGGTCTCAGAAAAAGATTGCCTATTGCAGAGGTTGCAACTGTGTGTTTTTCCTACTCCAAGAAATTCATTTATATTAATTTAAAGGGTGAGGATGAGGGAAAGCAAATGGACAAGGATTTGACCTTTCTAGAATGCCTTGTATGCTCTGTAAGAATTTTTTCCCCAGTACATATTTGTTTTAGAGGCAAGAAAACAGCCTTGTCAGAGAGGTTGAGTAACATGTCTATCTGGAAAATCCAGATTTTAACACACTCTGCCTGACTACAAATCTGTGTCCTTTCCATTAAGCCACACTTCCTTGCTGAAGATCTGTAAATTTATATGTTAGTCTTGACAGATGCAAACAGAATCAGCATGAATTTACTTAAGTACATTCCTATAAATAATACAGGACTCCAAAGCCTTCCTAAGTGAAAATATTTCAGAGTATTTTCAGCAAATGGGTCAAGGTATATTAGGTATTATAAATATAAATAGGTTCTGCTATGCTGTGACAGTACTCTAGTTCAGCTACATTTGAAATCAGCTGTCAAACATGAGTATTTCCTCAATATTATTTTGTAATAATATATTGTATGCATATACTGTTGCTTATACTGTGAGGACAAGAAAGAAATTGAACCTGCCCAGTATACAGGCTTCTTTCTCCCTCCTTGCCCCTCTCCTTTTGGGGGGGGGTGCTAATAATTATACTGTGGACTGATATTATAAGCCTTGTACATACTCTTTCAGAGTACTAGTGATAGAGTGTTGAAATGAGTGGCTACATGTCGCTTTTTCCCCACTAGACAATAAATACTCTGTGGGAAGAGTCATAGTCGGCACACAGTAGGTGTCTGATATATTGTGCATAAGCAAGGGTAAGGCAATAATGAGTGATAACCATTATATCTTTTGCCTAAACCCCATTTAAGTTTAGGTTTATAAATATAAATATCTTTTTGCTTTTTACTTGGTAACTAATTAGGATACTTTCTGTAACTTTCCTACAACTTTCAAAGCTCAACTCTTTACATTTATAATTAGGTTCCAATATTTTTTGTCTTTAATACAGTTTAAGCTTCAAGAGTATTATATCTGTAAAAGTATTACAATTGTAAATAACAAATCATTAGATTGTATACTTCTGCATAATGATTACACGTATCTTAATTCTTCGCCAAATATATACTCAAAAATGTAATATTGTATATTCTCATTAATAGTGTTTTGCTCTCCTAATTTAACAATTCCTGTGTACATAAAGACTTTCACTTAAAGCATGAACAAGATTTAATAAACAGAGTACAGGTTAGTACATAAAGATAACATAATAAATGTAGCCCAAAGTCCCAACTCACAAAATTTACTTGGCAGATAGAAAGTTCGGTTTTTGATGTTAAATAAGAACACTTAAAACATATAATAGTTTCCAGGTTTCTTTTGCCGAAGTCTTGGCACACTAATAAATAATAATCATAACCTACATCATGTAATGTTGCTTATACTGTGAAGATAATATAAAAACTGACCCTGAGCCTGTTTGACATAGAGGGCCTTTTTTTTTTCCCCTAATTTCAAGATAAATCTCACTTATTCATTACACACCTATCATGTGCTGAGCATCCACTTATAATTTGTGATAAATGCTTTAAATGAAATTAAAACTGTCAACAGCTGGGAGAGCAAGCTCACAACACAAGAAAATACTTATCCAGTTTATACTTCATTTTTTCAAGATAATTTAAATGGCTATCCTTTACTGTTGAATATACTATGCTCAGAATTAACTTTTTTTTAATGTAATGATTTCTGGAAATTTAGTTCCAGAATTTCCTCAGTTATATTAATAAATGATTGTAATGTGGCTACATTCTTAACTTTTGTGACCAAAACTTTGATGTATTCTGGGCATCTCATATCTTTTCTGTAACATGTCAGCATATATATATAGATAGATATAGATACAGATATAGATATATAGATATATAGATATATATACACACATACACACACATACATACACACATACACACATACGTATATATATACACACACATACATGTGTGCATATATGTATGTATAAGTTTTATAAACTTATACTTCATTTTAAAAACAATTTAATACCAGACCAAAATTTGAAAACAAATGAATATTACTCAACCACTCAGCTCTTAAAAACGAAAATATTATAGACAAGGGCAATCTCAATTACTTTCCATTTTAAAAGTCTTTTTTTAAAGAAATTTTTTTTTTTTGGTATTACAAGTATAAAAGTATACAGAGTGGTGATTATGAGTTTCAGTTCTAATTAGTATTCATGAAAGTCCAATTATCTGATTAGACAACAACACTTGGTAATATCACTCTTAACAACGAAAGTATAAGTGGACTTTTAAAATACAAGATGCTTCAGGGAGTTTTAAAATCAATAATGCTGTCATACTTTTGTAGGTAATCTTTAAGTAGCTCTTCATACAATGGGACAACATATGATCAATATTAATGAACAACTGAATTCAACAGCATGCTTTCCAGGCATTTTTATACAAGCTCATATAAGTTTGTCAACAAGATTAATTACTCACAAAAACAATGGATCTATATGGTTTGCTCTCTCTCTGCATTCACCTTCTCAAAATTCCAATGGTAAAGAATTGAAGTTACTCCCACATGTGCAATATGGTTAGCTTTACACACATTTAGAGTCTATGCCCTAAATCATGAATTCCTTATATTGTGTAAGCAGCTTATTAAAAAGTAAATAGGTTAATGCTCTCCTCTGACCATGTGTACACAAGCTTCGTCAATTTTATAAATTATGCCCCCAGAACACTAGCAGTTAGATATTAAAAATGAATGTACTTTTTCTATTATGAAATAAGGAAATGTCAGTAAGATGACTGCAAAGCATGGATTCACTAATTGTTCTAGCGGGAAAATGAGCCAAACTTCACTCCAAACTCCAGTCTTAAAAACACATTAAAGTTCTCTTATTATACTGTTGTTTTATTGTTTAATAAGGTTTAAACATTTTGACAGTTGCCATCCTGAGCCACTGCTGCTCTATTTTATAACTCACTGAAAAAGAAGGAATGATTCAGGGAACATTCACATAATTGATGCTTTGAAACTGTTTTTCACACTAGTTGTTCAGTCCCCTACCTCCTCTTCTTTGTTACTCCTTCTCTTTTAAATGTAAAATGCAAATTTAGCCATTTGAGGAGAAAAATCAGTCTATGAGTATTTTGTATGTATATTGAGAAAGTAAACTATAAATAAGACTAAAATATTGCATTTTAAGAAAGAATTAGAAAATTTAACAAATTATTCTTTAAATGTGAAAATATTTAAATAGATCATGAAAAATACAACCTGGGGCTAAACATTTAGCCAAATATTTAGCTAAACATTTAGATTTCTTTTTGAATACCCACCAATGAACTTTCTCCTCCTCAAGAAGTAACACTAGACTCGCTACATACAACTGTCTACAGGAAAGCACTGAGGTGACTAGTGCTTTAGAGTCTGTATTAGTTTCCCCAGTCTGCTGTAACAAATTACCACAAACCTGGTGGCTTCAAACAACAGAAATTTATTCTCTCACAGTTCAGGAGGCAAGAAGTCTGAAATCAAAGTGTCAGCAGGATGACACTCCTCTGGAGGCTCTAGGAAAAAATCCTCCCCTGTCTCTTCCAGCTTCCGTGGCTCCTGGCCTCCCCTGACTTGTTAACAGCAGAACTCCAACCTCTGCCTCCATCCTCACAGGTTTTCTTTCCTACATTTCTCTGTGTCCTCTCCTTTCTTATAATAAAACAGCCCTTGGATTTATGGCCCACCTTAATCCAAGAATTTATCTCAAGGTTTTTACTTATGTCTGCGAAGACCCTGTGATAGGCTGATTATGTTCTCCCCAAATTTGTGTGCTGAAGCCCTAACCTCCAGCATCTCAGAATGTGACCACATTTGGAGATGGGACCTTTCCAGAGGTAATTAAGGTTAAATGAGGCCATATGAGTAGGCCTTAATCCTATCCAGTTTTTCTTATGAGAGGAAATTTGAACACACAAAAGAGACACCAGTGATGTGTACACACAGACTTAAGACCAGGTGAGGACAAAGAAAGAAGCAGGTTATGTACGACCCAAAAAGAAAGGCCTCTAGAGCAACCACCTACCAACACCTTGATCTTGCACTTTGAGAACTCCTGAGCACATACATTTCCATTGTTTAGCCACCCAGGCAGTGGTATTTTGTTATGAAAGCTCTAGCAAACCAATACTTATTTTCAAATAAGGTCACATTCTGAAATTCCTGGTAGACGTGAATTTTGAGTGGCACTATTCAAACCACTAGTAGTCTTTTTTTTTTTTTTTTTTTTTAATGGAAATGAAGTTGTGGAAACCAGAGCCCTCATTTATCGTTACAGTTGGCTGACAAAGTGCTCATATACATCAACAATTAACACCTTAGTTAAAACTAATTTCACTTGGCTTTCATCACAGAGAGTGGTAAATACATTCTGATGGTTTTGGATATCAAGAGAGCAGTCAAATTTTGGAGCAATGCCTAGGAATGACTTCTTAGGTGGCATCCAGGAAGATCTGGCACTGCTAGATAAGAGGAAATAATGAAGAAAAAAATGTAGATTTCTTGGGGTTGATATTTATTCACTTCAAACTTTTGTTTAGAGTTGGACTTGCCAACAACGGTATGTTTTTTAGGTATTCAGCCAACATTTTAAGCAAGTCTTTATATGTATTGTTTCTATAAACACATGTAATCATTTCTGTCACAATAGTTGGCATGTCTTCTTTTCTTAATAAATGTTATTAAACATTAGCAAATTTTTTAAATTCATAATGAAATACAGCAAAGGATCTATCATTTTAAAAAGTGATCACTATTGCCATAGCTGCATCTTATTATGGAGCACAGTCTCCCATCATCTCCCTGTCCATTCATCTTGTACACTGCTGCCAAAATAAGCTACCTAAACCATCTCTTGCATAATAGAAATTCTCAGCTCTGAATATTTATCACCCCCCCCAAATTTGTCTTATTACTCTATAGTCACAGCACATACACATTATTTTTAATCCTCCAAAATATGCTGTCTATTTTGGGGCATCTTTTAGTTAACCGATATTTGCTGACTGATTGTGTAATGTTATTGTTAACAGAGCAACACTTAGTACACACAAGACAAAAGACAATGCTGCCCTTTGCTTTTATTTCTAATGCTAAGGAAATTAAATATGACATAATATGCCTATGGACATGAAGGATAGTATTAGAGGCCTTTTGTAAATTAATAAATGCCATATGAAACTAATTATTTCTTGTTCAAATCAATAACATAAGGCCCAGGTGCACTTGAAATCTTGGGTCAATGTGATAAGCATTCCAAAAATCTAAGAGAAACACAAATATCAAAAGTATAAACCATCATGATAATCAATGTCATACTTCTATTTTTTCAGATGGCCACTAAAATAAAGTAATGATTTCCCTGTGAAAATGCCTATGAAACTTCAGAAACCATAAATAACTATTCAAGCTAACTATAAAACTGACATTCAATACTTTTTTGATCAATTTAAGAAAAAATATTTTTCTCTTAGTTATTGTAGAAAACCAGCCCTGGTTATCTCTATGAAATCATAACAATTTCTCTCTAACTAAAAAAGCCCTCTTTAATCAGGGAGCTGTTTGCAAACAACACTGCAAATCATTTGTTTGAGAGGTGCATCTGTCAGAACCCACATGCCATGCATTGCAAAATACAACTCAAGCTTGAGAATACACAGCAGCAGGTGGTACAAATTAGTAAGATATTCAAGTTTGCCATTAGCTACCTTGATTTGTTTACTCTTCTACACGTCAACAAGATGGGGTATAGATTAAAGACAGGGCAGAGACCAATGTTTTCTACATGTATTAAAATACAAATATCTGAGTCCAAGTTTCAGGAGCATCAAGCGATCTCACTGTTTCACGTGGTGTCTCTAAACAGCTACAAAATTTCCATGTCCTTCATCAATCTTTCTCTGACAGCTCTTTACCTTTTCCAGACTCCTAGTGAATTTACCAGTACTGCGTGATTAGCATCTCACTGAAACGGCTTCCTTCTCTAATTATTTTATGGGGCTCTTTTGTCTCCAAGATGAGATTACAAATTGTACACAGGAACTCCTACTCCTTATATTTTTGTACCCCCATATACATGATAAAGTACTAGATATTTTGATGTTGCTTCATAAATATATGATGATTAACTAAAATGTTATTAATTTTAGGAATAACAGAACTACTGTTAGGAATGATCCAAACTACTAATCCTAAATCCTAAAGTTTAATGGTTGGATGCATTTTCATCCGTAGCTCTTTCCCAAATATACACATTTAGCAGGTTCCAACAACCCGATTATTTATCTATCTATCTATCTATTTATTTATGCTTTTCATTTTTAAAAATGTACATTTTATTTCCTTATTTTTTAATTAAATTTAACATCAGTTAACAAAATTATATAGGTTTCAAGTGTACACTTCAATACGTCATATGTATTTTTCACTGAGTGTTCGCTGTCCAAAGATAAAATTCCTTCTGTCAGCACATATTTGATCCCCTTTACTCTTACCCACCTTCCTTTACCCCCCATTTTCCTCCAGTAACCACTAAACCTTGTCTATGTTTATGAGTTTTCATTCATCTTTGTTGCTTTCAGTTTTATAACCCACATATAAGTGACATCATGTGATTCTCAAGTTTTCATGTCTGACTTATTTCCCTCAGCATAATAATCCAATATCCACCCATGTGGTCACAAAAGTCAGTATTTCACATTTTTTATGGCTTAGTAATATTCCACTGTACATATGTATCCAAGCCTCTATCAAAGGGCACTTTGGTTGTTTCCATGTCTTGGCCACAGTGAATAATGCTTCAGTGAACATCGGGCACCTATATCTTTACAGGTAATAAATGTTTTCAATTTGGGGGGGTGTAGATACTCAGAAGAGGGATTGCTGGGTCACATGATAATTCTAGTCGTAATTTTTTGAGGAATCTTCATTCTGTTTACCATAGAGGCTGCACCACTTTACATTCCCACCAGCAGTGTATGAAGATTCCTTCCCCCCACAAACTCTCTAACATTTGTTATATCTTGCCTTGTTGATGATAGCCGTTCTAACACATGTGAGGAATGTCTAATCGTGGTCTTAATTTGCATTTCCCTAATAACTAGTGATGTTGAGCATCTTTTCATGTCTGTTGTCTGTTTGTACATCTTCTTGGGAGAAGTGTCTCTTCAGGTCCTCTGCCTTTATTTTCATTGGTTTGTTTTTGTTGTTGTTGTTGAGTTGTATGAGTTATTTAGATATTAGCCCTTTTATCAAAAGTATTGTTTGCAAGTCCTTCTTCTATTCAGTTGTTTGCCTCTTTGTTTTATTGATAGTTTCTTTCACTGGCATAGCTTTTTAGTTTGACAGTCCTATTATTTATTTTTGCTTTTACTTCCCTTGCCTTTGAGGTCAAACTCATAAAATCCTCTCTGAAACCAAGGTCCATGAGTTTAGTATCTATGTCTTCTATCCAATTTATTGTTTCAGGTCTTGTATTTAGGTCTTTGATAAATTTTGAGTTGATTTTGATGTGTGGTTACAGATAGCAGTCTAGTTTTATTCTTTTACATGTAGCTTTCCAATTCTCCTAGCAGTATTTATTGAAGAGGCTTTCTTTTCTCTATTGTATATTTTTGACTCATTTGTCAAAAATTATTTGCCCCTATATATGTGTTTTTTCTGTGCCCTAAATTAGTCTGTGAGTCTATTTTTCTGCTAAGATCATGCCGTTCTGATTATTGTTGCTTTGTAGTATAATTGAAGTCGGGCAGTGTGATACCTCCAGCCTTGTTCTTTTTTTCTCAGGATTGCTTTGGCTATTCAAGGTCTTTTGTGATTCCATACAAATCTGGTGATTTTGTGTTCTATTTTTTTAAAAAAATGCCATTAGGATTTTGATTACAATTGCATTTAATCTGTATATTTGAGTAATACGGCAATTTTAACTATGCTGATTTTTCAAATCCATGAACATGGAATATATTTTCATTTCTTTATGTCTTCTTCAATTTCTTTTAATAATGTCTTACAGTTTTCAGTGTATAGGTACTTCACATGATTCATCAAGTTTATTCCTAGGTATTTTATTCTTTTTGTTATAATTCCAAAAATTTTTTTTCATTTCTTTTTCTAAAATTTCATTATTAGTGTATAGAAACATAATGGAATTTTGTACATTCATTTTGCACCCTGCAACATTATTGTATTTCTTTATTTTTCTAATAGATTTTTAGTGGAATCTTTAGGATTTTCTATACAGAAAATCACGTCATTTGTAAAAAGTTACAATTTGACGTCTTCATCCCCAATTTGGATGCCTTTTATTTCTTTCTCTTGCCTGATTGTTTTAGTTAGGACTTCCAATACTATACTGAAAAAGAGTGGTGAGAGCGGGCATTCCTGTCTCATTCCTGATCTTAGAAAGCTTTCAGCTTGTCATCATTAAGTATGATATTAGCAGAGGGTTTCTCATATGTGGACTTTATTATATTGAGGTACCCTCCTTCAAAACAGCATGATACCCATTTTATTAAGTGTTTTAATCATAAGTGAATGCTGTATCTTGTCAAATGTTTTTTCTGCATCTATCAATATAATCATAATGATTTTTATCTTTTATTTTGCTTGTATGGTATGTCACATTGATCAACTTGCATGTGTTGAACCATCCTTGTGCCCCTGGAATGAACCTCACTTGACTGTGATGTATAATCTTTTTAATGTATTGTCATATTTGATTTGTTAGTGTTTTGTTTAGAAAGTTGCCTATGTATTCATCAGATATATTAATCTGTAGCTTTCTTTTTACTGTTATACTAACCAGGTTTTAGTACCAGGGCAATGGTTGCCTCATAAAGTGAGTTAGGAAGTATTGCTTCTACTTCATTATTTTTGGAAGACTTTGAGAAGAATAGATATTAAATCGTCTTTGAATGTTTGGTAGAAGTAACTAGTGAAAACATCTGGTCTTTGACTTTCACTTTTTGGGATGTTTTCGGTGATCACTTCAATTTCCTTTCTGTTGATCGGTCTATCTAGATTTTCCAGTACTTCATGTTCTAGTCTAGGAAGGATGTGCATTTCTAAAAACTTGTCCATTTCTTCTAGGTTATTGAGTTTGGTGGCATATAATCTTTCATAGTATTCTTGTATGATCCTTTGCATTTCTGAGGTATCTGTCATAACCTCTCTTCTTTCATTTTTGACTTTATTGGTGTCTTTTTTTTCTTAGGGATTCTAGCCAGTGGCTTGTCAATTTTATTGATCTTTTAAAAGAAACAGCTCTTTGTTGCATTAATTTTTTCTATTGTCTTTTTGTTCTCAATTTCATTTAATTCTGTTCTAATTTTTATTATTGCCTTCTTTCTTCTGTCTTTGGGCTCTGACAACCCAATTTTAAGTCTGGGGCCAAGTCCAATTTTCTTTTTGAATGCTATGGCAATTTGTAAAATATCAGATGGTGGATAATATTATAATTACGAATAGGTGTTTAAAATAAGTGCATTATTTCTACAAAACTACAGCTCTTTCTCTTGAAATCTGGCATAGTGATTTTGATTTTGAAGGCAGTGACAGGTGGTGGGGAAAAGGAATGCTATTTTTACTCTGGAATCTGCCCTCTGTAACTGCCATCTTAATCATGAGGCAGCAAAATCACTGTAGGAGAAGTTCCAGCTGCGCTCAGATGGGAAGGGTTTCTACCCAGACTTCACAGCTGAGACACTGAAAGCACAGCTGGACGGGCACGTTTTTGTTTGGATTTCCTCCTCAGGTCTCGCGTGTGGCTTTTTGGTGGCAGACTTAAGAAAGCATAAAACAAAACGAGCATGGATTCTGGCCAGCTGGCCATCTGTTCTCTCACCCACTGTGATAATTTGGTCATGCAGAATTTTGTTAAGTGAGCATTAAGTAATGACCATGTCAAACAGAGTACATAATGAATGCTTCTTAATCACTGATGAAAGCTTAGGGGATGGCTTGCCCAAACATAAAAAAAGGTCACCAACACACACACACACACATGCACACACACAAAGAGCAATGAAATAGATGCAAAATAGCAACAATTGAGTTCTTTTCCATTTTTACTTTTGATTATTTTCATCTATGTCAAATAGAAGATGTAAGCCTCATAAGAAGGTTAGGTAACATCTTCAAAGTTAATAACGTCTCATTATTCATGAATCTATTTATATTGCAAATTAAGGAAGATTTTTAAAACTAAGAAAATATGTAAGAGGTTTTATCACTCTGTCTTGAATTAAAAGCACTTATGGTATGGCCATTAATATTAAGCTTTTTTTCAACTAATTCCCCAGAATAAAAACAAGTAGTCACTGATTGGTCAAAATACTTTCTGTATTGTTTTCTTAAAAGATCAGTTGAAGCATTCTATTTTGAGAAATCTCTTCCATCATAAACAATTAATAATTGCTAAACTTTTTAACCCCCTGAATGGATATATAATGTTATACTCACTAATCTATATTATTCAGACAGTCTCCTATTGCCTGGAATTCCAAAATCCATAAAAGACTAATTTTGTATGGCTACTGTTACCTCCACTATTCCCAAAAATGAACCAAAATACTTCACCTGGGTAAGTTGTCATCCTTTTACCTAAAAAAGATAATTTCTCTTCCGAGGTCTCTGCTCATTTGGTCCCCAGCTTAGGATGTCTTTCTTCAACTCTGTGTCTCTTCCAAATTTCCCTTTCCTTCCAAGCCTACCACAAGTTTTATATCTTCCATTAACTCTTCCCTATCATTTATTCTCATTCTCCTCAATAATTTTTTTATATTCCTATTACAGTCATAGTTCATTCATTCATTTATCCATTCAGTAACATAATCATTCATTTTATATTTGAGCTCCTATTGTGCTCCAGATACAGTGCTACATACTAGAATTATAAAAGTGAGCAAAACAGATACACTTTCTACTCTCATCTAACTTCATTAAAATGGAAGGACTGACACCAAACAAATAATCACATAATGCAATGTAGTTGTTTAATGAATCATGACAGGAAGGTATACTGTGTCCCAAGAACCTATTTATAGGAGAGTCTGTGAGAAGATGATGCATAAGTTAGGAGCTAAAAAACTAAGTAAGAGCTGAGGTAAAAAAAAAAAAAAAAAAAAAAAAAAAGTTTTCCATTCATACGTCTGTGGAAGGAGAAGCAGGGCAAGAAGAAAAGTCTTCATGAATATCAGCATAGCTGGAGTACACAGAGCAAAGACAGAGCTAGGCAGGGGCCATTTCAGGTAGACTGTCCAAGGTCATGTACAAAAAAAAAATGGCTTTATGAGATATTTTAAGCAATAGGATATTAGGACTGGAACTTCAATTTTAAAGAATTCTATGTGCTATATTGATAATACTTTGAAAAGGATCAGCATAGATGAAAGTAGACCAGTTAAGAGTCATCACTCTAGTCTAGGTGAAATATGATAGGGGGTGCAGATCAGATTAGTAGACTGGTAGATATATAGAGTAGACAGATGTGAGAAAGAAGACCAATGGATGTATGCTGGTGTCATTCCCTAAGACATAAATACTGGCAGAGGGTCCGGACTGGAAAGGAAGACCTGAGTCAGCTTTTGGATTTGTTTTTTTGCTTTTTTTTTTAAGAGGAGGTATCAAGGAGGCAGAAGAGAGCATGACTTGAAGTTATAAATGTTAGTGTCCTTGGGTATAGGTGGAAATTAATGGGTATGGAGGTATTTGCCTCCTAAAGACTAGAGATAATACAGAGAATCCAGGACTGAGACTCAAGAAATCATGTAATAACCAGATAGGAAATGTAATAGTGCAGAGAAAACAGCAGCCAGAGATACTGAAAAAAAAATAGCAGCAAATGAAAATAATTGTATTACTTAATATTTTGCTTTGTATTATTAATGAACTGTTCAACTTGTATGTCTTTTGTCATTCCGAATAGATTTTAAGGTCTCAAAACATGGGATTCCTGTTTTATATTTCTTTTATAATTCACTCTTAAAAAAAAGCACACAATAAATACTTGCTGTTGAATGAAAAATGTCCACAACTTCATGGACTGAATATACCAGCCATGTACAGTAGGGACATGTTCTCCTTTAAATGACATTATTTTATACCAAAAGGATATTCTGTTTGATCTTTTTGCTCTACCTATGGAGTCACTTTCATATAACTAAAGGAAAAGCCAAGTTGTAGAATCTGCTAGTACTTTTTGTTTCCAAAGGAAGCCTCATTTGGGCTATAGGAGTAACCAATTTTTCAGCATCCTCAGTTCCTTTAGACTCTATGAGAGGAAAGGAAAGGCAGAGTAAAGAAAGAAAGTGATATGAAACTGAAGAAAGAAAAACAGAAAAAGTACATGTTGAGAAAATATACATTTTTTTCAGATTTACTTATCTTTAGGTTGCTTTTGTTTTCCTGTGATCTGTCTCTCTGGTACTACTCTTAATGGGTTACTGCCATTTTACTAAACTTAGAAGTCCTTTTGTTTGATGACACATTTTATATCGATTCATGTAAGATCATTCTGACTAGAAAAACTAGTTTAAACTGTTTTACCGTTAGGATGAGAAAACTTCCATGAAGCTTTGCCTATAAGGGATAAGCAATATGTCAGTGAAAAAAAAAAACATTTAGAAATAATAACATCCCATTTTATGTAAATACTTGTCTGTATGCTTCCTAGTAGACATGAAAATGTAGTAGGTAGTTAAATATTTGAGAAATCAGGAAATCCACTTAAAAATGTGTATAACAATTTATTATCATTGCAAACCCAATTAAAAATGTTGAGCTATTAAACACAATTTACTTTCTAACCCATATGAGAAAGTATTAAATGTATGCAGCACAGATTTGCATTACTATAAAAATCTTTATTTCTACTTTTCTGGCATTATGAATTTAAATTTGTATAATTCCATGTTACATTAATTGCATGAATATAAAGGCAATTTTTAGATGGAGCTATGGTAATCACTGTATTCCCTAGAAAAGAAACAGTGGTAAAATTTGTGGTAGATTTTGCTAAAGATTGACTAAGTTCATAAAACGGCAAGGCTTCCTTCACAAAAGTTATTCAATATTTAAGCCTGCCTCAACTTGATAAAAATAATTTAAAAAATAAGTATGGCACTTTGCTATCATTGTCTTGAGACTCTGATTGATACTATATTTAATATTACATAGAATCTGGCCATACAGTCATTAAAAGGAGAAGCAATAATCTGGGTTTGACTGCACTGAGATTTAATATTTATAGTGTTTTCATGATCCAAATAAAGTATGCTGATTAAAATGATCAGGATGTCACCATCTGGATGGACAAAAAAGCTGAGGTTCACATATTCAGTACAAAATACCTCAGATTTTTTTCTCCCTGTTTTCCTTTCTTATTTCCAACACAATTTCCGTTAGATGAAATATTATAGTACAGAGAAATTATATGCAGCAGAGTAGGCTTTAGTTAATAAACAGATACTATAAATAATTAATTAGAGAAGTTATTACCAACATGCTATTTATAATAGTAGGTCATTCTTTAAGATCAACTTATCAAGTATAAAAGATTTTCAGAGTAATCAATAATATCCTAAAAGTGACAGAATTTGTGGCTGCTACTTCATCAATATAGTATAGCTTTTGGTGTGATTTTTTTTCTGCAAAAGCTATTTAAAGTCAATTATGAGTGTAACTGAAGTAGGTCACAAACAATGTAGAGATTTATGATCATTTATTTAGTGCTAAAAAAATTAGTTGTAAATGCACAGACATGGTAATTTCCAAGAAGCGCTAAACCTCACTGTACAAGACACAATGGTACTTTGATAGGAAGGTGTGTTGAATTCTAATGGAAGATTGGCAAGCAGCAAACTTGCCAATTTGGGTATTCAAGGATAGCCATATTGTTCAAGATTAAGTATCTTTTGGATGTGAACTGAAGCCAGCTTCTATAATTGTAGTAGGAATCTTATTACAAGTGTTCTAATTTTCTGAGTAAAATAATTTGACCATGCTTTATGTCACAGAACTTGATCTATGTGCTTTTGATCTATGTGCTTGAAAGGAACCTGAAATCTCAAGGAGAATCTAAGCTCTTTCCACAGGAGCTGCCTTAGTCCACCCTCTGCGCTGAAAAGTGCAATCTTTGATTCAGACACCTGTGCTGTTGAGGTCTTTCAATTTTCCAAGGATGCCATTCCTACCTTTGTCTCTGCTGCCCCTTTGAGCATCAGAGTGTATATGCTTTTACCCTGGATTCAAGAGATTAAGGCATGTTTTTAGCTCTACTTTCAAAATGCTGAGTGGCTATAAAGCCAAGAAACATGGATGAATACTCACAATAAATGATTGATTTATATTACACTGCAAAACAATAAAACAATCTGGATCTGCCTGGCCCTTGTTGCTGTATTGAACATGCTGCCAATCCAAGCTTCCACTTCCGGAACTTTGCACTGGTGGTTCCCTCTACCTAAGAAGTTCTTCTCCTAACTTCTTCACTTCTATCAAAGCTTTATTCAAAGTCATCTTATCAAATCTTTACTCAAAATGATGTTATCCATTTCCTACTCAAACTTACAAACCATACACTCAATACCAATATTCCTGTTCTCCCTTATTGTGATCTTGTTTTGTCAATAGCATTTACCACCATCCAATTTTATTTATCCACTTGTCCATCCATCTGTCTGTCTGAGAGACTCGATTCTAAAATGTAAGCTCCGTAAGTAAATTGACCTTTGTTTTGTTCACTGATATATACAATGTACCTGGCAATAATGTCTTCATATATCTTGGCTGACAATATAATTCTGCATTTAAATGGCTAAGTTTTCCAAGGAGTCATCAAGAAATGAAACATTAAACTTATTAAATACTGATCAATATTACTGAATACTTATCCCAATATTATATCAGAACAACTGTTGCCTATCTATGTACCTGTGATTATTTTGATAAATACAGGAGTGCTTTTTACAGTTTTATGTTTTGCTGTTACCCCACTGAGCTACATAAAAAGATTTTAGAAAAAAAAAAATCCTGTTTTACTTATTGTATGGAGTTATGTTATCTAGGACCCAAGAAGCAATATCTCTGAACTGGAGACTAAGAATAGTTTTATTTCTCATCAATCTAGTTTATTCTTATGGCTATATGAACTTATAACATCATTCAGTCTTTGGAAACTCATTAAGCAGCTGCTGTATGCCAGGCATCAGATTCAGTGGACAATATCAAAATATAGTCAATGGCCTCATGACAATTATATGACAATGAAGATTACAGATAAATAAATAGAAAACTTCAATAAATGAAATAAGTGCTAATGCATAGCAAGTACATAGAGTACTAGAAGGGTTGGAGGAGGAATACCTAATTCAATATTGGGGATTCAGATATAACATCCTGGAATAATTACCATCTAAATGTGAGGTCTACAGAAGAATAGAAGTTGGTTAATAAGGAAGGTATCTTATAGCCCTCTAAGCAGAAGAGGACTATATCGTGTATGAATATTCAAAGTAAAGTAAAGCATGGCTAATTTGTAGAACTGGAACAAATGCAATATAATTGCAACCATCAATGCAAGAGAGAAAGGGGTAGGAGAGAAAGTCAGAGAGATTAGCAAGATCGATTATGACAAGCTTCGCAAGCCGATTAGGGATTTAGACTTTATCCTGAAAGTAATGGGAAATTATTTAGGCGTTCTAAGCAAAAATGACTGATTAGATGCACATCAACTTGATGTGTAGGCTTAGCTATTTGATGGATTTACCGGGGGATGGTTTCTATTTCCAAAGTATATGTCTGTCTCATTAGTAGAAAGGATAGTGGGAGGTAGTGTGAAAGGAAGGAAGTGAGAGCATTTTAAATAGCATCTGGTGGGGCATAGAGAGATATCTGAGGAGGCAATCAGATGATCTGTAGGTAGTGTTGATGATCGGCTGCTGTTGAAGACCAGGAAACTGTAAAGGCAGCATTCTGCATTGTGTGACATTTCTTCTGCTGTGCTTAGCAGAGGATGATGATGATACCATTTATCCAAAGTGAGATGTTTTCTAGCTGCATGTGGCTTAGCAATAACAAGGCAAAGAAAATGAAAATGTGTGCAAGAGAGTGGTTTCGATTATATACCTGCGCTCATGGATTAGTAAAAGGAGAGAGATCAGGCTTTAAGGAGTTGAAAGAGAAGGGGCAACATGGATTGGGAATCTGAGATCAAAGAACAGGTGTAGTTTAAGAGACTAAATGGGTTCTGGATCAGAAAAAAAAAAGTGGTACTGTAATGAAGTCACATACAAATGGATTTATACAATTTTGATATATATTTATAAAATGTTAGAGAAGTGTTAAAGACTAACAATGAGCAAAGGAGAATCAGTAAGACAGTAACAGTCAATGTATCACTGTGTCCTTCAAGGTTATTGATGTCTTATTTGTCCACCAAATAACATTGGCCCATGACAACCAGCAGTAAGTACCTTACATTTAGAAACATTGTGTAAAGACTAAGGAAATGTCTGGGAAGATAATGAGCATGTCATGAAATCTGTGGCCATGGAACAGGGTCTTTCAATTTTAAGAAAAAGGCAAGCAGTAAAAATGCGTATCTCACCAGACAAAAGCTATATGAGAACACAGGTTGGTGAAGATTGCTAGCTAGGGAGGATTCCAGATCTAGTTGTTACCAAAGATATTAAGGTTTCTAAAAATGAAATGAGATTGCCTGGCTCTAAGATTTCCAGAATAATTAATTTCCAATAGTGCTTGATGGAGAGACTCAGACCTCTATGTAAAGAGCAAATTGCAACCTGAATTGATTTTGCTTCTAAAGATGTCTTTGTTCTAGTGAGTAGTGATGAGATGTCCAATGTGTTAGGATTTTTATATTTTTGGAAAACAGTAGCTCTTAAGGAAGACATTTAGATTCGATTTCATGGTTCCTCTGTCATATAGGCCTATGCTATAAGTGTATAAACCTTTAATACATAGATCTCACCCAAATTTCACCTTAATTTCACTACATTACTATTTTTCCTTTGTCCTGTTTTCCTTTTCTAGTCACATTCACCCAGAAGAACAATCATCCTCACCCTTTCTAACCACTTTTGGAAAGATAAAAAATCCTTATATTGAGTATACTGAAAATTCAAACATCAGTGAAAGGAAGACAATAGGCCCCAAAATATGATCCAGTTCAAAGTGAGAATGTACTAAGTAGGTGCTTTTTTGGCCTTTCAAGGCTTTCTAATGCACTTGATCTCATACTTGAGTAGGTCTCTGATATTACCTGAAAGTATAAGTTTGTAATGAGAGAATTAAACAATGAGGGTAGATTTCAGAGCAAGAAAGAAAAACATGGTGACTGAGACAGAGGAGCGATTCTTGGAATGGAGTGTACCAATGAAGAGCAAATAATATGAAAAGTTCAACTTTCTATTTCTTTTTTCCCTAATTGTAGGAGCAGTCATATTAAGCATCAAATTTATTTTGTGTTTGTTGTGTCATTTTTATTTCTTCTAGATAGCCTTAAATCTACAGTAAAATATTGCAAAGGAAGCTTTTGTGTCAGTGGGATTGAGGGATTTAGTTGTGGGCAGTAAAAAACATCAGCTTCCTCCCATCATACCTCAGCTCAGTCTAGAGCTCCATTAGCTGTGGCATATGGAGAAGTCCTGAATGTTTATCCTGTGACCAACTACGAACTGAACAAGAGCCAATAGCCAAGCTGAGAGCAACTGAAGCAAACACATGTCACAAGGAGGAAAATAAGCCCTTCCAGAATCTACAGATTTGGTGATTTCTAACAGTAATTTTTCCCAGAAGCCTCAAAGATTAGAGAAACCCAGGTGATTACAGTGAGTATTACATGTAGGGATTGATTTTCTTGAATGAGTTTATTTAGAATAAAAATCATAAATGTTGCATGATTTGTATCTTAGTTTAAAGATGCCTCTGTAAAATCATTCTGAAAGAAGGCAGAGTATTAATTAATCAATGCATCTAATGAGTTCGAATTTTCTCAGGGATTAATCATGACCATAAAGACTTTTAGCACATGTAGTGATGACATATTCATTTTCAACAAACTGAAATGGACATAAAAATAAGTATTTATGAGTAACTGAAAAATATAGCATGCTTTCTCTCCAGTCCTAAAAAAATAATAAGTTTCAAAACAAAAATCACATAAAGAATAGCTATATTACCTTAGATTAAATATA
Organism: Eonycteris spelaea; assembly: GCA_003508835.1. Classification (NCBI taxonomy): domain Eukaryota; kingdom Metazoa; phylum Chordata; class Mammalia; order Chiroptera; family Pteropodidae; genus Eonycteris; species Eonycteris spelaea. The sequence continues at coordinate 2,691,801 of PUFA01000167.1, forward strand.
TAAATATTTAAATTATATTTTATGAGATTTCAAATGTAGAAGTAGGAGTATATTTTTACATGAGAAATCAAAATTATTAAATTTGTGTACACAGTTTTCTGATATAATTGTAACAAAACTGAAGTGATTGGTCACATAACTATTCTAATGGAACTGAAATTCATTTTCAAAAATAGCGAAATAAAATTCTAAAGTACAAATTAGGCCAATTCTAGTAGGAGACAGACATTACTAATCATGTAGACACTGATAGTAAGAAAATTACTTCCTTGGAAAGAATCAGCACAATGGGAAAGAAGTTGGAAAAACTCATGTGGAGAAAGACTGACAAATCTTCTGGTTCATATGATTTCTATTAAAATTCATCCTCACAGGAAAACCTATTATTTATCAAGCATAAGGTACTCGGCATGGAGTAGAATAAAGCTAGATGTCTTATAACATTTTAATAGAATATATTTGTTTGAGTAATGAAAATATGTAATCACTTGTATCTTAAATCTCAAAGAAATAATCTGGACTATAAATACTAATTCCCAAATATATACCGCTTGAATCTTGTATAGAAAGCAGCTAAACTAATGGTTTATAATCAATTTTTCTCCTATTATCAGGAGTGTGATCCAAGGAAAAAAGAAAGGTAAACAGACTGATAACTAAATCTGCTAGCAAATATTTGCTTAGGAGGAGAAAGCTTATCTTAAATATTTTTAGCAGGATGTCTCTAGTTTATGATTGTTTATGGTAAACAAATCTACAATCTATGAATCTATAATGGCATAGCTCTATGGCAAATGTCATGTAATCTATTAAACTACATAAAGATAACTTATTACCTAAACAATCCCCATAGATGTGGTAATCTACGCACCATACTTAGAATCCTCATCTGTTTTTCCGGGTCTGAGAGCATATATCCAATGAAGAAAAGAAAGACCCGGGGAGCTATCCTCAATATCCTAAAACTTTCCTTGCTTCACCTGTGCCTCTGACTGCATATACCTTGAAATCATTAATAAGCTTTGATATTAGTAAGCTATGATTTGTGTAAGGCTGATTTAACAATCTAATTTTTGAATTAGCTCAACTCTCATCAACTTTTCTAAAAATGTTGATAGAGTAAAAATAAAATGTCTGCAGTAGTTCAAATTCCACAAGTTGAGGAATGGTTAAGCAAACTTCAACATAACTATGAAGTAGAACAGAACATTGTCAATTAACTAAAAATATAAAAACAATTTTGTTATATGCAAAAATCTACAGGAATTCTATAAAATGCAAAATGAAAGAGCACAGTTTATGCTACAATTAATTAAAATGTGTGGTACACACAATAACAAGCACTGGAAAAGTAAATAGATTCTTTTTAATAGCAGGGTTATGATGAAGAATTTTGTTGTAAAGGGTGTGAGGAAGGGAAATGTGGAAATGTCGATGTAGAAAAAAAAAAAACAGTATGCAAGTCCTTGTAACTGTCAAATTATAACCATTAAGATTTCACAAATATTCCAGTTCTCATAGACACATGATAGGACTGCACTTCTCCATTTTTTTTTTCAAGTTAGTAGTGACCAAGATAATTTCTTTGGCCAATAACATGAGAAGTAATGTGCATCATTTCTGAGAGATGTTTTGAGAAGTGATATGGGTGGGAATTTATGACAGTTTCTTTAAGAACTAATGAGTGATTTGCCATGATTTTTTCACACTGCTTTGATGAATATAGCAGTAACTGTTAAAATACAGCCTATATTAGTCTGGGTCCCTGAGTGTCTACAATGAGCAGCGATCCCCTAACACACCTATATATGTGTTAAACTCTGAGATTTGCATGTGACTAATTCTTGTGGCATAACCAAGTTCATCCTAACCAATTGAGCAAGAAAAGGGTAATGGTAGTCTGAAGCATTCACTGCGTAGCATTCTGTAAGCTAGAAAGAGTTAAAGTTCTGTACACAAACAGATTTTTTCATACTACAGGATTTCAGTTGAGAGTACCTAAGAGATGGACTAGAGACTATTGCAGAGTAAGAAGCAAATGATTGTAGTGGGAAATAATGTTGAAGAAGAGAGTAAAATTAAAGATGACTTCGATATGTCATCAACAGAGAAATGGGCGATGCCACTATGAGTGAGAATACATGAGATGCAAGGGAAAAAAATTAAGAATATTGATTTTTGCACATAGGCCATTAGATGTGTCTAATTGATGTCTGAAAATGAAAATCTGAAATTCAGAAGAGTGGCCATGGCTATAGAAAAGGGGGAAAGAGAAATCAACCTAACATATACTATAAACTGGTTATTCCCTTAAGTCTTTCACATATAATCTCTCAATAATATTACAATTTCACAATTTCACTGAAAGAACTGAGTCACTAAGAGGTTTAGTTATCCCGATTTGGGAGTACTATCCGTAAAGGAACTGGTAGAAGCTTAGGGAAGATTATAGAAAAGAGGGGCGAGGAGATAGTAAAGACTATACTCAAGAGAAAGACAAAGGAAGCAGGACTAAATACAAACAGACATTTTCAATGTTAAGTGAGTACAGTGTCACTGAGGTCAAGGGAGGAATGTCAGAAGTAGTGCATGTGCTGAGAAAACTAACCAGATTCATCATTTTCAAACTACTGAGTTTTGCCTAGTGGTTAGCTTGTGAGAGGCAAATGGTACTCAGCTTTTAATATGTTAATATTCTGCAGAACATCAAGCTGAGCAAATGTCAAAGATGGGTGTTTTATGAACATTACACCTCATTCATGATTGACTAAATTAGAATCTAGGGACTTAGTAAATACTACCATCAGGACTAGTTTTTTATTTCTTCAGATAAAAAAAAAAAACTCTAGGAAAGATGATCCAACAGATGTTAAATGAATTCCTTAACAGGCCTACACCATATAGGAAAATTAATCCACAAATTGCTCTCAAAAGGAATTTGAATCTCAGTGCTGATTTTGGTGTGCCAATACCACATGTTCCTGGTAGGTCATAATGTTTGATTAGATGCATGGGAGCCTCTGAAATAAATATATATTCAAAGTGACCTTTAAAAAGTCACAAATTAGAATGTACTCTAATAATTTAATTGATAGGTCATATAGGTGAGTGACTATTATAAAATCTATAATAAAATAAGAGTTTCACTCTCACAAGGGGCGGTTAAGAACTTTACATCATGGGATTATCGAATTTCTAGACTTATAACAGGAAACTACTCTTTACTTATAAAGAGTGTCAACATTTCTCTACAGAAAAATTTTTATATAATTTAAGAGAAAATACTTGAATTTCTCATTAACCATCTCAGAAAAGAGGCAACTTTTTAAGTAAAAAAGTCCACATCTGTAGATACATTTTTTAAAATATGGATTGTTACAGGCTTTTGCCACTTCCTTAGGTGATCAACAATTCTTGCAGGTATTGGATTCTAACATTAGAACACACCTGTGATTTACTGGGTTGTTCCACAGAGATTTCTACTTTTTTTGCTTTGTACTTTTATTCAATTTTTCTAAAATAGCTAGTGAAAGCAAAACATCAAGTATAATTTTGTCTTAGTGAAGAATGTTTACAGCAGTTATTGGACATGTAGTGAATAAACCTAATAATCATCAATATTAAAAAATTATTTAAAATACTTCATTAGAAAGTTATTAGTTGTCTAAACAAAAACACATTTATATAGCTCTGTTAGTCAAATTCATTTTCATATACTTCATAGAGTAATGTCCACTAATATATGTCTCTTGAAACTAACGTTCAGAACAGAATCAATTTTAAAATTTAAATATTTGAAACACTGTTCATCTAAATTATTTCCTCCATCTTCGTCAAAATGTAAGTAGGCTGAAACTTTTTTTCAATCAAATTAATAATTTTTAAAACCAGTTTCCCTTTTTTCAATGTTCAGCCCATTCTTTAACTAAATCCTGCCCTTTCCTTCAATTCTATTTAAATATTTGCATGCATCTCTATTAAACACCTATTTTTAGTCATTATGTAATTATTTTCATTTCTAGGTCTACATGTAATCTGTTCTTTCCTTGTCTGCTTGAATTCCAATTAACCTGGAAATTCATCAGGCCCCTTATAACTACAGCATCAGTATCCTTCAGAGTCTTCTGCTCTTTTTTGAAATAACATAGTAGCAATCTCAGAATAGTTCTTCAAATTCTTTCTTTTCTATCGTGACCATTTATAAGCATAAGTTAATGGGACCAAGGTCAACTATCAAAAAATAATGGCATGACCTAAAAGAGAAGTGCTAATTTTGTATAATTTTTAAATGCAGTGTATACTATAAGTAGCCTTGATAATTAAAATAGTAACTTTCTACATAGTCATGTATATATATTTGTACCCATCTGTGTCCCAGTTTTTCCCAATAACGATTTTAGATAGTCCCAAACTATATGAAGTAAGCTAAAAATATTCGAGGAACCAACAAAATAAGGATGGGCAGTAATATGATACAGAGCAAGAAAAACAATAAGGTCAGATGTGTCACTGCAAAAGACTACATCTTTTTCACAGAGGCAATATTAAATGTGTAATAGGTATAACATTTAAAATCTTATAAGAAGCTCTGTCCACTTGAAGAATCTGAAGAACTTGACTTTTTAATGACAGATGGTGAACAGTAGGCTTCTATCAATTCTCAAGTTATATCAATCATGGAGTAGAGAAGTTGGCAGTGCTATAACACTCAATAACAGAAATACACATATTTATCAAGTATCTAATTCACTGGCAAATAAAGTGGAAAAATATCCACTAAAATGTTTCTTGACACATTTTTCACAGTGACCTATTGGTATTTTCTGCTCTATCCCTCAAGTTACTCAACATGATGATTTCCCAGGGGTCATTTCCACATCATAGTGAGACACTTGGCTCCTCTTATCTGAATCTAGAAAGAGCTTGGACGTGTGTCTAAGCATACTCTAATTTACTGTTTATCACCATCCCCTTCAGAGGATATTTTCAGGTGTAAAAAAATATATAGGCATATCAACATGATTTATATGTTAAAATTATCATGAAAGTAAAATTTAAAATAGTAATAGCTTAAAAGTGTTTATATTCATTATAGTAAGGCTAAACTTTAACTCCCAAGTTCTTAAACTGAATGTGTAAAAAAGACTGTTTTCATTTACCACAGTAAATATTTGTGTTCTATTCAAAACAGATCACTCATATTCAGCTAATTTTTTTTATCTCAATAAATGATAAAATTGAAATGCAAATAAAGGAATGTAATAGAAGGATGAGTTACAGTCAAGAGTGAGTCTCCAGTGCAGATAGAGAAACAATTCCAGTGCACATCCAGTACATAATAAAGGAACCCAGATCCCTTAAAGGTTAGAAACCATTGCCTCCCCAATTTCTACTCTATCCCTTCTTTCATACTAAACATGATTTATTTGAAAGGAAGTCATGAAAATCCTGTGAACTCACAGAGAACACACCTCTTCCCCAAGCATGCTAATCTCAATTATCTGCCACAGAGAACATTCCTAAGAGATCCACAAGTTGGTATTTGTGAAAAGAGAAATCCATGCAAGTTGCAGCAAATGAGAGATGTAGGACTTGAGAAAAGTGTAAAGAGACGGGTGGGTTTTGGAGATATAAAAAGAGAGAAAAGCATCCTCGAGATAGACGAATGTGAATTTAAGCTTTGAAGTAAGAATAAACACAGCATATATGACTTGGAATAGAGGAGACTGTTCCGCCTCCCCAGGGAGAAGAAGCATGGGTGTGGTGGGTCTTAAAAACCAGGCACAAGTTTCAGGAAGTGAAATGAAAGAATGCCTTAAGGGTTTTTATCAGTGACTTCACTTTCAGAATAAGAATAAAATTAGTGTAAGTCAATAGTGTTAGCTCTCAGCCTCCCACAACCCAAGGGTTAAGGAGTACAGAGGATGGATGACATGAACAAAGGTGACTGAAAACATTCACAGTCTTAAAACTCAAGTGACTTAAAAATATGCTAAATTCCCTCTTCTATAACTCTGTAAATTCTGAGAAATCTTCAGAATTAGACAACTTGCTTGAGTGCTCTGCCTAAAGAAAATCAGACTAAGAATTGGCATATCATAGGAACTCAATACGGATCAGAATTGTCAGCGGTTTCTTCAGAATTATAAATAAATAAAACTTATTGTATTGTTTTGCTTGTAAGGTATAGAAATGTTGACTCACTAGATTATGTGCCAGAAACTAATATAACTAATATAAGATTGTATGCCAACTATACTTAAACGAAAAATAAATTAAAAAACTTATTGCACAACTTTGTGTTCAGATAGGTAAAAGCGCAAAATGTTAAAATTCCAGAAAAAAAATCTATCTGTTCAGTTTCTAGTTATTCTTATTTTAGCTTTGTTTATATTAGCAGCTTAGTACTTGCACAATTTCTCCCAACACATTTAAACGCTAAGTTATGGGATGAACTTGTTTCAGAGGGCCTCGGTCTCAAACAAATATCATAATATCCTTTGAAGAGCATCTGAATCTTCAGCCTAAACCATTGGCTGATATGTATAGTGGTATTTACTTACTTACTTATTAATTAATTTATTTTTTGAGAACTGCTTTATTCATTCTTTATTAAGAGCCTCTAGTAAGCTTTTAAAACAATCAAAAATCCTCCAACATATTATTTAAATTGGAAAAGAAATACTGGATATTTTCTAATTTAGATTTATGTCTAGAGAAGCAGAAATTAGCTGATTAGATATGGAATATATGTTTAAATCTTGCTGAATTTTACCATTTGAAAATCTGCTTTGAGTAAATATCTTTTTAAAAAACATTCCAAGAATACCACACTCAAGGATATTTTATTTTTAAAATGTATTACTGAAAGACTTTGACAAATCTACTATTCATGAAACTTTGAAAATAATATTACTTGAAACTATGAACTTAATAAGACATAATCGATAACAATGCAACAATGAAGGGCATTATTGTATAATTAAAAAATGTAGGCCTTTCCTTATTCCTCGTGGAGTCCAAACTCAGGATGCCCAGCGGTCCTGCAGGCCTGTCTGGCCCCTGTGTGCTCACTCTTTTAGCACGACATTGCTTATTGTGAGGTTTGAAGCTTCTTAAAATCACTGCTGTGGTTTCCATCCAGTAATTATTAACAATGGCTAAATTATTGACATTGTTAGGATACTACGTGAAAAGAATTACAAAGCCAAACATATTTTATTCTACTGCAACAAAAGCAGAAAAACAACTATCTATGTATGACCTTTTTCTCTGCCAAGGGATTTAAGTAATTTTAAAGCATTTTTAAGATTCTTATCAAATTATATATAGCGCGATCCTTTCACTTATTTATTTCTTAAATTGGGAAATATGTCTATCATCTCCCCTCTATATTATTTTATTAGAAAGATCTGTGTATATTCTTGGGTTGACAATGCTTTAAAATCAGCATAAATTCAGCATGGCTTAATTTATTCATTAATTCATCATACAACAAATATTTATTAAGCATCTACAATATACCAAACACTTGTTCTAGCCCCTGGAGATTCAACAGTGAATAAAATAGATGCCACCATGCCCCCAACCCCAAAAAAGTACTAGCCCTCAGGAAGTTTATACTTAGCCTGGACAGACAATAAAAAAGCTATATATGTAGTGTGTAAGCAGTGCTAACGTTAAAAAAATAAAGCAGAGCAGGGGACCATGGCAAGGTGGAGAAGGTATGACCTTTTTAGAAGTAAAGAGAAGGTCTCTCTCAGAAGGCATTTTTGGGTCGACGAGACATGGGATGCAGTAGTCATGCAGATACCTGTGGGAGAAGGACTCAGACAACAGATCTGAGTGGAAAGCCCAGCCTCAGACAGGAATGTGCCCACGGTTTGTGTTTGTGTTTGCTTTATAGAAAAGGAAGGACAGAGTGACAGTAGTAGGAAATGCAGCTGGGGAGATAATGAAGAAGGGTGCAAGTTACATCCAGCTTCAATCCTAAATCTACTTGAGGTTAGATGAGAGCTACTAACGGGCTTGTGGGGAAAGAGTGATGGGATCTCAGACCCTTGCAAGAGAATCACCCTGGGCTCTCGAGAAGGGACTGCAGAGGGACCAACAGTACAGCAAGAAGACCAGTTAGGAGGCTATTGCATAATAACCCAAATGTGAGAAAATGGTGCCTTGAACTAGGTCGGTGGCAGAGATGATGATCAGAAGTGATTAGACTTTGGATATAGTATGAAGAAAAGGCTAAACGATCTGGCTGAGGATGGATGTAGTGAAGGTTTTAGTATGAGCCACTGAGATGAAGAAGACTGTAAGAGCAGCTGGACTGAGGTGGAGTATTTTTTAAAAATGCAAACATTTTTAATATAGATGAATGCAGCAGAGTGATTTTCATTTCCTATTCTATTCTTTTAAAAAAATGTCTGTAAGTTTAGTAATCAGATTGTCATTTAAAATAACAGGTAAAATTTTGCAAGTTATTATGTACAGCTTTACAATATATGTATAGCAAAACATTTGAATAACTATAATTTTTACAACAGAAAGAAATAGATGCTATTTAAAAGTATTTATAAGTGAATAAAAAGGCAGTTTGCTGCAGTAGAATATGCACAAGAATTTCCAAAGAAATCTGAATTTGGATTCTGCTTCTGTCACTTATTATGTAACCTTTGGGTATATTTCTTCATGCTTTAAAATTTAGAGTTCTTTTTAAATAGGGATACACACACACACACATATTATTAGCTGTACTGCTTTATTGTGAAATTAAATAAAACACTATACAAGAACACTCAGCATTTTACCTAATAATCATAATCAAAATCACAATAACAATAATATGCAAAACACATTGATGATGAAAGTAAAAACAATAACTTAGATTTCCTGTACTTATACGATGGGCATCATGTAGTAAATACTTTACATGTATCTTCATGTTAGATTCTTACAGAAAATCTCTAAGGTGGCCACTATTATCATCCCATTTTACAAATGAGGAAACTAAAACCTGTAAATGAAAATACTTTGCAGGCAGAATATAGCTATTTATCTGAAGATAAAAGCACCTAAGAGCATAAGTTTAGTCCTGCAAGTCCATGGGGTTTTATCCTACCCATCATGAACCAGAAAGTTTAAGGCCTTCCATGAACCAATGAACCCCAAGAACATTAAATTAATACTTCTCAGAGTTCTATTTATATTAAATTTTGAGATGAAGCTCAGAACAGAAAAAAAAAAAATGACCCAGGCAACCAGAAATGGCCTTTTAAGATGAATCTAATCAATGCAGGGAGGACAAGAAATAAAAGAACCCTTGAAGCCTAAGGAGCCCATGGGGACAACATGCATTGTCATTAAATGCTGGAAATTAGGCTCAATCTGTCTTTTTTTCTTACTGAAATAGACTTGTTGAAAATTAAAATATTTTTTGTTTATATAAACTTTACTCATTCTTTGTGATAGTGAAATATAAAATTTTAAATATTTAATATTTTAACTATAAAATTATATTTATAAATATTGGGTTGACTACAGTGTCCAGTTGCTTTGTCAAAGACTACTGTAAATGATGCTGTGAAGGTAATTTGTAGATATAATTCTCAGGTTTCCTTGAGAAGAAAAAAGTTTACCTCAAGCCTATAACACAAATCCTGCCTGAATCCAGCCAGCTGGCCTGCCCTATAGATTTGGACCTACTAGCTTCCACAATTATGTGGGCCAATTACTTAATATAAATCCCATAATATATTTATATATACTTATATCATTTTGGTCTGCTTCTCTGACTGATAAACTCTCCTTTTCCATTTAAATACCTTTACTGCTTTTTTTTTTTAATTTGATGCTTTCCCAGTACTTTATTTTATCATAAATTTAGGTTTCATTTTGTACAAAATCTAACTATTATTAATTAAAATATACCATAACATTTCTACAAACATTAAATCAGAATTTTATTTATACTTTTATATTTATTTTTCAACATTGTGACAGGAGTAAGTTTCAAAAAGTTTAATTTTTAATGCTGTAGTATAACATACTAACACGCAGAGATTGTCACTTATTTTTTCCCAAGCTTAAGAATTTGAATTCTCCGTTTTAAACAAAATTATTTTGATTTGGCAATAGGATAATAATTAAAGTTATTTTATGTCTAATAATATAATTCTGAGGTAACTTAACCAATGATGTTATTTAATAGTCTTAGGAATCTTCTGGACAATGAAATTTAACATGACTCACTTTTTGAAATGTGGGAAAAGGGGATTATAGTCAGCAGCCCCTAAGAAATAGAGCTGAGTAAATCTAGTAGTTTCTGTAGAAATATATATTTAAATCAGAAAGGGAAGATCAGTTTAATAAAGATAATGTATACACATGTTTTTGCAAGCATTAAAAACATGTTATACACATGAGAAAAAAATAAAAGAGAGGAAGTTGAGATTTTCAAAATCATAATGTATAACTGCAAATACAAATATCGACTTTAGTGCTACTGATACGTATAGCAAGTTTATTTCGTCACAGATTTCCAGAGTCTCATAGAAATTTTTATAAAATAATATGAAGGACATACCAAAATGTAGGAGAAAAGCTAAGAAGATACTTAAAAGTGACAAAGAAGTGTTATAATGGTTACTTCTTGTTGGCTTTACCGATCATCAACCTAATATGCATTTCACCCTTTCTTTTCCTAAGGAGTAACCTTGTTTAGCCACACTAACTCATGATTGTGAGAGAAAGCTAAAATCTACCTGAATTTACAGGGGAGGGTCTTTATTGGCTGGTTGTTTTAGGCTGAAGTGATCTAAGCCTGTCCAATTAGAGTGGATCTCAGTACTCTTGTTTTGAAGGCAGGGGGAAAAAAAATGTCATTTCTTTGTCCTCTCTGGACATGAATAAAGATGCGTACAGCCACAGCAGCTGTTGGCAGATATATCAGCACCACCAGGGAAACCAGTTTGAAGATGAAGATAAATTTTCCACAGAAAGGTGGGTAAAAGAAAACAAAAAACAGATTTTTAGTGGCATCAGTGAGTTCCTCATTCCTAATTCTGTGAGCCAATAAAATCCCTTATTATTTAAGCAACATTAAATCAACTTTTCTGTTATGACTAAAATAATCATGTCACCATACATAATAACTATTTTTGAATGTAACACATCACTAGATATTAACATACAATACTGATGAAAAGATAGCTTCAAGCTGTACTGTGAAGGATTTTAGTTATTTTACATATTTCTTGACAATAAGATCCTAAGATTTTTAACTGTTTATTCCAGGTCCAATTTTTTTACTTATGGGGAAAGATGATAGACTATATAACTATATCTATATTCATAGGTATTTAAGTAAAGATATAAAAATATTATTTTTCCCTCTTTTATTAGTTTAACTCTTAAACTTGTCTAAAGAGAAAGGTATGTAGTATATAATCTCCCAAATTCCCTGCTGGTACCACTATTCTGTGAAGTGTATCTTAGTAAAAATATGAAAACTACTATCTATATATCTATATTACAGAGATTTAAATAACTCATTTTCTCACCGTTCAAAATCACTATTAATAAGGAAGCTTGTTTCAAAAAAAAAGTAAGCACTATTTGGTCTTTTAACTAGTACTTTTCACTAAACTGATCAAAGCTAAATCTTTAGAGGCAAAGACTTTTCTCTCTATTCCAATAAGAATATAGAAATAATGCCTCCTTTCTGTTTTTAGAGAACGAGCAATAAACTTTTTTGGTTTTATGTGTTAGGTTTTAATATTTAAGCCTGCTTAGCATATATTTATGAATAAGAATATACTTGATAAAATAATTAGTAAATTTGCTCCAGGCACTAAAAGGGAAGTATGCATTTCCATATAAAAATGGAGAAATTTATAACAAATGTAAGGCAAAAAAAAAACAAGGATGTGAAACTCTATTTCAAACTCTAAGGAAATAAAATGCTAAGATCAGAATGCAAAAGCAACTCTTGTTTATTAGAGAATAATATGGTAAGATATTCCTTTTTGAAATGCATGAGCTGTAGAATAATTGAGCATAATCAGCCATGCAGAATTAAACTCCACAAGAAAACAGTAAAGAGATCTAAAAGAAACTGTAGCATAGTTGAGAAAATCACAAAATTCATTGTAAAAAGAAGTAATGTTTTTGTAGGACCTCAACTAAATATTTCAAAAGTTGGAGAAGAATATTAATCACTGTGTCCTGTGTTTAGCTATATAGGTATATATTTGTTTTAAACTATATATATGAACATATATAGTGTTTATATACCATATATATGGTTTATTTATAAAATTATAGATATTTATATATAAAACTATAGCTATATATATGCATATATGTGTGTGTATGTATATGTTTATATATATATACATATATATGTATATATATATAAACCTATAACTTTAATTCTTTATTATTGCTAGCCAGTATTCCATTGTGTATGTGTAGATCATTACTATTCTTAGGTGTACTTCTTCAGTGGCCAAACTGCATATTTAAAAAATTAAACATACTAAAAGATTTAGAAGAAACTGATGAGAATGTTAAAGCTCTGGTGTGCTGAATCACAATGTTCTTCATCTCTGATGGGCATCACAGAAGTCACCATATGTATATTATAAACTATTATATCCAAGCGGTAACTGCTATCATTATTACCAGTTGGGATTACATGTTAATAGGTCACAAATACTGTTTTACATTTAGGTAAATTATGAAATTATAACTTTATAAATGTATGAAGAACACTATGGCTTTTATAGTTTAATGTTTTAATATATTGATTGCCAAAAAGATTTTATCTTTTACTTTCATTTGAAAATTCCATTTTCTAACTATAATTTTTGTTATGTTAATTCAGTATTAATAGCTACTTTTATATAAACCCAACTCAGTCCCTTTCTTTGATATTAAAAAAAAATAATTAAAGTAATAAAAAAATCTTCCTTTAGGCAAGAGTGAAAGAAAAAAGTTAAAGTTTATTTTAAAATAGTATGAATAAATAGTAAGTTGTGGTTTCAACTAATTTTAGCCACCGATTTCTTGTATAGATACAAGATCTCCACTGTGTCATTTTCTGACTGATTTTGATCCCATTTAATGACATTTTCCATTTCTGGCTTTGTTTTAATTCTCATAATTATTTCAGCAATTTGACCAAAAAAAATGGTATTTTTAGAAAGGCAAAATAACAGTTAATAAGACAAATAAATTAAGAGGAATGAGGAAATTTACATGAGGAAAAAGCCTGGTTTGATATGCCTAATAGTTAATAAATTAAATTCTATATAGATTAGTTCATTTATAGCAGTCAACTTTCTAGTGTAAATGTTTTAATTTTTAAATAACAGACAAAAGTATTGGTGTAATAGGTTTATGAAGTCTCTCGTTATTATAAAATTTATATAAATGATTAATGAAAATTGGATCTGCACAACATGGGAGAAGCAGACACGGCCTTAACTATTAACGAGTGTTATTTTATGAAATTTAACTTTAATGTGATTACCTTTCAAAAGTTGTAAATTGATTTGATTTCAAAGTTGTAAATTGATCTGCATTTCACGCCTATAGACACACATACTCCCTCCCTTCCTCTCTCTCTCTCTTTCTCAAAATTTGCAAATCTTTGTTTTTGAAGGCATATACTAGACCAAAGTCTGAGGAACACAGTAGCACAGTTCTGAGCAACAGCAACAACTGAATTACATTTATCACCTCTAAAGGTGACTCATTTGGGAGGTACAGTATCTGTTATGGTAGCTTTACAAATATGAAATCTCATTAGTTTGTAATTAGATCTTGGGATGTAATCAAGTTTGAAGACATTTCTTATATAGTTCATGGCTGTATTTTTATACTCAATGAAATAAGATATTTAAATGTCAGAACATAAGATTCAACTAAAATAGATAGAATAAATAGAAGAAGCTTCTGGTAGTTACAGAAACAGGTGTTAGATGAAACTTGCTCAGTAACTCAGGTGCAACAAAACATGTTCCTTTAGGCTATTGTACCCCATCAGAACATTCAGGGATGAAAATGATTAGCAAGTGGATGCTCCATATTTGATGAGGGGACATATCTCTACGAGAAGAAATGTAGATGTAATATAATATGCACTCCCTCTACAAATATATCCAGAAAAAGCACTTATTAAGCACTTGCTTTTTGCTGGCAATTTAGAGGTTCAAATGAGAAGAAATATACATATTTGAAAAAAATACAGAATGAAGTGCAAAACTATTCTAAACAGAATCATATGGGAACCGATTGGAGAGATCACTTATTATTTAAATGATGGCAGTCATAATACTTCTAAATTTAAGGCAAATTAAATACGTCCTATCGTAAAGAGAAAAGGCCATATCATTTTATAGCATTCTAACATAAAAAAACAACTAATAGCTCATTAATTTTCTCAGAGTTATACTGTCTGTCTTCTTGAGTTTTTCACATTGTTATTAGAAATGAAAACCTATTTATTATATTCTTTCAAAATAGTTCTGAACAATGAGAATTTGTCATGATTATTGAATTATAATAACCCAATACTGTGTATCTATAGGGTAAAAGCAACCTAAATTTGTTATATAATATCTGTAAATTAAAAACATTTAATAAATATGTAGCATCAATCAGTAGTAGTAACTACTAGGGACCTACACCTTTAGATGGATTTTATAGAAATTTATTTTTTAAATAATAATTTATAATTCTAATCTATACATTAACAACTAGTAATCAGGAGCCCATAACTATTTGGCAGTTAAAAAAAATACCCTATTAATATTATTATTTCTTCTACTATTGACCTTTGAGTATAGCAGACTTCCTATTACAAATATTTAAACTACTTAATTTAAATAAATTAAAGTATGTATTTAAAGAAGCTACTGTCTATGCTATGAATTGCAGGAATAATATGAATCTGATGAAGATATCACATGGGGACATGTAAAAGTTTAATTCAAGTATAATTTTTGCAGCAAACAAAAGATTGCATTTCATTGATAATTTAAATAGAATGGAGAAATAACATGAAAGAAAAGCAAATAAAGGAGGACTGCAAAATTAGGCCAAAGTTGGGAAAGATCATTTTAGATAAATTCTGCTGATGGAAGGAGATGATAGTAAAAATAGAATATCAATCATATTTTAAATAAATATATCATGGGTAACAGCTTTAAGTAAAAGATATATTTTGATAAATATTAATGGAAAAATCATGAAGAGAATAATAAACTTTCAATTAAGAAAAGTAATATTTGAAAAGCTGGGGGGAGGGGCAAGAGGTACCAAAATAGACTTAAAAATCATAATCCACTTTCCACAGCTATTCATATACCTTGTAAAACCAAGTCTTTACAGATCCCATAATACTTTGTCAAGCAAAAGTTTCAATACAACTATATAATACTATTTTTATTATCTACTTTAATAAAATTAAAAGGGAAACATTTGGCTTCCAATGGCAGTTTTTACATAAAAGAGGTGTCTGCTTTACTAAATGATAAATTTTCTCAATGTTAATATAATCTGTATGTGTAATTATTTAGTTAAAATATTTCTTAATAATGCATTTGTTCTATTCTAAAAGTCTATGCTACAATCACAACAAAACGTCTGATCATGTCCGAAAGCAAATATGTTTTTAAAATATAATTTAAACTCTATGACATTCAGATCACTCTAGAGTAAAATAAACATTTGAAGAACAAAATGTTCCGTTTGTTTTTACCAAAAGACTTTCTTAGTAAGCAGAGAAGTTATAACAATAACTTTAGAACAAGAAAATTACTCTAAGAAATAGATATACTGTACTTAAATATCATTTAAATTAGGTTAACATTAATCTTCATCATGCAAAAACATTATTTTGCAATGACACCAAAACTGCTTGGCAGGCAACAGTGCAAGTTGCCAGGTAAGAATATATGAGAAATGAGCCTGGGTTAGAAAAGCATGGGTGTTCTCAAGGTTTGATACTCACACCAAGAGAAAATTCAATTAAAGCAGAGAAATACAGAGTCTTTGTGTAACCTTGTAAACACTAAAGCTGCAAGTTAGGGCTAAAAGCAGTTAGAAAGTAGGCAGAGGAGACTCAATAAAATGAGTTTGCTATTGAGCCATATGATTAGGTTGCCCTAAAAACAGGTAACACAATATTGCCTAGAGTAGGAGAAAATGATAAGAAGTTCTTGTTGTCCAATCAGGTTATAAATTATCTAATGACATTATGAAAAAGAAACACTGAGTGTTTACCTAATCCTGTGATTCCATTAACAAGGCAGTTATAATCATAATGAGTAGGATGCAATAAAATTATCCTGAGAATTTTTCAAGGTATTTGCAAGATGTCTACACTATTTTCTTTCATTGAATTTTAGATCTTTTGAAATTACTCTTACAGGTAAAAATCCCTATCAAATCAAGCCCATTTTTCCCATTAGTTTCAATAGCCATTCCTTGCTCTTGTCTCTCAGGCCTAACTCCTTTCCTCAATTATTTGCCTAAGAAGAAATCTAGTACTGAGGTCTGGTTCTTCTCTTTACATCAGCCTTTGACCCCTATATTTTCAGGACTTGTCCTTTTTTTCCTTGATTTTGCTAGTTGGCTAGTCTGGGCCTTTTAGTAACTGCTAATCAGATCAGCTGTGCTGCCTACTTTATAAACGTGTCTGACATTTAGGCTCCTGGCACTTCCCTTTGACTCATCTCACCGTCCTAAAGCCATGTTGAAAAGACCATGCCTTCTCTACCACTTTCATTCTTCGTAATACTTAGTCCAGACCTGAGCCTGTGCTTAATAAATGATGAGTTGGATGAGGAACAGTCATAATGCCAGGTTTCATATTATTAAGTTATTAGTGTAAAAATCATATTTTTAAATAAAGGGATGTTTGAACTTTGATTAATGAATCACCTGGGAACAACATAATTTTTATCATTAAACTTAAATGAGTATCATGTTCAATGCTGGTTATATATTTGATAATGAAGTATATCTTGGAAGGTCATAGTTCTGAGAGTATATTTTACAATTTTCCTCTTTTTTTTTATTCTCCCCATTTTATTATTTTTCTGAACATTAGCATTTTAGTTTTTCCTTCTCATTTTATTGTTTTTAGCATTTCACTCAGTTTTAATTTTCCAATTTTCCTTATTCTTCAATGTTGATGTGATATTTTGTGTTATATTTTCCTTTGTGATAGCTAATTTTCAATTATATTCTCTTTTTATTTAAAACTCCAATATCATTTAGTCTGAGATGGCATGATGGATCCAAGAAGTTTTTTAAAAAGTAAATAATTAAAATTGTGCCAGTTTTCTGGTTGAAACCTTACAATATACAGTTCTAAGGATTGTGTCTCCATTATTAAGGGCATTAAATTAAATAGGAATAAGCTTTACAACATAGGAACTTTACCTGATGAAGTTGGCTCTTCTTCATCTGATGCTGTAGTGGGCACGGAGGCGGGGAGGGGTTGGGGGAGGGGAGAGAGAGAGAGAGACTGATTCAGATTGAATAGAAATATTTTTTACATTTCAAACAATGACTATAAACTCTTGACTTGTAATTTTGTGCATATATTAGAAATATGTCATTAGATAATTAGATAATGACTGATTGATGGGTATTTACATTAAAATAACATTTTATGCTCATACTTTAGAATATGTATGTATTAGAAAGGACCATTCAGTTGTCTAAATTTGATTTTTCTTTTCGAAAACAAGGCTGACTATTTAGATTGAGTGTAAGTTATTATAATTTTTATAAATAATATTGTTAAAATATAAAATGATATATAACATATAAATACCCCACTATCACCAGTTTATGGGAATTTTCTATTAGCAAAGAGGAATTAAAAGTCTTTATTGATAGTCAAAATATTCTTCCGAGAGGCAGACGTTATAAATAAAGATACGGGTTTATAAAACCTTAGAGTGACTCAGAATCACTTTGGATGTTAGTGAATCATGAACATTCGAGCTCTCTCTCCCTTCCCTCCCCACGCTTCACCCATCACTCTCTGTCTCTGTCTCTCTCTCTCTCTCTCTCTCTCTCTCTCTCTCTCTCTCTCTCTCTATCTCTCTGTCACCCCACACACCACACACAACACACACCAACACACACACACACACTTGCTCACACATACCACACACTTCAGGATTCGGTACTGTGGTGAGGCAACAGGAACCTTCATTTTAAAAAGTACCCCAAGTAGTTCTGACACAAGGTGTCCCATAGCTGCATGTGGATAAACATGGATATTATAAAAGGGAGAAACCACAATATGAAAAATACAACTTTATTCTAAAGCAATAGTTCTCAGTCCTGAATCTGTATTAGGCTCTGGGCCCCATTTCAAACCAAATAAGCCAGAATCTCTTTCAGTAGTACCAACTTGGAGCCAGGATTGAGATATTAATAAGCAGTATCAAGATAAAGTAACCTGAACTGTTAACTCAAAGTATGAAGCATTTTGATTCCTGTTTTAAAAGGGAAAAAGTTTTGAGAGCAGCAACATTCCTAGGATAATGATTTACTGCTGACTGTATGTGGGGGATGAAGCGTGGTGGTTACAATAGTGAAAAAACATTGGTCTGAAGGAGCTTCACATTTTTTCCTAGAACCACTTCTTCACTTTTATACTAATAGACACTCTCTGAGGAGGTATTTCTGCTCGTGCCCAAGTGTAGCTTACCCAGAATATTACTGTTGAATTATATGACACAAGCCAGTACCATTTCATTTGATTCATGAAGTTTTAAAATAAAAATTTACTTAGCTGAATTGCTTATAAAGGAGCTTTGTTCCCAGGTGATTCGTTAATCAAGGTATCACTGTGTAACCAGGGAACAGTCTCCACTCTTTTCTGTTAAGGTTACATCTGCATGGAGTGCACATTAGACAAGTTTACTTTGTGTCCTGACAGTATTTTTCTCTCACACTGTTTGGCTTGTCTCCTAGGCACAAAAGAAATGGAGAGAGCAAACACAGTTGGCATGCATGGCACGCAGAACATAAATATTTAAAAAGCTGTAAGCTTCTTTATCATGTCCAAAAATATATCATAACATGTTCGAAGAGGAAAATTGTTGGTAGCTTCCAGGAATTCCCTTTTAAGAAAATACCATAGGGGCTTGTAGAAGTGTTAACTTATATGAGTCATTGTTGTTAAAAGTCTAGAGATTCGAAATGGAAAAAAACAACAACAAACAACAAAAAGCTCACACTTAGGCTAGTCATTTCGTGTGTGAACTCAATTTACAAAGCAACCCATGAGATGAAAATTACTCTAATCTTACAGATGAAGACAGAGATGTTCAGACTGACTGAGCAATTTGTCTAAGGTCAATTTGAATTTGAGTTCATGTCAATGTGACTTTAAAACTAAACTCTTTCCACTATGCCTTACTGTCTCCCAAAATTCTGATCCAGTAACCATGAAGAGAAAAAGGGGAAAAAGGAGGGTCATGGAACCAGGACCAGCTTCTGATAATGTTAGACTCAGGCATAAAGAACATACACACAAGCACATGCGCACACACATATGCACATGCACGCGTGCGCACATACACACACATACACACACAGATCTGGCTGGGAGAGATACCCCTTTAAGAAATAAAGTTCTCCCTTAGAAACTTCTTCAAGTCCTCTATACCAAGGATAGACATAAGCAGGTGACATCTTGACTGTGATTAAACAAAACATCTAATATATAGTGCCTAAGGAAGAAAAATTAAAAGTGCTTAGATTGTATACCTCCGTTACATATGGATAAGCAAGAAATTTTAAGAAAGTACTAGCAAGCACTGAAGTAAAGACAATTCCAAATTTATAGAAGTCTTAGCAAATAGAACATTTTAAAATCCAAGCCTTTGGGGCAAGAAGTGCACTAACCTAATCTTGAG
Source organism: Eonycteris spelaea (assembly GCA_003508835.1). Lineage (NCBI taxonomy): Eukaryota > Metazoa > Chordata > Mammalia > Chiroptera > Pteropodidae > Eonycteris > Eonycteris spelaea. The sequence continues at coordinate 2,711,750 of PUFA01000167.1, forward strand.
CCTGTCATACCTGAAAGCATCTTTGTAACAAATTAACAATATTAGCTGTCAGCAGTACAGAAGTCTGCAAAGAATTTCTGTTTCCATGCAATATCTCCTATGTTGTGGTTTTCTCTTAGTGTTTGATGTCACTAAGCAACAATTTATACTATTTAATACACACACGCACACACAAAAGCGTATGTGAAGTTAACATTGGTATTTTTGTTTTCAGCTTATCTGGCAAAGATGGCTTAATAACTGTATTACCAAATTAAAAAAAAAAATCATGGATATTAACAGGTTTGGCAGCTAGAGGCCCAGGAGTAAAATAAGCCTCAAAATGGACATTAGTGGCTTATCTAGTGACATTTAAGTGAAATAGGTTATCACAGAAGATAATGTCATACTACCTAAATGAATTCTTTACTTCTATTTGCTTATTAGAAACTTTGAAATCAGCAAATCAAAATATACATTTAACACACACACACATACACATATATATACTGGATATATTTCTCACACACACCCATCACATATCTATTTTATCTATGTGCTGGGAAATTAAAATACATATATGCTGGAAATTAAAAACCCATGCGTCAAACAGAATAAAATTAAACAAACTAACAAATTATCCTGTATTGCTCTGCCCGGTCACAATGTAGAAGGTTATACTGAAGTTATGATGATAGTAGGAAAACAGGCAGTAAAAATATATATCTGATATATAGAATTTAGTTAAATATGATCTTCTCAATGCCCATAACAGAATAATGCTGGGTGCTTGTTAAAAATGCTCCAGGTCCACTGAATTTGAATTTTGGGTGTCAGCCCAGGTATCTGCATTTTTAAAAAGCTTAGCAGGCGACTGTATGAACCCTAAATGTTGAGAATTATGGTACCGCCCATCAACGTTTGTTGCAGAAGGAAAGAGCCATGGGTCCAGTTGTCGGAACTGCAGCAGTACGTTAGCAGACTTTTAGGAAACCCTTTGCAAAGTATACTGTGCCTGCTTCACCAGTTTTCAATGTTCTTTCTGTTATTAAATCTTCAGGTTTATTGGGTATCTACATCAATGCCTTGGAGGAAGATGACTCCTTTTTGGGATTTAGAGAGGAAGTCTGTATCTCAGAACTAAGTAAATCTTTTCAATTTTCCTGGCCACTGTTATTGGTCTAGGTAGGTATATGACCCATTTGGAGACAGTGATGTGTAAGAACAGGTTTGTGTTCTTTGGGTGAGGAGAAAGTATATGAAAACAACTTTTTCTTTCTCCTTTAGATATGGAACTCTGTGGTCCCAGAAGTAAGTTGGCAGATAACCTGCAACCATGATAGGAGCTAGCTTTAGAAAGAAGATAATCCTGCTCAAAGGCAGAGTGGAGAAACAGAAAGCAATTAGGTTATTGATGATATTGCTGAGCCACTGAATCGTATTCTGACCTAACTCTGGACTTCCAGTCCTAAGGAAGATACTTTCACTTTATTGTGTATCTCGTTTTCATCGAACTTTCTCTTACTTGCAACTAAATGGTATTCTGCCATAACCATAACCTCTATTGTTGTTCCCATTTAAAATGTATTAGAATGCATAAGAAATTAATCTTCTCTGAGGCTGGTAAGACCGGAACACAGCCCTGGGTTGGGACTGGGGCTGGGCTTTTAACACTCACTACTAAGTTTTGATACAATAAACCTATTCCTCTGAGTTTGAAGTTGGTCATTGTTTTTCAGAACAGTCTGACAATGTACAAGTTCATGAACTGGGTGGGTGCTTGAGAAAAGGAGAAGGTATCCTGTAGGCTTTACTTTCCTTCCTTCTTTTCCCTTCCCTCCCTCCCTTTCTATTTGTTCTACAGCAGCAAAGGCGAGAACATTTACTACCCATACCCAATGAGCTGTGTATTACCCTGACATACATATGATATTTAAAAACACATAATTCTTCACAGGAAAGACTCTAGTCTCTTTATGTGGTCTCATCAATTCTTACACAACTTTTTTCGTTTGTCTTATCCTTGGTGTTTTAAGTAAACTTTAATAACTTGAAATTCCATTCATTCAAAATAGTTCTATACCCAGTGTGGCTCATGATAAAATAGGAAAAGTTCATCGTGAAATATATAAAATATATTTTTTAGCATTAATGTCTATTTTACATATGGGTTATTCAATTCATACTGACCTAGGATCATTTTGTTTGCTGCATTATAAATCTAGTTAATTATGTAACAAATATGCTTTGCAAGTGTACAGTTATCTATGTGATTCATTATTGCCATAAGCAAAACAAGAAATCTGTAGTCTTATATTATGACAATATCTTAGAAGATTTTCATCCAATTGCAGTGATGTAAAAATAACAATGATGAGATTTACTAATCATGACTGTCCTAATGTTAAATGCTATAAACTGTGTGTGCGTGTGTGTGTGATGAGAGAGAGAGAGAGAGAGAGAGAGAGAGAGAGAGAGAGAGAGAGAGAGAGATTATGAAGGCAAAGAAGAATAAATTATTTCAAAGTTGTGAACTCAGTCATGTAAGTAGATTGTGGAGTTGCCTCTGGAAATATACAAAGAAGTATTTAGAGAGAGTTTTTGGTTTATACGGTCTTTGTTTTATTGTTTGTTTGTTTGTTCTTGACTAATGGCCCAATGAGGACATGCCTGAGGACTTAAAAAGTTGCTATTACCAACTTCTTCTCTGTGAAAGTATGAAGAGGAATATTAGTATCTCCTGGACAAAGACTCCAAACAGCATATGATGCGGTTAATTCTACACTCTCAGAACTGCAGAATATTTGGGTAATAATGAGGAACAACAGACAATGTGTTTGCACAGAAAATTTGTTCAGAGAATTACAAAGTATTTTCTATTCTATCAGTCTTTTACATGAATTTTGATTCCTTTGCTAGATTTGGAGGATGGCATCTATTTGAGTACAGTTAATAATATGCTACGTAAAATATAATTGTGTGGGCATGTAGTTAGCATATAAATATATATTTACTTGTATGTTTAGTAGTCTCTCCCAATAGACTAGGACGTTCATTAGGGCGGGCTGTGCCTTTTTGCTCACCATCATATGTGCAGGTTTTATAATAGTGCCCATAATATTGTAGGGCTCAATAAATATTTGTCAAAAGAAAGAAAAATATGAATTTATATTTAATACCGTCCTTTTGTATTTTCAATTAAATTCAGCTGCTTCATTACACTATATTATTTGACTTAATAAAAAGAAAGCCTACATCTTCATTTATGTTTAGTTACACAAATCTATATGCAATTATTTATGTAATAATTTTTATAACTATGTAGTCATATAAACAGATTTTCTTTATTAGGGCAGGAGAGAAAAAAATAATAGTTAAAAAGACAATTATTGCTTTAACAACCATTTGATCATCTCAAAAAAACAAATCTGTGATTTTAGACTAACTCAAAATCATCAAATGATAGTTTATTAAATAGATTCATTAAAATAGAACCACAAAATGCATTTTGTATGTTCAGTAAAGATATAGCTCACATGAATTTTACAAGCCACTTATACAGTGAATCTTGTTAACAACAATTAGCAGTGCAACTGTGATTTTCTCATTTTAAAAGAGGTACAAATGGGGAAAATAAAAAAGAATGAAGGAAGGCTTTGGTTTCATTGATTTTGCCACTGACTTAAAAAATATATGGTTTATAAAACTAATCCAAAGTATTGGGAAGCTGGGAAATAATATGACTCAAGTAGCCTATATTCATATCCCAGCTAGTATTAAAGAGACTTAGGGGACATGACTGGGACACATCTTCCTACATAAAAGATGTACTAAAGATAGTTAAATTAGGTGATTTGACATTACAGATGCCTTACAATTCAATATTTCATGTATCTATTCAATCATCCTTAACTCTTTTGTTTATTCACTTCCCTCCATATCCAAATTCATTTCATCCTTGTGGACTGAATTCAAGTCTCATTACCTTCAATTCCTTAGTATTTTTTGCAGTCTCCAGATTTATGTAGTTATCCCATTCTAACTCTTACTGGCTTTTAAACTATAATTTCAAGTTGATTCTAAAGAAAATGGCAAAAGTATTTTCCAGTCTTGTTCCCAAGTGGGACAAAATCTGTTGTTTTTTTGAGGGCATATAATTGGTGCTGTGTAAACACTTTTGGAAAGTTATCCAGTTTTACACATGAGAAAATAAACTCCATTATGTGAATTTGCCTTTTCACATTATTGTGAACCACATAAAGTGAGGATTGGCAATTAAATATGAGGTATCCTAAGAAAATTTATGGATGAATAAAAAGAAGGAACTTGTGAGGGATAGAACGTATTAGAAGTTATATAATGATTGCTCAGATTTATCAATTTCAATAAAATTAATTCATAATCTTTTTGAAATTTTAATATAAGAAAGGGAGAATAATTCTGCAACAAGAATGTTGTTTAATGTGAGTAGGGAAACCATGAAGCTCGGGTTACCTGTTCACCGTATGTGAATTTCAGATGGTCATGGCACCCATATTGTTTTATTTCACCACAGGCTTATATTCGAATGATTTCTGCTTCATTTAAGTGTGGGAGATTACTTACTTCAACCTCAATTCATTTCCATCAACCTCAATCATGTCCATCAACCTCAATTCATAAGTCTGGACAAATGAGCTAATCTAAAAAGCAAATCTTTTAAAACCAAAAGAACAGAAAACTAAAAACTAATGTATAGATTAGCAACATTGGCATAAATCTCAGTGACAGCATCCTCTTAAGTAAACCACAGAAAATGTTATTGTCAAAAGAGATCTTGTGATTAAGTGCTGGCAGAAAAAAAAAAAGTTGTTAGAATGGGTTAAGTTTGCATTTAAAAAGATGATTAAATCATCTAAATTACCAAGTAAAACTTCACCACAAACTTAATTTTGAAGTAAAATTATTTAAACGTCAGACTACATATACATATCAGTATATAACAATTAAATATTTATAATACAATAAAAAGAGGATTATATATAATGCCTTAAAACATATATAATACATTAATCCACTGCATGTATTTTTCTACATCAATATAATCAGTGAATATGGACAGTACTAAATTTTTATTTTATGAATTTACCATAATTTATTTGTCTCTATTGAGTGATATTTGGATAGATTTAGGGATTTCTCTCCTATAAATAATATTTCAGGAATAATCAGACCATCTGAATAGTGGTAGAAACATGAAATGAAAATAAATGACCAAATAATTTCATTAAATAAATGGGAGCCCAAAATCCTAGACACAATATAAAATATTCACTTTTTGTAAATGAGGCTTTAATGATCCTCTTTTCGATGCCATCAGCCTATCTTCAGTAATATGCTCTTTAAATATATTGGACAATTTATATTTGTGTCTTCTTCCTTGAAAATTACTCTCTGGAAATAGTTGCCACTGATGAAAACCAAGTTAAACTTCCAGTGTCCATGTCCACATAGCACAAGACACAGAGACAGTAAAATGACTGAGCTCTGTTTGTGCAGATGCAGCCTTAAATTAATGGATTTCCTTGCCCATCACCCTCTACCCCACCAGAAATGTTTAGGATTGAACACTGAATATTCTGCACCTTCTGGGATATCAACAATGCCAAACTTTAATGTTTTCAGAAAAGAAATGATGACTAATTGGAGATAGAAATGTACTTTACGACAAAATCTTGGCATCTAATGCATGTGTATGTATATGTACAGAAGTAAGTATTTAATAAGTAACAGTTATTTCAAACATGACATTTTACCACTTTTGAAATTTATGAAGACTTTTGGTAAAATATCATTCTTTTTTTACTGCTTATATTCCAAAGAGAAATTCAGAAATTTTATGATGGTTTTGAAATTATGGGTTCCCAAAATATAGATCCAAACATCTGCCTTAATTAAAATATCTTTGGAAACTCAAAAGATGAAAGGAAAATACCAGTGGGCAGGTCTAACTTGAAGAGGGCTGAGATATCTCCAGTGGATCTGTTTCTCTTTGGTCAAAGGAAATGACTAATTTTTTTTTCATGTAGTTTGAACTCATCCCAAGGACACAGACTGTAAGAGATAAAGCACAGCATCTGCTTTCTATATGAACTAATGTACCACTGACTTATTCAGCAAGGAGTTAATGACTGCTATAGAGGATTTTTTTTAAGCCTGTTAAAACGAAGCTAAAATTAAATGCTTTTTTTCAGAATCATTAGGACCTTTTTTAAAAGAAAAGGGTCAGTGTATTCACATTCAGTGTTAATCAAATGACATTGACAATGTAATTTCCCTATCTGTAAAATCTGTCTCCCTGGGCTAAATTTTTTCCTTAATTGGAATGTCTGTAAAGAACTCAACTAATTAATAATAATAATAATAATAATAATAATAATAATAAGAATAATAAATAAAGTGGACGGTCTAACTTTAAGGCAATGAAATGGACTGAAGGTTCAGGGCTATTCAGGGAGGGCTCAAGCCCCAGTCTTCTTTTTTTCAGGTTCTCTTCAAGTTGGGAATGCACACTATTAACTTCAGCTCTTCCAAACTGTCAAGGAATGGTTTAGGAAGCAGCCTGTTCAGAACACAGGATATAAGCAACTTTGAAAAATAAAATGTTAAATCTAAACCGAAGGTCACTTAGTCCAATCTGCCACCCAAAATCTAAATAGTGCTTCAAAACCTCTAGTGGCAGGGAATTTATAATCTCACAGAGAAACAAGTCAGAGCACTCTCTACGAGCTAGCAGCCTGAAAACAATGAAATAATGTGTGTCTTTCTTTGACATACCAGCCATTCAAATATTTGAAGACAGCTATCATATCTTTCATAATTCTCTTCATAACCGAGATAGATATCTCCACTTAATTTCATGTATCATGCCATGCACACTGGTCATCATTTTCATTTGCCTCCTCTTGATAAAATAAAATTTGTCAAAGTCTTTTAATACAAGAATGAGATCTTATAACAATGCAAGTTAGATCTCCAGATAAGCTCTAACTAGTATAAAATACAACGGTGTTATTAACTGCCTTCTTTAAGATGCTATATCACAACTAATGATTCAACATGTATTAGCTACTAAATAATAAATAATTAATTTTCTTTTCCTCCTTTCTCCAGCCCCACCTTATAGACCAATTGCAAGGGCACTGGGGACAACTAAATCTTATTTCCTTCCTGTCTCAGGGTAAGATTGGGCAGGAAAAAAGGAGGGGGTCATGGAATGATGAGATCATGCTTGGGATGAGGGGTCAAGGGAGACTATGACTGGCTTGCAAGCAATGTTGAATAGAAAAAAAATGCAACATTTTGACACCAAGCAAAGCTTTAAAGGCATTCTTCCAATCCTTCATTTTCTCCCCAGTAAAGAATATAGTTTTATATATTTCATTTAAAGTTGATTAAGCCCACAGGCAGAAAAAAATAAATATTTGCCTTTATTGAAACAGGTTTTTCAATGCCTAGGACTAGCTGCCCATTCAGGTGAATATAAATATTTTGTGTGTTCTCATGGTATTTTCTACATGTTAATTGACATTTCTAGCCATAGAGGGGTTTCCTGGAAACTCTTTTTAAATCTTATAGTTGTTTCTTTCAGCAATTAATTTTTTTTTAAAAAAATTCTGGGTTAGAAATTAGCACTAACTTCAGTTAATAAGCCACACTCAACCTTTTCCAAAATAACTAACGTATTAGACCAAATCTTATCGGACAATCACAATAATTAATGACTTAAAAAAGAGATTTATCTTGGAGGCAGAATAAAAATGTAATAGAAAAAAAATTGTATAATTTAATCCTCAAAAGAAAAGCCTGAGGTAGTACTCAAAAATTACAACTATTGTTTAGTCAAGAATTCTATATTGTTTTATTTTTATAATGTTTGTATGCTTCAATAAAGTATTACCAAAAAAGGTTAAAGGATCATGTTCTTGACATAATTTTAATAATACTGAAAATTATATTATGGGAAAAGTTCAAGAGGATGACTAGAGGCCTTGTACAAATAGGTTCAAACCACTTTCCTCCTCTGGCTCCCAAACATCCTTATAAACACCAAATAATCTGGGCAACCAGTAATGCTAATTCTTCCAGAAAGTTCCCAAATCTCTCATCTTTGTACTTCTTATCATCCTATATTTTGCTTAAAATGTTCCCATCTAATAACTTTATTGATGAACTACACTTCCATCGCAGAGAATCTCGAAAGCCATCTCAGCCATCAGATCTGTATCTAGGGCTAGAAGTGACTTTTCCTCATCTTGATACCTATAGCACTTGGTTCTTCTCTTATGACGATTGCTTTTTTACTTTGTGTAATAGCTGTTAATGTGTGTTTTACAGTCCTTTCCCAAATGTAAGTGTCTCAAGGGTAGGTCCTTTATCTTGGACGCATAAAAATTAGGCTCTGGGGATCAGAAATAGTTTTCCAGAGATGCTCAGTTCATTAAGTGGAAGATCCTAGTGTCCTTATGAACTTTGTGATTCTTCCCTTATGCAAAGCTACAGAGAGTTTATTGTTGATCTATCCCATCTGAGAACCTATTATTAATATGTTATCATAAATTCCAAATTGGTATTTATTATGCCTTTACAGGAGTCCCATTTTGCAATCTTATAATGAAAAATCAAATCTAAGTTATCTGCTTTAAGCATTAAGGAAAGCTATTTTTATGAAAGGCCAATTCCTAATTATGCAAACATTACTTACATTATTCATAATTTTGAAATAATAAAACACACATTCTCTTTTCCCTATACCAAGTGAAATTTGTCATGTTACATGTTAGAAAGAAATTTTTGAAAAATTAAAAGCTCACAGCTAAATTGTCCCCAGTTTGCATATTCAAACATAAACAGATAAATATCCTGACATAAAAATAACAGATCAGTATTTATTAGACATTTTGTTGATGTTAATAATGATTGAAACGATGAAAGAATATTCAGAGACTTAGAAGCTTAATTTTTGCATGTAGCCTTTAAATTGTCTATAAGGTTTATTTATATTTAATTATTTTATAACCTTTATAACTCTTATATTGCCAGACACAGTTTTAGGAGCCCTACATATGTTAATTTATTTAATTTGAACAAAACCCCTTTGAAGAAGTCCTGATTTTGTAAAAGGAACTAAGGCTTCAAGGAGTTAAGCGATCTGCCCATAGTAATAGAGACAGTAAACAGAAGGGCCAAGATTTAAATTCAGTGTAACTGAGTTTTTAACCACAACAACAGCAAAGGAAGGAACTTCCTATAGAATCTCTGAACCCATACATGTATAGTCTTCCCTATCAACACTCCTCTGAGTAGTACATTTCTTACAATTGATAAGCCTATATTGACACATAATAATTATTTAAAGCCCATAGTTTACATTAGGGTTCACTTCTGATATTCTACATTGTATGGGTCTGGACAATGTATAATGACATGTATCTATCATAATATCATACAGAATATTTTCACTGCCCTAAAATCTTCTGTGTTCTGCCTATGGTGTTTTTAATTTTAATTTACACTTTTCATTATGGATATATAGGGAAATTATTAACTTTTGAATATTAATCTTGCAGCCTACAACCTTACTAAAATTATTTATTAGTTCCAAGAGTTTTTTTAGTTGATTATTTAGGATTTCTTTCTGCACAGATAATCATATCATCTATGAAGACTGTTTTATTTCTTCCTTTCTAATCTATAAACTTTTTATTTCCTTTCCTTGTCTTATTGCATTAGCTAGCATTTCCAGTACAACGTTGAAAAGGAGTAGTAAGAGGGAGCATCCTTGTCTCATTTCTGATCCAAGTAGGAAAGCTTTGAGTTTCTCACCATTAAGTATGATTTTAGCTATAGGTTTTTTGTAGACAGTTCCCCTGTATTCCTAGCCACTTTTGAAAATCTTCCTTTAATTCTTTCATGTACCACTACCTAACTCTTTCTCCACAACTCCAACAAAACTGACCTTATCAAGATCATCCAAAAGGCACATGTAGTCAATGCAAATGTTTATCTTATTCAAATTCTCTACAGTATTTGACATTGCTGATTTAAAACACTGTTTACCCTTAACTATTGGAATGCTACGCTTTTCTGATTTCTCTCTCTCTCTCTCTTTTTTTTTTTTTATAAGAGTTTATTTGAGGCAAGACTGATGACAATTTCTGGGAAGCAAGATCTAAAATGTTCCCTCCTGGTTTCTCTCCTATCTCCCTGTCCACTCCTTCTCAGATCCTCTAAAGATTCAAATTTCTCTACCTACTGCTTAATTATTGATGAACCACTTATCAGTTTCCATTTCTTGGTCATCTCATCTTTTCAGGAGTTTTTTGTTTTTTGTTTTTTTGTTTGTTTGTTGTTGTTTGTTTGCTTTTTTGCTTCCAGGAGGATCCATACATTTCCTGAGTATCAATAATATCCATACAATTAAGACTTAGAAATCTATGTTTAAATTCTTAAATAATATCTAGAAAATTCTTCAAATTCAATATTTGAAATACTTAACTCAATTTCTGCCTCCCCATCCAGTGTATCCCCAATTTGCACTATCTCAGTAAATGGCACCCGTTGCTCAGGTCAGAAGCTGAGGATGGATCTTTTTTAATTTTCATTTTCTCCAGAAACCTTTTATCAATAACTCTGCAAGGCGCCAATAATTTACTGTATCCTTTAAATACTTATTGATTCTCTCCTTTCCATTCCCTTTGTTACTACAGTGACCAAGGCCAATATCATCATGTCTAACCTGATCTTCCATGGTAGCCTTAAAATTGTCTCCTTGCCCTAATTTGTTTTCCATAGTCCAAAGACAGTGATATTCTAAAAGTACGGATCCTCTCCACTGCTCTTAGTATAAAGTCCAAATTCTTTAAAATATTATGCAAGACTGCAGAACCTGCCACCATCACCATCTCCAAACTTATTGCTGGCCACCACGTCTCTTAAGTTCTAGCCACACTGAATTTTTTTCAGCTCATGAAATTATGACTTTTCTTATCTCCTGGCTTTTCTAAAATTATTTCCTCTGTCTTGAATACTTTTGTATTTCTGTCTGCTAGATTGAAATTATCTTTTAGAATTATTTCAAGATATTTTTTTCAAATAGGTATGCATTTCCTGACACAACTTAAGATAGAAAACCTGCACTGTAGTCTTATGGCTCCATATACTTCTGTCAGAACACCTATCATATCTATCTATCTATCTATCTATCTATCTATCTATCTATCTGTTTTCCTATCTGGACAGTAATTTCTGTAAATCTGTTTATCATTGCATCCCATTATTTACATAACTATTAGTAATTACTCAATAAATATTTAAGAATCAATGAAAACTAAGATTTTATTCTTTAAAAAAGTCAATCGCTTATTTCGTTCTCTTTGGTTGCATTAATAAACTATGTATTTGAGTTGTAAAAGTTTACATTTATTATTAGTTTACTGGATTATTCTGATAGCATATGGAGAATTATGCCATGAAACCTGGACAGTTTAATAATTCCCAAAATTTTCATATATGCACTCTAGAGTATTCACTGGTAATAGAAATTTCTTTGTGAAATATATCAACATTTGGCTCCAGAGTACACAGTGCCATACAGGAGTGTGTGGAGGTAATTGGAAAGTGATTTGGGGATTATCCACATGGTGATCTTTCTACAAATCCCTGGGAGAAGGAGGCAGTGTCCAATGCATATATTTGCAAACCCTGGTTAATCTGGTTGATGTCTTCAAAACTGAAGATGTGAAGTGCTTTTTTATTTTTTCTTTCCTTTGCTCAGAGAGGTGTTTTCTTATTGCCTTGTGTAGATAACAGAAATCAGTCTTAATAACATTAAGAGTCTGAGAACATTGACATGGAGATATGTCTGTATAAAGAGAATGTGTATGGGAGAGACAGAGAAGGAGACAGGGAGGAGAGAGAGAGAGAGAAACAGAAGTAAAAGATGGATATTGAAGTATACAGACAGATCAAGAATTAAGTTAAAAAAAAAAAACGATGTTGTCAGCAAATAAGTTCACAAATCTGAGCAAGTCATTATCTCCAAACTTCCACACATAATAAAGGAATGTAAGTGATGTAAAGATTGATTGCAAATGTGGTAAAGTGCTTTCTGCTTATTGGACATTGGATGCTTTGAAAGAAAAGAATAATAGTACAAAACTGGATGAAAATCTCTTTTGAAATAAGTAGCATCAAGAAGTTAAAAACAAGGCTACTATAAAGTAATGAGGTTTGAAGTAAAATCAAGAAGTAATTTTTATCTCTAAGTATAGAATGAAATTCTCCTTTCCAGATGTACTGCAATAAAAAGAGTACATGTTTGATTATAGAATAAACAGAGCAAAAATAATTTTTAATTGGGATCAAAACAACTTACTCTAAGCAAATACTGACAAGATTATTTTCTTTCCTTTGGAAATTAAAAATGAGGATACGTACAACTTCATATAATTTCCAAATTCATATCATTCAAAAGGTTACAATAAAATAGGCACATCTCTATCTTTGGGAGGCCATGTGGAAGTAATACTACAGCAATGGTGACGGAAAAGACAAAAATCGATCTTTTGTCTTTTAAGATAGTACATGAAAATACCTACAGCTTATGGGGTTTTGTTTTTATAAAATTCTAGTATGCTCTGTGCTTTCATAATATGTAGTATTTCATACTACCTAACAGCAGAAAAACAGCATCAAAAAGTCCCAGTAAGTAGAAGATTTTTAAAACAAAAAAGGCAGGATCGTCTTTAAGGATCTAATGTGTTTTGCTTACTATGTCTCAATTATTAGTTTTAAAAATGCAAAACAAACAAACAAACAAAAATCCTAAGGTAGCTAGATATTAAAGGCACTGCTACTGTTTTTATTCAATAAATATTCAGTATTCCCTTATAATACGCAAAAAAACATGGAGCTGAGAAAGAGGTAGTAGAATGGCAAATAAGATAATATGTCTCTCCTAAAGAGCTATTTAGCCTAAAACCATATTTGATTTTCCACTGATTTTCTCATCCTTTAAAAATATTATTTTATAATATAGAAAAGTTGTATTTATGAAATTATGGACATTTTAAATTATTAGGGCATTTGTTTTCTATTACTTTAATCTTATAAAACCAATACAATAAATCAGAATTGGCATAACAAATATGCTATTCTAAATGGTAAAGCAAATGTAAACTGAACATATTTCCTAAATAAATATTCCTCATGGAGAATGAAGTTGCTCGAAATATATCATGAAACCATATAGCTTAAGATAATGTTATATAACGACCCATATCTGAACATAAGAAGTATTTTAATGATATATAATAATAAATCTGAGTAAAAATTCCTTAAGCATTTGATTCCCCAAAGTCTCATATAAATACATAGAATATTGCTATGTGTTTAGTTTTTAATGTGTTTCCGCTAATGGAATCATTTTTCTGATAAAATTATGACTATGGAATTATTTAAAAATATAGCCTGAAGTATTCAAGTATTTATTTTAAAATACTATGAAGATACTAGTTTTATAATTATTTAAATACATTTACCTCTTCAATTATAGATTTGGTTCTTACAAAGTAACAAAAACATTATATACTACAAATCTAAGGTTCTGCCAATTTGGGGTTAGTGGGCTTAAAATATAACACTAAAGTTTTACTCTATTCATACAGTCTTGTTAGAAATATTCATGACTGTAATTTTCTCCAGAGATATAGACTTTCTTAAGTATATGATTCTCACATAACTGTATGTATCTAGAGACTGGGTCAAAGTGATTACAAGTGATTACATAGATTCATATCTATGGCACTGTATCAAATTCCCTAAAATAGCAGTGAGTTAATAAAAGCCTTAAAAGAGAATTTTGAAATGAATTAAATGAACAAGGTAACTTTAAGCAATAAAATAATTAATTTTTTCAGATATAACACACTCATACTAATGTAATATGAAAATATAAGAAAAGGACATTTAAAAAATAAAGCACACTAAAATCTAATAGCTAGGGGTCAAAAATGAAGCTAAAAGTTTTATTTATTTTTTCCATTCATTCAATCAATAGTTATTTGGTTCTTATTATGCATAAAGGTACTTGCTATGGACACTATTACTTCTTCAAAGTTGTTTTTCAAAAGTCATAGACATCTCAAGTTTTTCAAGACTTTTGCTAGTTGACAGAACTTTAATCAAAAACATGTTTAGTTTTCCTGTATAAAACAGATATAGTCCACTTCTTCTTCTTCGTACTGATGTGAAAAAATGTATTACCTTTAATCAGAGAGTAAATCTCTCTATAAGTTTACATAGTGCTTAATTATTTAAAGTACAGTTATTTTATTAATGGGGAACTATTTGGAAATTATGGAAGTTACCCTGAATCCATAACTATACATGCCAATGAAATACTTCAAAGATTAAAGATAATATATTTTGAAGCATGATCAATGACTAATCAGTATTTGCTAAGCAAAATTTTTGAGATGACTTTGAAGAACAATGCAATTGGAATATTATCTTCTTTAATGTACTTATTGTCTTAGAAAAGTAATGATTAGTACAGCTACAAAGTACTGATGAATATCAGTCACTAGAATAAGTTCTATTTTATTTAGAGTGACTAATTTGAATAAATTGACTTAGGAATTATTTTCCAGTGAAAATAAAAATTTAAATGTATATTAATATTAGAGAGCTAAGAAATTTATTATATACTAGTATCACTTATAGCAACTTTATAGTGTTAATCACTAAAACATATTTTTAAATTATTTATTGAGAATACCACAAATAAAAATATATTTTAAATATAATATAGAAATGATAAAATTGAGAATGAACTAATTAGGAAAGGATAGCAATCTTATACAGAAAGAATATCCATAATACTCCGCCACCAAACTTGTCAGTCACTCATAAAAACAAAGAGGATTACTATTGAAATGCTTAAATCTTGCACTTACCAACCTCCACAACACTAGAACAGTTGGGACCTGTGAAGCCATCTGGACACTCACAGGAAAAGGAATCTTCAGACAACCCCGACAAACAGATACCTCCATTTTCACACGGGTTGGGATCACAAATATCACCTGAGGAATAAAGAGATAGATATTGACTATTTTTTTTTTTTGTCTTAGGCATTAAAATGTAATATTTCATATATCTCACTCATCTTCTTTAGTAAAGTCACCATATTCTTTTGATTTACAGATAAGTTATGCAAGACCCATTTCAAATCATGTGCTTTTAAGAGAGATGGTATATAATGTGGTAAAAACTATATTTTATAATTCAAACAATATATGCTGAATTGCATGCCAAAATCTATTAAATTAGTTTGAGGTTCTTTCATTACATGTAAATGAAATATTCTACAATTTGTTAAAGATTAACTGAAATATCGGTGGTAGACTGGTTTATTAATTACTCCAAAAAATAATGGTTCTATATCCACATGCTTTACTCTATAACTTTGCAGTTCAACTCTTCTCACTAAGGGATGGGATTTATTTCTGGATTCCTAAAACTCTGGGCTTGTCAATGTGGTTTACATTGGCCAAAAATATATTAGCAGACTTGAAGCCAGGGAAGGTTTGAAAAAGCACTTGAGTATTTTTATTTCTTCTCTTGGAACCCTGTCAAGTCATGAGAATAATTTCATACTAGCTTGCTTAAGAGAGGTGAGAGAAACGTGGAAAGATGAGAGAGAAATTACTACTGAGAAATAAGTTGTGTCATAACAAAGCCTAATATTTGTGACCTCCGCTTTGGCACTGAGTGGCAGATGGAATCTAAAAAGGCACTGAGAGAATGGCTACAGGAGGCTAGAAAAATGGCTATGTTATGTAAAGAGAGAGTAACTGTTAGTAAAGCTTTCATCTGTAAAAACTTTGATGATAGAAATATACCTAATGAACTAATATGAGTAATGAGAGTTTCGAGCAGAATGTTAAAGTGTCAGCTGGCTCTTAATAGCTGCATTTGATAAGGTACTACAAGAAAGAGAGGAGCTAAATAGAGAACCAATGAGACTGAAAGTAAAGAAAAGAAATATACAGGGACTAGGACTTGTGATAAAAAATGAAACTATTTCTCAACTCCAGCCTCTCAAACCAGTGAAAGATCAAATCTAGAGCTTTGTCAGAAAGACACGGCCTCAACATAAATATCAAATCAAGGATGTGGCTATGAGAACCTTTGCAAAAACACTTCAAATCATTCAGGTGTAGCCTGAAAGTACCCTCTCAGCTAAATAAAAGGGTTTCTAAAAATGTTAAGGATATTATCCCTGAGTAGCCTGACATACCCAAAGTAGCACTGATTAAGTCTTGAGTGAAAAGCAGGTTTCAGACAGAGCCATGGGTGTAGCTTTATTGCACATAAAGGATGTAAGTCAGATTTAGAAAAGCACATATAGTTTTTAAGGTAGCTTTATAGGTGAATGTGCTACCTCCTAGATTAAGATAATGAGACTTTTCAAAAATTAGAAAAGCATCTGGGCCACCACTCCCTATTACTTTGTATTTCTTAAGAATTTTATTCCCTTATAGGAGCTTTCCCATGAATTATTTAATCTCTTTTCTATACTACTTTAATATTTTAGAAAAATGAAAAGGGAGGTTAAGATTTTTTTGTCAAATTAATAAAGCAAGCCATTAGCTATACTACATATATACTACAAATGAAAATACTACATTAGAACTGGAACTGATATTATAAAAGAAAATCATGGAATAAGTGAATAAATGAATGAACAAATGAATATGTTTTGAGAATACCACAGACCATGGAGTGTTTGGTTGGGAATGGCTGAGAAAGTATAAATATGTCAGAAAAAGGGAAATTAAAAAGTAACATTGTAATTTATAAGATAAAGAGACAATGAATGTTTTTAACATGTATTTTAAAGTTTGACATGGCCACATTTGTATTTTAAGAAGAGTATCATGGCAACATTCTATGGAGAGCATTTGAATGAGGAGGTTGATGACTAATAAAGATACTTCCATACATTTTCTGTCTATCTCTTTACATATCTAGCTAACTAGCCACTCAGTTATCACTCCTTTTATCCATCCATTTGCCTATCTATCCTTGAATTCCTTGAATACCTATTTTGTGGTAGGCACTTAGGTAGGTACTTAAGACATACATAACTAAAAACAGTCTTTACCATGAAGTACAGAATCTACTATGGGAGATAAAAAAGCAATAACAATTATAGCACATAGTGATACAAACTATGATTAGTATACATTATCCAAATTGTAGGGTCAATGGAGACTTCTAAAAGGATTCAGTGCTGTCAGGTGAAGAAGAAGAGGGGGTACATGCTCAACATTCCAGGCAAAGAGAATAATATACATGAAGGGAAAAGACCATGGCTCATTCAAGGAACTTCGAGTAGGCCACTATAATTAGAGCACAGATGTGTATGAGTAATAGAGAGAAATAAGCTCAGAAAGGTAGATGGTCATATAAATAAAGACTTTGTATGCAGTGACAAAAATTTATCTTTGAACTTTTGGAAAATTGTAAGAGAACTTTATGCAAGTATGTGGTCACATCTGTGTTTTGGAATGATGACTCAGGCAGTATTGTGCTGGATCAAATGAAGGAATCAAGGCTGGGGGATAAAGGAGTAAACATTAATCTTTGATGTAGTCTCAGCAAAAAAAGATGAGATCTTCTTAACTCTCCTTAGAGGTAGCTATGGACAGGGAAAGCAATGGAGGCACCAATTTAATCCCAATCCAGTTAATAAATACTAGGTAATGAAACAGGAAATGAGAGTTCCCCCAAATCACTACCGCCCCTTCCCCCAGATTAATCTATTAACAAAAGCATTATTGTTGACATTTTTTAAAAGACTCAATCACCAGTTTAAAAGTGAGATTATGCCTCTTCACCTTTGGTATGAGCAAAGCAGCACAGCTTTGTACACTGTCATCTCACTACGTGCATTGCATATAGATGAGTATTAATGCCCCAAAATTCTTGATAAGGTGTTAGTCATAATTCTGTGTATTTTCAGTCTACAAATAGAGAAGTCTACATTTCCCAGATCAGGATCAGTTGTTGCAGTGATATCACCAGATCAAGATACATGTAGTTGTTTCTGTTGCTTTATTTACACTGACAGAAGCAATGTCTACAGTAGAAAGGCAAGGATGGACATAATCCTAGAGGTTCTCAAGCATACAGGCTATGTTTATATATTATCCAAAATCAAGAACCTCTCACTCCTACATTCATGTTCCTGCATGGTTTATTAACTGATGTGACCTTGCAGCCCAGATATACCCAGGGACACAAGAGGCCAGAATGTCTGGTTTCTTTGATTACCCTATTATTATGGGGAGTTTTGGTGTTTTAGGACATCTTTCTTGGTACATTACTGCCTTTTCTAGGTGATAATACTTAATCTGATCAGCTTTCTACCAGGTGTACATGCCAGTCATATGATGCTTCTTGTGGTCAAAATGAGACAAGATAATCTGTTTACCTCTGATTCTAACTTGTAGGTGCCATCTCATTTAGCGGACCTGTTTTTTTCTCTTGTCCTTGTACTTTTTGTTCTTGTTTTGGCTAATTTCTACTTATTTCTAATACATTAAATACTTGTGAAAACTCATCTTACATTTTATCCCCACTATTGATATTTACTGTGTCTTTTTGAAAGTTGAAAAGAGTTAATAGATTTGACCAAAATGTACAAGGTAGAATTAAGATGACACTGTGACCAAATTAATGTGTGGGTTGAGGGAGAGCAAAAAATATGGTTTGATTTCTAGAGCTCCTGCCTGGATGATTGAGTGGCCACCTTTCATAAGAAAATATAATGGGTTTAGTTGTAAAGGAATGATGGTGTTTGAGAAGTTTGTGGAATATCCAAAATGAAAATATCCCATAAAGCTATTGAATAAGCATATATAAAATTGGAGAGGTTTTGCTACAACATGAATGGTTAAATATGCACATGGAAACTATATTTCAGTGAGAATCTTCAAAGGGAGGCAGAGATGAAGAAGAGAGGGATGGAGAGAGGAGCAGACAGGAAAGGAGAGGAGAGATCCTTGGGCATATGAACAAATAAATGAGGAAAAAAAGGAAGATTCTTCAAAGAGGAAAAGAAGGAAATCAGTGTTAGGCCTTTTCCATTCCAGTATAAAGAATTTATTCACTTAGAATTTAGTTATGTTGAGATCTGCCTGAGATTACAACAAAGGCCCCCACATGTACCTCTTTTTGATGAACAGTGTCAACAGAAAACGTTTTGGCCTCAGATACAGTGGAGGGTAGACAATGAAAGTCTAACAAACATAATTAGTGTTATTATAGGCTATGTTTGAAATATGCTTCCCCATACCTAAACAATAATAACATCCCTGAGTCAGATAGGTTCTCCATGAAGTAAATGCTGAAACAAAGGTATGTAAGAAGTTTATGACAAAAAAAAAAAAAGAGAGAGAGAGAGAGAGAGAGAGAGAGAGAGAGAGAGAGAGAGAAGTTTATTGAAAAGTAGTTCCTATAAAAGATAAATTGAGGGGGAAGCACGAATGGACAGGAAAACCTTCACCTTTTGATGTACATCTGACATTTGTGAAAAGAAATGTGGCAGGGGTGGTAGAAGGAAAATTGAGCAGGTGAGCTTCAGTTTGTAATGCAGACTTTACAAAGTCTTAGCCAATCCATCAGGGAGCTCCAAGCAAAGACGACTCTTTAAAGGAATCCTCCAAAGGTAGAAATGGCCAAGGACTAGTGTCTTTACTGTATTTAGTCACTGGCTGGAGGGGGGCCCAAGTACGGTGAGGCTCTAAAGCCACAGGAGGGTGCTGGACGCTAACTGTACTCCTTGAAGCTTGTTCCTTCTTATAGGGAGATTTGAACCACTCACTTCCATGGGTGCCACAATTCCCTTTCACTCTCAAAACTGTCCTGGTTTGGATGTTACATACTCATTATTTTCTCTACATACCCATTAGGGTACAGATAAAGGCTGATACCTTAAGTAGAAACAAATGCTCTCTGGCTGGAATCTCAAGTACAATTAAATGTGCTGTAGACTTCTAATTCCCTGTTATTTCAATTAATCTGAGAAAGCATCAACTCAGGTAACATACTGATAAAATACAACAGACTCCTGGACTTCAAATCAGTGTTTTTCGCCTGTTTGTTTGTTTCCAAGTAGATATGTTGGTAGTCTTTTAAAACTAAGATGGCAACCAGTTCAAGAAGGCAGGCTCAATAAAGGAAAATAGGACAATACACGATTTCATGATCCTTTATTCCACCGTCAGCAGGCTCCTAAAATATACTTCTGCATATTATAAATTATAAATTGTGTGTAGTGTTATACCTTGATGCTTCTTGGCTGGCTGGCCTCACCTGCTTTAGATTAGGACAGATGTGTTTAATTTGAATCTAACTATGTTTTATGATTCCATCTGCAGTTTATGGCAGACTCAGGCAAATTAAGCTGATGCCGATTCGCCTTTTGGCAATAGAATAAAGCAATCATTTTTCCCAGGGGCAAAAAATCATTGCAGGCTAAATTTAACTTCCTGTTTGCTTGCTTTCCTCTCCACCCCCTCTCAGCACACACACTCTCTCTAGTTCTGCTCAGACTGGCATCATCTATCTCATCTGTGTTCAGTGTTCACTTCCTTCTCCCCTCAGACACATCGCTTGTTGCCAGTCACCTCCTGTTCAAGGTGATTCAGGGTCTTATTTAGATACATTATCAATTTGAAATCCATGACCTTTTAACCTAGATAGCAAAGTGTGTAGACATGTATAAAATACTGTGTAGCACTGCTGAAGACAATGCATAAAAAACACCTAAAAATCTAAAAAGTGTACATCTGTACCTTTAGACTTCTGGTTGTATTTTTTTCTGTGAGCTTAGTAGACAGCTATGCAACTTCTAATGCCAGGTAGAGGAGAAAATTCTATGTTGATACTACTCTGGGAATCAAATGGACAGGATAGTTAATTTCTCTCATTGATATTTAAACTCTCAATGGTTTATGTATTCAGTCTTTTTATATGTTAATGCCTATGTCCAGTTCACAGATCAGAGAATCATTAATCCATTCATCACGCATTAATAAACCAGGCAGCACATTAAACACCAAGAATACAGCCTAAACTAAGACTCATATTCTTGCACTATTAGAATTCGTATTACAGTGGAGGGGTGCATAATGAAAAATTTGCAAATTAATAAACAAGGTATTGCTCACTGTAAAAAAAAAAAAGCTTTTGGGAAGTGGGGGAGGAGAAAAAACGATAATCAGAAAGGTAGGAAATAAAACTGGTTATTTAAAAGAAATAGTCAAGGAAGACTTCTCTGAGGAGGAGCCAAGAGCTGAAAGCTGAAGGATGAATATGAGGCAGTCACATTAAAACCTGAAGAAGAGCCTCCTAGCCAGAAGGAACAGCAAGTGTGTGTCACTAGGCAGGAGAGTGATGAATTCAAGAAGTGGGAAGGCTAGCGCATCTGGAAAACAGTAACAAGATGTCACTAAATGTTTTTGTTATCAACATTCATGTATTTACATAGTAATGTAAATATATTAATAATTTATTTGGATGAATGCATGCCTCTTCATTATCTGTCCCTTCAGCAAGGCTAGAAGGCATCTAGAATATGTTTGTGCCCTCATCCCTGCTCTCTCTATTTCTGTAAAAAATGTTGTATACATATATAAAATGAAAAATAAAAAAAGTGGTAACATATTACCCAAACATGCTATTCCACTAACACAAGGTATTATTTAGTTCTTCAATATCTCCGAGACACACTAAATGTGAAGGGTATTACAATACAGAATTATATAAAGAAAAGTGAAACACAAAGACTATTTAAACTCATGTCCCACAACCATGACAATGCAGGTTTGTGTATTAGAACTTGGCAGCTATGCTCTTATCATTTCATTTAAAAACTAAAATAAAATTAAAACTTTGTCTTCAACTTCACATGTTAGAATTTGAACCAATCAATAAACAGAGTAGTTGGCAAAATGAGTCAATTCTTGTACACGAATGAGCAATAACTCTAGTTAAAATGAGATAAAGTTCATGAGAATCAGCACACTCAACCTGGTAAAACTAAGAAAAAAGGTTAGCACTGTTAAGACTTATTGTTGGTGAAATTGTGTAGAACAAAATAAATGTCAGTTTTTAAATGAACAATAGGCCTTTTAATTTACTTTGGTGTCTCTTGAGAGATCATTTGTATTGACATTGAAATTTCATTTGTTGTACATTCTAATGAGTTTGATGCATAAATTTTTATTTCTTTCAAAAATTAAAGTTTTAAGTGTGGTCAATTTTAATTTTAAAAAGTTAAAATGGTTTGATTTTATTGTTAGCTTCATATGTGCTTTAAAAATAAATTCTACTTGATATTTTAGATAATCCCACAATTAAGAGGAGAGGAGGGAATAAGATAAAATGCCACTGATAGGATCTGCCATTTTATTGGAAAATCATTGGTCATGCTTGTAGTAAACAACTATCCAATTCTACACTTTGGTGTTCAAAGACACAAATCTAATGAATGAACTAAGAAACTTCTAGACTCACTTAGAGCTACACTTATGCTCATTTAAAATAGGGTGTCTCTGTTGTTAACCAGTGGTTTAGCAATTATTTTTGAGGATTTTTTTAAAATAACTTTTCTTAAGATAACTTTTTAAATGCTAAGGAGTACTTAAAGAGAATTAGAAAATCAGCAATAATTACTGAGTGTTGACTATTTGAATTTTATATCCTTTAACACACAGCTTCAAACAAGGCTAACTGGATGAAAAGACAAAAATATTTCGGGCTCTACATTTTGACAGAAAATCTTTTGGCATATTTTGTATTTTAAAACACTCTGGAGAGTCCCTTAAAATAACAACATCTAGAGTTTTTAGAATTGAAAGGGACATTAGAGATGATCTAACCCACTGATTCTCAAACTTTGCTGTATAGTAGAACCACAGGGGAGCTTTTCAAGTTCCTTATGCCCAATTTAATTAAATCAGAATCACTGGGGGTAGACCAGCCTACCCTGTTTTCTTAGAGTTCATTTGAAGATTTAAATTTATTAAAGAAAAAGGAAAATGAACAGGAGAAAGTAGAGAATGTAAGAAAGGAAGGAGGAGGGAAGAGCAAAAGGAATAAAGTTTGTATTTTATTTTCTTGCCTTCAATTGAGAAGCAGGCAAATGAGGAAAGATATTTACTTGACCAGCTTTCTTTGTTAATATACTATAAATTATGAAATATAATTTGCAAGAAGTTAGAATTAGCAAATTGAAAATAAAGACACACAGTATGTTAGGGAAAAAAGAATAGAAATCACTTAGTACTAACATATATATAGAATTCCTATAAAATAAGTAGCTGAAATTTTATGTTACCAGAAAATTTGAAGCATACAGTACAGTTCCAAAATACATTTTTACTACATTATTTCTACTTATGAAGAATATCCATCTAGTCATCTAGTTAATATTTATTAAAGCCCATCTATGTGTCATTAAAAGTGACAATTACAACACACATTATGAGGCCCATGATAAGACGATTACCTATTCTCTAGAGTCTAACAAAAAGCACAAAAAAAACACATATAGGTAGTTATCACTGCATGATAATTCTGCCAGAAAGGAAACACCTGGTAAAAAGTAGGCACAGAGTGGGGTACCAAACCCAGAACACTGAGTTAGGATGCCTTCTCAAAGCAAGTGACCTCCAATTCAAGACCAGAGGATTAGTGGAACCAGCCAGGCAATGAGATGGGACAGAGATTCAAGACAGAGGGGAAAGCATGTGCAGATGCAAGGAGCAGAGCCAGCATGTGTTTAAGAAATACAATAAAAATCACCTTAGGGAGCGAGAAGAAAATAAACAGAAATAGCAACAAGTGAGACTGAAGACTAGACAGTGGCCAGGATATGCAGTACCTTCAAGACACTCATAAGGAGTCCGGGCATTCCTGAACATACAGGATAGCCACATAAGAGTGTTAAGCAGAAGAGGACTGATTTCAACAACTGGGTAATACACTTTGGCTGCAGTGTGAAGAATAGATTATAAGGAGGCAAAATCTAAGTGTAACTGACCAGTTAGTTAGAAAGTGGCACAGGTTATTCTGACATGAGGGAATGCTGGCTTGGATTAGAATATTAACAAGGAAAATAGAGAGAAGTGGACTCCAAAAGATATCCTGAAAGAAAAGGGTACAAGTATAATGTGATGGCTGGAAGGAGAGAGAACTAAGACTAAAACCCACAAATCAACGAAAAGCTCTGCCTTTCATTTTGAAAGAAAACATGGTCCAAGGAACGATCTGGGGGATGGTGGTAAAAGGAGGTGATGAATTTTATTTTGGAAATGTTTGAACCAAAGTGCCTATAGCCATCCACATGGAGATATTCAGTGAGAAGTTGATTTTATGGATTTGATCCTGAGGAGAAAGATTCAGGTTGAAGACAAAGAAATTAGCACGGAAGTTTTTTGTTTTTGTTTTTGTTTTTGTTTTTATTAAACCATGGGACAAAAACAAAAATTCTAAGAAGAGTGTTTAGAAAGGTGGAGTTGAAGCAGACACGTGTTCCTACATTGTAAGCACTCTTAAGTTTGGGAGAATTTCACTGTACCAAATTCTCCTCTGTGGTGAAGATAAGTTCCTGGCAACTAGGCAGTATTATCCAAATAAAATGTTATTCAAATAACACTCGTATAGAAGACAGGGGTTGGAAATGTATTTAAAAGCTCAGAAACCTGATGGTATTTTGGTACTGATGGGAAGCAACTACTAAAAGAATGGGTAAAAGATACAACAGAGAGGGGATACTCAGATGGGTAGGGAGTGCAAAAAAATATAGGAGAGCTGGGTTTCAGAGTAGATATGGAAGGATCACTTTTGGCGCAAGAAGGAAGACTACCAGTAATAGGAAGTTTGAGCTTGATGCCTGGATGCTTTTAGATGTCATTATGCAAATAGAAGTTTGCATCTGGTGTTTTCTCTGTGGAGTAGGCCGCTGAAAATGCGAGGGGATTAGAGGCCTGTGAAGAGTAAAAGGTAATATGCACCTGCAGTAAATATAAGGCTGCTGCCTGGGAAAAAAAAAAAAAAAAAGTTAAAGGGAAAGAAAGCATAAGGGCCCAGAGTTTTGAGACAAGAACTGATAGTGGCAGCATGTACCCAACCATGTGTTTGGTTAGATGTCAGCAGCTAGACATGAAACAGCTAGGCACAAAGTAGGAGGCAGGATTCAGATTTGTTCTTTTTACCAGATAGGTTGCAGTGAGGGTCAACAGAGCAAAAGAGGACACCTACCACTTCACATTTTTTGAAAAATACCTAAGATAGCTTATTAAAATTTATGCTCTAAGATTATATTATGAAAAAGATTATAAACCCAGTGAAATGTTCGTTCAGAGTATATTTAAGTTCTTTAGTTGTCAGGAAAGGACAAACTAAAAGATAGAATTTGGCTACTGTATATAAATAATGCAGTAAATCATGATAGTAACACTTAGTCCATCAATCCTTGTCAAGAACACAAATGCACACTGACTTTATAAAAACAATCGGGTGATACGAAGAAAACAAAATTCAGTGCCATGTCAACTGTGGAAGTTTCACATTGCCTTCTTATTTAGATCTTACATGAATTCTGCTTTTTCTAAATGTGAAGTTTCTCGGCCACAACATAAAAAGAACCTCTAAAGAAAAATAGTCAGAAACAAATCGGCTAAGTCAATCACCTATTAAGCATAGTGGCCAAAAAAAAGGACATTTTGTTAATCCCTATATAATCGGTTTATCAGTTTTTTTAGACAGCAAGAATATATCATGTTAAAATTATAGAACACATTTGCAAAGTCTAATTTTGTGTTTTATTTAAAGTCTTGTTTAAAAATGTCATAATTGAAGACAGCAATATAATGACAGTTTCAATCTTCGGCATGTAAAAACTGAAGGAATATCTTTTCCTGAATTAAGTGCACCCTCAATTACTTATTGCCATGATGTTTAAAGTAGTCAATTGTCACATGGCATTACAGGTTTATAAACTATGCCACTGAACCTGACTGTATATATAATCAATTTGGTGAGTGGAGAAAGTAGAAATCACAAAAATTAAAAGTAGTCCTCTTTCAACTAAAAATAACCAGTAGACACCTATCTAATTTATGGAATGGCAGTCATATATTAAAAGTCAGATTTAGATCTTAAGTTTTGTAAAAAGTGAACGATTTCATATTCACTTTCTACAGCGATATTTTCACATAGAAGCAACACTTTATAAAACAGCTACTGATTCCAATCATCTCTAAAATTTCAGAATTTGTATATTTTTATCCATATCCAGAACAGTGTTAGGGAGCAGAAACATAAATCACTTTGATAGGCCACTCTCTAAAGACATGCTTACTGATAAACATGACAAAAAGAGAGCTGTTTAATTCTTTTAACAAACATAGAACCTGTTATTCATATTTAATGGCCATATGGCCAATGTGGGGTTTTTTTTTGTTTTGCTTTTTGTTTTGTTTTTTGTTTTTTTTTTTTGTTGTTTTTTTTTTTTTTTTAATGCAAGGAAATTCCTCACAAGAAAAGACAGTTGAGCAATTAACTCAGTGGACATCAAAAATTATGGGTGTTTTGCCATCTTCTTGGTTTTTCAACAGGTGCCCTGTTATTGCTGTAAACACTTCAATTTGCATTATATAGGGAACAACTTGATTGTAAGGAGGAAAGCAAAGTGCCCTTTCTTCAGAAGTCCCACACACCTTAATGAAACCCCATTTAGAATATTAGTGCTTTTATGTTAAAAAGACTGGAGAAATACTTAGGAAGTGGGACTATTTACCCCTCTAGCCTACCAAGTAGAAATGTGACTTATCAGAAAGAAGCCATTAAGCCCTGAAATGGAAAACTCTGAGAACTCGAACACATTAAAAAAACCTATCGCCTCTATTCTATCAACAACCTCCATGCTACTTTGGGTCAGGTACTCTGAAGCTTTACCTGGTATTGACTTTCTGTATTCCCCCGTCCTCATTTTTGTGCTCATTTGATGTTCTCCAGCTCCTTCCCAGACCCTAAACCAGACTTGATTTGAAAGGGGAATGTTTTATGCAGCTCTAACCCAAAGCTCAGAACCCCGCATGTTTATCTCTGCTATTACCAAGGCTCTGATCATATTTGTCCACTCTTTTGTCAGTGACTTTCAAATAAGGGAGTATGAGCATGGTTTATAATAATCTGGGGTATAGGGCTTCAAACTACACAAACTTTTGGGAATCTGTCCGCCTGATGTCCTATCTCTGTTCTGAAATAACTATCTCAGTGACTTAACTCTCCTTAGTCCTGAAATCATGTAATCTGTTCCTGAAAATCTTTTTTGATATGAATTATCTGCTTGCCCAAATTTCCAAATTTCATGCACCCTTGGATTCTTCTATTCCATCACTTAGCTAATCAGAATATTTTATTAATAAAATGAACACTTGCAGTAATATTTTTTTGTGCCTTAACTATGTGCTAAACATTATACCAAGTATTTCATGAGTATGGTCTTATTTAATCTTCATAACATTTCTATAAGAAACTGCTTATATCAATAAATTTTATTTTACATATTTACAAATGGAATTTGCTAAAATTGCATAATTTACCCAAAGGCATAGAATAATAATGGTAAATTGAGATTCACATAGGCAGCATGGCTTCAGAAATAAGAAGCTATGCATATTGGGATGGTTTCCCTTGCCTTCATTCTCCTTCACCTTCTCTCTTCACCTCGTCAAGTTCTTTGTCTTCAAATTCTTTTCATTCTTGGACCAGTGGCCAATTATTTATCATTGTTATATATCATTCACCTTCTTACCCATTTTATAACTTCACTCTCTTGGATTTATTCTCCATCATTTGCATATCCTATCCTCCCTTTACTTAAAGGGGAACAATTCTCAGTTCCAGAATGCAATTAGCATTGCTACGTCTCTTAGTATAATTTTTCTCCTACTAGTATGGGCAATGCTTATTATTGCTAAAAAGCAATGGCAGGCATTTAATATCAGGTCAGATACTGGACTAGACCATATTGCAAAAACATGTTATGTCAATGTATTGATTCCTTGATGATCTATTTATTCCCTGTTATATAAATTATTAATTAGATAGGTCTCTGGGGTCTAAATATTATAAAAGGTATCCATCTATTACTCCTAGTTTTACTGGAAAAGTATGTGAATGACTACACTGTATAGATTATTGTTTGAGCCAAAGAGAGCAAATCCTAGAATAAGATCTGGTTAATACCTGGCTCGATATATATCTGGAGAAAGAATTCATACATATATTTGAATGAACTTGTGTGTATGTTCTCTTATGAAAAAAAGAAAATACAATAATGATAAGCAATCATGTAAAAATAATAAAACACCTATCATAGAAACATGGCTTTCAAAATCTAGAGTTAGCACACTTCAGTAATAATTTGACTAGAAAGAGTTCATTACCCCTCCATTTGAATGATAACTGTAGATAAATGAGTCACTAAAATAGAGCTATTAGTAGAAGTTTTGAACAACTTCTGGACTAAACATTTTATGACTACATTTTTTTCTGATATGAAGAACACCTTAAGCAATATAGTTAAACATTTTCTCTGTGTAAACACCAATCCTTTCTAAATCCATGTTATGTTTACAAGGATAGCATTATAGAAAACTTAAATATGAGAGTAAAATAGTTCATCATTGAAAACAAGTATAAGATCATATAAATTTAATATAACACAGTGAGCACTTCAGACATTGATATCACTATCATTCTTATGATGCAATCTGTACTGCACACAAAGCTGTTCTGAACACAAAGTTAAGATAAAACGTCTGTTTTATTGAGTATCTACTATGATCCAAGCACTTTTATTGTTGTCTTGGCAATAATTTTTTTGAATTATACAACAAAGGCAAGGGCAACAAAAATAAAAGTACACAAATGGGACTATATCAAATTTAAAAGTTTCTGCACAGCAAAGGAAACCATCAAGAATATGGAAAGGCAACTTACAAAATGAGAGAAAATACATGCAAATCATGTATCTAATAATGAGCCAATATTCAAAATATAAAGCGAACACATAAAACTCAATAGCAAAAAAAGGAGGAATCCAATTAAAAAACAGACAAAGGAATTGTATAGACATTTTTCCAAAGAGGATATACAAAAGCCAATAGGTAAATGTAAAGGTGCTCCATATCAGTAATTATCAGGGAAATCAAAACCACAATGAGATATTTCCCACACCTGTTAGAGTAGCTATCGACAAAAAAACAAGAGATAAAATGTGTTGAACTTTTGCCTTGTGGTGGGAATATAAAATGATACAGTCACTATGGAAAACAGCATGGAGTTTCCTTGAAAAATTAAAAATAAAACGACCATATGATCCAGCAACCCCACTTGGTACACATCCAAAGGAACGAAACAGGATCTGAAAGAGGTATGCACTCCCCTGTTCACTGCAGCTCACAATAGCCATGATGTGGGAACAACCTAAGTGCCCATCAATGGATAAACAGATAAAGAAGAGGTGGTATACGAACATGTATATATCATTTTATTGATATTTTCCTATAATTATATATTTATTTATGTTTATATTATATGTATTTATATATATGTGCATTATAATATATAATATTATATAGTTATATACTTATGTATTATTTAATATATATACATAATTCAACTATGAGAAAAGATATCCTGCCATTTACAATAACATGGATAAAACTTGAGGGCATTATGCTAAGTGAAAAAAGTCAGACGGAGAAATACAATTACTGTGTGATACCACTTACATGTGGAATCTTAAAAAGCTGAATACATACAAACAGAGTCTAGAATGGTGATTGCCAGGAAAAACTGGGGCGGGGTGGGGAATGGAAAGATTTTTGTCAAAGGATATAAACTTCCAGTTATGAGGGATCTAGTGTAATGCATAGTAATTATAGTTAATAATGCTGTATTATATACTTGAAATTGCTAAGAGAATAGATCTTAAATAGTCTCACTACACACAAAAAAGGTGATGACATATGATGCAGGCATTAGCTAAAGCTAGGGTGGTAATCATTTTGCAATATACAAGTGTATCAGATAAACATGCTGCACATTAAACTTACACAATGTTGTATGTCAATTATACTTCCATAAAGCTGAAAAAATAAAAATTATAAACAAAAATAGTGTATGTTCATTGTAAAAAGTTCAGATAATATAGTAATAATGTATAGTTTTCTATAATACCATCCCTCGGCTATAGTCATTCCTAATTTAAATCACATCCCACAAAACTTTGCTCTTTAGCTCTACTCATTTTAATCAACTATCTTTAACTATAAAAAAACAAAGGCATGTCTTTTTAAAATTAAAAAAAGTTATTACATAAAATTTAAATACCTCGCTTTGCTTTCCATTCCTGAACCCTAGAAATAGCCACTTAGCTCCTTTTTTTGTATAATTTCTGAAAATTTACATACAAATACTTGGTTTCATGTTTGTTTTACACAAATTGACAGAAACAGCATGCTGTTCTGTAACTTATTTGTTTTACTTTACAATATATTTCAGAAACTGTCAACATGAAGACCCTTCTTTCTGTTTAGCAAATATATGGTATTCAAATATCTAAGCACACCAGAACTTATATGCCATTCTATACCACTGGACATTTAAAAGTCTTCAAATTGTTCTTGTTATAAACTTTTATGAATCCTATATGAGCATCTTTGTGAACTTTTACTTGCACTGGGAATATAATGTTAGAAGTGGGCATAGACTTCAAAGTTTTTTTTTTTTTTAATACTGCCTAATATTCTTCCAAAAATATTATCCCAATTTAGAATACCATTAATAGTATATTGTTCTTCTTAATGCTTGGTGACATTAGGCTGGGACTCTTTCTAAATTAATTTACGTTATTGTAAGTAATACATGCATATGATTTCTGTTCCTCCTTAATGGGAACACTTTACAACACTGGTTCCAACAAGTAAAACTCTGAGTTCTTTTTATCTAGGAAGAATGAATAAAGAATGTGCTATTTAACTGCATAACTAATCCAAAAGATGTATAAATTTCGAGACTCAAAGCTTTAATTCTATTGTGAATGTGGGTTGCAAAATTAGTGGGATTGTTTTTGGCAAATTGCCCAGACCTACAATTAGGAAATTTAAATGACAGAGGATCTGCCTTCCCTTCTTTCTCCTCTCCTGCTTTGAGCTTGGAATAACTTTTTACAGGAGATTATTAGAATTTGTAAGCATGGGGTCAGTACATGAATGCTGCTAGATCTTGTTAAAATCCTTTGTTAAATATATACTCTATGATCTCTCTCTAGAATTAGAAAGATCTAGAAAGATATGTGCAAAGATCAACACTGCCTATCTCCAGATTGTAAGAAGGTTATAGAAGGATTTAAATATTCTTCATTGCATTTATTTTGTAACATTTTTCGAATTATATAAATATATACACTGCTTTTTTTCTAATAAGGAAAACTCAATTACAAAACTCACAACATTTAAAAATCCAATTAGCAGTTAGGTAGAAGTAGAAAAGATAACTACCAAGGTTGAATGAAAAGAAACAGAGGTTAGTGAGCATTATGATGGGCCATAAATGTTTAATGTTTACTTAATGCAGGGAATACTAAAAATGTTATATTTAGGAACCTAGCCTGTTCTCATCATAGACACATACACGCTCTCAAGGTTAATAATCATGGCTGTTAAACTCATGGGCCTGAGGATACATAGATATTTGTCAGTAAATAAACTGATATTGTTTGCTTGCCTTATGTAGTATTCTTTGCCAACTTATAACATCTCTTTGATAAAATTAATGCATAATTCAATTGTAATTCACTTTTTTATTTTGATTGATATGTATCCTGAAAGTTTAAATTTTTATTTGTTTATTTATTTTTCAAAATTAATAATAATACTCATTTCAACAACTGTAAAAGCTATTAAGCACTAATTATATACTAAGCATTGTTCTAAGCACATGATAGATATTATTTCATATAAACTTCAAAATAACCATATTGTTAGGAAGTTAGGCATGAGCAACAGGAATAAAGGCTCAGCTCTGTAACCATGGAAACTTCCCTTGAAGACCTTCCTTAAGGACCTTTCAGAAAAACCTCCCTTTTAGGGTTATAAATTACCCCAAATCCGAGAGCACAAAGACCATTAAAGCGGCTGGCCAAACCAGCCACAAACGCATATGCAGAAAGTACAACCCTAACCTGCCTATAACTTCAGCCTCATTATGCATCATTATAATATCATGACTATGCCTGGAAATTCATGAACCTAATTATAACAGACTGAATTCTGGGTAAGCACATGCTCAGGTAGGCAAAGTATTGTATAGCAGCCAGCTGTCAGTCAAGGTGACCTCACATAGGGATCGTTAGGACCTCCAATCACAGCCCAAATATAAACAGACCTTCCCTTTTCTGCATTGTTACAGCTCTCTTTGCTGAAAACCCTCACTTCTCTTGAGGCGTACTCTGTCTTATTTCTTCACTTCCCAAATTCCACAGCACTGCAGCCTTCCTTAGAGTGTCCCATCTTCTAAAATGTACTTTTAATAAATCTAACTTTTTGAAATCTCACCAACCTATAATTCTTTGCTGTGTTGGTGGGGAAGAATTGAGGGACACCACGCAATACCACTGTCTTCCCTCATGCCGCTGGGGTGACACGGGATTTCACATCATCTGAGCCATAACAATATGACTTGGATCCAAGTCCTATAACCATTTTGGTGATAAAACACAGTTAATAGAACGTAAGCTTAAATAACTCACTCAAGATTCCACATCTACTTAGTAATGTTATCGATATTCAACTCCATGCAATCTTATCCATGGAGTAGGCAAAAATGAAAGTATTATAGAAACATAAGTAAGAGTCTGAATCACTTATATGGCCTAATCCTGAAAAAAAAGGTCTTAGTCATTCATCCATCCTTGATTCATTAAAAAATAATTTACTGTGCTCCTACTATGTTGAAGCACAAGGTTAAACTACAAATTTATAACAGTCCTGATGTACCTAATTTATTTTTTAAATTTTATGTAGATAATTAAACTCTGTCTTTTTCAGGTCTTTCTAAAAGAAGAGAAATAAAGTTGACTATATTTGAAAAGATCACATTATTAATAAAACATGTGGAATTATAATGCCCCTTTAACTGTCACTTCAAAGAAAAAGGGGGAATTAGTTTATTACAGAAGGAAAGCTAATGCTGATGATGTTCAATGGTTCCTTATCACGATTTTCCCCATGAAGCCACTAGTTACTGATATAAGTTTGTGAGCTACTAAGCTACTTAGTTTACCTCTGGAAAGAGAATCTATTTTATGTTTATTTCAAATCCCTAATCAGGTTTTTCACTTTAATAAAATTATGTCTCATGCTTTTCAAGGTAATGACTTAATTACTAAATCAGCTACATTCTAATACCATGGGGAATAGAATTCAATTTTAGTAACTTTATTGGCATGATAAAATCTAGAAGTATTTCCAGAGTTAATATAGAAACTCTCAGGCAACATGACATAATTCACAGCAGTTAAAGGAATTACACACCATAACTTCAATTAGGAAATGAATGAGACTTTGATATTCTGCTACCATTTTCTCAGAAGATCTTGGAGCTCCTCCTCTTCTTGATTTAATTTTTTAAATTTAGTTTTGTTCTTTAATAAGAATTTTAAAAAGAAAGAAAATCTAAAACTACTTATAATCATGTTCTCTAAAGAAATGGAGTTAAAAGATAAATAAGCACCCCAGTCCATGAGATAATACTTCATAGGGTGGACTCATAGTGGTCAGTGGCTCTCTCTGTTTCTCTATAATTCTCTTGGCTTTGCTTGTCTCTAGAATCTGGTTAAGTATCAGAAGGGTTTCTCATATAGTACCCAAAAGACCATAGCAGTGATAGGATTTGAAATCACACACTATAATATTCAGAAGAGCCTCTAAAAAGCACTCTTTATTGAGAGTAAGGGTATTTCTTTCCCAGAAGACTTACGGAATTTTCCCCACTACTTATTGGTCCTAAATGTGTATGTGTAGTGCACATTTCTGATCCAATTCCTATCTTTAGGGGAATGTCTTGTACTGATGGCCTTAAGCCTGAGTTCCTGAATCACTCACTCAGCCAAAAGGAGGAATATTCCTTCAGAACAATCAGGCCTACTTGTGGAAAGGTAGAGCAATATGAATCTGCTAATAATTAACCCAGCCAGACTCTTGGGTTAAAATCTAGCTTTTCTGCATTCTTGGGCAAGTCACTTAAAGTCTGTGCTATAGTTTCCAAATACATAAAATGGGAATAATAGTGGTACCTACCTCTTGTGGTACGAATTAAAAGACCTAATATTTATAAAGTACTTAGAAAAATATTTAGCACATTATATGTAATACTTAAATGTTAAATGAATAGACCCCATAATCCATTGAATAGTGAGATACACATTACCACAATGCCTTGAAAGTTCTCAACCACATATATATTTTTGTTTTAGTTACCTGTTAATGCCTTTCTTTAATTTCTATTTTTATTTCATCAACGTTTCTACAATCTTACATATAGTTATTTATCATGGTAGTAGTTCATGACACTACTTTCTTTCATGCTTCTAAATAGTTCTACACACTCATCTTCTTATATTTCCAGGTCTTTAAAATATGGGAAGAGGTTAGGCCACCTTATTTCATACACGTATAATTATTGCTTGATTATAACCTTAACACTAGTTAATATTCTTCCCACTGTGTACAAGTATGCCAGATGGCCAAAATAAGATCAAAAGCTTGTCAACAGGTAGAGACGAACTAATCTATTTTCCATAGTCTTTGTGCTATGCCTTTAGCTTTGGACGCACATCTGCTTCCCTCAGAATGCTGTATTTCTGATTTTAAAAGACCTAAATATAAGACCTGAAACAATAAACTGCATAGAAGAAAACATGGGTACTAAACTTGTGGATCTTGGTTTTAGAGAAAACTTATGAATTTAACCTCAAAGTCAAGAGAAGTAAAAGCAAAAAGAAATGATGTGACATATATCCAACAAAAAAGCTTTTGCACAGCAAAGGAAACCATCAACAAGAGGCAACCAACTGTATGGAAGATATTTGCAAACAACGCTTCCAATAAGGGGCTCATACCCAAAATATATAAAGAACCATACAACTTAACAATTAAAAAAAACAAACAATCCAATTACAAATGGGCAGAGGACATGAACAGACACTTCACCCAAGAATACATACAAATGGCCAATAGACATATGAAAAGATGCTCAACTTCACTAGTAAATGCAAATCAAAACCATAATGAAATACCGCCTCACATCTGTTAGGATGGCTATCATCAACAGGACAAGTAATAACAAGTGTTGGAGGATGTGCAAAAAAGGAACCCTAATACATTGCAGGTGGGAATGTAAATTGGTGCAGCCACTATGGAAAACAGTATGGAGGTTCTCAAAAAATTAAAAGTAGTATTACCATATGATCCACAAATCCCTCTTTGGGATATTTATCAAAGAAATTGGAAAACATTTATTCATTAAGATATATGCACCCTGATGTTCATTGCAGCATATTCATGGTGGCCAAGACATGAAAACAAGAAGTGCCTTTCGATAGATGATTGGATAAAGAAAATGTGGTATATATACAATGGAATATCACTCAACCATAAGAAAAGACGAAATATTGCCATTTAGACATCATGGATGGATCTTGAGACTATCATTCTAAGTGAAATAGGTCAGATAGAAAAAGTTGAGAACCATATGATTTCACTTATATGTGGGATATAAATCTGAAAGCAACAAATAAACAAGACAAACAGAGACTCATGGCCAAGAATAATAGTTTAGTGGTTACTGAGGATTGAGGGGAGATAATAAGGTAAAGGGTCAAATATATGGTGACAGAGAAATTTAACGTTGAGTGGTAAATACACAATGCAATATACAGACACTGTATTATAGAATTTTATACCCTAAACCTACATAATTTTATTAACCAATGTCACCCCAATAAATTGAATTTAAAAAGTGCTGTTTGAATTTGGACAACCTCAAATATTTTAATATAATTTTTACTCCTCAAAATTTAACCTTTGTATTCACCATTTTCCAATTACATTCTAGCCTATTTTCACAAATATTCAGAGATGACTTTAAGGAGTGTATGAAAGACTATCCTGTGTATTTACTTTACTATATGCTAGAAAAAATGAAACAAGCATATGAAATCTACTTCATGGGTATTATTGATAACTTTAAGTAAAATGTGAGATGATTTACAGAACATATTAAATATTTTTTATATTAAAATGGTGGCAAATAGATATAGTAAAAATCCTGGCTATCATAATAAGTGACTGATTTTTAAAACATTACACACCAGTGAAAATCAATAACAAGAGAAACAACTACACACACATATACACACACAAAGAGAAAAACTATCAGAGCACAATAGTCATCAGAGTGGTAATAATAAAGAATTTGTTGCATTTTGTAGCATTTTAATTCTTTCCACATATACTCTCAAATACATATATTTTCTTTCAATCTATATAATAATTCTTTGACTTAATATAGAATATATTTACAAAATTTCAGGGACAAAAAAGACCCCAGAGACATATAATCTATCTCCTTTGAACTTCAAATGAATAAAGGGAGGTAAGGGGAGGTCTAGAAATGTAGTGAAATGCCAACAGGCAAGAGTGGCATATTTTGGATTGGACTCAATCTCTTTACCTGTTAACCAGTGTCCATGTATATTTCCTTCACTGCATCATGCATGTACTACATAATTATTATTACAGGGATGAAAAACTGAGGTTCTATTGCTAATGAATGACTAGAACCCAGTTTCAATGAGTCACACTCTATACTATTTCTACTGTCTGCTAAGCCACAAAGATGAACATATGACAAAATCCAATTTCCAGTTTGCATTCAGTAGAGCTTTCTTCTTGTCAAATGTGCAAAATAATTAATTATCACAAACGTCTTGCACCAGTATTGGATTTCATCTTAAATATAGTCAGTTAATTTAGTAGTATAAGAAGGAAATCAGAGGGCTCTATTGAAAAATGTATTAACATCTTCTTAGCAATCACTCTTAATTATGTATAATTTATAATTTCTTGGTTTCATTTACAAATTAAATTCCCATTGAATATTTTTTCTCTGATTCTCAACTGAATAGGTTTTAGTGTGTGATATCTATTAGATATGATAAGAACACTCTGGAAGTTCTTTAGTTTTATTCCTAAGGCAATTTAAAGAATCGTAGAAGTGATAATCTAGAATACTTGTACTCAAGTGATTAAAGAAGCATCATTATTCAGACAGTGGATATGAGAAAACTGTAACAAGTAGGCAAATATATTAACTAAGTCCCTAGAGGGAGGTAGTGAATGATTTTGACAAATTCATGCTCACAGAGATCCGATAGGTAAAATGCAAAAGTAAATCTTAAACATCAACATTTTTCTTGTCAAATGGAATTATTAATACTAGCTCAGGGCTTCATTATGGCAAGAGTAAACTACTTTTTATTCATTGGATTTATATATTTGCTGCAGGGAGTTTTCATAGTTTGCATTTTTAATGCATGCATATTTGATAAGTTTTCCCCGGTGTTGGTGGGATCTCACTTTCCTATTACCCTGAGTCTTTTAAAGCCAGTCAGGAGTCATCCATTCTTTTCCTTTTTAAACAACTGTACGGGCCTTTATGGGCTGGTCCTTTGCCATCTCATCCTACTGCACATCATCATGTTTTATTGGCTGCGTATTCATATGTATTTATATGTAGAAGTTTGGGTTATTTAAAGTAATATAGGAAATCCCAAAATAAAAAATATGACTCTCTAGATCCAATACAGTTTTAGATGACTAAAATGTGAAGGTGTGCCTAAATTTACAGTTAGATGAATTTTAGAAAGTATTTCCATTTTCTTGCTTATGAATTTTCAACAAAAATTCAAGACGTATTTTCAGAATTTTCAGCTCTAGTTGTTAATTCTCCCCATTTACTTAATCTCCAACTTCACTTGTTTTTCTGTAACTTTTTATTCCTTTCCTTCAAAATATGTCAACACTAACTTATTTGTTTTTGACTTGTTTATTTTGTTTACCAAAGTCTTTATTTCCTCCTTGACATTACTTTGTTGATATACTTCTTGACTTATGATCAAGTCTAGTAATACTGGTTTTGCATTGCACATTCTAAGGATAAATAAACTGAATCAGGCAGCTTTTTAAACATACCACTTATAACAATCACAATATTATTATTCTTTAACCTTGTAGTTTATAAAACACTACCCATTATATAAAGTAAACCAGTTTTAAAATTAAGAAGCTAATGTCACTTTTTGCTTAATTAAAATTTTAATTAATTATTATTTGTTATTTTGTTATATAAAGAATTTCATTTATTTGTAAAAATGTTACCATTCGTTTACCTTCACCTTCATATATGTAGCTACTAAAGATCAGAGTTTGGAAATATTTCTTATACATATACTTCTTAACATTGCATTAAACATAGTTCCATATGACTATCATAATTTTTTCATTCATTCATTCATACATTCACTCACTCATTCAACATGTATGTTCTTAAGCACCTAGCTGTGCCTTATGTAGTTAAATAGCAATTTATAATGTTATGAGTATAGTTTCTATTATTTACAGGGAGGCCTTGTGATATACTTTTTTGAAAATATTGGACTAATGAAAATAAAATTAAAACTGATTCTTTTATGTAGAGATCAGTTTCAAAGCATGAAGTTGAATCTCTTACTTTGAAAGTCAATTCACATCATAATGTGGTTATTGGAAATAATGAATGCCCTTCTACTAGGGCCAATGCCCTGAAGTACTGATCCCTGAAGACTCAACCTTTTAATGTCTCCCATCAGTGTGACTAGAATTCTAATAACACCTATTTGTGGATAGCATATTTCCTCCCAAATAACTCAAAGCAGTTATACAAATGTGTTTTTCTCCAGTAGCCTATATCAATCACCTTGTCTAGGTTGTTGTCTGAATTTTATAGATAAAAAGCTGTATACAAATAAACATAAAAGGGGATATCTGAGAATGATCTTCAGGATAAGTGTTTATAAAACAAGAGTAGATGCAAGAGGAGATTTCAAGCAACAAGTTCAAAAGAATGCAAGCATAATATAACAGAGTGTGTGTCCCTCTCGTGTTCTCACAGCGTATTTCATTCATTCATTTATCTAATCACCGCCTCTGCTACTAGAATATATGCACTTGAGCATATGAATTGAGTCTACTTGTGTTTCTAGCATCAACCTTCACATGAAATAGGAACTCAGAATCAGATGGGTAAAATTACTTCCTCAAAGTCACAGACTTATGCAGTAATAGCTGAAAATGCTGATCTTCTCATTTTCATTCTTTGAACACATATCAGCACATTGAGGGCCTACCATGGTATCAAGGACAAGAAAGACTGCCTGACAGTCCCCAGCACTGAGGAAAAGAACCATTAACATATCTGTGAATCCACTGTTATTTCTTAGATTCTAACATTATCTCAAAGAGAACACAATTCTTTATGGAATAAAAAAGAACCATGCAGACTGTCAGCGCATAACATATTTGCCTTGCTCAAGTGCTTTCGCATAAATAAATGCAGATTTGCTAACTCTTCTCCTGGAGGAACAGGGATTCCCCTTGCTTTTCTTAGTGTTCTCTTTGACAGAAAGTGGCTAATAATTTCCCACCAAGTTTCCCCACTCTTGTAGAGAACATGAAAAGGATAATATTGCATAATTCAAGGGCTATACACTATAGGAGCCAGATCAACCTCTTTCGCATCCCCGTTCTACTTCCTTTAGCCTTGTCACCTTGGGGAACCTTCTCTGCCTCAGTTTCTTTTTCATTCTAAATTGGGAGGCTTAAATTGGATAACAGAATAATGCCTATAAAAGAACTAGCGCAATGCCTGGTACATAATAGATATTCCATGGTTACAGACTCTCTTCTTTTCTCCTTTTTGTGAAATAAAAATTATTCAAATCCCACTAGAGAATAGAGGTTATTAAATCCAACTCCCTCCAGTGAGAATTAATTTAAATAAATGTAGAGTATTCACCTCAAAACACTGTTTTAACTATTAGTTTACCCTATTTATAAAAAGAAAACCTATACCCTCTTTAGAGTTCCCTTAGCATCCCACCGACGATGCTAAAAATTGTTTTCTTATACTTTCCTTAGGAATCCTGCCACATAGACTAGCGCAAAAGCGGTAATCTGCATTCTACATATACATATTTTATTTGTATACTTAGTGTTTACAGAGATTACTATCACTCTGTGCTGCTAAACCTACAATGGCTGATGCCTTTCTGAACAGATTATATTATATTGTGCGTATCTTAAAACTGTTCTTTATTTGTTGTCAAATAAAGAAGAGTACATTTTGCTGCTTGTAACACTGCCCCTCTGGTTCTAATGTGGATGGATGCTTTGGTCTGAGAAGAGCTTTGCCCTTCCCTATTGCTCTACCTTGTTCTCTTATTCTTATGACCCACTGCCCAGAGAAATCACAGGCTGAAGCTTCTTTTAGATATTTTTCCTGCCCTTTCTGCCAATGTCTTCTCTTTTCCAGCTCTCATTCCAAAATTCTTTGATTATTCTACTGCCATGCATTCTCCCCAGACATTAAGGAATTCTTTACCAAAATAAGTATTCCTTTATTGCTAGTGGATGGATACAGGCCACAACTTAATCCCTGAGATCTCTTTCAACGTACCACTGCTCAAAATTTGATGCTGCTCAGTTTTTCCAGAAGACAGGAAGCCACACATTTCCATCGGTTTACAGTGCCTGACCTTTTGGCCACATCATTTTTCATTCTTTCCATGTGACTTGTATCACTGAGGGCAATGGCTGAGTGAGAGGAAGGCAAAATGTAATGTTTTCGTGTCTTCACTCTTTACAAAAATACCTAGCAAAAAAAATTGTTTCCTTGTGGTGTCAGGACTCATGCCCCTCTTTGCTCTCCTCTTTCCTTCACCTTTGCTGAATAGTAAGGAGTGTCATTTAGAAATGTAATAAGAGATAATAGTAACAACTCACAACAGTCTTAGCAGACACAATGAGAACATGAATGCCCAGAGTATGGTGTGTACATAGACATGAAGCTGGGGTCCACAGGCGCAAGGTCAAATGACAGCTACACCAAGTATGAGATGTATAACCTGTACCAATTCATTAATTTCTTTAGGGTTCAGTTTCATCTCCTTGAAATTGATATCATTACATAAGATAA
Organism: Eonycteris spelaea; assembly: GCA_003508835.1. NCBI lineage: Eukaryota > Metazoa > Chordata > Mammalia > Chiroptera > Pteropodidae > Eonycteris > Eonycteris spelaea. The sequence goes on from PUFA01000167.1 coordinate 2,753,213, forward strand.
TGATCATTCAGCAGGCATTCATTTGATGGTGGCCCAGCTTCTCTACAGTGTTTTCTGTTCATTGTCTGTATAAGTTTTTCTTTCTTCTTGTCTGTATAAGTTTTTCTTGATAAACTGTATTATTGTGGCTATTAAATGATAATACTGTCTTCTCTTCACATGTGAGGTATTACCTACAAGTATATTTTTTTTTACTACTTTTTCCCCACGACTGTTAGCATTGAATTGTGGTTAAGAATGTGAGCCCTGGAATTTTGTCCTCATTACAGATGAGTTTTGTGAAATTGGGAAAATTGCTTAAATTTTGTGCTTTGGTGATCTGTTCTATAAAGGGAAAAAAAAATCTAAGGACCTAACTCATAGGGTCAGTGTGAGAGCTAAATGAGTTACTGTTTGCTAAGCCCTTAGAACAGTGGCTGACACACAGCAAGTGTTCAATAAATGACCTCTGTCATCATTAACTACTAACTTTCCATGACCTATTTTAGGAATTTAATATACTTTCTGAAGTGTAATATCTTGCTTTTGTTTTTTTTATCAGTTTATTCTCATTCAATTCTATTTCTTACCTTTATTGTGATAAATAAAATTCAATTCTGAGTTTTGAGTTTTAGTATCTTATACATACACTACGATCTAAATCAATTTAAAGTGGAAAATAATTTGATATACATAGAGAAGGATGGCATCTATCCTGATACCATTTAATCTCCGGACACATTATTCATTTGCTTTTGAATGTCTTGCAACCCACATTCCCTTTCCGTAATGGACTATAGAGCATTTAAGGTATCAATTAAATATGACTCTTGTTTTCATCTTATTCAAATGCCATAATCCACCATAAAACACTCAGCAAAATATCTAATCAGTGCTTAAAAATATTAGCTGTTAACATGATTTGTGGGCAACATCTGTGATCTCACTGTGGAAATGGCAAATGCACACTTGGTTTCTTTCTGCTTGGGCAGTTCTGTGTACATTCTTGACTCCAGCTTGTTCTGTTCTGGTTATGAAAACCAGACACTCTCTAACACTGGCTTTGCTAATAGTAAAATGTAATCTCAGGCAGTGTAAGTACTTTTTTCAAATTATAAAATATTTCAAGCAAACTGAGAAATATGGAGCTCAATATAATGAACACCATGTATTTACCACTGTAGCTTTGCCAAATTTTAGAATTTTCTTCTGTTTTACTTTTTTTTAAAGAAGCAAATCATTGAAGACATAGTGGTAAGTCCATGTTCACTCCCTGATTCCATTTTTCTCTCCTGTCCATTCTACAGAGGAAATTGCTAGTATTATTTTTATATTTATTATTTTAATACACTTTTATTACATAAGTAAAGATCCATCCAAATCTAGAGTTTATTTTACTTTTTTGTATAGTATTAACTGGATGTATACTTCCATGTTTTTTTTTCTTAAAACTATTTTTAAAATTTATCTAGTTTCTCTTACAAAACTCTAATTCATACATTTTAATTGCTTTGTAGAATTTCATTGTATAAGTACAGAATACTTTATTCACCTATTCTCCTGTTAATGGATATTTGGGATTTAAGTTTTTCCTGTTTTGTTTCTTGTTTATTTGTCTTTGCTATAACGTTTTAGTATGTTTCTCCTTACACATTGTGCAAAAAATATCTTTCGATATATGCCTAGAAGCAGAGTTGCTGGGTCAAATGATATGACTATTTTCAAGTCATTCTTCAAAGTAGTAGCACCTACTTATATCCCCATCATTAGTATGTGAGTCTCCACTGCTCCACATTCTTCCAACACTTAATGCTGTCAGACTTTTTATTCTCTGCCAATGGATAGGTATATCATATCACTTGATTGTTTTAGTTTGCATTCCCCTGGTTACCATTCAGTTTTCTTCTACTTAAATTGATGAAATTGGCATCTGTAGTTAAGTATCCAATATTGATATTTAATGACTGACTTTCCACTATGTATTTTTCAGTATGTCTCATAAACTTTTTGAAAAACTAGTACATAAATTATACTTTATCAATTAATCTGTTTTTGAGATTATCTAATCAAATGTCATGTAGGAAAGATAAAAGGATACAGATAAATTGTGTCTATTTCACACTCTCTTTTTTTTTAAACCAATACATCAATGTGTAAGAGGATATGCTGATAAAATTCTGTATTGGGCTGGTATGTTCAGTAATCATTTATAAGAGCCAATATGGAGTATAAGAAACAAATTAAAGAACTGACTATAAACATCCTCAAAATAAGACTACAGTTTTTTTTTCCCAATTATGGTATCTCATTTAAGAAATGGCTGCTGATGATACAATGTCATATCATGATGATAATCATTAAAATAATTTTAAGATCAGTCAACTACTGTTGTATATGTTATGAGTTAGAAATTCCTGTGATTATGGTTGACTGCTCTCTTTTTAAATAGATAATTTTCTTCACCCTAACTCCACTTTTATTCCATAAGAACAAACTATGATAATTCTATTTTTTACAGAGGTATCTTTAGGGATTCCTATTTTTAAGCTAAATATGACCCTAGGTTTTCCTTCAAATACCATTTTAAACTAAACCAGGTCACAGCTTAAAATCCATCAAAGGTGTGCCATTTACTTTAAAAAAAAATCTTGATTATTTACAATCACACAAAAATTCCTGTCCTCAGGCAGAGAAAGATAAATACCATATGATTTCACTTATATGTGGAATCTAAACAAAAGAACAAACTAATCAAAAACACTCACAAATATAGTGGACAATTTGGTGACAAACATAGGGGAAGGGAGCTGGGGTACAAATTCATAGTTGTACAAATTCATAGTTGCGAGATGATCATGGGGATGGGGAGCACGGCATAGGGAATGTGGTTAGCATTAACATGTTGGCTAGGTAGAAGGCCAGGGAAGGGAGGAGAAATTAGGGGGATCATTTTATGAACTATATAGATGTCTAACCAATGTATGATATACTTGAAACTAACTAAAATAAATAAATATTTCTTTTAAAAAAAAATCCTGCCCACATTTCTGGCCATATTGAACTACTCCTTGCAATTTAGAAATCTTTCTTCAGTCTTTCATCATCATTCATCTACATGGAACATTATCTCCTCAGGAAAATATTTTACACATATTCTTAGTTTCCTAGCATATATTCCTAGTTTTTTTTCCTACTTCTCTGGCTATTTTTTTCTTCTCCCATTTTTGCCAGCTGGTTATCTCAATTCATGCATCTCTATGGCACCACAAGTTTTTATGTCCAAATGCAGACATCCCCCTAAAAACCTTCTAAATCCAGTTATTCAATAAAGAGTATGACTACTCATCCAATTGCACAAGACAGAACCATGTACAGGAGCTCTTTCCTCCCTCAGCATTAAATCTGTAATAATCACATATTTTTCATATTCTACCACCTAAAATAACCCAGGAACCTACTCCCTTCCCTCCACCTCCACTTCCATCATCGTCATACCTCTGCACTTTGATACTTTCTTTGCCAAGAATTTCTACCCTCACCCTTCCAGTCTTCATCTCTTAACTATATACTGATCTTCCCAAGTATGAGCTGCCTTTTCTTCCCTCCTTCCATCCTGTTTCTGATGAGAAAATGCCTCTCAGAAACCCAATGGTATGCCTTCTATGGCATTACTACCAAACCCATGCACCCATTCTGTTTACTGGTCCTTCCCCACTGGGCCACAGCATCTTTGAGGACAAAGATTCATCACTTTATCATCAACACCTAGAATAGCATACAGCATCATCATTATGTTTAAGAACAATTTGCTGTAAGATTTGATTAGAATAAATCTAATAAGATGGATATTATTAGGGAAAGGAGTCTTAGTGTTACTTGATTGCTTTTTCTCTTTCATTGCTTTTGACTAAGAAATATTTCTGAATGATATAACAATAATTTTAACTTCTAGAAGTCTTTAAATAGTTTTATTCTAACATTCTGATTGAGAGCAGTGCAATGAAAAAAAAGTCTTGAGGAATTCAGATCAAAGAATGTACATAATTGAAGATAGACACCATAGTTTATTGTTTTAATGCCACCTGTCTCCAGTAAAAACAAAAAAAAAAATCAAAAACAAAAACTCTGTCCTATTCCTTCCTGAAAGATATATACTTTTTTGATTTGTAGCTAAGTATCAGTTATCAGCCAGAAGACCATGGGAAAAAAATCTATAAAAACTATTATTTTCAGTGACAGTCTGTGTACCAGAGAAAGCACTGTTATGGGTTGAAATTTAATTTAACAAACAAACCAAACAACTGTCAGAAGAAGTCGATATCTACAAGAATGTTTCCAAAGGCTCACATAAGTGAATCTGTGTTAAACAGCACTACACTAAGAGGGTATAGGTAAACTATATATATGTCTGTATAACAATGAATTCAAACATTTCTGAAAAGGATCCTTTTAAATGTCAAAAAAAATCATGAACTCTCATATAATCTGAGCTGCAATTTTAAGGTTCATTGATTAAGAAAAAGCTTAATGACAAAATGCTGCCATTAATTAAGTACCTAATTTAAATGTTCTAAACCCAATAGTTCCCACATATCTTTCAAATATAATAGTAGGCGTAATGAGTGTGTGTGTGTGTGTGTGTGTGTGAACTACATTTATTTTGCCTTCAAATGCTAATTTGCCTACTTATAAATTTACTAATATGAAGCTAATTGAGAGCTACTGATACCTTATACATAAAAAGCATTACTTGTTTAAAAGCACAGACCATGTTTTGTGGGCTTTGCATCCCTGATGCCTTGTGCAGTGCGTGACATATAGCAGGTACACAACAAAGGGCAAATAGAATGAACCAAAACACTTTGTCTTTACAGTATTAAAAAAAAATTAATGTTGTTCATATCACCTGAGACAAAATACATTCAAAAAGGAAACCATAACGGAAAAATGATCTTATGTTAGGCTTCTAAGCTGCTAAAATAAATTCCACATGCGGCCACTAAGATGCTGGAACCCACTTGGTATGCATTACTGCTCTTTCAATGATAGCCACTGCTTTCGCCATGGATTTAATGAAGGGAAGTGATGGACTGTGGAAGGCCTCAAATAGAAAGCCTTTACAGGAAAAGTGTCAGGGTGACTGTTCTGTCAGTGGCATGAGGGATCCAGTAGCACTGATTAATTTCAGTGCCAGTACTTTATATGGAAATGGGAGACACACAGAGCTCAAAACTGAAAATATATTATACATGGAGTTTTTTTTTTTTTTACCTGCTTAAACATAATTGCTGGAGGCCAGAATCTCAACACATATAATTCCATGGGAATTTTTCTTTCCATGGATTTACTTAAGATGAAACTCTTGTCCTATATCTTCAAATTCTTGCTTTAGCTTTAGGCTTACTGTGAACTCTATAGTCAGACTGCATAAATATTCTTGAGCTTTGCTTTGTGCGCCAAGTTCTCCTGAGAATCATGTAGGCTGTAGATCGCAGTTTAGGATACTAAAAATGTTTTTTAATTCTGTGATATCATGTCTTTCCACAAAAACCAATGTGTGTTTTAACTTGTGGCACTCCTTCCATTCTATATTTTCAGAGGGAAGAGATCGTAATTAGTAGTAGTAAGTCCCGGATTTAAAAGAAAAAGACATAGATATCCATATGAAAGAATACAATATTTATTAATGGGAAAAATAATTTAAAATATTCTTTAAACTATAAAAAAGATGACTCAACAATAAGTTTTGTAGTACAGGCTGACATACAGTACTTAAGGTCTTATTAAGCCTGTACTGAAATAATTCAGCAGACAGTTACACTAAGATCAAGACAAAATATTTAGCATCAACTCTTGGTGCACTTGCTTGTTTTGATAAACTTAAGCCAGAGATCTACAACATTGCGATTTAGTTGGATTCTTTATATAAGGGGCTGCTGATTGCTTTTTAAATATGTTTTATAGTTTATGAGGTTAAACAGGGCAACAGAATTCCCAAATCATGCAGAATCCATTTGTTCTTTTAAAGATTTCAGATACAATGCTTTCTCTATTCATTCTTTTTTTCCCCCTGCCTGCATAAAACAGGGCCCTGTGCTTCGGGTTAGAATAAATTAGGCTGATCCTCAGCTGTTCAGCCTTCAGGGTTCCCAGTTGGGCAGTGTTTAAATGGTACCTGCTCTCCCACTGGGTTTTTGGTCTGAACTTCAGGACCTCTGCCCATCCTTTAGTCTCCTCACAGTGCCTCAGTTGTGTTAGTTCAGAAGGCTAGGGAGGACTGTAATAATCCTGCCTCATATAGATTACATTTTATTGGTGCTTTTCTGAAAATAACCCCCTACCTAAGGCGTCTGTGACCCAACACTAACCCTGATAATAAGAAAGGAAGAAAGTCACATAATAGGAGACACAAAACTTTGCTTGGTGATGATTTACATAATATTGTTGAATGACATAATACATGTATATATTTTATAAGTTATAGAGTTCCACTGATTTAAGCCTTTGTTTATTGACTTGCCTTACTTCTATTTCCAAAGAAAATGTGCTATTTTGATCCTTTATACAAAAACGAAAGCTTAGTTTTATATGTAATATGATATATGAGATTATTTTAAAAGGAAACCTTTTTATTAAGCATGTAAGATGTTGCTGTTTGACTCCAAAGGTGCTGGTGTTCTTTGTGGCACCATTTAGATCATCTTTAGCAGAACTGAGTTGAATAAAAATGAAGAAAATAGCAACATTTATTTTCAGATTCTGAATATTTAATATCTTAAATCTGGAGGTCAGTTCACCATTTAAATATTTGTCAAAACAATATCAAATGCTGTTTGAAGTTCAGGCCAAATTTTTAATTAATTAATAAAATTACACAAGCTTAGTGAACAATGGAGTAATATTAGTATGCAAGAATTTCTGTGTCCAAAAAGGACACAGTCACAGGCCTGGTTTTTACACGGGTACACGGCAAAACAAAGTGAACCTTTCGAAACTGAAAACACCGCTTAAGGCAGCTGTCGATTCCTAGTCCTCATATTATTTAACCAGTCAGCAGCCTTTGACACAGTTGAGCACTACCCACTCTGTAAACTATTTTCTTCACTTAGCTTCTAATTTATTTTTTTTTGCCTGAATTCCCTCCTATTTCCTTTGTAGGCTTTACCTCTTTCTCCCTAACTCTTAATTTTAGAGTTCTCCGAGACAGTTCTTGGAATTTTTTATCTGCATTCTCCTTTCGTGATTTCATCTAGTCTCCTGGCTTTAAATACCACCTATAGAATGATGACTTTTAACATTTTTACCTCCAGCCTGCTATATCCCCTTAAACTCCAGACTTATAATTTCAGTCACTTGGATGACTAATGGGCATCTTAAATTTAATATGTCCAAGCTCCTGATCATCTCCCTCAAACCTACTTTTACAGCCGTCTTTCTCATCTCAGTTAATGTCAACTTCATTCTTCCAGTTGCTCAGGCCAAAAGCCTCAGAGGCAGTTATGACTCATTACTTTCTCTCATACCCACATCCTCTCTGTCAGCAGTTCCTGTTGGCTCCATCTTCAAACTACATCTAGAATTTGACAATGTTTCACTGCTTCACTGCTAATGCTCGAATTCAACCCGCAATTATCTTTTGCCTGTTTATTACAATAACCTCCTAACTGGTTTCTTTATTTGCATTCTTGCCCCTTTCAGTATTTTCTCACATGTCAGTGAGAGTGATTTTGTTAAAACATGTCAGATCATGTACCCCACTGCTCAAAGTTCTCACTGAATGAATAGTATTCAAAAACTTTAACAGGGAGTGTTACTCGGCCTTGAATGGTTGAAATGGATGCCAGCTCCAGTCTGATAAGACTGGAGCATTACCTACTAAAGTAATCATAATACTCAATTCCAACATGAGGTGGAGGGAGGTGTGGGGGTGTCTCTCACACCAAGAAATTCTTGTGCACTATCTGGATGGTCTATAATTCAACTTGATTCTGTCACTATCTACCTGGAGACAGCATCAGACCCCACAGGTTAAGGGTTCAGTTCTACCAGACCGTCCTCATATATATACTTCAGATGATAGTCACAAGTCCAGGCTGTCACCTGTGCTTCTGACTGGGTATAGATGACAGAGTACAGAGACACCTCCTTCTTAAGTATGATTAATTTGTTAGAGCAGCTCACAGAACTCGGAGAAACATTTTACTTACTACATTACCAGTTTATGATATAACGATATAATTCAGGAAAAGCCAGATAGAAGAGATGCATAGGGCAAGTACGAGGAAAGGGCATGGAGCTTTCATGCCTCTCTGAGCATACCAGTGTCTCCCATATCTCCATGAGTTCACCAATCCAAAAGCTCTCTGAACACTTTCCTTTTGGATTTTTATGAATAATTCATTACATGGACATGATTGATTAAATCACTGGCCATTGGCAACTGATTCAATCTCTATCCCCTCTCTTTTCCTTGGAGGCCTGAGAATGGGACTAAAAGTTCTCACCCTCTAATTATATGATTGGTTCCCCTGGCAACCAGCTTCCATCTTTAAGTCACTTAGGGTTTTCCAAAAGCCACCTCATTCGGCTAATAAAAGACACTTTTATTGGTTTTATCACAGGAAATTCCAATAGTTTTGGAAGCTCTGGACAGAAATAGGGCTAAGACTAAAAATATATTTCTTATTAAAACCAAAATATTACACCTGCCAACTAAATCTCAACCATACTCCAATGGCTTCCTAGCTTCCTGTTCCTCTCTGACCTCATTTCCCAATCATCTCTCCATTGCTCAGTTTGCTCCACCCATAGGTCCCCTTGCTATCAAAGATATCAGCCACACATTTATTTCAGGATCTTTACATCTAAAACACCTCTCTGTTTGGAATGCTGCTGTTCCAAGTATGAGGAGACCTTGTATCTTCACCTTATTTAGATCTTTACTCAGATATCACTTTTACAGAAAGTCCTCCCTGACTACTCAACTTAAATTGTAAGTCTCCTTGCCCCCAAAACCTGGTACTTCCTTTATAATACTTATTACCAACTATCATACTACAAATTTTACGTAAATATTTTATTTATTGTCTCTTTTCCACTAGAATGGATGCTCACAAAGGTAAGGTTTTGTTTTACTGCTATGTTCAAGTCCCTGTTCAGAATGAGTCATCCCAAGATATGCCTCTGTGGTATGTGGATTATTCTGTGCTAAAGGAAACGAAGGCCCTGGGGTCTTAAGAGAAGCTTCTCCCTTTGCCCCCTAATCTACCTATAAGAATTTAAGTTAGGAGCTTTGCCCATAATAAGAGATTATCAGAGATAACCTTTTTGACCTATCTATATGCAAGGCAAACTTCTAATTACTGAACATCTGCTTTTTTTATCCTCCTGCATTGAGCTTCCTCACTTCTGAAGCCCCAAGGCACCTTACTTCATCCTTTGCTCAGAATGTCATATACACCTCATTTTAACTTTCCATCCCTGAATCTCTCATGTATGTGAGGTCTACGACTCTCTGATATATGTGGGAAGGTTCCCATATGTACTCATGTATGAAATTAAATTTGGTTATTTTGCTTGTTAATCCATCTCATGTAGATTTAATTATTAGACCAGATGAAAGAACCTTAAAGGGTAAAGTTTCTTCCTTCCCATAGCCATTACTTAGAAGAGTGCCTACATATAACAGGTGCTCTAGAATATTACTTAACTTTTTCAATTAAAGTATATCAAATGAATGAATGAATGAATGAAATGTACCATGTAGAGCTAAAAAATGCAGATCAAGCCTTAGGGCTTGTGACTAAAACACCCTTGTTCTATCCTGAAATGCCACATTTTAATAATTGTGGAGATAAAGAAAGGAAACCTCATTTAAAGGGAAGTTTGGAAGCACTAATGGGGATCTCTTATGCTCTACCACTCATATGTTGGCAAACCATAACAAGAAGAAACATTTCTTGCACTCCTTAGCAAAAGGAAGGGATATTTTTCTCCTTGCCTAGCAACAACCTAGCCAAAGAGAGCCACTGCAACCCAGTCAATGAGAAGTCATCTGCACCATATACTCTCACTTTCCTTCAATGGACTTTCCTTTAAATTCACCCCTCCCTATTCCTTCCTTTCCTCTATAAAGATAAGCTCCTCTCCCTTGTTATTCAGACTTGTCTATGTCTGCCATGGCCTGCTTGTCTCAAATCGCAATTCTCTGCTATTCCCAAATACTCTCAACTTTGCCTTTATAATTCGTTAATGATTTTGAGATTGACACAATGTCTTTATTTCTGTTTTTGTTTTTTCTATGTGTGGGGGAAAAACAAATTTTCCTCTACCCTCAAGGTTCTTCTGGCTCTTCTAATAGTCAAATAAACATGAGATGAATTAGTAAGAGAAAACAATCAAATTTAATACATACATATGTATATGAGAACACCACATACATAAGAGAGTCAGAGACCCCACATGTGTGAGAGGTTCAGAGATAGAAAGGGAACATAGGTATACAAGACCTCTTGAGCTAGGGATAGGTAAGGTGCCTTAGGGCTTCAAGAGATCATTACAAGATGGTAAAATTTAAATTCTTCTAGGTAGTTAAGAAGGAAGGGGTAGGGAGCAGAAGTTTCTCTTGAGCCTATAGCTAAATTTGCCTTTATTTCAAAATAATCTGCATACCACTGAGGCACATCTTGGCATAATTCATTCAGGACCCCCACAAAGGTATATTGTTAAATTCAACAATTACCTTCTCTAGATTTCTGAATGAAGTTGGGCAAATAAAAATAAGCAAACGAACAAAATAACAAATAGAACATGCTCCACAATGCAAGCTTGGCTTTTGGTTTTAATATTACACACTTAATATTCTGTTACTTTATCTAAATATATTTGCTTAAACTTAGCATTAACATAATAAAGTGTTTCTTTAAAATTTTCTTCCCTTAAATTAAAAAAAAAAAAACAGCTTAATTATGTAAACAAATTGCTGCTTAAGTTTTCCATACTATGTCTTCTTTCCAAAACATATCCTTTTTCACCTCCTCAATGGCGAGAGATGTTACTCCTCAGTTCTTTTAATTTTTCTCTTCTAAAGCTCTTTCTAGTCAGCACTGACACATGCTCAGATTGTCAAATATACTTCCTTTACTGTGATTCATTCAATCATTTCTTCACTCTTTGCAAGCTGTTGTCTGTCCCCAGTTGCTCATCTACTAAGGAACCAAGGACCACTTTGTTATGAATCTAGTGGGTATTCTTCAGTCCTTATCTTCCCTGACTTAGTCAGTAACTGACATGGTTGACACTCTCTGATTCTGAGAACACTACCCTCTTGATAGCATTCACTCCCTTTTATCCTTCCATTCCCCTGACTAATCTCTCTAGATATTCTTTCTAATGTTATTTCTTTACTAGAAACAAATAGATTTCCTGACATTATTAATGATAATTTCAGACACCTCCAACTTTTAAGCAAAGAAACGGCTTAAGCACTAAAATACAGTGAATGAAAATGAAAAGCTTAAGACATAAGTTTTATATTCTTCCACAGAAACATCCTGTCTATTGTGAGTAATGTCATTTTAATATCCTAGTGCCTAATAAAAAGAATTAAAAACAAATTCTTCTTGCCTTCTAAGTAATACACAGTGGAAGATGTATAGTGGGTCTCTTGACACCCCTTCAGGAACAAAGCATTTCTTTTTCCACAGCTGGGAGTATTGTCTCCTGATAGCTCAAAAGTTAGTTCCTGCCCAGTAATTGTCCTGGCCAAGGGAGCTGCCTCACTGGAGATTGCACCCCTTCCCTGGGGACAGCTTACATCCAAGGAATGGTCAAAGCTGGAATACCGTTAAAAAAGAAACAGGCCCAAAATAGAGTCACTTGTGCTAAATCCCATGTCAGCAAACCAAGACTTAATTAGGGTTTTAGCCTCTCTCAGAAATCTGACCTTTAACCAGTCAATCTGGAATTACCTGATCATTACTACTGTGGTAATCTGTATGCCAGACCCCTGTTTTCCCCCAAAGGAAGGTGACCTTGCCTGAAACAATTTATGCTTTGTTAGAAATTTTATTTTTCCACCCCTTTCTTCTTATAAAAGCCTTCCATTTTATACAGCTCCTAGTTGCTCCTTTCTACTTGCTAGATGGGACGTTGTCCAATTCATGAATCATTGAATAAAACCAATTAGATCTTCAAATTTATTCAGTTGAATTTTTGTTTTTTTTATCAGTACAAAAGTACAGACTCTGGCTTCAATGCCAGACAATTCAAAAAGGCCATTCCAGCTTTAGAGCTAGCCGTGATAATTGTTTGAGATGTCTTTTACAACCTCGTCATGGTCAACTTTCTTTCTGCCCTGTGCCCTGTGCCCTGTGCCCTGTGTCCCTTACTCCCTGCAGGTGCTCCCATTACATGCAAGTCTCCATTTAAGTGTCTGTTTTAGGGAGTCCCATCTGAACATGCATCATATCTAATACATAAGATATTTAATATCTATGCTATTTCAAGTAACTCGGTTTCAATTTTTGAACAGACTGCTCACAAAACACTTGCTTTACTCTGACTAATAACATTTAAATGAAAATATTCTCCACAATAAAACATTATAACAAGGAGAGCTTGCTCATATTATAATTGGCCTGATAACTCAATTTAAAATTTCAATATACAGCACCAAAAAATATGTATGTATGTATGTATGTATGTATGTATGTGTATATATATGTAATGTAAGGTAATGTAAGGTAATGTCTGCCCAAGAATGAGGATATGTGACATTTAGAATCATGTTACTCAGTAGCTGCATGTCAAACTGAACAGAACTAAAGAGAGAAAAGAGCTCACAGCTTTATATCAGCCAAATCAATTAAGAGTTACTATTTTTCCTTACTAAATTGATTTTCATCATCTGCACAAGAATGGTAGCCAAATGATATTTAGATATTAATTATATTTTAGCTGTATTCACACACACACACACACACACACACACACACACAAAATGGTATGTTCAAATATAAAGTATATTTAATCAGAAATAATTTCACTTTTTAGAAGGAGGATACCAGATGAAATGTTTGAAAATCCAGCTACATGCCCTCTTCAAAAGGTAGATTTAAAGTAGAATAATCCAGAAAGATAGAAAATAATCATGGAATATAATTATTAACAACATTCTACTTAAAAAAATAATATAAATATCAAACCAAATAGAATTTTAGATGAAAGTCTATACAAGGATTACAACATAAGTGACAATCAACCAAGAAGTTAGAATTTATTACTATGTAAACACATAAACACATAGCTTAGATATATAGAAAACAATAACTGAAAAACTACCCCAAAATGTAAAGGAATTTAATTACATTTTATAGCCCCATTCCCACACATAAACACATATATCATTGGTATGCCCAAATTTAGTTTGGAAAAAAAAAAACTCAGAAACTAAGTACTAAAACTTTTTTGCCCAATGCAGTAGCACTAGCCACAGTGGTTATACAAGTTAAAATAAATTAAAGTTAAAATCACAATTACAAATTCAGTTCTTCAATCACACTAACCAGATTTTAAGCACTCAATTAGCCATGGAGTTATTGAGTGGTTATTGAGTGACGACTACCTTATTATAAACATCAGGTATTGAACATTTCCATCATCACAGAAAGTTCTATCGGACAGTGCTCTTTTAGAGCAGAAACAAAACTTTTAACAGAGAAGAAACAGGGATTGGGGGTAGTCACTGAAGACAGAGCTGCTTTTCAATATTACCCGAATTTTGTAAAAAGAACTATATTTGTGGATTAATTGTACAGTTAAAATTACATTTAAAAAAGAACTGCTACTCCTCACAAAACAGATAACAATAATAAGCAATTCTGTGCATACTAATTTTTTGGATATTTATATTTATATAAATTTTATCTATGTCATGATATTTCACAGCTGGAATAAAATTTATGCATATAAGACTACTTAAGTGTTCTACTAAAATCTCATTGTTACAGGAAAATAGAATCAGAAACTTCGTATCCTGATACCTAGGTGGTTTGGGCTAAATTGTGTCCCCCAAAATTCATACATTGAAGTCCTTACCCCCAGTACCTCAGAATGTGACTGTATTTAGAGATAGGGTATTTAAAAGGAAAATAAGTTTAAAATGAGGTCATTAGAGTGAGCCTTAAACCAATGACTAGTGTCCTTATAAGAAGAAGAAATTTGGACACAGAAATGTATATAGAGAAGACCATTTGAAGACAAAGCCAACCACTAGCCTCAGAAGAAACCAATTATGCTGACACCTTGATCTTGAATTTCTACCCTCCAGAACTGTGAGAAAATAAATTTCTGTTGTTTAAACCACCCAGGCTGTGGTACTTTATTATGGCAGCCCTAACAAACTCATAAACCAGGCTTATTGTATCTTTCTGTTACACCACGTTCTCTCTCATACCTTGTCTACCAACAATGAATGTGAATATCGATGTGTTGATGATATTATTTAGGGGGAAAAACCCCTTGAAACATTCAAACTTTAGAGCTTGTTTTCAGAATAAAATACTAAAAGGCATTCAGAATTTCAGAATCTATCTCATGCTGAATAGGATGTAGTGTTCTGGAGCCAGGAAAGTATTTACCCTTTATTAGGGCTTTTTTGTTTAGTTCTCTCAGCTGTGCAGAGAAGCAAGACAAGAGCATGGCACAGACTTGTGCAACATACTGACAAGCCGAAAGCAATAACATAAACTCTCCATTCCATGAAACACTATCTTTGTTTATCATTAATGATTGGAGATAACAAGATAAAGGATGATGCTACAATTGCACCCTCACTTCTTTAAAATATATTTTGAAAATATTCTGCAATTAAAATAATTGGCTCTCATATACTCAGTGATTTCATAGACCAATGAATATACCAGATATTAGAAACTTATGGGTACATGAGTAAACCAAAGGTTATTGCTATCAACACAATTACAACTATTGTTATGTTTACTTAAACGCATAGCACTTGACAGAGTTAATTAATTTTTAATTTTCCTAGGAACCCTAAGAGCTAACACTATTACCCAATTTTATAGTTGAGGAACCTGAGTTACAGGGAGGTTGAATAACTTTCTCAACATTACTAAAACAGAGGCAGGATCTGAACCCAGGTTCTCCAGCTCTCCAGTCTGTGCTCTTAACTGCTGTGATAGTTTCATTGTAAGCACCTCTGCTAACTGTTGTTTTCAATTATAGACTTATTCATGTGGGGTTGGGGGGAAATGAACCATGTCAGGCTCAATCCACTTGCATCACAGTTAAATCGTTTCATAACGGCAAAATTTTTAAACTGGAAAATCTATATAGCTTTCAGGGATATTTTCAGTTTGGACTATGGTACAACAATCAAGGAAGTGATTACCATACAAACAATAATAATGTTTCATTTGGTAAATGTGGGAAAAAGAGGGCAGGAAGGGCTGAGGAAAGAAAGAGGAATCAGAGATAATGCATCTGGGCTAGAGCTTTTTAGACTAGGTGATGGTTACATGAATTCTCTCTTTTAAATAGTTTATTCCTTCCAATACATATTCATTTTTGTTCACTCTTCTGTTTGTATGATTCACAACAAATTTTTAATGTATTTATATAGACATACAAACATATTTTCTTTTGAATTTGCTGGAAACAGAAAAACATTGTACATCCCATCTGCAAGTGTTTATATAAAATAAATGAAGTATGCTAGCATTCAAAATGTAAGTCAAAATTTCATACTTTAAAAATTTCTTTTAGAAATTGCATGTACCATAATGACCATAATGTAAGTCATCATCCATATGGAAATGTTATAAGAAAGTTCAATAAGCCATATAAATTCCACAAATATTCATAAGAAATTGTGTTTTTAAATGAACTTTTCATCAGAGTTTAGTCTTTTGTTAGATGTGCCCATCCATCTATCCATCCATCCATCCATCCATCCATTCATCCATGTATATCTCAAGTACCAATTAAAGAGATTCCTATATTTAAAAACAATGGAAAAAAAACCCAAAACTTTAAATCAGAACCTATTTATATTGTCTGAAAGCATTTTAAAGAGCCATGTAGATTTTTCAGTTAGGAAATACATTAGCTAACATTTATTGGCTTATCTTTATTGAATGCTTATTAAGTTTCAGACGCTATGGTGTATTATCTCCCTAAACCCAACAATCAATTAAGTACCATTATCATCCTCATCTTACAGAGTCCAGAGGTTAATAACCTGCTCAGGTTACACTGCTGGTAAATATTGATTGGCTCTAGGATCTAGACCAAAGAAACTTGGCTTTCAAGGTATTATGTCACTACACAGAAGCAATGGCAAAATTGAAATGTGCCAGTAAATTGAATGCAGTGTACATTACAGTGCAATATATTTTAATAATTATTCATTTTAATAAAGTCTAAGTTTATCAGGATCATTTATCTACTTTGAGCAGAGGCTGCACAGGGAATTCAATACAAGAATGGTGGCCAGAACAGAAGACTCAACAGTCATGAGAAAATGGAAAATTTTAGTTTTTTTCTCTTCCTATGCCACATATAATAACATTGAGGAAATTAGTGAAAAATATTGTTGTACATACAACTTTTAAAAATAACAACTCTGTAAGTGTGAATATGTGTGTCTATTTTAATCCACATATTTGAACAGTAGGTCATTTGAAGAAAGGATGTTCTCCCACTCTAAAATAATGTTAGATTTTATTCATGCTCTAAGAACATGAACCACCAAAGGAAGTCATCTAAAGTAATTTAGAAAATGGTATTTATGCATAATAAATTTAGCAATTATTACTAAAGCAACAGGAAAGTCTGTCATTATACCAGTGGGGTATGAAAGCATGTCTATCATAAATTTTAACTAAATTGTTAAGACTTTAAATATTCTTTTGAATATTCAACAAAGATTTTATGTGTAAAGTGGGAAAAAAGCAGACCTACTAACTTTGTCGAAATTTAATGACTAATTTGTGAAAGCTATAATCAGAGTAATTGCTTCGTTTTAAAAATAGCAATGACTAATAATTAAGGATATGACTCTTTAATTTAAATGTATTACTCTTAAAAGATACAACTATAAAATTTTCCTAAATTACTTACAACACAATAAAGCAGACTGATATTCATTGTCATTATTCATTAAACAAAAACTTAGGTTGAATTATTCCTCTGTGTTTCTTAACTGATATACAAGCACCATTGACAGAAGCAGTTTGAATGCCCCAAGACTGTCTCCATAGAAAAACTGACTCAGGTTGTCAGCAGTCACATGGAGAGGGAACACTTGTTATTACAGGCAAGGGACAGAAGTTAGTGTATCTTTACTCAAGAGTTAGGTTTTATCTCCTTCTATCTGGTAATTGCTTTATTTATAGTTACTTTCCCTCTTCTAGTTTTGGCTTCCTCATTTGTAAAATAAAGATAATCAGAGTTACTGCCTCGATCTGTTACAAGGACAAATTTATACTACTCAGAGAGCAACAATCTCTTTATCTGACACATGGTAGGCAATTTATACCTATCAGTTACTTTTTTTCCCCAACTATAACAAGCATTAGGTGGTTAAAGAAAAGATATTAAACTCCTTCCCTCTTTCTTTGCCCCAGTGTGTTCATCTCCCATTTCAGCTCTACATACCAGGACCTCCAGGCAGTGAAGTTCAGACTAGCTAAGTAGGCACCTTATTACTATTGTATCAATGTTCTCTTTTGGTAAGATATTTTAGTGATTATTTATGGATAAAATTTATATTCAAGAATAAGTCTTTTCTATTCTATATTTCCCACAGGATCCAGGAGAGTGGTACATACTCAACGAACATTAAATACAGATTTTGAAATTAAAATGAATCTATATCTGTATCTGAACAGCATGAAGTGTTTATTCTGAGAAACTTAATGTGCTTTTAAACTGATAAAACTAGTAATAGAAGTTAATTTTTTTATGTCATCTAAACTTGAAACAAAAGCGAAGTTTCGGTTGATGTTTTACATAAAGGCACCTAAGGGAAACTTGTCACCATCATGTGATGCCTGCTTTCTCTAACTCACTCAAATGGGGCCACTGGCTACGCAACTTCACAGAAACTTCTTCATACAGAATCTCTCCATTATGAAAGCAATGGTCACACTCTTGTCTTCCACTCAAATTAAACATAATTGATATTTTCAATCATCTTGAAACCACTCTCCTCTCATGGCTGCCACTGTCCATTGGTTTCTCTCTTGTCTCACTGAATACTGTTTCTCAGTCTTTTGGGGTGAAGTGCCATAGAGTTCAGCTCTGTGGCTGCTTCTTTACCCAAATACTACATTCTCTCTAGGCCACCTCATATAGCCTCATTTGCAAGCTGCCTACTGATCACTATAATATCTAAATCTCCAGCAGAAAGAGGGAGCCATAACCAGAAGATGAAATATCTATAAAATATCTGGAAAACCTGTGAGCTTATGCTGAGAAAGTAAATACTGTGAAGCACAACTTAGTTCAAAACATTCTGTCAACATGCTGCAATAGAGGTAGGAGGATCTGCCTCTAGAATTCACTAACAGGTAGTCAATAGAAAGACAGGTACTATATATATTATATATAGAAATTATATAGAAATATATATCCAGTAATACAAATATAATAATCATTGACGATTCTGTCTCTTTGAGATCTCCATTCTCTATATATCCCTGTAAAAATATATATTATCATTAAGACTAGTTCGTAAATATACCTCCTTAAACTGATTTTTTTCCTACAGCAGAAAATCTTTTCTCTACCTTTTGAACCCATCTTCCATTCTCCTCAGATAAATGTAACTAAAATTATATGGAATTATTTCATTTTAAGACTATGATTATTTTCTGCTGTTCTAAGTAGCTTCAATTGATATTTCTTTTTATATACAAAATTCAGTTTTTCTTAGTTATTATTTGCCTTTTTTCTTTTCATATGCTTAGTGATGTTTGTATGCATACCTTTATTTTAATTAATATATAGGAGGTGAACATGTATAATCGATACCTGCCTAGACCCCAAAGTACCTAAATTTGTGTTTGTCTATAGAACAATCATTATTAACCAATAAAATTGGAACATTCTGTATATCACAAAATATTGGATATTTATGTTTACACACACACACACACACACACACACACACACACACGCACCCCTACCTCTTTGGTTTGACTTTACCAACATTTTCAAGTATATTAGTTTTCTATTGTTGCCATAACAAATTACCATAAACTTAATGCTCAAAACCACACAAATTTATTATCTTACAGTTCCATAGGTTAGAAGTTTGACATAGCTCTCACTGGATTAAAATCAAGTTATCAGCAGGAAGCCTAAAGGAAAGAATCTATTTTAAAGCCTTTTCCCATTTTTACAGGCTGGCTTTTTCTCTCTCTCTTGTCTCCCTTCCTCTGTCTTCAAAATCAGCAACACTACACCTCTCGACTATTCTGCAGTCATATCTTCCTCTTTTTTGAACTCAGAAAAGTTTCTTTAATTTTAAGGGCCCAAGAGAATAGTTTCCTCATCACAAGATCCTTAGCCTTAATCACATCTGCAAAATGCCAAAGAAAGTAACATACTCACAAGTGCTGTGGTTGAAGAAGGATATAGTCACCTTTGGGAGATCATTATTCTCCCTACCACACCCACTATTTCCAGTGTAATCTTATCAATAAAATCTTAACAACAATGGATATGTTATATGATATAAGGCAATTATTTTATTTACTGAGATAAATGTCTACAATTTATAATTAACTATAATTAATAGAAAATAAAGTGTATATTCTAACAAATAGCATAGAGAGAAATCCATTCTTAAGAAATATTTGTTAATTAAGAATAAATGTAAATAATAACTCAATTCCATAATGAATATATTTACAAAGTAATTTTATGTTACCACAAACAAAACTACATTCTCAAGTAAATTGTTGTACATCCATTTATAGACAAGGAAACAGGCAAAAGTTATATTACTTTTAATCATACAATTATTAAATTGTAATATTTCAGTGCAATGAAGAAATGGTAGTACCTAGACTAGAAATAGAATCCAGGTATACTGACTTCAAGCCAATCATGCATACATACACACACACACACACACACACACACACACACACACAGATTCATAAAATATTTTAGAAATTTTAAAGGATCATATGGAATCAGAAGTAAAAAATGTCAAATACAAACTCATGAAGTAAAATGGATCCAACAGTATAAACTATAAAAGGTAGTTATTATGACAGGACAAATTTTAGACTTGCCAATCTCAAAATAACCTTGTTAAAGCAAGTCATATGTAATACAGTATGCTCTTATTCTTGTAAGCCTTAGTACTTGCTTGCCAAATACAAAAATAGAATGGTCAGATCCTTTCCTGCTAAAATACGTCAGCTTCCATCTTGTCATATAAATCATAATTATCATTATTTTAACAAAAACCTGTCATACTTGTAGTGAAGAATGAAACTACAGCTGTAAATCAAGTTACAGGCCACCATGACATACCTTTGTGAAGCAATCATTAATCAAATAAATTCTATATTTAAAAAAAATCAAAAAGATCAAACTCTTACTTTTGTGATGATCTTTGCTGACTCTTTCAAGGTGTCTCAGTAATTCTTTAGCACTGATTGATCCAAAGCAGAAAAAGAAGATATGAAGAAGAAGATGTAAAAGAAACAGGAATTCTAAGTGTTCCTTCACCTAGGGTCCAGATGTGTGTATTTTTGTCTGTTTTTTTTTTTTTTCCGATTAAAGTTTGCATAGTTTTCATCATATTAACAAAGCAGTGTGAGATACAGGAAGTAAAGATACATCCAGTGCTGAGTTGAAATAATTGCACAGGTCAAAATTACAATAATTTTTTAAATTGGTACAAATATTTTCTTTATATAAAGAGTATTGACTATACAGAAAATATATTTGTATAATATATGTCTCAAAAATCAGTTGTGTAGTGCAATTATAAATTTGGTAATTTCCTGAGGGGTTTAGTATTAATTATAGAGCCTTGATTTTATTTTTTATAGTTCTGTTTTAATGTTTTAGTGTTTTTTCTGCAGTTTGCATTAAGACATTAATAACTATTGATTTTTCAAAAAACTTGAAATCGCAAATACTTTATTTTAAAAGGAATCTTTTTAAATGTCGAAGGTTCAGTATGGATTTATCATCTTTAGTGCTCAAAAATGTACATGAAATGTCATTTTCCAAAGTCTTTCCTATGTTATCTATCTCTAATAACATGTCTTCTATTCTAGGCAGTATCATCATCTTATCAGTTGGGAATTTTGAGCCCATGGGGGCAACAGTAAAAACCAGTTCAAAGTAGAAGGTGGCCAATCTCCAAAATTCGCAGAGAAGACAGATTGTCTAGCAAAAATCCAATGAACATCATTTATTTTTACTCAGAATAAAAGATTTCACTCAATGTCTCTGATGTGCTTTGAACTATGCCTTCGTGATACTCATAATACAGTGAAGAAACTCCTAACTGAGCCACCTCAGAGAGCTAGGGATTTCTTCTCTTCAGAGATTGCCTCCACCTGCACTCTGGGTCTCAACTCTTGCCATACCTGCCAGACCTTCATTTCTGCAGCCATCGCCTCCACCACCTTTTATCGTTCTCTTATCATGAATTTTGTCTTTTGAGCTTTCACTTTTGAAGGTCTGTCTTAACCTTCAAAAGAAAGTGCTTTACTTAAGCCTCATAGCGCATTAATTTCCTGGTTGATACCTTCAACACAGAGGTCTCTATAGGTTATACTTCAGTGCCCCATCTCAGGCCTTTCGAGTGAAGCAGAATTATTTAACCGTCCTTTAATTTACTGTATTAAATGAATAGGCTAGACATTGTGGTTATTAGAGCTATCTCCATCATAGTTTATGGTATAAGTCACAGTGTCTCTAAAAGCAAGTGAAAAATACTGATACTTTTCCTTGTAGCAATTCTTTCAGGCCAATATGGACTGCTGGGCAGGTTTTCTGCTGCGCAGCTCCAGGGACACTACACACACACACACACACACACACACACACACACACACACACACACATATGGATGTGAATGATGATGTCAGTTGAAGTTTTATAATGCAATGACCCCTTAGCTGTATCTCTCCCTCGCTATCCACACAATCCTGTTCTTCACAGTCAAATAAAATATGTCCTCTAGCACTCATCTTTGAGTCATTGGCTATAATAGCTGAGTGTAACATCAGGGTGAACCTGTGCACTTGAGCTCTGTCCAAGTTGCCATTTTCTATATTCTTTCTGTTATTTACTCTCAGCTCTCCTTCTTAGCTGTTAAGCCAGGATCCTCCCCACCCCTATTTTTTTTTTCATTCTTTGTCATATCTAAGGAATGGCTGAAGTATATTTGGAATGTGCTTTCTGTCACTTTTGTCCTGACTTCAGAGTCATCTCATCCCACTTGCTTGTTCAAACACTAAGAGAACTAGAGAATCAAGAACCACCTTCCAGCTCACCATGCTACCCAACTTAGCTTTGCTATCTAAATAACCTGCCTTATTGACAGCCACTAACATGGTGATCATAGCTTTTGAAGTATTCCAGACTTTTCTATGTTTTCCATTATCTGAATTGCTAATCTACTAACAATCTGAATTACATACATACACTAGTAATTTACTGCATTTTGATTTATTTGTGCTAGTCTGCTCTTCCCAACTAATTTAGTGATTAACATCGATATGGGCACATAGCAAACAGTCAATATTTTAATTATTTTTTTTAGTTTACTAAATACATTTTGTTTCTAAAGTTAGTAAATAGTTAAAATTTTAATAGATAGAAACTATTTTAAAGTTACAGTTACAATAACTATTAAATCCTACTTCCCTGGGGCAACCACTTGAATAGGTGTCTGTCTGTGTACATGTGTACATGTGTGTCTATGTGTTCAGAATAAAGTGGATCACACCATGTATACTTTTTGCAACTAGCTTTTCAGCTCAACAATATATCTATTCTATCTGTTTATGGCAATTCATACATATCTATTACTTTATTTTTAATGGGTACAGAATCATATATTCATTGGTGTGAACAAACCATCATTTATTTAGACAATCTGTAACTCTAAATACTTTTTAGGAAAATCTATTATAATAGTAAATATATGAAGAGACACAGAAGTAAATGGCCCAGTAAATAATATCTCATCCTTAATGTTTTCACCACTGAGTAACAGAGATATTTTTTAGGTAAAAACTGAATTGGTAACAGAATATCTGATTTTAACAAAATGCAACAAGCCTAAAAACATTTTTTTTTTTTTTTTGGTATATGTCAGTGGATTGACAAGAATGTCAAACTTAAGGTTTTCAATTCAAAGTCACCTATGGTGCACCAAAATTGTGTTAGTTAGAGTATGGAGCTTTCTGAATGTGTTACAGAACATCTGGGGCATCTCTGTCATTTGACTGTCATGCACGACAGACTACAAAATGCTAAATGCCAGCTTGCATTTCGTAGCTGTAAACAGGCAGCCTCTATTCCACTCCTCTTGCTTAGCAGTGTTGACACAGAATGCCAGAGAAAAATCTTAAAGTTATTATGCATCTAAAAGGACAAATTTGAAGCCAAACATTTTAGAATGTATTGTTATAAAGATCAATTAAATGTGCAAGGTAAAATTATGTTTTGAATTTCATATTGAGGATCTGATGAATGATACATATTGTCTTGGGACAAGCTTCATTGAAATCCATTCATTAGTTTTATATATTTTTGCCTAAATCTTCAAAAAGTTATTTCAATATTAATAAATCTAAGCAACCAAAAAAATACAACCAATGGATATAAGCCAAGAAATATAAGGGATGATGAAAATTATCACTTTTTAAAATATAAAAATAGAGCTCAACTTTGTAATGTGGTGGTACATTTTAGAAATATGTCAGAGGCAAGGATCTCTCTCAATAAAAATATTCAATAAAAGTAGTCTTCATCAATATTAACCAGAAATGGGAAAAAAATTTAAAGTTATTTTAATGTAGCTAAAATGAAATGTAAGGTTCTTAGGAGTTCAAAACACTGCATTAGATAGTGACTTGGAATATTTTAGATATTTCAAATATTTTGGATATTTATAAATATTTTGAATATTTGTAAATAACCAGTGTTTAAAATAAGGCAGTCAAACATAAAATAAAATAAAAAGTCAAATATAAAGTAAAAAATTAAGCAGTGAATAAAATTAAGCAAATATAAAATAAATCTATAATTAACAAATCTAGGGCTTAAGCAGTAATTAAATAACCCTGATTTCATCATTCTTTAATAATAGAAAAGGTGCATTTAAATGCTTTTATATGTATATTTTTTTAATTCTAGTAATTTCCCCACGGCTACATACTTGAAAAATTGCATTAACTACCTCCTCCCTCTCCTAAGGCAAAAACTATTTCTCTGGACCACCTTGCAACTATTTTCTGTGCCTACCTTGTATGTAATTTGTTCTACAAAATTTAGCTCTCAACAGTTGTGTAATGACTCCCAAAGGCTCATATTAGCTCTGCTGCCCTTGGTCCCGAGAGTCTTTTTAGATATAGGCTGTAATCCACTAGCTAAATGAGCAAGGTTCCTCTAAAGCTCTCAACACAGTTTGCTTTGGTGCTATGTTGTACAATTCCAAGCTGTGGGTTCTATTACTCATTAGTCAAAAAAAATAACATCAAGACATACTGTGTGCCTGTTTACTTTCATCTCATGTCCTCCAAATTCTCTGATCTGTGAATGTAAACGCATTCCTTTTCATATTTACTTAAGGAATAACATTTCCTTCTTTTTTTGATATAAGGGTTGTCCTTTTCTGACTTTCTACTTTTTTTTAGAGAAGAGCATCAAAGCAAGATCAAGAAATTATCCTAGGAATAGTCACCAGCCACAAGTGAGCCCTTTTCTCCTAACATTTCTTTCTCTGCTGGCGGAGAAATATCAGAATCAACTGCCATGTAAAAAGGTCACTGACTTCGGCTGAGCTCTGGTTTGAAATACAGGGAGATTAATCACAACAGTGACCAGCCTGGTGATGGATTTGGGACTGTATTCCTTTAGAGTCATAAAGGTGGGTTAATATTAGAAAGAGCGACATGAAATCATTAAAATCTAATGCTTATATTTCTAAAATTAAAGCACACTTTATTGATGACACCATACTGGTAAATATTTCTGTTATAAATAATAATGAATTTATTCTCATCTCCCACCTTCTATGAGCTAAATAAAACCTTCCTTGAGATCTGCAATTATGGCAACATGTAAATACTATTCTATCATCAAATTATCTTTCTTGACCAATACTGCTCATATGGCATCAGAAAAATTTTAGAACTTAGTAAGGTAGTACTAAATCATGAGTCAGTGTTAAACACATCAATTTCTAGTGAAAGCAATTTTTCCCTCGTGCTTCTTTTAATTATTTTATGGTATCAAAGTTGGTGGTCGAATTTTGTAAGGCATACCCTGTGGAGTCATTTTCTGAGAAGGTTTAATCAGAAGCAGCATCTTGTATAGTCCTTACAAGCCTTATTTTCCTTGCTAAGTTAGTGATTGTGTGTGTACACAGGCTCCAACCTCAAGCTTCACTACTTACCAGCCATATGGCTTTAGATGAAGCATTTTAATCTCTTTGTGCCTCAGTTTCCCTTTCTGAAAAATGAGAATAATAATAGTACTAGTTCAGAGGAGCTTTATGAAAAACATATGAGCTGATCATGTAAAATGCTTTATAGAATACTGGATATATAGTGAATACTCAATAAAAGTTCATTAGTATTCATATACTCCTCTAGTTAGCATCAACTAAGTATCCATCTCTTGTGTATTAGGTGCAAGAAATACAAAGACATATATGACATGATCATAACAAATATATAATTTAGTTAAGGAAGTACGCTTAAAGAACGAAAAGAAATACAAGAACGCATTTAAAAAATAAAAGATAAGAAATTTCAAAATTAGGGAAGAAGGCAGACTCCGTAAAAACAGGGTTTGCCTCCTCCCAGGTCCCATTGAAATTACAACCAAATTATAAATAAATCAACGTGGAGAATCACCCAAAGTCCAATTGATCATAAGTATGTTCGTCTAATAATATAAAGAAGGAGTCATATCGAAGCCAGTAGGAGGAGCAAAGTCACCAAACGGGCTGGAATAGCACCCATGGGTGATGGAGGAACAATGAGAGGGAGAGTGAGGCTGCAAAGGCTCCCCGGAAGGAAAGAAGTGTTCTAACCTTATTTAGGAGCTCCTCAGCCCAGGGTCCCAGCCAAGAGAAGAGGAGTCTCCAAAAACTCTGACTATAAAAACTAGAGGGGATTCTGGCCATCTGAGTGAGCTGGAAGGAGAATGAAACCCTAGATGCCCCTTTGAAGGGCCCACACACAGGCTCTCTAACCTGTGGACACTCACCGGGACACCGGCGGTGGATCAGAGTCTCGCCCACGATTCATACAGAGAAAGACTGCATTTCCTGGTACCAGAACAAGGGCTGGACAGGCAGCCACCATTACACCTTAGTCTGGCCCCCCTATGGGACAATCTACAGACCATGCCAGCTTGCAGGTACAATGGCCATAAGGCCATTTGGAACTGAGGCCTGAGATCAGCTTGCCCCACCCAATCTGCAGATTGCCCCAGGCTTTTGTTTGCTGGGTGGCTGCCATACCCTTCACAATCAGGGCCAAACATTCACAGCTGGCAGCCGACTCTGTGACAATGCATTTCAGAGACAGTTTCAGGCAGATCATTGCTGCCAACACAAACTTGGGCAGATCTCAGGGGTCTGTGGGCCAGTCCCAGACAGCAGCTGGTTTTGCTGTGATCGGAGACTTTTGTGGGAATGTGCTAATGATTACAGAAGGAAGTTGCAACAAAACTGAGGCGGTATTGATCTGAAGATCAATATCTCACAAAGACCCTGCCCCTCCCTACACACAAATTGCCCTAGGCAACCCACTGATAGTCAGCCACCACTGCCCTTCCCCTCCCCAGGATTTCCCAGTCCACACAAAGGCAACAAACTTGCTGGGAAATAAGCCGTAGGCAGATCTCTGCTGCCTGCAAAAGCTGCAATATTGTGTGGGGGGATTGCAGGGTCTGTGGGACCACTCCAGATGGTAGTTGGTCACACAGTGATGTGACTACAGTAGGAACACGCGGGCACAGAAGTGGCAGCAAAACTGAGGCTGTATTGCCTGATGGCCCTTGTCTCCTGAGATCCCACTTCACCCACTCCACAAAGTGTAGCGGCCCATTGACAGGCAGCTTCCCCTGCTCCACTTATCTCTGGGGTTGCACATTCTGCTACAGTAACAAACCTTGGCTAGCTCAATGAGTGCATTTCAGGGAAAACAATTGGGCAGACCACTGCTGCCTCTATGAACTACAATATCGCTTGAGGGGTTTGCAGGGTCTGTGGGACTGCCCAGATAGCAGCTGGTCTCCCTGTGATCTGTGACTACAGCAGGAACGTGCAGAAACAAAAATTGCAAAAACCTGAGGTTATTGGATTGATGGCCCTTGACTCCCTGCCCCGTCCAATGCACGAAGTGCTCCTGACAGGTTGACAGGCAGCTGCACCTGCCCTAGAGTGGTGCATTCTGTGCAGTCAACAAATCTCAGCCAGTGAGGTGAGCAAAGTTCAGGGAATGCAGTGAAGAGGAGATCACTGCTGCCAGCATGAGATACAGTATCACTTGGGCAGATCTCAGGGGTTTGTGGGCTTATCACAGATGACAGAAGGTCCTGCAGTAATATCTGAGTTTGGTGGGAGTCTGCAGTCCCTGAGCGGGCAGCAAATCTGGTGCTGTGTAGGCCTGATGGTCTGGTGCCTCACTCAGACAGTGCCCCACCTAACCCACAAATTACATGTGGCAAGCCTGCTCCCAGGTGACCCAGGCCCATCCTTCTTTCCTTGGGTCATGAATTCAACAGCAAACAACAACACTCAGTTTTTGAACCTACACAAAGCCCATTCATCTAGGAGAAGCATTTGGTGAGGGCCACAAACACGCTCATGAGCTTCAGTAATTCTTAAACAGAGCTTAGGTGTTTGCAGGCCCGAGGTGGGCAGCAGCTGACCTTGCTAGAGTGGAAACTTGTACAGGGAGCCACAGAGACAGTGTTGGCAGGTAAACTGACACTGCAGTGGCAGGAGGAAATTTATTCAATAGATTCAGGAGACTCTGAGGGCACCACCCAACCTGCACATCACCCAGAAGCTCTTCCAGTTTCAGAGATGGGCAACTGATAGGCAGTGTTAGGCCTTGAAAAGCACTGGTCTCTCTGCTAAACTGCCCTAGGTCAGGGACAGAGAATAACCAAGAGCTGCCTATAGCATTGTCTCTTCCACTTACCTATGGATCCAGCATAGGCAACAGCCATCTGCAGATTGCTTTGTAGTTCCCATTAGGTAGCCCTGAGCAATCAAAGGCAGCAGCTAACCTAGGCTTACTGGCTCAAGGGGCCATAAAACCAGGGCACATGGAGGCTGGCACCAGACCACAACAAAGCAACTTCTGACTAGTCCCATAAGTGTTACGCACAAGGGGGTCTCAACAAGTACACAAGCCTGCAAGGGAAAATCCTACTCAGTGAGGTCAGTCACTACACAGCAACTCTTACCTGTGGGCACAGCCAATTCCCACAATTAGTCAGCCTGAGGGTTAATCCCATCCACTGATCTAATAACATCAATAAAGGCTAGGCAACAACAGAAGATAACACACAATCCACAGAAAAATCACATCCAGAGTCCCCGGTATAGGGGTCAGAGAGAGTGTGCCACTAGGCCACACAAGATGCCTTCTACATAAGGCCATCTAGCCAAGGCTAAGAGACAAAACAAATATTCCTAACACTTAGAAACGAACACAGAGAGGCTAACAAAATGAGAAAACAAAGAAACATGCCATGAAACAACAGGAGAAAACTCCAGAAAATAAGCTAAATGAAATGTAAGTAAGCAACCTACCAGAGACAGAGTTCAAAATAATGGTTATAAGGACACTCAACAAACTTAGGGGAAGAATGGGTGAGCACAATGAGAACCTCAACAGAAACATAGTACGCATAAAAAAAAAAAAAAAAAAAAAAAAAAAAAAAAAAAAAAAGGACATAGAAGCCATAAAAAAGAACCAGACAGAAATGAAGACTATAATAATCGAAATGAAGAATTCACTAAAAGGATTCAATAGTGGATTGGATGAAGCAGAAAATCAAATCAGTGAACTGGAAGACAAGGTAGCAGAATATATTCAATCAGAACAACAAAAAGAAAGAAGAATTTTTAAAAATGAGGATAGTTTAAGAGACCTCTGATAGTTTAAGAGACACCATGAAGCATAACAATATCCCCATCATAGGAGTACCTAAGACAGAGAGAGAGAGCAAAGGATTGAGAATCTATTTGAAGAAATAATGACAGAAAACTCCAATTAATAGCCAAATGGTAGCCAAATGGATGAGAAAATAAGACCCATACATATGCTGTCTACAAAACTCACTTCAGATCAAATGATACTCACAGAGTTAAAGTAAAGGGATGGAAAAAGATATTTCACGCAAATGGAAATGAAAAATAAAAGGTTAGGGTAGCAATACTTACATTAGATAAAATAGATTTTAAAACAAAGGCTATAATAAGAGATAAAGAAGGGCATTATATAATGACAAAGGGATCAATAAATGAAGAGGACATAACCCTAGTAAACATATATACACCCAACATAGGTGCAGCTACATACATAAAGCAATTATTGACTGACATAAAAGAGATCAACAGTGTACACTCATAGTAGACTTTAACATCTCATCGATGTCAATGAACAGATCTTCCAGACAAAATATCAACAAGGAAATAATGGGCCTAAAACGCACACTAGACCAGATGGATATAATAGGTCTTTTCAGTGCATTTTACCCCAAAGCAGCAAAATATACATTCTTCTCAAGTGCACATGGAACATTTTCCAGGAGAGACCACATTAGGATACAAAACCAGTCTCAATAAATTTGAGACTGAAATCATATCAACCATCTTCTTTGATCACAATGCTATGAAACTAGAAATCAACTATAAAAAAAAAACTGGAAAATAGACAAACACGTGGAGGCTAAATAACATGCTACTAAAAAATGAATAGGTTATCAATGAGATCAAAAAAGAAATCAAGAGAAACCTAGAGACAAATGAAAATGAAAACATGACCCAAAATCTATGGGACATGGCAAAAGCAGTCCTTAGAAGGAAATTCATAGCAATATAGCCTGACTCAAAAAAAAAAAAAAAAAAAAAAAAAAAAAAGCTCAAATAAAAAAAAATTAACCTTATTAAAAGAACTAGAAAAAGAATAGCAAACAAAGCACAAAGTGAATAGAGGGAAGGAAATAACAAAGATCAGAGTGAATATAAACAAAAATGGAGTCTAGAAAAACAATACAAAAGATTAATGAAACCAAGAGATAGTTCTTTGAAAGGATAAACAAAATTGACAAATCCTTAATTAGACTTATCAAGGAAAAAAGAGGACTCAAATAAATAAAATCAGAAGTAAAAGAATAGAAATAACTATGTACTCCACAGAAATACAAAGGATCATAAGAAAATATTACAATTATACTCCAATAAATTGGACAATCTGGATGAAATGGTTACATTCCTAAAAGCATGCAATCTCCCAAGACTGAGTCAAGAAGAAACAGAAAATCAGAACCGACCAATTTACCATCAATGAAATAGAATCGATAATCAAAATCCTCCCCAAAAAACAAAAATCCTGGACCAGATGGCTTCATAGGAGAATTTTACCAAACATTCAAAGAATAATTAACACCTATTGTTCTCAAACTATTTCAAAAAATTCCAGAGGAAAGTCTCCCTAACTCTTTTTATGAGGCTACCATTATCTTAATTCTAAAACTAGAAAAGACATTACAAAAAAAGGAAACTATAGCCAATATCTCTTACGAACATTGATATAAAAATCCTCAACAAAATATTAACAACAGAATTTAGCAATACATTAAAGATATCATGCACCATGATAAAGTAGGATTTAATCCTGGGATGCAAGGTTGGTATAATAGCTGCAAATCAATTAATGTGATACATCACGTTAACAAATCAAAAGATAAAAACATATGATTACATCAGTTGATGCAGAAAAAGCAATTGACAAAATCCAGCCTACATTTATGTTAAAAACTCTCAGCAAAGTGGGAATAGAGGGGACATACCTCAACATAATACAGGCCAAATATAACAAATCTGCAGTTAATATCATACATCAGGAACAAGACAAAGATGCCCACTTTCATCACTCCTCTTCAACACTGTATTGAAAGTCTTAGCCACAGCACTAAGACAAGAGAAATAAAAGGTATCCAAATTGGAAAGTAAGTAGTAAAACTCTTGTTATTTACTGATGACGTGATTCTATATATAGAGAACCCAAAACATTCCACTAAAAACCTGCTAGAACTGATGAATGAATCAGTAAAGCAGCAGGATACAAAATTAATA
The DNA here is from genome assembly GCA_003508835.1 of Eonycteris spelaea. Lineage (NCBI taxonomy): Eukaryota > Metazoa > Chordata > Mammalia > Chiroptera > Pteropodidae > Eonycteris > Eonycteris spelaea. The sequence goes on from PUFA01000167.1 coordinate 2,784,807, forward strand.
TTCAGAAGTCAGTGACATTTTTACACATCAATGATAAACTTTTGGAAAGAGAAATTAAGAAAACAATCCTATTTACAATTGCATTGAAAACAATAAAATACCTGGGAATCAAATTAACAATGGAGGTAAAAGATCTGTTCTCAGAAAGTTGTTAAGTCATTGAAAAATAAATTGAAGAAGATACAAATAAATGGAAGCATATGCCATGCTCACAGTAGGAAGAATCAACATTAAAATGGCCATCCTACTCAAAGCAATCTATAGATTTAATGCAATCCCTATCAAAAATACCAATGGTATTTTTCAGAGAGCTAGAATAAATAAAACTGAAATTTATATGGAACCATAAAAGACCTTGAATAGCCATGGCAATCTTAGGAAGAAGAATAAAATTGGAGGTATCACACTACCTGATATCAATCTATACTACAAGGCTACAGTAATCAAAACGGCATGCTATTGGCATGAGAACAAATATATTGATCAATGGAACAGAATAGAGAGCCCAGAAATAAATCCATGCCCATACACTCACTTAATATATGACAAAGAGAATAAGAATATACAAAGAGGTAACGACAATCTCTTCAATAAATGGTGCTGTGAAAATTGGACAGATACATGCAAAAAAAAAAAAAAGAAAAGAAAAGAAACTGAAACATGTTCTCACACCGTATGTAAGGATAGACTCAAAATGGATTAAAGACTTAAATGTAAGACCCAAAACCATAGAGCTTCTAGAAAAAAACATAGGCAGTTAACTCTGATATCACTAATAGTAATTTTTTTTCATATCTATCTCCTTGGGCAAGGAAAAGAAAAAATAAACAAATGAGGACTATATCAAACTAAAAAGTTTTTGTACAGCAAAGGAAACCATAAACAAAACGAAAAGATGACTGACTGAATGGGAGAAGATACTCCCTTATGATATATCTGGTAAAAGATTAATATCCAAAATATATAAAGAACTAATACAACTCAACAACAACAACAAAAAATCTGATTAAAAAAAAATGGGCTGAAGACCTGAACAGATATTTCTCCAAAGAGGAAATACAGATAGTCAATAGACCAAAGAAAAGGTGCTCAAGGTCACTAATCATCAGACAAATGCAAATTAAAACCACAATGAGGTATCACCTCATACCTGTCACACTGCCTATCATCAATAAATCAAAGAACAAGTGCTAGTAAGAATGTGAAGTAAAGGGAACCCTCATGCATTGTTAATGGGATTGCAAATTGGTACAGCTTGCTATGGCAAAGAGCATGGAGGTTTCTTGAAAAATTAAAAATGCATATATCTTTTGACCCAGCAATTATACTTCTGGGTATTTACCCAAAGAAAACCAAAACAATAATTTGTAAAGATCTATGCACCTCAATATTATGGTAGAACAATTTACAATAGCCAGATATGGAAGCACGCTAAATGCCCACCAGTGGACAATTGGATAAAGAAGTTATGGTTCATATATGATGAAATATTACTCAGCCTTTTAAAAAATGAAACCCTACCATTTGTAACTACATGGATGGACCAGGAGGTTATTATGCTGAGTGAAATAAGTCAGACAAAGATAAATACCATATGATTTCATTTATATGCAGAATCTAAGGGACAAAGAGAACAAACTAATCAAAAACAGACTCACAAATATAGAGGACATTCTGGTGACAGCCAGAGAGGAGGAGAGTTGGGGAGCTTGGAGAAAGGGGTGAAGGGTTAAAGAAGTACAAATTATTAGTTGATAATAGGTGGTCACGTGGATGGGGAGCACGGCTGTTAGCATTAATGTTAGCTAGGTGGAGAGCCAGAAGAGAGAAAGAGCAACTAGGGAGATCATTTTATAAACAATATAAATCTAACCAATGTATTATATACTTGAAATTAATAATAAGATGAAATCATTCCAAAGTGAGTGATAGGAAGAAAGTAGGGTTAGTCAGCGTATGTCTCAAGGAATAAGTGAATCCAATCTGCATCTTGAGGTTAAATGATGTCTGTGGCTTAACAGAAACTTCAAAAGGATATTGTAAGACAGAGAGACCAATGAAAACCAATTTTAAAAATCATGGAAAATACAATTAACAACTTAGTATGGGTAAGATCAGTGCTGAAGTAATTTGGATGAGGAAAATAAAGAGGCCCCATAAAAACAAAGGGGTTGTTTGCAGGAATGTTATATAAGCTACAATTATTTTTTTTTTTAAAAAAAAAGGTGTTTAGACAAGCTTTATCCATTTATACACACAAGCAATAAAAAATCACTACAGATTCTTGAAGAGGAAAATAACTTGTCAAAAATTATGTTAGAAAGGTTATGCCAGCAGCTGTAGGCTGCATGTTCTGTGTTGAAAACACACCAGAAGCACAAGTTGGCAATGGAAGCTCTGAGAGCAAATGAACTCTCTCTGAGGGAGCTATTAGAGGGGGAAAAAAACAGAGGGCAAGGCCGAACTTGACGAAAGTTCACAATTAGCTAGAGCCTGTACCAAGGAGAGATATAAAAAATATAGAAGGAGAAATGAGAAAGTATAGTATATTTTTAAAAGTTTAGCCTCTAGTGTACAAAGCAGTGAGGCGATGGAAGAGAATATGAAGTAGGAAGGAGAAAAAAAGAAATTTGGGTTTGAAAGGCGTGGCTAGGAGAAAAGTACAACCAGGAAGGTGGTTTGAGGCCAGAACTTTGTTGGATTCTTGCATTATCCTTTTACCCACTAAAAGATTTGAAACAATCTTAATTAGATCTCTATTTTAGAACAATAATTCTGGCCCACGATGTAAAGGAAATACTGGAGGATAGAGGAGACTGAAGGGAGGAGACAATTTAGGAGTCACAACATTCAGTGTGAGAGGAGTGGACAAATTAAAGAAGAAGAGAGATTTAAGGCAACCGGCATGTAGAATCAATATGACCTAGTGGCCTCCCAGCTTTGTGGCCTTTATTACCAATAAATGACCCAGTTTGGGCAAAGATGAGAGATGACAGTGTGTTTTGGAAATGCTCATTGTGAAGGACCTGTAGGCCACCCTGTAGGCAGGTACGAACTTCTATCTAGAACTTGGAAGAGGTGGCAGTGGCTGTTCGTACACAGGACTGCGAAACTTAGGGTGATTCGTGCATGGGTATCTTAGTGTTTCTTACGCTAGCTTCCCAAATGAACTCCTAATCATCAAAACCAGTGATGCCTTAATTGTAATTGGTTTTTGTATGCCGAGTACATGCCCTCTATTATATTTTAATTTAATTCAATTTCATAGAGAAAAATTATTATTTCCTTGGCTACATAGAAAATTAAATTTAAAACTTTTTTTGACTAGCAATTTTTAAAATATTGAAATAAGATAAAAGTAAATTAATTTAGGATTCAGTTTTTATAACACAGAAATATTTGATATTCTATATGACAAGATGATTCATAAATGAGCCACAAAACTAAAAACACATCTTTTAAAAAGAGTATTTGTATAAAGAGATCCATTGGTCTAATATATATTTGATGGTAATTTTTAAAAATGAAATTGGTAACTTCTTTTTCTAGTCATACTCATATTTTAAAATAAAATTTCCTCAGGAGATTCAATACAATCTTTTTATCATGCAACTGAGCAAAATTCTATTATCAGTAACTCACTTGCTTCATTCTGGACCTATGAGAATTAGTTAACAATATCTTATGTAGGCTGAGTCATTTTATAGGACATACAAAAGGAGATATATATTCACATTTTTGTCAAATACATTTTTCATAGTTTTTATATAAAGATATAGGACTTAATATAATGTATTTACATTTCCTTTCATGAGCTATGCAACCGGGGTTACATATCAGGAACACAATTTTTACCTTAACTCAAACTTGTATGTCATGATTATGTTGAAGATTAGCATCTTCAACAGAGTTTCCCCACTTACTCTCTCCTGTCCATTTATATGAAACTTTTTAAAAAAAGTATTACTGTTTGTCTGTTTGTTTGTTTCTCAAGCCAACAGTTTTGTGCTTATTTGGTAGTGAAAAGTGCTTTTTCTCAGTCCCTTAAGCCCATACTGTCACTCCAACTATTATCACTTCCCCTCAATCCCAGAGATTTCTTACAAACTTGAGATGGGAAACCTCTGAGAGAGAAAGATTTTCTTGAAGAATGAATAACTGAATTCTGACACAGACCACACCCTTTTAAATGATACTCTAAAATCATTCTCTTGACAAGGAAAATAACTGAACCTTGAAATCTACACATTCAGAAAACACTTCTTAGCTCAGAGTAGCACTTCATAAACAGTTAACTTTTTGCAGGATGCTAATGATGTTGTTCAGGTCATATTAGAAATTTCAGATTAATGGTGGTGAGTAATTTACCCAATGTATGAGGGAAAATGAATATACTTTTAAATGTGAGGAAAATTACATTAGGGCAATGTAAAGATTCAGGTCCTGCTGTCATTATGTAAAAAATATTTATTCTAAGAATAGTATGCTCATTTCATTTATGTTGACACAATTTTAAAGTATTTAAAAGAAATAACTAATTCTATTGTACCATAGAAGACAGGTGAATGTTAAAAAAATAGATGAGTTATCTAAGAAGTAAGGTGAGTGACACAGTCAGCTAAGGTTTCAATTCTATATCTTCTCAGGTGACAATTTTCTTTATTCTTATGCAAATGTTTGCTGTGTCCTAAGGTCTTGCTCCCTCATGTCTTCTGTTTTTAAGGTCGAACTTAATAAAGCAGATGGACATATACATACACATACATGCATACATGTATGAATGTACTTTGAGTGAGTTATAACTAGCATAAAGTACACAAATCATGAATGTGCAGTTCCAAGTTTATATAGGTGTGTGTGTGTGATGTGCGATGTGCTGCTGAGTTGGCTCCTACTCCTGGAGATCCTATGAATGAGTGATGTCCACAATATCTTCTTTTCAATATTCCTGCTCAACTCCTGTAAACTCAGAGTATGTCTGCTTTTATGGAGTCAGTCCATTTCATATTTAGTTTTCCTCTTTTATCACTGCCTTCTACTTTTCCCAACATTATCGTCTTTTCCAAAGAACCCTGCCTTATGATGTTCCCAAAGTATGGCAGCTTCAGTTTTGCCATCTTTGTCTCCAGTGATGCTTCAGGCTTAATTTGCTGTAGGACTCATTTCTTTTTGGTGGTCCAGGGTACCTGCCAAGAGCTCCTCCAACATCATGTTGCAAATGAATCAATTTTTTTTTTCTATCAGCCTTCTTCACTTCCACTTTCATATCCATACATAGTAATTGGGAATATGAGGGTATAGATGATCTTAGCTTTGGTCTCTAATGACATATCTTTTCTCTTGGTGATCTGTCCTAATACTTCCATTGCTGTTCTTCCAAGTCTCAGCCTTCTCTTGATTTTTGGCCGCAGTCTCCATTTGAATTGACTGAATCTAAGTAATCAAAATATTTAACAATTTCAATATATTCATCGTCTATGTTAAAGTTGTGTATTTCTTCTGTAGTTTTTGTCTGCCTGATGTTCAAATGTAGTTCTGCTTGGGTACTTTCTTCTTTCACTTTCATCAGAAATCATTTCAAATCCTTGCTACTTTCTGCCAATAAGATGGTGTCATTTACATATTTTAAGCTATTGATATTTCTTTCACCAATGTTTACTTCTTTCTCTGAGTCTAGCTCAGTTTTTTTGTATGGTTATTTTCTGTGTATAGATTAAACAAACAAGGAGATAAAATGTACCTTGCCTGACAGCTTTTCACTTAAATTATTCTATCATTATAGAGAGTTTTATATGTAAGTAAATATTGTTTCTTTAAATCTTTATGAAGACTGTTGATTCAGCAATATTTCAATACAATAAGGAAAGAGACAGTGGCTTTGCTAAGAATTTGGATCACATACCTCAAAGTTAGGCTTACTTCTAACGTAAAGAGAAGGAGCAAGCCTGCAATCATGGAAAACATGGACAGAATCCTATAGCTACCATGTATTAATGATACAAATCTTAGGAAAGCAGTGTGACGGAATACGCTACTGCAAAATATAACTGTAGGAGTTCAGGACATGCCATTTCAAAATATGCCATTTTGTTATATTGATTATTTTAACCCATAGGAACTTGAAAAACAACAAACGCAGGCAGAGGTTTCTCTAAACTCTCTTCATCTGCCTAAAGACAGATCCCCAAAGAGATCTCAATTGTCATAAATCCTCTCCTGGGAGCTTCATCAGGCAGGTAGGATTAGCCATTATCACAGGAGGGGAGTGTAGTAGTTGACCTCACATCCAGACAAACTGTCACAAATTATAACACCTCCCATCTATTCTTCCAAGGACCCACCCCTCTTCCCTAAATTCATTCCCTATTCTCTAAGAGGCCTATATTCTCCCCTACCTTTTCCCTACTAAGATGGTATTTAAACTGAATTCTAAAGTCACCTCTTTGAGTACTCTTTTTCCCTCTGGGTATCTCTCCTGTATACATGAGATAATACGTATTAGTAAACTTCTGTTTTTTTTCTCTTTTTAATCTGTCTTTTATTATGCGGGTCTCAAATAGAATCTTAGTAAAGTACAGGAATATTATTTTCCTTCCCCTACAGTAGTCATTTAACCTTTTTGATATTCCATTTCCTTTTTTTTTTCCTGTAAAGTAATAATATTTCTCTAAGAAGAGTGTTTTAAGCATTAAGTGGATGACAGGTAGACTTCCAGGCACATTTCAGTAGTTCTCAAATTATACATTAGCCACCTGGAGAGCTTTTGAAAATCCAATGCCTGAGCCACCGTCAGGACCAATTAAATAAGAATCTCTGGGAGTAGGTACCAGTATTTTCAAAGCTCCCAGGATAACCAAATTGTAGATACTTAGAAAAAATCATATTATAAAGTTAAACATAGGGCAGGTGCCATTTAGTGGGGTCCAGTAATTGAGAAAATAAATAAGACCACAGTGAGAACTAGAAAGGAGTCTGCATTAGGACAAAGCAATTTGAGATGCACTGATCACAGGACAGAGAGTAGGGCAATGACACCAATGACAAATCTGCCATCATAACTGTGACTTGGTCTGCTAGGTCTTCACACTGTCAGAAACATCTGCTTTATCTTCATGCCCAATTTGCTTTACTCCTTTTCCTTTTTAATTTAGCTTTTGGCTTTCATATAATAAGTGCAAGTAAAGGAAAGCCTATTTTAGGCTACAGAGGATCTTTTATTAATACGACGTACAGGAATATAAGTTAAAAGGTTTCTTAGATTTCGAAAATTTCCACCATGTTAAAACTATTAGGACAATTTACCTTTGTGGGAAAGAATATTAATCTTCTTTCCAAAATACTTTGAAGGTAAAATGACATCATTAAATATTTTTCACTATATCTCTCCTATTCTATAATAAAAATATTTAAAATATATAAAACACAATTTTCTATGATGTCCCAAATAAGACATTACATAATATAAATTTTTGAAAAGTCTCCAAGGTTTTAAACATTAAAATCCACTCCTAATTTAATGAATATATACACTTATTCAATTTTTTAAATGGGCAAGTCTCAGGAATCAAATACATTTCAAAAAAAATTATGCTAACCCCATTATTCCAAGTAGTTCAAACAACTTAATTTAAAATATAAATATCTTTTGAATTTTGTATTTTATGGTAGTTGTAGAAACTGAATAATGAGTATTGTGATGTGATATCACTAAATGTTCACAATACATGAATGCTTTTCTATTATAATTTTTAATTTTATTTACCCCTAGTTCAATAGAATTATGAATATGACTACAAGGATAGAAGGTGAACTGATCTATCTCCAGTGAATTTAATCATCCAATATCAATGACCCAACTGAAAATACTCATTATATTTCTCAATGATTGAAATAATTGCTTGGGCTCAACTCTGGACTTTCTGCTTAGGATATGCGTAAATAATTTGAAATTTCTATGTGAGCCACCTCAAAACTATAATTATGAAAGTTTTATAATCATATCATTTTTCAGCTGCAATCCAGATAAATCATGAAGTTCATTCAACTCCTACTTCTTCAGATTAAGAAATTGAGATTTGGATAATTTAAATCCTAAAAAATTACTTGTGGAGCTGAGATTAGCACCTGTCTCATGAATACCAATCTACAGTTTTCATTTGTTTATTTTGTTATATCATAACATCTCTTTTATGCCAGATTTTTTAAAAAGATAAAACACTTCATCAATTTCAGTGTAACTGTGATATGAACTCTATCAAGCAGCTAATTAAGCAAATTTAACGTAACTAATACATCTGGAAAAGTTGTCTGTATGTCATTTTCTTGTAACTGAATTTCTTTTTAAGTACAGCAAATAAAGTATACTGATTGAAATAAGTATTCTAAGAATATTTAAAAAATACTTTGCTATCTGAAATGCATTACATAAAAGTATGGAGCAGCAACACAGGCATCACAAAAACGATTAGAAAGGCAGAAACTAAGGCCTCACTTCAAATTCAATTCATTAGTATCTGCATTTTAACCAGAGTCCTAGGAACTTATATATTTGCTGAAGTTTAATAAGTATGGCAGCCAGCTCTGGCCCTACCCAGGGAAAGTCACAGTAAATAAAATGTCAGAAGTAGGAATTTCAAAGAACCAGAAATGGAAGTTGTTGAGAGCTGTAGACTTTATGAAGATCTCATAGCTAATCTGAGGCTGAATTAGAATCAAGGCATTCTAAATCTCTTGCTACTGTATTACTTAGTCCTATGCAATACTGACTACCTCAGAGCAGATTCAGCCCTCTTTATTGATAGGAAAAGCCTCAGACTGCTACAAATGCAAGACAACATAAGAGAAAAAACAAAAACAAAGAAGAAAAAACTTCCACCAAGTTTTCTTCCACAGGAATGCCAACAGAAAAACAAACAAACAAACAAACAAACAAACTAAGGCAGCATATCCATGCAACTGCACCATTTCTTCTGAGTGTGAGGTTTGCTGAAGTTTTTGGTGGAGACTCCTTGTCAATTTAAAAAGGGATTTCCTTTTCTTCTACTTTGCTGAGAATTTTTGTCACAAATGATTATTGAACATTATTAAATTATTTTCTGCAACTATTTTTCACAATATCTTTTAAAAATATGTATGTATTTTTTTCTACTATGGCCACACATAATATATATTAGTTTAGGTGTACAACACAGTGATTAGACACTTATATAACTTGTGAAGTGATCACCCTGTTTAGCACCCATCTGACACCATATATAGTTGTTGTAATATTATTGACTATATTCTCTATATCCCCATGAGTATTTGTTTAACTGGTAATTTGTACTTCTTAATTCCTTCACCTTTTTCACCATTCCCCTAACCCCTATCCCATCTGCCAACCATCAATTTGTTCTCTGTATGTATGAGTTTTTTCTGTTTATTTTATTTTATTTTTAGATTCTACACATAAGTGAAATTATATGGTATGTAGATGATATTTTTCTTTTTAACATGTTAATATGGTGAACAGACTTTAAAAGTTTGAACCAGATTATACTCACGGAATAAATTTAGTTTGGTTATGACGTATTAACTTTTGATTTCTCACAGTGTTTCAATTTTTACTAAAATTTTGTTTAGGATTTTTGCATTTATTTTTATGAGTGAGACTAACCTGTAATTTTTTGTTTTCCAACTGTTATTATCAGATTTGGGTATTGAAACTCTAAAAGTCTCATAAAATAAGATGAAGATTTTCTCTTTCTCTTTTAGGATGATTTCTCTAAAAACTATACATTACCCTTTAATTGTTTTTAACAGCTTGAGGACTATTAAGATTTTCTATTTCTCCTTCAGAGGATTTTGGCAAATTTATTTTTCTAGGAATTTGTTCATTTTATTTATCTAATTATCTTTTTATTCTCTGTAGTATCTGCAATTATGTCTATCTCTTTCTTCCTAATATTTATTAGGGCCTTGCCTCATTTAGATTGATGACTCTTGAAGGTTTTAACACCTTATTTTAGGAATTTCAAAAACCAACTATTAACCTTTTTGGTCCTATAATATAAAAACATTTTAAAAATTTTATTAATTTGTACTCATTTTTATTATTGCCTAAATTCTGATTTGCTTGGATTTATTCTTTTTTTAACCTTTTTAAAAATAATGTTTACATAATTTTCACCTTTTTCTTTTTAGACAACTCTAAAGGCTACACATTTCCCTCCAATTACTGCTTTAATGCATTCCCCAAGTGGACTTGTAATTTTTAAAATACATTTCAAAGTATTTTATTTTTTCCACTATTATTTCTTTGACCCATAAGGGTTTTTTTTAATGTGTGGGGTTTTTTAAATATCCAAACATATGAAGTTTTGTAGTTATCTCATTAATTTTTAGCTAAAGTTATGTTCTGAGAATACAATTTCATAAGGTCAGTTATCTGAAATGTGTGATCTTTGCTTTAAAACCTAGAATGCTGACAATTTTGATAACATTCTGTGTATTTTTGAAAGTACTATGTATTCTCCATTTGTTGTTGGCAATACTTTACACATATCCTTGGCTGAAATTTATGTTGTTGATATTTTCTGTACACTGTACACTTACTGACATTTTTTGGTTGGCTTGCTCTACCAATTACTGGACTATGAAGTTTAAAATCTTCTTGGATAGTTGATTTGTCAAGTATCCTCATTTAATTTTGGTCTTACATATTTGATCTCTTATTAGTTGATTATAAGACCAGAACTCATATGTTACTAAAAATTAAAACATTTTATCAATCAATAAATAACAACGCTCAATCTCTAGTAATACTTGTTTCCTTTAAGTCAATATTATCTAATTTAAAAATTGCTTCTCTACTATACATTTTTTTTTTTTTTTACTTTCAACGGTTTTATCTCCTTATATTCTGGTTGTACCTCCTGTTAATATTTTGCTTTATTTTTTCATTCGACAACCTTTGTCTTTGAACTAAAGAATCCAAGCATAATGACTGAGATAACTGATATGTTTGGACTCAATTACACCATCTTACCTTATGCTTTGTATGTGTCCTGTTTTTGCTGAGGAGTTATTGTTTCCTCTCACAAAGATTGACCAAGATTCTCCCCAACTTTACCCTTGTTCCATCCATTTCTCTGCTTGAGATATATATTTCTATTTTTTCTTTTAAATGGTTACTATTTAGTTGTTGCTATAGTTTATTGACTAGAAATTTGAAAATCCATATTTTACCCAATGTGTTAGGTTAATCAAGCTCTTTGTCCTTTTGCAGAATAACATGGCGATCTTTAAATCTTTACTTATGTTCACCCATATCTAGACTCAAATGCATTTGCTTTCCAAAGCTTTGTTTGTAACTTGTTTTTTTTCTTTTTAAAACCTGAAAGAGACTGTATATTTTGGTTAGCATTTTATAAGATCAAGATTTTATTAGATTTTCCTCCATGTTGACATTTTTATTTGCTCACTATTCCTCGTGCAGACTTTCCTAACATGATTATTATGTTTCTTATTCTGGAAATACGTAAGTCAGAAGTTCTAGTGTATATCTGTTGATGCTAAATTCTCTTGGTTTCTCTTTTGTGAAAATATCTTTCTTTTGCCTTCATTTTTGAATGGTAAGTTTAAAGGATATAATTTTAGGTTGCAAGAATTCTTAGCTCTTAGGAAATATAATTCATTATTTTCTGACTTGAATTGTTGCTATTAAAAAGTTAGAAATAAGTCTAATCTTTATTTCTTTGTTGGACCTCTGTATTTTCTCTCTGGCTTCATGTAAGATCTCTTTTGTCTATAGTACTTTGTAATTTTACTATGCTGTATTTAAACTTTTTTTTTTTTTTTTTGCTTTTTTCCCTGTGCCCCAAACCTTACACAATATTGTTCTTTCTTCTTAATTCTCTTAATTTTTTCATCTCATTTTCTCTCTGTTCTACAATCTAGATAATTTCTTTAAATATAGCTTCCTATCCCTCAAATACCGTTTCAATTGTATCTACTTAAGATTTTCAGCTTCATGAATCCATTTATTTAAAAGAATGTATTAGTATGTTTTTCGTTGCCAGAAATTCAACTTTGTTGTTTCAAATATAACTGGCTGATTTTTATAGTCATGTGCTTTTGTCATACTTTCAACTCCATCTTTTTAGGTTTATTTGTTTAAAGAGGTTAGAGATATTTTTTTATATTCTGCATATAATAATTGTATTATGTAAGTCTTTGCCAACTTGATTCTGCCTTTTTAAAACTTTTTTCCTAGTGACTTTTTTTCTCTGTGTACTACGTTTGTTTTTTTCATTCATGGCTTTTGGAACTTTTTCTATGGGAACCCATAGAGTTGTGTACTTAGTATTTCTTTTTCTTACAGAGAGGTTTTGTATTTAGTTCAGCTATAACTCTTCCCAAGACCACTTTATATTAAAGTTTAAGTTTAGTTTTGGGAGCCATACAGTTAGTGTAAATGTCAGCTCCAGTGCCCAGTGATGGAGGGAGGGCTCGTGATCAGTAATTCTCAGAGAGACACCTCGTTTTTATCATTTTACCTCTTTCCACTCACTGGCAAGATTAAGAAAGCTGGGTTCCTTTTTTCTTCTCCCATTGAGGTCATAGCTCTAATTCATCTCGATTTTGCTTGCGGATAGGGTGTGGAGCTCCTGCCAGAACGCAGGAGTACTCCAGGAAAGTTTCAGAGTAGTCTATGTCTATTTGCTAAATAAATGAAAGAGTGCTTCTCAAAGAGGATTTATTTCCAATATGAAAATAAATTAACATTTATTAATTCTTTTAGAAGTAACATTTCCTTTTGCTCCATTAGAGTGAGAAAGAAACAAACAATGAACAATATTTTTTTAAAGAATAGATAACATGGAAAAATTTCTGAAACATAACTAGAAACATGTCATGTGCAGTTAAACATTTCAGCCTTTCTCAGTAATCCTCTTTTATAGAACTAGAAGTTCTATATATAGAACTTGCTTCTTAAAGCTGTGTCTTAAAACAGAATCAATCAAGCATATAAGACTTTATGAACATTTATGCCATGGTGATACTGACTATATCGAAAATCCTTCCCACCACTACCACCCACCTCCCCTCCATTTCTATGCTGTAGCCTTCTCTACTAAGATGTGGTTATTACCATAATAGAATGAATTTTAATAACCCTCAAGAAAATAAGCCTTTGCACATCCACACTGAATAGTGTAATTCATCTAAAAGCAAATTCTTTAGGTGATTTTTGATCTCTGAAACTTGAATCAAATATTTTGGAAATGGATAAATGATACCTATATGCCTAGTCTCCTCATGTATATTATAAATGGCTTTACAGAAATACAAAGTTCAGCCCACCATCTCCTTATCATGACTCTGCTTCAATGCAGAAATGACAAATTTCTTCAGCTCAAAGAACACCAGAATTTAGCTGAAGTAAAATGCCTTATATCATTCTACCAGTAAAAGAAATACAGCATCCGAACTGAAATGAAATTCAAGTAACTGTCAGTGGTTCATACTATCTCTCACTGCATCTGTAAGATTATTTCAGTTGGGAAAAAGGAGAAGAGGCAGGTACTTATAAAGTTTCCTACAGACATTTGAAATTTTCCTCAGGGAACTTTCAACTGCAATGTCTGTTTGACCCTTCAGAGAGAGATCATCTTTTAGAGGAACCACAGTTCTTTGCCACAAAACCCTCAGTTGTACCAATGCTACAAAGCAGTCAATAACAAACTTCTCTCACCAAGTATGAAACTTCACTATCTGCATACTAATGATTTTATGCTACGTATATCTGCAATTTCCTTCTTGTAATAAATGTAAAACAATATATCTGCTTTGAGAACAGGAAAATTACTATTTATTTTATTTATTTTTTTTTATCAGTAACGAGAGAGGAAGGCACAAAAAAAAAAGAAAATGACCAATGGTTTTTCTCTTCCAGGGCAACTACTTTGTTGGAAAACCTAAATGCTATTATCTACTAGCTGAATATTATCAACATCCAATACTATAAGGAAGATAAAAAGAGTGAAGAAAAAGTTGGATAATGTCCATTGAATGAATACTGATGTTTTACTGTAATACTAAGATTGCTCCTGAATATTTAAGATAAACACTTTAACTCTATTTCCTAATGTTATAAATGTAATATTTATGCTCTTTAGATGTCTTACTATGAAGAATACATCTGTTCCTATTACATAGTGCTTGATATAAAAGGTTCTCAGAGTCTTACAGCTCATCTGACTGCATGCCATGTAACTGTGACACATTATTAATTTATTGTAAGTTTCTTAGAAGTTAGTATAATGATCATACCACCTGTTGTGTATACTTGTCTTTATATCTGTGTTTGTTATTCTACTGCTACTCCAAAATTCATAAATTATTATTATTTTGCTTCTATTTTTTAATTATTTACCAATTTCTTCTACTAATTGCCACTTACCAGCATTTTTATAATAATGACAAAGATAATTTTTAAAATAATAAATATAATGATAAACTTATAACAATTAGTATTTTCCAAAGCATTTTCACATGTACTATTCGCAACAATATTGTCAAATAAGAAGAGGTCCTACTGTCACCTTCACACAGAAAAAAGACTTAGAATTATCAGTAGACATGTCTAACATTACACAATTTGTAATTTTTTATACGTTACTTACAGTTTTTTTAGAAGAATTTTCATTTCAGAGTGTGCAAAACTACTATCATATTGATTTGCAAATATTAAATGAAAATATCTAAATACCCAGGTTATAATCTAATCACCTAAATTGTTTTTTAGAAAGTAAGTACATAATTTTCTACATATATTTTATAGAAGATTAAGTTCTAATATTACCTGCAAATAATTAATTCATCCCAACAGATATGAAATATAAGAACGATGAGCAGAGAAAATAAGATTCCTAGAAAACTACCAGTTTTTCATGGAGTAACAAGTTGCTTTTTACTTTCAGGCAAAGGGAAAAGGTTTAGTTCTAAAACTAACCTGTAGTGCTTGGAACTCAGAAATGTAGAAGAGTACATCCTGGTTTTGTTTAGATGATAATAAACAAACGAGAGAAAGATAACAGGTATAGGCAAGCCGTAGTGCATACTACACTGAATTGCCAATTGAACTTAAGTACCCAAATAATTTATACAATAAAGCTTTAAGATGGTTAATTTCAATGTTTAAACTAATACAGTCTAGATTTTTTGTGTGTGTGCACATTTTTCCCTTAATGTCAGAAAACTCTTTTTATGAAAAAAAAAAAAGAAACTTAGTCTATACAATTGTTATGATACAAATAGTATAATTATAGCTCTCAAATTTATACTCAACAGCTTTTCCTTTCATTTTTATAAGTTTTTCATGAAAGTTGTATATATGATTACTTTTTTCCTGCATCTTATCAATTGTTTCTTCCTTATATTTGCCGCTTTCCTTTTCTACTTGGGGAGATTTGGTTTTACGTTAATCTTTGTCCATCGTTAATCTGGTGATAACCACCTTGTTGGGGTGAACGTCCACATGAACAGTTGTGCCCTTAGACTTCTCCTGCTGTACTCATTCAATGTAGATGACGTATTTCTTCCTGTAAACCTGGACTACTTTGCCAATTTTCTGCCCTTTGCAGTGTCCACATACAACTTGAATTTCATCATCCTTTCTGATAGGCATGGACCAAACATTGTACTTCTGTTTCAGCTCTTTGGAAAGAGAAGACATAATGTGGGAAAGTGCATTGAAATACTTTTTACGATTTTTGCTCTGGGCAGAAGTCACAAAGGGATTGAACTTTCATACTGGCCTTCAGCGATGACCACAGAAGGTAAGAGTCAACAGCATATTTTTATAAAGTAAAGATATATATTTTATATGTGGTCAGGTCCATTTCCAGCTGGACGAAGTGTGTGTGTGTGTGTGTGTGTGTGTGTGTGTGTGTGTGTGTACACACACACACACACACACAATCTAGCCTCTCAGTTCTGCTTCTCTTCTAAGTAGATAGGGCTATTAAGGGTGCTCCTGCAGGGTGGCTGTGGTCAAGTTCACCCTTCCTGGGTAGCAGAGTTGCCTTCAGCTAAAGCCAATAAAAAGCATGCTTGGTTCTATGCTCCTAGAATATTGTTAGGCAAAGAAAAATGGATTGGGAAGGGTTTGGCATTCCGTCCTCCAGCAGCATCTCTGTTGTTTTATTTAATTTCATTTCCTCACTGATATTTATTGTCAAGAGAGTTTTTATAAGAACAGTTAAGCAAATGTCTCTGTATACCATCTTTCTTTAACATTAGGTTCCACCTTGGTACAGCGGTTACTCATTTATATATTTTTAAGTCCTGCCCCCAAACATATTCAGACCTTGAAAAATGAGTTTTAAGTCAATACTTGATGAAGAAAGAAGTAAACTTATATGACCTCAAAGAACTACTGAATTATTCACTTCCAGAGTTGGGGGCAAACAGACAAATCCATTATAAAGCTGGACACATCCGTCCATTAGAAAACTCACCAAAAGCCTCTCCAGCCAATCTGTGAAGGGGGATTGTCTGAACAATAGGAGAGGATATCTAATATCAGACTCATTCTAGGAAAATAAAGTAAACGGAGCACTGCATTGATTGATTTCCTAGCTCAGGTTAAAGCTGAAAGCCATTACAGAGACTTCAAAATAAAGTACTTATTATAGAATTTTAGTTTTCAGTACAAGATTCATAAGTTCAAGGAGCTATTTTCCTATGGACTTAAAGGGACCCCTCCTCTCTTTGCAGGCACAATGAAGACATACCAGGATCTCAGATGGCAGAGGCATAGGGCCCTGTGGAAGAAGGGTCCAGGGCTAGTGCTGCTATATTAAAATTACTGATGTTTGTCATTGATTCAGTCACAAATTTAATGGCAGTAGTACAGCTACAGTAAGTAAACCCATGGTTTCTGAGAAGACTATGATGAACACAAGGAGCTCCCTATGCTAAAGAGAACCTGGAAACTCCCTTCAGCATATTTCAGAACAGGGGTGAAACATGACAGTTTTCTTCTTAATACATGAAGGAGAGAAATAATAAGGCTATTTTAAATGTATGCCTACACATTCGTAAACAGATACATATTAGTAGGTGGGCAGATGATAGATATAACTAGATGATAGATAGATAGATGATAGATAGATGATAGATAGGTAGATAGATAGATAGATAGACAGACAGACAGACATAGATATAAATGAATGAAAATAAGAGGAGTTGAGGAGAATAGAGGAGAAGGAGGGTGGCCAGCAAGAAAACAGAAAATTTGCTAAAATTAAATTTAAAAACACTTGTGAAAGGAAGACACAGAATTATACTATAGCTTAGGGCTAACCTCCTGCTAACATATGATTATGTAGTTTGGCACTTCTTCTTACTTCAGGTTGTGAATTATTAATGACCTATATTCAATTTTTATATTTAAGTTGCAAACAATACAGCTGATCACCAGCAGCTGAAGCTGTAATAAGAGCCTAAGAGCTACTAAAACTATGTATTTCTCTTACTTAAACTCCATAATTATGCCCACTTGAATTTTAACATAATTTGCCTTTTGAAATGGAAGTTGAGAGTTCAGCTTTTGATAGAGAAAATTAAGAATAAAAACTGATTTGAGTGAAAAGTTAACCAAGATCTCAAAAAACAAATAACAATGCATTAACACATATTCTATTTGCTTAATTTCAAAGGAACAACCTAATAGTATGACAAGATAGACACAATAAAAGAAAATCTGTGCAATACTCTTAAGTTCTCATCCTTTTATAAAGAATTCACAAGACAAATATATTTTTTAGTCAGACCACTAACTACTATTTCATAGGGACTTTTGAAGAAAAAGTATTATATGCATTCAGAAACCATTAAAATTCAATAGTAAAATAATTATAAACATTAAAATATCACTGAATAATGTTACTTGTGTATGCAAATTGAAATTTATATATAATAAATTAGATAATAAAAAGAAAATTCATAGCTTCCTAGGGAGGAAATAAAAGAAGGTTTTATGGGCATAAAATTAACATTTCAGTGAAAAATATTTCATAAAAATAGTCCCAAGAAACTGAAATATTCACAATAAAGAGATAAGTTATGATTTCCTCAACAAATAACAAACTAACAAAAAGATCAAAAGTACACACTTAATGGAAGAGTTACTTCATATTGAAAGATAAATTTCTGTGTCAAAAATAATTGGAGACTGCAGACTTTTTTAAAGCATAAAATTATCTCATGCTAAAATTTTGTTTTTCATTTAGTGTTTTTTAATTATTTGAAGTGCATACTCTTCATTAATCAATAGGACCACAAGTCCTTAAGGTAAATTATTAATCAATTACAATATTAATATTTATAAATATTACAATTTCTGAATGCTGCCTGATAGAAGATAAAGAAATAAAACATACCAAGGGTGTAAGTTTTTAGGGGCTTGGGGAAACAAGGTAAGGACCGTGACTTAAAACATGCAATAACTGTACAATATATTTCTTCCTGCACAGAAGAACAGAAGTAGGTGTCAGCAGACAGTGAATTTCTTTTATCCTGAAACTCTTCATGTAAAAATGATGCCTCTGCCAAGGGGCCATGTGGGGAAAATGAAATATTTTATTCTTCGAATACTGCAATTAAAAAAAAAGGAAGTTTTTCTTAAGGAACAAGAAACAGTTCTACTGCCTTCTTCAATTTAAACTTAATCCAAGCATCCCCATTCAGAATTCATTGCCACTGTGTCCTGAGATTCCTTGTTCCTTTTCAGCCTTTGGCTTTCAATGCCTTTGAGGCTCTTTTGGAGATACAGACTTATTAATCTGGCAGAAATTTACTGAATGCACTTTTTGAGGTGGGAAAAATGATGTGAAAACAAACCTGATCCTGGCATTCATGGAGTTTAAAGTCTCATCATCATGACATCCTTAAAGGTTTTTAAATTATTTTATTTTTATTTATCTTTTGCTTCAAGTATCACCTTTTATATGTCTTCCTAAAATCATCTCTTCTTTTAAATTCTTCCTGGTTATTTCTCTTTTTTGTCTTTTTTAACATGCTAACTACTGAAGAACATTTAGTTCACATGTCTTTTTTGTGCAATAACATTTTAAATTACATTTGGGTCAGAGGAGTTTTAAATACCTTCTGGCTTTATTCTCCTGGTCAGAGAACATAAAATAACTGAAAGATAAGATAATTAAGAATTTTACATAAAGTAATTCTCATTACTTTTCATTGTAATTCTAACTCAGGATTCTCTGTTATACCAAAATTGAGGAAAGTTCTTATCACTTCCTAGTAAATGAAGTCCACAACTGGTCCTTCCTGATTGCAATACCAGCAGGCCATCAGTCCTGTAAGGTGGTCAGGGCAAGGAGCTGTGAATGAGCAAGGCCCTGCAGGCAAAAGTGCCTTCAGAAACTCTTTGTAATCAGAGCCTGGTCCTTAGCTGTTACTGACTCTATAGGCATAGTGCAGACCAACTTGGAGCTTCAGTGTAAAAGAAATTTTCACACAATAAGCATTTTTTTTTTTTTGGCCTAACATAAACTCAAGTAATAATTTCATTCACTGATATATGGTTTTCTAGAATAGCATGTTAGTTAACAGTTTGGGTTCACTATAAAGATTTGAATCTTATCCTACCAGTTACCATACGATTGAGAACAAAATAGTTTGTTTTCTCTAAACTTTAACTTCTTCAGACAAATGGGAACAATAACACTACTTATCTTGGAGAGATGTTGTAAGGATGAATGAGAAGATTTGTGTAAACACCTAAATGTAGTTTCTAACTCATAAGTAAGCCCTTGGTGACTGTCAGCCCTTATCATTGTAATAGGGCTCATTTCTAGTGATTTTAACGGAAGGTGACTTGTTTGAGAATATTTTTCCTCCAGATTCCATTAAACTGGACGTTTTTTAGATATATTTATATAACAAATAGTAACTATTTAAAGTTTACAAATTATCTGGTATGTACAAAATTACTTCACTGCAAGAACAGTAACAGCAATGAGCACTCAGATGTTGAACTGCCAGAATATGAAGTTATTAAAAAGGAAACTATGGCCCAGTCCTCTAACTCCAAGGATGCACAATCAAATGCAGGCCATATTTGTAAAAAAATAATTACAATACAAGTGGTATTAATTGTTGTAAACAAGAAAGGGGTGTATACCTTGGGAAGAAAGTGGTGAATAAAAGGAGGAGTCAATGAGTATTTGATATGATTCTTGATTTACAAATAAAAACTTAAGGAATGGTTAAGAACATCTAGGAACTGAGAGTACATCTTTTGAAATAGCATGTTCGAATGCACAAAAGTGTAAAAAAGCCTTAATGTGTTCGTTCTACAGTTGAAGAAGAGTACAGTGGAAGATGAAACTGGAAAAGCAAATGGGGATGAGATCACGAAAAACCTCACATGTTGTGAATATGACGAGATTTTCTTCGATGAAATATGGTCTGTTGCTGAAGGCTTTCAGGCAGAGGGGCTAATGCAGTGTGAAGGTAATTAATGGGATGGTATGGAGAATGGATTAGAGGAGATTGAAACATGATTCAAAATTAATAGGAAGTAATTCCCATAATCCAGGGAAGAACTAATAAGAGTTTGGACCACGGCAGTAAGACTAATGACAGAAAAGAGGTAAAATATAAATGATTGTTTAAGAAAGAGCATCAAAATAAGGCTCAGTATTTATGACTGGGAGGGAAGAAAGGATGGGGAAGGTGGTTCACAAAGAATCCTTGGATTCAGACTTGGTCCACAGGGTAGATGGCAGTGTCTTTAACTTAGATAGATTTAATCCATAACATAGAGGAGAGAATACTAAATGTAACTATAAAATAAATTTCTATAATGTTATGTTATTTCTTTATATAATGTAAATATAGTTCAAAAATATGATGCTAAAGACATATCTCTCCTGTTCTAGGAAGTGAGATCTTATCTTACAAGCTGGGGTGGGGAGGGGGGTGGGAGGTTGGGGGCTGGCTGAAAAGGTGAAGGGATGAAGAAGTACAAATTGGTGGTTACAAAATAGTCATGGGGATGTGAAGCACAGCATAAGGAATATATTCAATAATATTGTAATAACTACATATAGTGCCAGATGGCTACTGGAATAATCAGGAGGATTGCTTCATAAATTATAAAAATGTCTAACCACTATGCTATACACCTGAAACTAATATAAAATAATATTCAAATGTCAACTCCAACTGAAAAACAAAAATTTTTTTAAAGCTGTGTAATTTAAAGAACTTGCTCAATGTCACTTACCTAGTAAGTAGCAGAGCTGCTTACTCGATAATTCTTGCCTAGACGGAGGTCATTTTTTCAATCATAGGGACTCCACACAGTTGCATAGGTTGTTCATTGCACAAAGTGCCAGGACAAGGGACTAAGTGAGGGCTAATACCAAACTTAGCCCTGCACATCGACCCAAGCCACATGTCAAATTTTGAAGAAGTTGCTTTTCCTAATTCATAGAAATGTCCTTCTGATAGCCTGCTGTGCACCCTCAGAGCTTTAGGTTTTTAGAGGAGTGATTTGTTGGAATTTGTACAAAGGTACCTAAGCCACCTTTGTCATAAAGTGGCTTCTAGGTAAACATTTATCTGCTTTGAGAAAGGGTAACTGGAAACTACCCAAAAGCTGAAAACAAGAGGGTTCAAAGTAACTCTGAATTTATATGTAAGACACTATTAAGCTAAAAATTCTTGCACTTAATTCCAAATGGTCGCTACATCACCAAATTAGAGAACATAGGCAGCAACTAATAATAAAAACATATAAATAATCATCAAAAAATTGGATACAGAAACATATCTAGGAAGCTAACTCTATTATTAGCTTCATATTAATTAAAATTAATTCTAGATTCGCGTTAATTAAATTATTTTCCTTCCTAATATTATTGTAGGCTAGGAATCTCCATTTACCAAACCACTGCTGGAATTTATATTTAATTTTGGGGAAAACAAGAAGGACTAAAGAGAACTATTCTTTAAGAGAGGCCAATCTGGCTGAATATGGATGGCTCTAAACTTGCTTTTGACCAACAGAATGCAAGCAGGTATGATGTAAACAGAAACTATAAAATGTGCTTTTGCTATCTAGTTGGCTTCAAGAACTCTTGCCAATTGCCAGAAAAAGACCATTCCATGAAAGATAAGAAGTAAATATTAATTCGAATTGTAGCCTGTGGTCAAGTCCAGACAACCTATAGCAGGAAGAGAAACTACTCAGCTAGGCCAAGTCTAGATCCAAACACCAACTGATCTGCAGATATGTGAGCAAAATATTAGTTTCCTTGTTTAAGCTGCAGAGTTTGTGTTTGTCATGCAACATGAATTTAGCAATAGCTGACTGTTATAATAGCCATATAACATTAAACATCATATTTAACTTCCCTGGATCTCACTTTGCTCATGTGTACAAAAGAGAAATGATCGATACATGGTAATAACACCAAAGTTCAACAGTTGTGAAAATCAAATGAGATAAAATATGTAAAATCACTAACATAAGTGCCTTAAATATCCTACTTCACAAAAGCAGTTTAATAGACAGACTGGCCCAGGCTCTACTCCACCTGACACTATTAAAGCATTAATTTTATCCAAGCACCTCCCTGTTCCGTACTTTCTTTCTGGTTACATAGTTGTTACAAGCAGTCAAAGTTGATTAATTTATCCTCTCAACTGCTGTAGCTTCAGAAGCACTTTAGAAAGGAAATGAGAGAAGGGCAGCGCTGTTCCCAGACTGACTGACCTAGGAGGATTTTCTTTTCTTCCTTTTTGCTTCTTACCATCCGTTACTCCTTTTAATAGAGGAAACTGATATTTAATTTGCTTTAAAAGTATAAAGCCTTTTTTTCTATTATAAAATATGACTTGGAAAAGCAATATTTAAAATTAAATTAAAATATTCTTAAACCAAATTAATCCTCTCCAAAGACCCCTACCTTGTTACTATATATTACCTAAGCAAGCCTTTGACCTGTCTTTACAGTGGATGTTCCGTGCTGAGTTCCAACTCTACAACTTTGTTCAAACTCTGCTCCCTATCATGAATATCCTTTCATTCCTCTACAACCTGTGCAAATTCCATTTCTTTTATTCATTATTTCTAAAATGGGTTCACTGTTCAAGTCAGCTTTTTCTTTTCCCATAACCTCTACCCATCAAACATTTTTGTTTGTTTGTTATTTATTTGATACTCATTTCATACAATGCGCTGTTACTGCCTATGAATTCTGATTTGTTTTACAGGACAAGAAGAACACCTCATACTTCATATTACCTGCAGTGGCCAATCCAGTGCTCAGCACTATAGCAGGTACTCAGTAAAATTCACCTCTAATTTCTCCCACGTCTGACTTTCAGCGTATTAGCCTTTCAGATGACATCACCCATAACTCAGTTTTCCTTCCCTCCATCAGTATCACACCTACGTATTCATTAGCTATGGTCATAATGCTGCATTAAAAAAAAAAAAAGGAACAAAAATTCAGTGGCTTAAACCAATATATTTTTCTCTTTCCTTCTGGGGCTGCATGTTAATTACAACTAGACTGGGTAAAGTCCAGATCTTAGAGTCCAGACTGTAGGCTGCTGATTAGGTTCAAATTGATTGATGTGTCATCAAGTTCTCCTTGGACCAGTAGCTACCAGAATTACTAGGGCATGTTTCTCCCCTGGTGGACCAAGTTTTAGCTTGCCCTGTCTCAGGGCTTTAGCTAGGAACCAGCACATTGTCAGTTCCATCAGTTGCTTAAATAAAGTCTCATGACAAAACTCATCATAATTGGGGTGGAAAAAGTAAAACCTTTCACTTACAGGCATTGTAAGGTCACAAGACATGAGGGAGTGAAGAATTGAGAACAATAATCCAAGCTACTAAAACCTTTCTCTAGGAAAAGAGATGGCTGCATTGCTTTTCCAAGGTTAGGGCAGCTCTCCAGGGCTGGCTATGTGGGCATGTGAATGAACTGTTAAGTCACACAGGTCCTTGCACTTTGAGGTACCCTTCACTTGGTTTAATATTATTTTATTGCTGTCTTATGTATTATCATTTTTGAACAAGGAGTCCCATGTTTTCATTTTGCATTGGACCCCACAAATTACATAGCTGGATCTACAGCTTTCTACTTCATTCTCTGCTCTTTTTTGCCTTGCTTTTCTATGTGCTGGGACTGTGCTACAGAAACAATGAAAATGACTAGGACCCACTCTAACTATCCATACTATATAAGAGGCTGCTTATCATCATATATGTTTACCTTTTATTTTCCACATAGTTCAATATTTTATACATAGCATGTTTCAGCAAATATTGAATGAGCTCCTACTATGTACAATATGCTGAATTAGAGTTAGAACAGTCAACAAAATACACAGCAGTCCCTGCTCTGTTAGACTTTATATTCTAGTTGAATGAACAGCTAGCTATTTGGCAACTGTGCTTGCTTATATAAAAAGATTTTACTATAATCAAAACAGAACCAAGTCTCATAGAAGAAACCAAGGGAAAGTAAAAAGTTTTTTTCAGATTAATAGAAAATGCAAGTGTTTCTAATATTTCTATAAGGATTTGTTATACATCTGTATGTTTTTTCCAAATAAGTTTAAATAGCTTCTATTTTCATGTTATTCTATAGGTCATAAGTCATACATAATCACCTCAAATCCTTTTGAAACTAGATCCTAAAAAATTATTTTATAATCAGAGCAAACTAATATAATCTAAAATAGGATCAACCATAAAATCTCATTGCAACCAATTATTTTTGAAAACTGTTTTAACTTTCTAATGGATGCAGGAATTTTGAAAAGGTACTTCTGTTGACACTGGCAAACAAATGTGTTTCATATGGAAAACCCAACTGAACATCAAAGTATAATATCCTATGTATCTATATGCCCCTCTCTCCTAAGGAAAAGTTTAATGCAAATATAATAGCTTACATTGTTATAGGTTCTTTCTCCCAAAAAGCTAGATATGCATCAAATGTCAAATTATAAGTACACTGTTTTCCTTATATCATTTTTGAATATTTATTATAAATATACTTGTCCCTCGTTATTGCAGGGGATTGGTACCAGAACCTCCCTTGAATATCCAAATCCTCGGATGTTCAAGTCCCTTATATAAAATGGCACAGTATTTGCATATCTACACATATCCAATCTTATACTTTATTTTATTTTTTTAAAGCTTTTTCAATCTACTTTTTAAAATTTTATTTATTTTATTTTTTTTAACACCTACAGCACCAAGTCTTCCTAGGTGGTCTCCCATCCATGTACTAACCAGGCCCTGGCCTACTTAGCTTCCAAGAGCAGACGAGATCAGGCCTGTTCAGGGTGGCATGGCCGTAGACCACCCTTATACTTTAAATCATCTCTAGGTTACTCATAATACCTAATATAATGTAAATACTATGTAAATAGTTGCTATACTATATTGCCTAGAGAATAATACAAGAAAAAAAGTCTGTACACATTCGGTACAAATGTAACCATCATAAGCCTAACTATGAAGTACATGTCAGTAACAAGAGAACTTTTTTCCCCAAATATTTTTAATCTGTGGTTGGTTGGATGTGGAACCTACAGATATGGAGGGCAATTGTAACAGCCTTTCTCCCATTTTTAAATGAAGGTTTACGATCACGATGTAATTTCTTTAGGCCCTGAGGTTTGAATTGATTTCTTCCCTTTGAAAGAAATTTTATGAGTAAAAATTATGGACCACCATTACTCAGTTTTCTAGGACTAAATAAGTATTTCTTTCATCTATTTTTTGAACACAGAATAGCAAGTCAATCTTTGTATGATGAATTATTTATCCTTCATGATTGTTCAGTAGTACATTTCAGTTTTAAGTTCAAATACTGACTTAGAATCAAGCTGGTGGCCAAAATATTATTCCTCATTTTTCACTGTTCCTCCTTATTTCAGAGACGTTCAAACTTCTTGAGCTGAAAGCAAACTTAGAAATCATCTCTCTATACATTTGTAATTGTTTCCTTTCAAATTTTGATAGGACTTTTTATAACAAACACAAATTTTCTTTGAAATTCTCAGATGTTATGGTGCCATGTGTTCTTTTTATACATGCCCTATTAAAAGAATCTTATTGTTCTAAAAAGAGGTGTTGATAGTAAAGTCAATCATTTCTTAATTCCCTGTCAAAATTCTTCCTACTTATTCATGTTACTTTAAATTTTCATGATCCCTTATCAGATTTTTCTACATTTTCAGATTCTTGGTAAATATACATCTTGAAATTTTCAGTGACTAAATGCAGGAAACAACAAAATATTTGACTCCTATATTCATTAAAGATAAATTAAAAAGGGTATAAGGAAGTCATTTAAATTTGGCCCATTTAATATTTAAACTCTGAGATGTGTACCTTCTTTGCCTTCCAATCCTTTTTTTTTTTTTTTTTTTTTTTTTTTAAGTAGGAATCTTTCATCTGACAAAATTCAGCACTTGGATATTACTTGTTTTTCTTTTATTTAACACTAGCTGAGTTTTCAGTACATTTAAAATGGAAAAAAGTGTATATGCTTGGCATCACTTCTATTCCTGGCTATGTTCCTGAACTGCTGTAACAGTGGGTCAGGCCTTTTATTTTTTTTAACCTGCAGTAAAAATAGTTTCCTGACATTCATGTTATGTTGTTAACAAATTTCCTTTTTTTTTTTTTTTTTTTTTTAAAGAAAAGAAATAAAATGATCTAGTTTATCTATTTTAAGATGGGCTAGTTCATCTGTACTGGGGCAAGAAGTATATTCAGATTTACTTTAATTTTAGGAAATTGTGAGAATTACCAAGTGATGTAATATTTTGTTTGGGCTTTTTTCCCCTACTTTAGGACTTTAGAAAACCAACCTAAGCCAAACACCCATTAAGGTCTGTTCCATATATATTACAGAGGCAGCTGTAAACTTATTTATACTTATATGTCTACAGGAAATGCAGAATCAAGACTGCTCTCTGTGGACTCCGGTTTCACTCTAACTCTTATTCTCTAATATGATACTTCGGCTTGGAATAGAACCTGGGAAAGAAATAGGGGCATCTCTTCTCCTATGGGGAGTGCTCCAGGGTTGGTCCTAAAGGGCCAGGCCTTCTCTCTCCATTATGGAAGAAGAGTCACTCTGCAGCCAAAGCTCAGGAAGATTCAGGTCGAGTTCTCTCTGGGATTCTGACATGAAACTGCTATATCTTTAATATTTAGAAAAAGAGAACAACCCACTTCAGAGAAATGGTCCTCCAAAACAAGTGTATTTTTTGAAGAGAAAAAAAATGTAGCCCATTTATCTCAGAAAACTGCTACTTGTGGTGGCAGAAGCTCTATAAATGTGAAAGAGGAACTATCTGGAAAAAGGGTAACCCAATGCAGATCAAGAGTTAGGAAAAATCCAAAATGCCTACAGAACATGTGCCAGTCAATATTAAGTGTGAAGATTCATTTTTCTATATTTTGTTAAAATTGGTAAACTCTAGATATTTCGATTCATATGTTTTGTTATTATAAGCAAATAAGTCACAAGTATTTGAAAACTCTGACCTGTATGACTGAGTAACGTCCCACACCTGCATTACCCAATGGTGGCCCCTAGCTACTTGTGGATGTTGAGCACTTGAAATGTGGCTAGTGTGACTGCAGAACTAAATTTTTGCTTTTTTGATAATTTTATGAATTTAAATTTAAATACAAATCTAATACTTAATGTGGCTATTAGAAAAAATTTAAATATGTTAGCAACAGCCTGAGTATGCATTTCTGCTTTTTCAAATGTAAATTTTATGAACTCTAAATATAGATAAAGTATCTCTGGTGATAATTTAGTATCTACATTGGGATGTACTATTATTCTAAATACACACTAGGTTACAAATATTTCGAATAAAATATACTGTAATAGATATCATGAATAATTTTATACTGTCATTTTTAAATAAAATATTTTTGACATATTGAGCTAAATAAAATAAAATATATTATTTTCTCAGCTTTTCTGAGCTGTAATTGACAATATTTAAGATATACAATATGGTGATTGATACATGTATACATTTGAAAGGATCCCCTCTCCCATCAAATTTGTCACCTCACATATTTATCTTTTGTTTTGTTTTGGTGAGAGCATTTCAGTTCTACTCTCAGAAATTCAACCATACAATGCAATGTTATCAACTGTAGTTGCCACTAAGATAGGTTATTATAATTAATTGAAACTATTTTTAAGTTTTTTAACAGAGAAAAATTTAAATTGCACGTGTGGTTCACATTGTTTCTATTAGAGCCTCCTTAAAAAACATAAATCATTTATTGTGTCAAATGCTATGGCTCTTGATTTAAACAGTTTATGTTGCTTAAAAATTATATCAATTTCATAAAAAAATCGGTCATATCACTTACCCTTAAATCACACTGGTGGTGCCATTCTAAAAACTTGTGTAATTACTTACAAAGCATTTTAAGAGGATTATGTGCTTTCACATCAACATTAGAATGACCTAGCTGTTATTCTCTCATCTTTTCCTGTGGCTCATTTTCTTGGCTCACACAGATAAAATTCTACTTGCTTACAGTACACATCTATTTTGTAACATCTCCTATTTCACCGCAGAGGAAATACCTAACCACTTAAATCCTGTAATTGCAATATTGGGTAACACACGCCACTAATTCTCTTGCCATAGAAAGATAGAACCCTACTGATCAGGGACCTCTAAAACACATTTTCTGCCAAGGAAATGTCTTGAGTTCACCTACTGGCAAAAAGGAGGAAAAAGAATTACTCAATTTTTTTTTTCAAAATATCTATTATTCTTGGGTTAGTTTTTAGTGGGGGAAAATAAACAGCAACAATAGAAAATAAGATACCCCCCCCCAAAGAAAAAAAAAAAAAACAGGCATTCTTTCAATCTAAAGCCATCACCTATGTTCAGTTTAAGAACTGAATTAAAGTAGAACTATGGCTCTCCAGTTATAATTTTGCCAAATGCTGACTTTGAGTCATTGTGAAATAAAATATCTATAATCTGAGCATCTCCTACAAATGGTCCACTTTAAAAAAAGATCTTAACATTATTAATTCCTCCCTAACTAGGTGGGACTCAAGGTGGTACAGAAAGTATGTTTATGTTCCATTTTTAATTTATATGAATAAATAGAGGCCAGGCAAAAAGTATTGTTATGCATTGTAATAATATATATTTGCATACATAAATATAAAATTAACTAAGCAGTTTGTAAAACTTTCAAATAATGAAATACATGCAAATTCAAGTACAAAAAGAGATACATTTTAATCTAATAAAGTTTGGTTCAAAACCTCTAAAAATAGTTACAGATTGAATAACCTTGAATGTATGAGACAATCTCACTCAGCAAATCCGTATGCAACCACAATGATATTTCCTGAGCTTATAGGAGCAGATAATTTAAGAAAATCAACTACTAGAATAAACCCAAAAGCACAATAACTATCCCATTGTGTTAAAAACAGGTGCTTGTACAATTTCTTTTTACTCTATTAAGTACACCCACTTAATTCAATTATTTTTATCTTAAATCTTTACTTCAGGGCCACCAAACTTTCTCTATAAAAGGCTAGATAATGAATATTTTAAACTTCAGTGTTATACTGTCTCCATCGATATTACCCAACTCTGCTGTTTTAGTACAAAAGCAGCCAGAGTCAATACATAAACCATTGGGCTTGGTTGTGTTCCAATAGAACTTTATTTAAAAAAAAAAAAAAAAAAAAAAAAAAACAGGCAATGAGTGCTGATTTGGCGTTGAGTGCCATAGTTGACTGATCACTGATCTATGTCTGTGAACTAAGGATTTCATTAATTTAATTTTGTCTATCATGGTATTATCATGACTATTCTCCTTAAGTATATGAGCATGATGACCATTTTTGTTTTTGCCTATTTGACTTCCATTCCTTGCCTTTTATTAATAGCTCCCTGATGTTCCTTGGGAAACCTCCTCCCCACCAGTCTCCACGTTTTAAGTGGCTGTTAGTGTAACTCGGCAATGATGAGATGAAGCGACAAGGATATCAGAGCCAGTGGATACTCTAATGAGGACTTTTGTAAATGTTGTGAGTAAGGAACTCGGCTACGGAAGTGACACCCTTGAATGTATTTGCATCTTTCCACAGAGCTAAGAGATGAAAGTCCTTAGTGTCTCTTAAACGACAACAGGTCAGAAGGTCAGAAGTTTCGTTTTTAGCACACTCTTCTGCGATGCTACCAGGTTAGGCATTGTCTGTTTGAGGTGTTCAGCTTATATGGAGCTTATAAGGTGGGATCTTTATGCTGATTGGTGCCTGCAGATGGGGGCCAATCAGCATCTGGCTCTGTGGTTTCAGGCAGACCATTTACACCCTAAGGGTGTTTCCATTATGTGCCAGTTGACTTTACCCTCATGGTCCCCATGGAATCCCTTTTGCAAAGTCCAAAAAGTCCTCATTTCTTTATGCTCGATACAGTGAAACTTCAAAGACAAAGCTCATTCTCTTTCTACTGGACTTGAAATTAATAAGCTGTATGTCTAGAGCCACTGACAAACATTGTGCTTCTGTGTGGGGAGAGCCTGTCTAAGAATGAAACCAACAGAAAACCAAAGGGATAGAGTGAGACTGAGTCCTGAGAGCATTATTTAAACCTCTGAATCGTGCTGTGTCTGAAGTAAGAATGTTTCAATTACAATAGACAAGGCATTGTCTTTTTTGCTTATGCTGGTTTAAACTAGTTTTCTGTCTTTTGCATGCAAAAAGTAGTAACAAAATACACTGAGAAATTATAATACCTTAAGGCTTCTAAATCTTAGCTCTGGGGGACTTAAGGTAAGCTGGATATATATCTCCAGGAGGACAGGTTGTAACATGCCGTCCCTTTGTCCACAGTTCTGTCCTAGGCAGCAGTAGTTACATGAATGGAAGGAAAATAGTAAAACTGTGAATCTATTTAGATCTCATAAAATACAAAAGCCCTATTTTTCTCTCTTCTCCTATTAGAAAAGTTACTCATCTCACATTGCCTCTAAAAAATTTACATATATTATGTCTTGAAACAGAGGAAAAAATTGAGTATGTATAAGAAAAATGTTTGCTCCATTTGGAAAGAGCTAATTGACATTTACAGTAATATTTGCCTTTAATTTTATTATAATGCACTGTGCCCACATCATTAATTGTAGTAACTAAAAGTAAGTGCAGGTGACTTTTCTATTCATCTATTTAATTTAAATAAACACAACTTTATTTTGGCTTTTTCTCTATAATCTCGGATACAATCTATTAACTCCTAAAATGGGGTTGGATTACGATTAATTTTGGAGAAAATTCCTAGTCACATTAAGGTGTAAAGTCTAAAAGGAGTAACTGTTTAATTTGATTTCACATATCACACTAGTCTATCTTATAATCACCTTCATATTCACTCTCTCCCAATGTTAAACCACAGTTTTCTTGAAGACAGCTGTGTGTTGTATTAGTTTTAACCCTTGTACGTTTACCACAGTTTCTTCCATTAGAAAGGAATCAACATTTACTTAATGAAATTACTTTTTTTTATGAGATACATTCAGACTGTTTGCCCACATCAATATTATAAAGGCTTGGAAGTTGGGTACTACCATTTCGAATGTATGAGATAAAGACCCTCCTCATCTTCTGCCAGTATGTTATTGTCTCTTTTAAGTCCCCCAGAGATAGACCCTGATAGCATGTTTAAGTCCAGGTACTAAAAGTCAATGGAGAAAAAGTAGAGAAATAATTCATGGAAGGAAGGGCAGCCAGAAAAGAGTGATTACTAAACCACTGCAGAAGGTGATCTGGATTAATTCCATGATAGAAAACTGGAAAATGTTGGAAAGATTTCAGAGATTTATAACCACTTGGGCATGGGGGCTGATATTTATATATCAACTCCCTTAGTCATTGCTTGAGGACTGATCTGTAGGGGTGTTAATTATCTGTCATTTCCATTCTAATTGTTCCAAAAAAAAGCCTTCTGTATATAAATGGTCTGGCAGCCGGACATAATCCTGAGCATCCCAAAATGCAGGGCCTGGGGATATGGGTGGGACCCTGACAGTGTATTATACCAATCTCATCTTTCTCCTTTCCACTTTTCTTTTGCAATATTCTAAAAATAAAACAACAACAAAAAAACAAAACAACAAAGAAAACTTTTTTTAATCAAACTTTCTTATTTGATAAGCCTTAAATGATTCTCTCTCTCTGTATTATGAAGTCTAAAATCTCTCATCTGATTTTCTTTTCTCATTTTTTTGTTATGTTCCTCTATGGCAAAATGAAACAAAATCAAAAAGTAAAAGAAAACAAAACAGAAACTATTCATGCAAAAAAAATTGTGAATGTGAGTTGTATGGCTAAATGCATAAATTAAAACATATTAATGATGTTTTAATTTGTTAAGTTTTTCTCTTTGGCCCTGGTACTAAGAAAACTCACCAGCACACAGAATGTCCTCATCGTCTATTGACAGTATAAATATCCTAATGTTTTCAAAATAAAGTACCACTTCAACTACTACAAAGTTCAGATTCGTAGCTAGTGTTTGAATAGTGATGTTACACTTGAAATAGTTTCATGTTCATTAAATAAAAATCATATTTCATTACCTCTTAGATTATGGAAATTAAAATATTTTAGCCAATCTTTATTTTAATAAATAAAAATAACAAGATTCCTACTTATGATATATTACAGTCCTGTCCATAAATTTAATGATTCGTGGACATTACATTTCAAAATTTCATCTAAAATATAGCTCCTTTTTCCTCTGCTCTGTATTAAGCAATATACCAGCCTTTTTAAGAGCCGAATTATATAGAAGTAATGCATTTAACCATCTGCTGACTCAGAAAGTACACAATTCATTATTGAAGAAAAGGACTCATGTTTCATGACTTACATTTTTATATTTTACATTTTTATATTTTTGGTAATAAAAATAATTCAGGATCATTTTTAAAAATAGGAGTAAGCCAATTTTTATAAAGCAAAATTCCATTTTCAAAGGAATTATGTTCATATGCTTCTAGTTATTTTCTATGACTGCACATAAAATAGAATAAAACTATACATTATGTTAAATGACTTTCTTTCTTGCATGTGATCAATAGTTTCTATGCCAATAAATACAGCTCACGTCACTTTATTGATAGCATATTATTTTATAGCATGAATTTGTCGTTCATTTAAATTCTTACTTTCAGTTTTTGTTACATGCAATGTTACAGATTTTCTATGTACATATATCTTAGCAAATTCTTTTGATTAACTTAAAAGTTTACATAGAATTTACTGTGTCAGTCTAAAAACCTCAGCAATATTAACTTATTTAATTCTCATAATGGTTCTATGAGGTAGCTATTATTATCGCTTCAATTTTATAGATGAGGAAACTGAAGCACAGAGAGACTAAGTACAAAGGTTAATGTTACACAGGTAAGTAAGTGGGAGATGCTGGTGTCTAACTCAGGCAGTACAGCTCCAGGATTTTTGTTCTTACTTGTGTAAGTTATGTATTTCTCAATATGAGGTGATTAGTGATTAGTGGTTATTTCTCTCTCTCAATAGTATGCCTTTCCTTTAATCATTATATTAAAGTCCGTAAACTCTTAGGTCTACTGTTAATTTTTCCACCAGAAAATTTAAATCAATGTATACTCTTATAGCAATCTATGACCAAAACAATATTAGATATTATAAAACTTTCAATTTTACCTTACTGACAGGTAGCAAAGGCTATATCATACAATTTAAATTTCTATTTACTTTCTACATAGTGAAGTTCAGTATTCTTTAATACATTATTAGTCACTTGAGATGGATGTCCTGTTGTGAAAATGAGCACCTAATGAGTTTGGTTTTGTATCCACTTAAAAGATTTAGGACAACTGTATGTATATTTAAAGTTCTCAAACTTGTACATACTTAAATTGTAGGCCAACCATTTATCTGACAACCCACAAGAGATCAATCAGACTTAGTCTTGAAATAGCAAAAACAATATTACTGAAATAACAGTATGCTATTAGCTAGCTCTTTATATAATAATAATCCAGAAATGTCTTTAAAGTCAGCCATGCTATATATCCTTTAAACTTACAAACAAAAGTACTACTGGGAATCAGATGTTCACTTCTGATTTGAATATGCACCCTGTTATCTCTCTAGCTCAGCACTGTACAATGGAAATATAAAATAAGCCAAATGCAATTTTACATTTTCTGGTAGCCACATTAAAAAGAGGAAAAATACAGCTTAAATTAATTTTAATAAAACAAGTTATCATTGAAACATGATCAATATAAAAATTAATAAAATGTTTTACTTCTCTTTTGTACTGTCTGAAATGCAGTGTGTGTTTTACACTCACAGCACATAACATTTCCGACCAGGCACATTTCAAATAACTAATCGCCACGTACATACTACTGTATTGACTAGCACAGCAATATCCTTTCTCAGCTAGAGTATCCCCCACTCCTCCCCTTTTTATTTTTTAAACCAGTTCTTTAGGGTATTAAAAATATGTTCATAGGTCAGCAAGAACAGGTGCTCTGAAAAACTGCATGCTCATAGTAGTGCTATTTGCATGTTTTTAACTGTTTTTGATTCTGGGATTGTTGAGGCAATAAATTTACAGCATCATTCTTGTTTTGCAGTGTTATCTGATCTGAAATCTATATACAATCTTTGCAATTTTTAAGATTTCTTGTTGACAAACACTGTGTTCTGGCCCTAGGTATAGTAGATGCATAAGCAAAGCCAACGCCTAGTCAATGAGCCTTCCATTTGACCTCTCTGGGCAGGAAGGACAAATGTCGATCTTTGAACAGGAAGCAAGCACAGTGACACTGGTGAGCAAGCCATGTCGGGGGCATGCTTGCGGACTAAGAAGGGAAGGAAATATATCTCTAATAGCCAGTGACTCTGCTAAAAATAATTTTAAAATGTTCAGCTAATCAATGATAGTTAACTGTCATATAGAAAGGCATTTTTAAAAATACATTTCATATTTTCTTAGGCTTACATGTTATAATTCCCCAAACATGTATAACTGAATTCATTCAAGACATAATTTAGTGTAGAATTCTATTTTATATCTTATATAATTTTTATATCTTAACAATTTTCTTCATTTCCTTATGAGAATTGTTATAGCATTGTCCTACCTCTAGGTTATGTTTCCCTCGTATTTTTTAAGCACCCCATTAAAAACCACCTATCAAATTCTGTTAAAATGATACTCTGGATATATAGATATCTGTATATTAAACAAAGCTTCCAAATCTGAGCAGATGGACCATTTATCACTAACAATATTAAATACCCTGTATTTTAGTACTGTGAAATTATATAGACAACTTTAAAGGATAATTTTAATAAAGTTATAGAAGTTTTAGAAAGTATAATTTCACATCAAAATTAAGAAAAAAAGAACAAACTCTGGGGTGGAATTAGTTCACCACCACTATTACATCTTTTAAATGAATTGATAAACGTATTTCAAACACATTGTTCTATAAACTTGCTTTTAATTAAGATGAATTTACTCTTTGAAAGTTTTACAAATCTTAATCAATCACATAAAAAGTCATGTGAAAAACTATTTCCAAAATTCAGGATACCAAAGCAAGAATGGTGATAAGGAAGGAATGAATGGCTGGGATATTGTAAGTGGGAAAGAATCTCTTACATCAGTGTATTAGTTTCCTATTGCTGCTGTAACAAATAACCACAATTTAATATAGCTTAAGACAACATAAATTTATTATTTTATAATCTAGAAGACAAATAAGAATGGGCCTCACTGGATTAAAATCAGGACTGCATTCCTTTCTGAAGGTTCTCAGGGTGAAATCTGTTGTCTTGCTTTTTTTAGACACTAGAGGCTAGTGTAGCCCCTTGCCTGGTGTGCCCCATTTCCATTTTAACACCTGGTAATAGCCAATTGGGTCTTTTTCACAATCATTACTGATTCTGTCTCAGTCATCACATCTTCTCTGAATCTCCTGCCACCCTCTTTCATTTTAATTACAATAACCTTGTATCTATCTTGAATACACCACATAATGCAGGATAATCTCCCCATTTCAAGATCCCTAACGAACATCTGAAAAATTTCTTTTTCACAGGTTCAAAGGATGAGAACCTGAACATCTTTGGGGGACCATTATTTTGCCCACCACATCAGATAAATGCAGTGCTGTTATTTCCTCTCCCATATAATCTTGGATCTAACCAATCATATTCATTTTCTTCTAATGTTCATGATATCAATAATTTAGGGACTGATTCTTCAAATTCTATTTATTTAGCTTTTGGAGCCTCAAGAGGAAAACCTCCCTGATGTCTGTTCCCACTTCTAGTTGTAGCCCACCTCCACCCCCACACACACCAATCTCAGGACTCCCATCAGGTTCTTATCTTTCTGTGAGTAAAATAGAAATATAGAATCACTAGAAACACTGGCTGACTACTCACTCATTTCTTTCTCTCTGCGGCTACAGAGAGAAATCAGTGTGGTGGAATCAGTGCTGGTAGCCACAAGGAAGCAGGATTCACACAAAAAATCCAGACTAACCACAAGAATCCTCCATACAGCCAAGGAACTTTCTGCACAAATAATAATTAGCCTCTGATATACCCTGGAACCTCATAATTTTGGAGTTTAGAGGGCATTACAAGTGGAGATTGCATTCTGGTAATATGCTGGATCTTATCTAACTATTTAATGCATCTTTTCTTCTCTTTAGACCCTACATGGGGCAGTTTTCTATATTTTATGTAAGCCAAAAGACTACAGCAAAGTGTTGTTCATCCTGAATGTGAATGAGCAGGTGACAGAGAAGTTGCTTTTTGAAAGAGCAAGAAGTTACCTTTTAAAATTGCTTTCACATATTGGGCTATATACTATATTGAAAAACATAAATTGTGCTAGTTTTTGCTCATTTGAGATTGTATCTGATTTTTAGAAGAAGTAAAACATGTTTCAGTATCAAGTCTAGTAAAATAGTTAAAGATGAAGCTGAGCAAACAGTTTGGGGATAGAAGCATGAGAATGATGGTGCCTATTTTTATACTATGGCTTCGGAAGACATTACAAAAGGAGTTTCAGATACATTTGAACAATCACAATATCATTTTTAAAAAGTAGGATAATACACCTCCCAGACCAATTACTTTGAAGGAAGACATTCATGAAGGTATGGAAATTTGGGTTTATTTATTAAAAACTGCCATTTTAAAATTATTGCTGTTCTACCTCATACATATTAACATTTACATTTTATAGCTTCTGGTTTCAGTCTAAGTAAAAAAAAAAAATAAAGAAAATTTAAGTCAATCACTTGATTGATTAAAACATTGCCAGGCATGTCTGCTTCTATAGCATTATCATAAAATGTGCAAGGCACCTATACTCAGCACAGCAAGAATTTAGATAAATATTGTCTCGAGTGCCCAATTTTTCTCATAATTTAGTCAGATAAACATTTAATTAGATAAATGATTTATTATAACATATCGCTAATCATTAAACATACAAGCACAAATTATATTTCTAAAGTGTACAATTTTATTTCTGAAATAAATAACAAATCCAAGACTTACATTCCATTATTATGGCCCTCTAGTTATATAGCTTATGCATACTGAGGTGGCAATTTTAAACAGGTTGGGAATCCCCTAAGAACTTGGAAATCTGAGAAATAAAATTACCAGCTGACAGTTAAAATATAAAATCTCAAAGGATAGAACACATTGAATTTTAGAACAGCAAGAGCTAACTTAAAACTAAGGGGATGCATTACGTCCAAAGAAAGACTATGTCAGTCCAGAAGGCTTTGGTGGATGAACAGGATGGGGGAAAGAGGTTAGTCAGTAGTTAGAGCACCCAAATCTGAGAGGCAGAGGCTAATGTGATTGCCCATCCAAGCACTGACCACTGACCTGTGGAATGGGGGTCGCAGCACAGACTGTGGGACACGTAAGTCCCTGTTGCGGCCAGACCATTTTGGAATGCTCTAACTAACGCCTCTCTTCTAATTTCATGACCAACGAAGAGGGAATGAACTGATTAGGTTTCATAGGTACTTTTGTATCCTTAGTGATAAAGTGACCAATATGGAACTAAAAATTCATGTTCTGATATAATACTTCTCTATATATCCTTGGGAAATCATGCCTAGGAGATGAATCTGTTCACAGTGCACTGACTGACGCACGTTTCTAGGGCTAAAAGACTAAATTATTACTCCCACGTAAGCCTGACTACTAGATAGAAACAGCCCTAGGCCAATGGATTGTGGTAGTTCAAGATTCACAAGTGAGCAGTTAATGCAAGGAACAAAATGAGATAAACTGAACAGAAAAATAAGGAAAGGCAAGAAAAGAGTTAATATAGGGGAAAAGGAGAGATTTTACAAGGTCAAAGAACAGGTGTTATAAGGATAACTGAGTAATTCAGAATCTAATTGCTTTCCAACAGTTTGGACCTTACAGAAATGAGTGAGAAAATATAGGAACAACTATTTGTACAGCCTTCCTTGAATTCAATTAATTCAGTCAGAAACCAGCTAATTCACTTAAACACTGAAGTTTGACAAATTAAAGGGCAAGGTGTTTGAAGCCTGGGAATAAATTCATTGCCTCCAGAAACATCTCTTAATATAAAATGAGTAGATAAATTGAATGCCCTTTATCAGTCATTTCCTATTAGATTTGTAAAGAAGGAATAAATAATGCCATCACTTGTGTAGGTTATAACCTCCAGAATGGTAATTATCTAAATGAGAACCTCAGTAAACATAGAAAGGGAATGAGACCTAAGCAAATTTCAAAGTAGAATGTGGTATAGAACTGAGATATCTTATCACACACTGGCATGGAAAAGAGTGTTCCTTTAGAACAGGGGCCCCAACACCCTGGCTGTGGACTGGTACTGCTCCGTGGCCTGTTAGGAACTGGGCCACACAACAGGAGGTGAGTGGCTGGCGAGTCAGCGAAGCTTTATCTGTATTTGCAGACACCCTCCTGTGCTAACATCGCTGCCTCAGGTCCACTTCTGATCATCGGGCATTAGATTCTTATATAAGCACTGGTCCCTGGTGCCAAAAAGGTTGGGGACTGCTGCTTTTGAAGATTTTTATTTAATTTCACAGTAATCATATATGGTATTTCTAAACCATGGGAAGAGAGGAATATAAGTATACCGCTAATAATGAAGAATGCAATCTCCTTTCCAATGACCCAATTGTCTTATAAAACAGCAAAGTAATCTACTTGGGGATTAACTTACAGTTATGTAGCAAGATTTCTAGGAATTTTTTTCCCTAAGATGGTCTAGCACCATATGAACATATTAAATATTTTTGAATGTGCTGAAAAAAATGCTAGCAATGAATAGCACAAATACACGTATCTTGCCTCTCAGTATAGCTTCAGTCTACTTTCCTAAATCAATTCTGCAACTACAAGTAGTAACAAAAAAGACAACTGATGGTTTATGCTTAACCTGTTTAAAAGAAAATCTCATTCATTTGGACTTGGTTCAGGTGTGAAACAAAGAGATTCAGTCAAAGCAAAAGCTTTCTGGTGCTAATGCCCTTCTATGATCATCATCCCCTCCCTTCAATACACACACACACACACACACACACACACACACACACACACGTTCCCTCCCTCCCTGCCTCTCTCTCTCTCTCTCTCTCTCTCTCTCTCTCTCTCTCTCTCTCT
Source organism: Eonycteris spelaea (assembly GCA_003508835.1). Taxonomy (NCBI): domain Eukaryota; kingdom Metazoa; phylum Chordata; class Mammalia; order Chiroptera; family Pteropodidae; genus Eonycteris; species Eonycteris spelaea. Next base: position 2,824,640 of record PUFA01000167.1, read on the forward strand.
CTCTCTCTCTCTCAGCTTTAAAACAGGATGAAGCCTCCATTAAGTATCCTCCTGCCTTGTGAGCCTGACCATTCTATAAAAAGCTAGGAATAACCATAACTACCAATATCTTTATAAACAGAAGAGGCACTTCTGTAACCTAAAGGGCTGACATACAATCTTTATTTCTAGGAGAATAAAGTGATCATAGGTATTCTAAATTTCTCTGATTCCATTAACTACTTCCAATGTTGTAAAGGTTTTGTTATTTCAGCCTTTAATAGGTCTGATGTTAATAATCTTAGTTTATTTTTCTGGAGACTTGCGTATTTACATATTTATTTTAGTTTTAAAAATGCCCTTATTGGAAATGTTGATTTTTTTCTAGTAGCACTGTCTATCATGTTATAAAAATATTAATAAGATGGTTTTCTGGGAAATCAAGTTGCCCATGTGCAAGGATATTCTACGTGCAAAGTGCTTTTCTATGCACTGTGAAGCATGTGCAGTGCCAAATGATCTTCATTCTTTACACTTAATTCATTTTAAAACAAGGTAAAGTATGAGTAATGAGATAATCAATGTAGAAAGGCTTTATATTTTGTAAAACCCTACAAAAATAAAGGAATTTATACTTATTGTTAAATATGGGCCTATACAGCTATATAGGTGAACAGATATAAGATCTTAATCGATTGGAAGATATATTGTAAATATGGCCATTCCCCACAAAGTGACCTATAAATTTAATGCTATTTTAATCAAAATCTCAGAAAACTTTTTTGAAGAAATTGACAAGTTAATTCTAAAATTTATACAAAAATACAAAAGCCATAGAATATATTTAGAAGAATTACCTTACTTAAATTCAAGATTTATTTTTTAAAGCTAAAGTAATCGAGACACCATAGTATTGGTATAAAATAGAGAAACAGATTGAACACATCTAATATATAGATACAACTAAGGCTTCAAGTCAATTCAATGGATAAAACAGTCTTTCAACAAATAGTACTGAAATAATTGAATCTCCCTATCACACAAATAAAGCTCAACCTATACCTTGTGATACATACAAAAATTAATGTAACAAGGATCATAAACCTAAATATAAAAACCAGACATATAAGAATTCTAGAATAAAAAGTAAGACAATATATTTGTGATATTGGACTAGACAAAGACTTTAGAATATCAAAAGCACTTACTGTAAAATAAAAATTTTGATGAAATGCACTTCATCAAACAGAAAATTCTACATAAAAAGACACCACTAGAAAAAGAATATCAAGTCACAGACTAGGAAAAATAACTGTAACATACTCGCCGAAGTACTCATATCCAGAATATGTACAGAATCCCTGTAAGTCAACTTCAAAATACCCAAATAACAACAAAAAAGTAACATTTCAAAAGATTGGACTCCACAAAAAATGATACATGAATGGCCAATAAACTCATGATAATGTCCTCAACATCCTTAGTCTTTAGGAAACACAAATTAAAAATACACTAAGATACTATTCATATCAAGTAGAATAGCTATAATCAAAGGATTAATACTGACAAATTTTAGTGAGGATATAAAACAATGGGACCCCTCCCTTCCATAACTGTTGGGAGAGCAAAATTATACAATTATTTTGGAGATCTGTTGAGTATTTCTTCAACAAGTTAACATATCTATCTATCTATGATTCAAAATTTAATTCTGATTTAGCCAAGAGAAATGAAATTGTGTCTATTAACAAAAAACTTTTCTAAGATTTTTTTAGATTATACTTACTCATAATAGCTAAAAACTGAAAACAACTCAATTATCCATCAGCTAGAGGACAGATAAACAAATTATGGTATATTTATATGAAATACTACTCAGGAATAAAAAGAAATGTGCTCATGTGCAATAATAAGGACAAATACCAAACCAAACCAATTATGTCAAGTGAATGATGCCAAACTAATGTACACACACACACTTTCAAAACAATAATATGAAGTCCAAAAATAAAATTAATCTATGGTGATAGAAATCAAAAACAGATGTTGGAGAGAAGAAAGCAGAGTTGGGATTTGATTGAAAATATCACGGAAGAATTTTCTAGGTTTATGTTCTATCTTTTGTTTTAGGCAGTGATTAGATGGGCAAATACAATTTTAAAAACTCATTGAACTAAACACTTAAGAGTGTGGGTTTTTCTGTACATCAATAATTCCTCTTAAAATTTATGATACCATTTGTCATTGCAGTTACATCAGCAATCCTCAAAAACAAAAGGAAATAATATTGACCATCCCAACATAATAGTCTAATAACCTAAACTGGAAGTCATAAATACCCTGGTTCCACAAGAGTTTTCTGCACGTTGTTTCACAGATGCAGTCTGAGTAATAATACCCTATAATAACAAGCTTACATAGTATATGACAAAATGAACTTAATGGAGAATACATATAAGCCAACTTCCCAAATGAGCAGTAATGCCAAAAGAACCACGTTTTAATTATGAACATGTATTAATCAGTTTCCTGAAGTGGTTTCCACTTTAATTGCTGGATTATCAGCATTAAAAGCACATAATATCTTTTTGCTTTACTACACACCTTTGTTATTACTCCAACAAAAGAAACAACAGTATTTAAGCTCCTGGAGTGCAACCAAATTATTCATCAATCCGTTTTGCTTTAATTTACTTTTGTAGAAGTCAGAGGAAAATTGAACCATCTGAATAAGCTCTAAATTGTTAAATTCTATCTTCCTCATAGTCCGTATCTTTCTATGATTTCTTGAATAAAAAATAAAAAGGTTGATCCAATCTACACTGCATAAGTATGATTTTGTCTTATTAAATATTATAGAGTTTTGGTTTACATTCCTGATATTCCCTAATGATCTAAATATTAAATTTGCTATAATGCAGTTACATATTAAAATGCATACTTTCAGATCGTTATACACCAAGGTAAACGAGCCTAAGAAGTCATCGTTAATGTTTGTATGCTCCAATTGCCTGGGCTCAGATTCTAGGCTTTGCTCATAGTAATTGCCTTCACAAACAATTAATTCTGGAAGAGTTCTTCATACCTCTCATTATTCCAAAGTCAATTGACTTAATTTATAACATATTCCAATTAAAGTTAAATCAGCAACCTGAAACTTCCAACCTTAGATTGGTTTACTATGCAGCTGTTATCAGCAATAACATTTTAAATATTTCAAAGCACTCTTGAATTATGGGGAATACAAAGCAAAATAAATAATCTCTTTAGAAATAATGAAGAAATTTTACTTCAAATTTATCTATGCCACTTCTCAAAGTACAGAAATTATTTTAGCAACATTATTTAGCAAAATTATTTTGCCTATATTTTTGTTTTTCTATTTGTAAATTTGACCTCCAAATAGATTTTATTTTTAAAGCAACCACCATATTAATTCTATCACTAACTAAAGAGGTCATTTAATTAAAGTATATATTTTTCTAATTTATTTAAATACTTTATAATAAAGCATTAGCAAGTTACAAATACATATACATTTACAGTTATAGGGAGGAGGAATCCTAATAATGAGATTGCATGTTGGTGTTGGAATCTAAGCTAATTTTTGTATTGAGAGATATCACCAAGAAACTACTAATTCAAAAGTAAGTTATGGTTCCTATATAATTTTGAAGTAGAGCTTTACAGAAACAAAATAAAGCATGTTTCTTCAGAAACAGTTTTATAATACTAACTAAATGTTTTAAATGATGCCACTGTATTTAAGAAAATTTGTATTCATCTCATTTTTGTGGACTGGCAGTGGGCCTAGAAGTTGACATATTAGGTTGCAGGACCATAGTAGGAGAGAAGATGACCCTGATTCCTTTAGAGGTGGCAATTTTATTAGAGGGGAGGGCGACAGAATGATTTAATTTCTTAACTTTCTACATTTGTATGAACAGAAAAATGATTTCTAATTAGCCACTCTAGATCTCACTTTAGTGTTGAAAGGCTGGGTGGAATCAAGGACATTTGGGGACATCAGATATGAATATGCCCATTTTACATGTGAGAGCTCTGTAGTCTTGTCATCATTCCTTAAGTGTGTTTATGTTCCTTTTCCAAATAATTGTAATCAAAAGTTTTCATGTCATCTGAATATGTTTAGTAAAATATACAAAGATAAAGAAAGGGAATATCATATGAAAAATTGGGAACAGTCACAATTTCCAGTGACAGCTGATTCTATAAAGGTATAGAAACAAAGCAAGAATTTGAAGCTACCACTAAAACAGGTTATTTATACAGTAGCTTTCAGGTTTCAAAGTCATTCCCTATCCATTGCTTCATTTTCATTTCGATCATTACAATAAGACAAAAGACAAACAGAGTAGAGGCTATTATCTCTATTTTTGCCAGACAGAAACTAACGCTCAGAGATTGGAGTTTGCTCAAAGTTACAAGGTGAGTACTTGGAAGAGCCAAGATTATGTCTTTTGATACCTAAACTAGTCCACACTGCTAATACGGATGAAGAATTATATAAACCTTTATCTACATGAGATTGTGTATATAAATAATAGTGCAATTCTGACCCCATGATCTTTACCCCTAATGTTATGCCCTTTAAATGTGTCATATGGCAAAAGGGACTTGGTAGATGCAGTTAAGATTGCTAATCAGCTGACCTTAAAATAGAAAGATAATCCTGAATCTGCACATTACAATTGTTCCTTTATGGAGACACTCATATAATATAATATTCAAGAGTGTTTTAGATTGTGATTGATTTGAAAATAATCCATACATATTTCCTTGACAAATTTCAACAATTTTAACCATGTAAATCTCATGTGCAATCCTCCTTGCTTTGGAAATCAGTTGATTTAGTTATAAATATTGTTACTTTGGAAATAGGTACAAATTGACCTGAACCTGAATCTTTTACCCTGAACATTAATGTCTATTCTTAACTCATTTGAACTGCTTGATTCATTCTGTAGGAAACCATAGAGTTTTATTTTGATCCTTAAAACATGTTTGCATATCTATATCTTGTGTTTAACCTAAATGTCTTCTGTTAATGGAAAGTTTGTTTGTTGGTTAATTTTCCTGAAGCAAGTGAAAGGTGGGGGGGGGGGAGGGGAGGTGAGCAACAGTAAAAGTTGCTTCTTTAAAATGCAAACAGATTCTCTTATTTTAAAACCTTTAGCTAAACATGAACTTAATTGTCAATGATTTTTTTGAGATAAAATATTTAAATAATTGTGAACTGCTTAAAGCAAGAAATAGTAGTTTTCTGAATACTAAATGATGACCACAGAGACCGCCAGTCATGAATAAGTAGATTACAAAAAGCTTTCATGCTGTCAACTTCCTTATATATGGCATTTACAATTGTGACTGCTAAAGCAAAATGTGAAAAAAAAAAACCCTAAAATATTTTAGAAGTTCCTATTATGGCTTATAAATCAAGTCACAACTTACAGTCTGTATACAGAGTAGAGAGTAAGTGAGTGCAACAAGATGGGGAAAATATAAAGAAAGAAAGGACCTCCTGGTGAGTTAGGGGACATCGAAGGATATTCTATTACAGACAGTGCTATAAATTTATGCTCCCAAACCCCCACTACCCAATCCATATGATGCAACCTAATCCCCAATGTAATGGTATTTGGAGGTGAAGCTTTTGGGAGGTGATTATTAGGTCATGAGGCGTGTGGCCTCGCAAATGTGATTAGAGCTTTTATAAAAGAAACCTCATAGAGTTCCTTTGCCTTATCAACCAGGTGAGGACACAGTCAAAAAGGATTGCCTATTACTCAGGAAGCAGGCTCTCACCACACATTGAATCTGTTGGTACGTTGATCTTGGACTTCCTAGCCTCCAGTACTATGAGAAAATAAATTTCTGTATTTTATAATCCAATCAGTCTATGATACTTTTGTTATCATAACCCCAAAGGACTAAGATAGTCACCCTCAAAATAAAATAATTTAAAGCCCAAAACATAACCAAAAAATATTTACATAAATTCAAGGATTGCTAAACTCTGTTGATCTGCCAATTAGTCAGGTCGATCCAGGTTCCCATGCCTCCTTCTACTATTCTCCTCCGTAGTGTTGGAATGTGTCCCAGGGTAACTGTCCCCTTTACAGTATAATAACTACAACCACAATTAAGAAAAGAATACCTTGTATTTATAGAGGGTTATATCTTTTAACCATAACAGCCCTATTAAATTGCTTCTGCTTTATCCATACTCTACAGATGAGGAAACAAGCTAGGTAGGTAAAGTGTAGACGTCTTCAGAACTGGTAAACTTTTCATCCAGGATCTAACTCCTAGTCTATCTGGATCTATTCTCTTAACACATTATATTAATATACCTGCAAGCTTCAACTCAATTAAAGGACTGAAGTCTTCTCTATAAACATTGCACCAAAAAGTAAAATAATAGTTAAATAAGAAAAATAATCAAATGGTACTTAATTCATTTACTAATATTACTTTTTATCATCCTGTATGCCAAGCACTGTGCTATGGCACCTGAATTACTATATTCATCATCATACCCATCTTGGGCCACAGACATTGTGCTAAGCATTTAACCTGTATTGAATCCTCACAATAACTCTATGAGTCAGGCCCTATTATTATCATCCTCATTTTATTATTATTAATTTTTGAAAACCAAGGTTAGTCATCTATTTAAGTTGAAAACCCAGATTCCTGAACTTTATCTTGCTACATTTACTTTTTTATTTCCTAATTATTACATTGTATATAGATTACTATTATATTTGTTTTATATAAATATGTAACTTCACAACATTTGGTACTACATATTCTATATACTAATAAATTAGAAGATATTCTTAAAGTATATTATTGTGTCAGCAATTATAAAATTTCAAAAATGGAAAAAAGATATCAAGAAAGTACTCTATTAATTATGGAGGTCCCTATAAACGCTATTCACAAAGTACCCAACAAACAGATCAGGCTTTTTAGTAGGTGAGTTATTTTAAAACTTCAAGAAACAAAACTCCTATAATATTTAAAGTGTTCCAGGGAACAGAGCTTCTCAATTTATTCTACAACTCCAGCATTTCCTCTATACAACACAAAGATAGCTCAAAATAACATTCATGAAAATAGATGCAAGCACCTCAACTAAAATATTAGCAAATCACATTCAGATATATTTCTAAATAATTATCCATGATAATACAAACATTACAAAGTTAGAATAATTAAAACTGAGTAATATTGTCACACTAATAGAGAAGCAGCCTAGTAAGCAAGTCTCTGAACTGATGCAAATATGTCATAGAATTTAGCATATGATACATGCTTCATTTTCTAACATTTGGTGTAAGTTGTGTTGAGACACATAGCTTACAATTTGGTGGGAAAAACAAAGAGCAATTCTTATGTACTTAAATATGATGTCAAAAGCAGAAATCATAGAGAAAAATATGAATATAGCTTACAAAATAAATTTAACACTGCATAATGTTATGAATATAATATAAAGACCAATGAAACTTGAGTAACATACTTGCAACATATACCTCATTTCCTTAATATTTATGAACAATGAGGCTTGACCTAAGCACCCTACATATAAATTAAATCCACTCCTGAAATCCCTACCCTCTCTTTGTAACATACTAGACAATTTCCTTTGTCTATTCTCTGCTCTCCTTCATTATAAGTTCTCTGAGCAAGAACTTTCATCTGTTTTGTTCATTGTTTAATTCCAACACCCAGAACAGTCTTTGACTTCTATTTCTGCTCAATAAAGTGTTGAATAAATAAAATTATACAACTATGTGGTACAAGTCACCTTATGATTAAAAATGTTACTTTGAGATATTTATTTATTGAAACAAGCCTCTAAATATAGACACCAAAATGCCATCATTATAACTTTACTTCAATGAGTGCATATGTATAGGTTCAAAATTAAATAAAACTTTAAAACAAGAGCAAAGAATTAACTGCCCCTCAAAAAATTGCCAAAGTTCCCTTTTATCATAAAACTAGGAGCAAAACATTAGATTTTATAATTTTAAGATTTTAAGTCTACACATTTTTTTGCTGTTGTGTACTTTTTTTTTTTTTAGAAAGGCATGTAGTTTTCAGAGCTTCCAGACTAGAAAAAAAGCACACAATTACAGGGGTCACAAACACAAATTGTTTTAGAATCACCAAAGTATAGCTGCCCAAAGGGGAATGAACAGCAGTTTGCCATGACATAAAGATTGTCATTACACAAACAACTCTAAACAGAGCTGTTATGGAGGCCCTGAGCAGACCCAGTTCCCAGGTGCTGTCTTTTCCCCTCTGCCAAGTACATCTGGGTTCAGCAGGTGCAACTGAGTAGTAGGAGGAGAGAAAGAAGTTATGGCTGAAGGAAAGTAATCGATGGTGGAGCTTATGAGTGTGATCACCAGGGTGCTGGAAAAATTAGCTGATTAAAAGGCTACCTGCAGCTCCCCCACCTGACAATTAAAAACACCAAATGCTTTGAATTTGTTGCACATATTTTTTTTTGTCAACCGTTGATAGTAAAGTGATAGTCTAAACCTTACTGTCTATCTCCTATATATACAATTGCAAGTATTTTGTTGCAATTTGATAATTTAAGGTAAAACCTGAATCTTGCTTTTAAAGCGTTTATAAATTAGACAGCTTTAGAAACAAGTAGGTCATTTATTTAGTCCGCTCTTAGAGTTTGCCACTACTAAAGTATTCATTGCTTTCTAAAATTGTATCACTTGTTCCATAAATCACACGTCACTGTGTTAGTGCATGAAGTAGATAAGAATGTATTAAGCAAGTTAATGGGTCTATCAAAGGAACACTTCTTTTTTAACCAGAGAAAGACTGATTTACCAGCATAGTTGTCTTCATTCATGTTTTTCATTCACTGATGAATGCATAAATTCAGTCAACAAATATTGAGTGCCTACTACTGTTAGGCACCATGTTTGGAGCTGAATACACATTAGGGAACAAAAAAATATTCTCCCCACCCACGTGGAGCTTACAATATTTTGGAAACATGATAGAAAATGTGTATATGTTAGAGCATTGATTACTTAGAGATGATCAGAGAGATACTCTGAGGTTGTAAAGTTTAAACTGAGAAATGAGCCAGGGGCCAAAAATGGCAATATACAGAAGGAAATAGCTAGAAATAAATATATAAAAAAGAAAGAAAGACATGGAGATAGATGATAGTTTCAAGAAGATAATACTTAAAGACTCAAAAAGAAATAAATGTAAAAATAAAACATCAAGGATAGGAATGTGTGCATTGCATTATTATTGAGCAGATAGGTATATGATATAAAAATAGCAAAAAACAGTGTAATTTACAGGAAATGAAGTTAGGTTGCTCTGAGATTCTGTGGGCAGAGCATACACCATATAAATTATACTTAATACAGAATGGAAGAACTAAAGTAAAATTCCAGGGAAGGCACATGCAAAATAAAATTCTGGAAAAAAAGACAGATAAGTATTATTCAGAAAAATGGTCTAATAGAAAACACTAGCAAAGCAATAGATTAAAAATTAAAAATGTATTTGCAAAAATTAAAAAGTACAAATTAAAGCGTGTGGCATTATTTTAGGGAAACATATCCCTGGAATTTGTGAGCTTTTGGCATGCCTGTGGAATAAATATGTAGGCTATTTGGATAGATTCCAAATGAAACAACTAAAATGATGAAAGGAATGGCTTACAAGGACAGATTAAAGGAAAAAATATGTATGGTTTTATCATGTCAGACACTAGAGAAGAAACATTATGGTTTACAAATATTTGAAACATGTAAATTTGAGTAAAAAGAATTCTTTGAGTACTAGGTTGCACAATTATGAGTATGTTAAAACTCAAAAATATTCCCTAATAATAGTGTTGTTTTCCAGTAAGTACCATTTACACAAATGATTCAAACATGGGCAAGGATTAAGGCCACCAAGGAGAATTGACATTCCCAATACCTAAACTATGCAGACCTCAAAATACATAGAGATCCAGCTGAATAGGACAAAGTAGGCCAGGCACAAGTGCAGAAATCTTCCTGTTCCCCACTGGAGCTTTAAATTTAGAAAGGATCCTTCTGTAGAGTGGGGCTTTTCTCTGTAGCTGTGCTCGACTGAAAAGAGTTTCAGTCTTGGATCTCGAAGACCTAATTTTGAACATGGATCATTCATTCTATTCTCAGTCTATATTCTCATCTGTAAATGGGGGAAAATACTAACCTCTGAGGTAGTTATGGAGTTTAAAAGAGCTGTTGTATATGAAAACATATTTTATGTGCTTAAAAATGTTACTTTTAGTGAGACACATCAATTATATCTTTACTTGTTTACTGAGAGTTTTTATTATAAATGGTTTTTAAATATATCAAATGATATTTATGCATATTTTGAAATAAACACCATTTTCTCCCTTTTAATTAATTACATTGATTGATTTATAAATCTTGTTCCAACCTTGCATTCCTGGATTAAAGTTCACTGATTCTTTTTTTTTTTTTTTTTTTTTTTACAATTTTTTGTATTATGGTAACATTGGTTAACAAAATCCAGGAAGTTTCATGTGTACAATTCAACATTAAGCATATATATAAACTGCATTGTGAGTTCACCACCCATAGTTAGATTTATTTCTGTCACCAGATATTTGACCCTTTTTATCCTATCTCTCCACTTCACTCTCCTCCACTACCCTCTGGTAACTACTAGTCTATTGTCCACGTCAATTATTATAATCAGTTCAATGTGTCAAAAACTGTAGGATGGGTACTGTCAAAGACAGAGATGCCTGGAGTAGGCTATTATATTTCTGTTCTTGCTCTAGAGGAAGTCAACTCTCCTCTGAGTCACCTCTTACCCTGCAGCCCTCGTAAATCAATACTGTTTTCTCTCCCATAGCTTCTAAGGCCTTAGATGTGGCACAAGTCCCTCCTGCTCATCAGTGAGACTTCCTGAACATTCTCCCACTCTGTTTTAATTTCATGTCATATATCTCTATTCCCAATATTACCCTCTCATTATAGTTATCTCATGATCTCTGTACCATATGTCCTCATCCCTTAAAGATTTCTGTTCCTGATTCACTGTCATCTTCTCCAACATTTTTCCTGATATAATTTTTGGGGCTTTTAATACCCTCATAGATAATTTTTCCCAAATAATCCTTATATGCCTTGACTCTTTTCTTCCAATAATTTTGTGTTCTACCCTCCCTCAACCATAATTCCCATGGTCATACTCCCAAATTTATAGTTATTAATTACTACAATTATAGTATACTTACTTCAATGCCCCCATAATCTTATTCCTCATTCTATCACTCTATATCTTAATTGCTCATTCCATTCAGCACCCCCACTCAACCTTTCAGCTCCACCAGTATATGGATCCTGCTACCTTTTGATGACACTCCACTTTTTGCAGTGTCAGGGATAGGAAAGGAATGCTGAAAATACCTTAGTTTGAAACTTAACGAAGCAAAAACAGTGGAACCATCTGAACTGAGAAATTAAAAAATGGTTGAATACCTCTTGAAGTGATTCAACTCACAGAGACCAGGTTGAGACAGAAGAGAGATAAGAAGGACTGAAAATAGAGCAGTGACAAGAATGAGTTCAGAGGTAATCAGGGGCAAAAAGAGGTAGGAAGACAGAAAATTCTGGTAAGAGATAAAAGTCTGAGAAATTAATTTACTGGTAGCTGAGAAACTCACGTGATAAGAAAGTTTAATAAATAGCATTGCCAGAGTGGGTACCTAAAAATGAAGATAAGATTCATTAGTGTTGGAAACTTCTATGAAGTTTAATAACAGAATGCTATAAGGGTCACAAGCTTATGCATTAAGGTTTTTAAGGGGACAACTTAAAGAAACAAGGTTTTGAAGCCAATGAAGAAGTTTAGGATGTCATGGTGGTTAGTAAGGGACTCCAAAGTGGAAAGGAGGTGTTATATGCTAATGGTAAGAAAGTGTTCCTGTTGGACTGAGAATCAGTTTGGAATAGTTTTCAAAAAAGCAAGTAGTAATACAGTAACTCCTCCTTCTCATTTTGTGTATCCAGGAGCTGAAAAAAAGCAATATCTTGCCTCAGTCAAAGTGGTATAGCAGAAAAAAGTAAAAAATAAGTTGGAATCAGACCATGTAGAATTAAGTTCAAACTCTGTCATTGGTTACTCGAACTACCGTCACACATCATGCTGAAGTATAGGTCACGTGACTTTTTTGAATCTCAGTTGACTTATCTGTTAATGAGATTAAGAATGCCTTCTTTAGTTGAAAAAAAAAATTCCTTTTGCAATTGCAACAGAAGAATAAAATACCTAGGGATAAATTTAACGAAACATGTGAAGGACCTATATAATGCAAACTACAGGACCTTATTAAAAAAAATCAAAGAAGATACAAAGAAATGGAAAGATATTCCATGTTCTTGAATTGGAAGAATCAACATAGTTAAGATGATCATATGACCTAAAGTGTTATATGGATTTAATGCTATCCCAATCAAAATCTCATCAGCATTTTTTTAAAGAAATAGAACAAAAAATCATCAGATTTCTATGGAATCAAAAAAGGCCCCACATTCCTAAAGTCATCCTGAGAAAAAAGAACAAGGCTGGAGGCATCACTCTGCCTGACTTCAAATTATTCTACAAAGCAACAGTAATCAAAATGGCATGGTATTGGCAGGAAAACAGACACATGGACCAGTGGAATAGAATCAAGAGTCCAGAAGTAAACTCATATTTATATGGGCAAATAATTTTCAATAAAAAAGCCAAAAACATACAGTGAAGAAAGGAAAGCCTCTTCAATAAATGGTGCTGGGAAAATTGGAAAGCCACCTGCAAAAGAATGAAACTGGACTGTTGTCTATCATCACACACCAAAAGTAACTCAAAATGGATTAAGGACCTGAATATAAGACCTGAAACAATAAAATGCCTAGAAGAAAACATAAGAACTAAACTCAAGGAACTTGGACTTAAGGGAAGTAAAAGCAAAAATAAATGGATGGGACTACATCAAACTAAAAATCTTCTGCTCAGCAAAAGAAACAATCAACAAGGTAAAGAAACAACCACCTGAATGGGAAAATATATTTGCAAACACACTTCTGGTAAGGGCCTAATATCCAAAATATACAAAGAACTCATATGATTCAATAACAACAACAAAAAACAAATGATCCAATCAAAAAATGGGCCGAGGACCTGAACAGACACTTCTCCCTAGAGGACATATAAATGGCCAACAAATATATGAAAAGATGCTCAACATTGCTAGCTATTAGGGAATTGCAAATGAAAACCACAATGAGATACCATCTCACTTGTTAGAATAACTATACTCAACAGGGCAAGCAATAACAAATGTTGGAGAGGATGTGGAGAAATAGGAACACTCATACACTACTGGTGGAATTGCAAATTGGCACAGCCACTATGGAAAACAGTATGAAGTTTCCTCAAAAGACTAAGAATTGATCTGCCATATGATCCGGCAATCCCTCTTCTTGGTATTTACCCCAAAGACTTGAAAACTCATATCCATAAAGATATTTGCATATCAATGTCCATAGCAGTATTATCCACAGTGGCCAGGACATGGAAGCAACCAAAGTGCCCTACAATAGATGATTGGCCAAAGAAGTGGTGGTACATATGTACAATGGAATATTATTCAGCCATAAGAAGAGATGAAATACTGTCATTTGTGACAATGTGAATGGAACTCAAGATAATCATGCTAAGTGAAATAAGCCAGACCAAAAAAGTTGAAATCATGTGATATCACTTATATGTGGGATATAAACCTAAAAGCAACAAATGAGCAGGACAAATAAACAGAGACTCATGGACATGGACTACAGACTAGTGGTTACCAGAAGACTATAGAGTAGTGGTTACTAGTGGGGTGGGGAAGGAGGGGGGAGGTAGACAGGGCAAAGGGGGTCAAATATAGGAGGATAGGGGGAGGGTGAAGTGGGTAAAGGTGATCAAATATATGGTAGCTGAACAAAACTGGACTTTGGGTGGTGAACACACAATAAAATATACAGATGTCAAATGATACTATACCTGAAAATTATATGATTGTATTAATCAATTTGAACCCAATACACTTAATTTAAAAAAAAAAAAAAAAAAAATAAAATATAGATTCAGGCAAGAAAAATAAAAGAATGCCTTCTTTGCTTATGTTCCTTAGAATAAAGAAATGCTTATAAAATTTTAACTATTATTTTATTATTATTATTTTAAAAGAATAATACAATAAAGTATGCGGAAGTCCAGTTCAACTATTAAATATTGTGTAGATATACAGAAAAAGATATTAATCAGGTTGTCGCATATTAGATGGTGTAATTTTTATTATTTTGTAAAATATGTAAAGTTAATCCAACTTTACTATTAAAAATAAGCATATTTCAGTTAAGTAATTGTTAAAAATAAACCAAGAAATATAATTTTCTAGCTGATGTGGTTTGATACTATTTGGTGCTTTAGTTTGGTTAAAATTTCTTAATAAAATTCATAGAAATAAAATTAAATGAGGATGGATGTAAGGCAAATTAAATATCTTCATTAAACTAGCAGAAATAAAAAACTTGTTAACCTTCAAAATCACTTGTCCTACATTATGTATCTGAAAATTACAGAGAAAGCAAGCTTTAAAATATACTACTGAATAACATGGAACAATGAGAGGCACTGTGGAATCTGAGAAAACCAAAATAGATTATAAAAAATCATGTTGAAATAAATTGAATAGCAAGATTTAAAGTAAGCATTTCAACACTTCCTAAGTGCTCTTCTTTTCCTTCTTCACTATTTCTTACTATGTTTTTCTTTTGAAAGACACATTAACTTTTTCTGACCAAAGAGAGTGTACACCAACCTTTATTTCTGAAAGCAAAAAGAAAAGAGGTATGAATTATACTTTAACAACTTAAACTTGAAAATTTTAAATATTGTCCAAGAGACATAATTTACCCTTTCCAAAATATCTACCAGTTAAATAGTAATTAGCTATAATGTGTGTGGTTTACAAATAAGAAAATCATTTACCAAATATCTCCATGATATATTTTGCGTCACATAGTATGGTTAAGTAGTGAAGAAGCAAGCTCTGTATTTAAATTGGATTCTGATTCTAACATTACTTAATAGTTGTGTGATCTTGGGAATTCATTTAAACTCTCAATTGCCATTTTCTCATTCATATGTAAATAATAATAGTACCTGTCTCATAATTGTTGTGAGAATCAAAGATGGTACTTAGCAAAATGAACACATGCATGCAATCAATAAATACTAGACTTATTACCTGTACTTAAAAAAGGTATCAGAATCAATGGCCCTTGTTAACTTGTCTAGTAAGATGCTTAAACTGACATGGTGGCAATCCTCAAGTAAAGAGAAAGAAAGGAGAAAAACTGATAACTGAAAATTATTGTTTCTAGGAAAATTAAAGTTAGCTGGAAATGTCAAAACCTTGTATCTAACAAAGAAATCTATTACTTAGAGGTAGCTATTCTTTTAATTGATGATGCATAATGAACAATGGAAAGCACTTTATATCATGCCTGCATTAAAACTATATTTTTAAACAATGATCTCTTGCAAGAGCATTGAGAAGTATTTTCAAAAGTAGGCTCATCTACAACACAGACTGTAAAAAAATGAAAAACAAAGCTTTTAAAGTTATTGAAACTATTTTTTGGCTTATTTTTTATATAAAAGATATACTCCTGTTTAAAACGAGTGGGTATTTCTTAAGGAACCCGATTTGGGATGAGGTATGGGTGTAGGGAATAGCTCCATTCACTTCAATATACATTGTTTTGTTTCTGGTTTTGTTGTTGGTTAGTGGTGCTGTTTGTTTACCTGGCACTGTTCTAAGCCCTAGCTCTGTAGGAAACACAAATATGAAACAAGAACTTGGCATAGAAATATTAAAACACTTTGAATGGTAATTTGCTTTTTGTTTATGGACAACAATTTTAAAAAGTTAGTGTTTACAATACAGAAGGTAAACTATAGAAAAAGGTGAATAAATGAACAGGGAAAAATAGTGTGGATATAATTGGAATTCAATGAGCATTTGGAGAGAAAAATGTGAGGAGAGAGAGGGCATCAAAGGTAGGAGCACAGACAGAATACTCATGCCATAGGTGGGGACTGCTCACCATGACAGGGAGAAACTTGTCAACTTATTTTAAATAAAATCTTCTCACAATGTTCTCATTTGACTGTTCTAGCCTTTTCTACTCAGAGGCATGAGCCCATTTACCCACCTGTCTTCATATATATCTCCAGTATCAGTAAAATGCAAATGGTTACCCTGACCTCAGTACTAGAAAAGATTTAAGAGGATTATTTTTGATTCCCAAAATAAATGACTTTATCAAATACAAAGCGCAAACTTTAAAAAAACAAATGGTGGCCTAACCTCATTTAGAGATTACCTTCAAATCAAGCACAATATCAGCCAACAAAAGATTAAAACCCTTTCCCATTTATGGACTGTTATTATACATTAAATTAGTTTTAAAGAAGTCAATTCAGTCTGATAGACCTGTTTTTAAGAAATATAAAAAAGTAAAGGCTAAGATAAAATAGTACCAAAAACACATTTGAAAGTGCTTTTTACTCTACATTTTTTTGTACTTAAATCCCTCATTCTATTCTCTATTAAATTTTCTGTTGTACAAATCCTACCCAATTACTATCAATAATAATGCATATTTTAAAACAAAATATTTCTAAATTATAACCAATATTATTTGCAGGGTATCTTATCTGCATTCTGAGTTCTACCCCTTATCTAACAAATTGAGTAGTAGGTTTTGTCGATACTCTTCATTCATTATTATGCGGGGAAAAAATAGAAAATATATTATCATATTTCCTTTGGCATGGTGGGAAAATAAAGTTTTCAACCAATTTTCAAGATATCTGAAAACCATTAAAACAGGTTTTTTAAGCTTAAATAGTTTTGATAAAATCTCTTCAGTGATGTACATATTGTTTACTGACTTTATACCCCAAAATGTTGAACATACCGTTCAGTGAGCTTGTGTCAGGATGCAGACCAATGTCAGCATTAATTACCATACTAGTCTTTAACACAGAGATAATACCTTTCGACCTTATAAACTTACCCTCCCTCTCTTGCCAATAAATGTCCCGAGTTTTTACATTGTAAAGCAGGGTCCCCAACCTCAGGGTCACGGACTGGTACTGTTCATAGGTCTGTTAAGAAACCAGGCCACACAGGCAAGTGAGTGGCGGGCAAGCCAGGGAAGCTTCATCTGTATTGCAGCCACTCCCCAGCTAGTAGCAATCACTGCCTTAGCTCCATGTCAGATCATCAGGCATTAGATTCTCATTAGAGCACCAGTTCCTGGTGCCAAAAGAGTTGGGAGCACTGCTGTAAAGTATCATCACTGCTTCTACTCTTCCCTCTCTGTCTAATGGCTGCCATGTTTTCATTGCTCTGATTAAGCCTGACCTGTTATCTAACATGCATTTCTTTTCTAGATCTAGTTTGTAAAGCCCAGGAACTCAAAAAACAAGAGAAATAGACTTTTCTATATGATATAAGGCTTAAATATAATATCTATTTTAGGTGACCAGGAGTTTCTGATGTTTTCTTGTAGGTTCTCAGCTGTGTGCTACAGGCAAGCAAGAAAACTTCTCTATGAATAGAGAGGATATAAATTATTGCCCAGTTGATAGTTTTAGCCGGTTACTGTGATCAAATCAAGGTGTAAAATCCTGGACTGTCTTCTACAATTCAGATCCTAATTTGTTTTCGTTTATGTTTTAAACCTCAGAATTTAGAGGTAGAGGTTTCACATTCTCATCTTTTTTTTTTTTCCTCAAAGAAAATAAATTGCAAATTTCACAGTTCTGGAGATTTGCAACCTTTTAAGAATGATGACAGAATTTTATAGTGAATGCTGTGCCCTAGTTGCTATCCAGCAAGGAAATGTTGGGGGTGTAGCGAGGGAGAACCGAGAAAGATGGAGAGGGAGAAAAAGAGGATTTTTTTTATTTTAAGAGGACTCTGACACAGAAAGAATGCCACTGGAGACATTGTTTGGCATGATGTCAGCAACTATAAAAAACTGAGAGAACTTGTAGAAATGCTGCAATGGTGTATCTGTAACATGATTTTAGGGGCTATATTAGCAGATGCTAGAGCCTATTTGCAATGAAAGGTTATGAGTTAAGATCAATTAGAAACAAATGATGTCAAGTTATTGACATCAATTGATACACAATAGGCACATATATTAGGCTTACTAATGGGTTGAAATGGGTAAAAAACAAAACTATTTATCATGTCATTTAGTCTCTTTTGGCCACAAGGCTTACTTACATTACTTAGAAACTTGAAACCTCCAGGAAATGTACACTTTACCTTCATGTTAGAAAAGGATATTCAGTCATCTCTTACCGTACTTTAGATGTGCGTAAATATATAGTTTATACACACACACACACACACACACACACACACACACACACACACATATTAATATGCATAAATATCCATGTAAATCAATATAACAGAATTTCTATTTATAAAACATACAGTTGGTATGGAGAATGGCTTAAAAGTATGCCAAACATTTCAGTAAATATTTTTCTACTGCAAACACCTCATAATTCTATGTGCATTTCCTTTAAAGTACTCATGAGATCCCCTAAAAAAAACGGTTCAACCCAGACATGCACTTGTTTGTCAGTGGCAGTTAGAACAACTCTGTTCTCCATTAAAATCCTGTGGTACAAGCAGTAGGTTCTCCTTCTCTTTTTCAGAAGAGCACTGAAAACTAGAAACATCAGTTTCATACACAGTAGAAAGTCACTTTATGTAGATTTGCAGATTAGCATTTATTAGTTTATCTCTTATTTTTTTCCCCTTTTCTTTTAAAAAATCTCCACTGATTATCCTGACACCTGCTGGCAAAGGCCGAATTGATTCCAGTCTATTTTCCCTTTTGGCAAATCAGACTTTTAGAGGTATTTTCAGTGACAATTCAGTGGTAATTCATTGTTTAAGGAGTTATAGCATTTAATTTATAGCATTAATACATAATTATGAGAAAATTTTCAATACATACTCCACATGGGCAACCATTTGATTCTTTGTATATAAAAGCATGTTTGCTTTGATTAATCAAAAGATATTATAATCATTTCATGGGCAATGATTTAAAGACAAAAACTAAAATAAAAGCATGCTAGACATTTTCATTAAAACATAGATAATTGAATAATAAGAATGACTTGGCTTTGATTTTCTACTTTTTTAGTAACAATATCAGCTGATAAACTACTTAGGAAATAAACTCAACTACATAAAGAGTAAATTTATCAGCTATGACAGAAGACATACAATTAATATTTGCAAAATTTGCTATGTGTTTCCCAGTACCTACTCATTCTGATTTCCTCTGGCATGAACTGAGTTCTGAAGCTTGCAATGTTTTCTTGTTTTGTTTTGTTTTGGCAAGAATATAATGAACCTACTACATCATAAATCATACTCAGTGCTATTGCACCTGCAAGTGTGTTCACTAAACAACAAATGTCAGAATTAGTTTCTTAGGCTTTAGAAAACACTCTAATCAAGCAAGTTTTTAAAACTGTATACAAAATGATAACATATAGAGTCCATTCCATTCTTTAGAACCCTTCAAAAGATGAAAAATTTTTAAAAATAAATTACCTAATTAAAATTTCTTCTGAATTAACAGCAGCGAAATTAGGGGTCTGGACTACAAATTTATACTCTCAAAAACTGTCAGCCTTATGTTTTATAATGGTTTGAGTAACCAAGCTATTTTATTTTAGTCATGAATACTTTATCTCTTTACTTTATACTGCTATAATTTTGTGAGAAGGAAAAATCATATATATCTATTGAGGAAAGTAAATTTTATTAACATATTTATTAAAAATACCCTAGAACCTAAATACATGTTTTATATAAACACTGACCTTAAGATATTTGAGAAAAATACAACAGTTTTAGTTTAGAAGAGAGTTTAGTAATGGTATACATTTGCTAGTTTTAAAGACATTTGTTACTTCAAGACCATAGAAGGAAGAATAGATCATTTCAATTTTTAACCACTAATTTGTATTATTATAAATCTCTTCCCCAAATGATATATATTTAAAACATGATGCATTTCAATTCTAAGAAAACATTTAAAAATAATCAGAAAAAATTTCAGGACCAGAGTGGGTAAAATGTGTGTTGTATCATGACAGTTTATGACATGGCTAAGATTTTGCATTAGTGCCAAAAAGTCATAGCAGGACACTTTATCTTCACTTATTAACTTTTAATTCAATACTTCAAAATTATTTTTTAAATGTTTCACCAGGAATCTGAAATTACTCTGTATTATTAAAGTATAACATTTATGGTCATGTAAATTAGGAAATGAAATACTAATATGTAATATTTTTAAAGAACATAAAAATCTGTTATTTTAGCATAAATATTACTATACTAATCAGAGAAAGATAGTATTGTTATCTCAAGTGAGATTGGTCAGGTACCACATATTTTCAAGTAGAACTAACTAAAAATCGCTATTGATTATAAAAAGGAACTGCAAATGCCAATGATTCATAGTATTTAGGACATGTCTAGACATTTTTAGACAGTGCCATTTGCTTAAAGACTTCAGGCACAAACTGCAGGCACAGGGACAGATTGCATAAGATGTCACGTGCTTACTGCAACTGTATGCATGTTATTGGATTTTTTTTAGAGCAACCCATAATGATGAATAATTTAAGAGTTAATAAAATATTCAATCTGACTGATCCATTGGTTTAATTTTAAAATAAAAACGACTAATAAAAGGTATTACAAGTCCTTATCAAATCCCAGAAATTAATGCACGGAAATTGCAACCCACACAGGGAAACACCAATTTCTAAAAGGCAAAAGCGTACATTAGATAATTGATGGGGGGGGGGGGGTGGGTGTGTGCAAGTGAAATTCCCAGTGTTAACACTGGCTTCAATAAGTTTGCTCAAAGTTTAATTGTTTAGAGATGTCACACAAGCTGCACTCTGCCTCTGCAGGGCTGAGGGAGAATAAATTTGAAAGGTACAAGTTTAACAAAAATTGCTCATGAAAAATGGTCCATTTCTTTCTAAAGCCCTCTTTCCCTCTCCCCACAGGCTGGCTGAAGAAAAAAAAAGGAAAGAAAGAAAAGAAAATCTACTGAATAATATGGAGTACACAGCTGCCAGAGCATTGTCTGGGAGCCTGAATAGGGAGGCCAACCTTATCACAGTCGGTTTTTCTGGAGGAGTAAGCTTTGCCCTAGGCATGGGTATCTTTAGGAGGCAGAGGTCCAGGCTGCAGCGAGCTGGGACTCATTGCGCCCCAGGGCTCCTGCGACTAGGCTCAGCGAGGCTTGTGAGGCCACACACGATAAACACAGTATTCCTCTCTCCTCCTCCACCCCCTCCGCCCTCCACCTCCGCGCAGGGACAGATGGTGGCGGTGGCACGGTGTAGGTACGTGAGTGGGTGAATGTGTGTGTTTTCGTGTTTGGGGTGGGATCGGAGGCGGGGAAAGGAGGAGAGGGAGTGTCTGCAGTTCCCCCCTTCCCCTTCCAGCCAAAGAATCAAAGTGCAGAAGAAATCTATACAGGAAAAAAAAGAAAGGAAAATCATCAATGGTGGGAGCACTGTCTTTTTCGTATCGATGGGGGACTCGGTCGAGCAACTACAGAGCCATTACCATTCCTTAACCTTCAGTGGAGTGAGTGGCTGCCTCTGCTTAATCACTGGAAGGGCTCTTCGTAAACGGAGGCGAGACACACTTACACACACACAAATACACACACGCATACACACCTACAAGCCGGGAAAAGAGCCACATTCTAGGGAGGAGGGACGGAGGAAGGCTGAGGAAAGGAGAGGCCACATATCGCTACCGACAGGGCAGCGAGGGCATGTGGCCAGGAGCACCCAGCTTCTTGGGCGAACAGTAGTCCGAGAGTACACAATTTTCCTGGGAAACAAATGGATAGGTGCATGCATGGATGGTGCAGAGTATCCACGCGCTGTCTAAACTCAAATGGATTCTAGTCAATGCATTTTTTAATCCAACTACCCATCTTTAGAGGCATGGCATTTAAACCCTGTAGTGCACTCAGCTCTCCACTTGAAGCAGCCTTCTGACCCTTTAGAAAGGGGATGCCCACATCCCTGAGAGTGTTAGGGGTGCAGAATACCTCGCGCGGCCTCCCCAGAGCCCCTGCCTCTCCCCTCGTCCTCTCCTGGTGCCAATTTCATCCTCCACCTTCACAGGAGATGGGCCCAGGACCAGGGCTTGTATTGACAAGCCACCTCTTGCAAAGCACCTGGAAGTCTACAACACAACTCAGCAGGAGACTCGTCGAAGTTCCTGTTCTCTCTTTTCTCTTTCTCTCTCTCTCTCTCTCTCTTCTCTCTCTCTCTTCTCTCTCTCTCTCTCTCTCTCTCTCTCTCTCTCTCTCATTTATTTCACGCAAGTCATGGAAAGCTCACTAGACCAGCTCTTACAACTTTTCGGCTACTGGGCGGGGACGCGAGGTTGTCTCTCCAGGCACTATTCTCTATTTCCAAGAGTTACGCCAGTACCCGAAAGGAGTATTGAGCAAAGCTCGAGGCCCCTGGGGTTAGAGCAGAGGCGGATTCCCAGGGTTTTTTCTGTAATTGATGCAGAGCATCCTGGAGGGGAAGGCGGAAGAAAGCTGACTGACTTGTCAGACTCATCTCCATCTCACTCATGGCCAAAACTCTCAGCGCCCGGTTTGGATTTACAAACCACTCAGCTGGTTTCCCGAGAGGAAACACCGCACCCCGGGGATGGACGTCCTGTGGCTCTCCAGTCCCTTCGCGTTTCAACTAGGTGACACCCGGGTACGCTCGCTTCCCCAGCTCGGGCCCCACGAACGTGCTTTCCCAGCACTGCCCAGGGAGCGTTCGTACAGCAACCAGGTGGCCGAGTGAGCTGCAGAACCCCTGGTTCCCAAAGCACCGTTCCCTCCGGCCTCCCCTCTTTCTTTGTGTTCCCTTGATCTCACACCCGCACCCCGAACCCTGATCCCTTTCAGCTCCGCGCACTCGCTTTGACTTCGGGAGCACTTTTCGGGGAATTCAGGGTGTGCCGCCTCCTCCGCGCCGCCTGCGCTACTCGCTACCCCTGGCCCGCTCCGGGGACTGCTTCCAGCCCCCTGCACGGCGCTTCCCAGGGGACTCCTCGCTTGTCTCACACCCAGGGGTCCGGGCCCCGCCGCCTCACCTTTGCAGAACTGGGGGACACAGAGGCTAAGCCGACCAAGAGCCAAGCGGCCAGCGAGCGCTTCATGATCCCTTCTCCCGGACGTCACCCCGGCTGGTCAGGGGTCTCGGAGGAGGGCAGTGTCTCTGAGGTGGCACCGCAGGGCAGTGGTAGACCCCGCCCCTGACTGTAGATTCAGGAAGATGTCTTCTTCCCGCAGTGCTTCCTAAACAAATTCTTAGAGAAGGCGAGGAAGAGTGGTGACCGAAGAGAGGAATTTTTCTTCTTTTGCCTGCTCTCCGGCGCAAGGAGGAGGGCGAGCTCCGGGAGCCAGCGGGCTCCGCTACGGCTGCGGGTGGGTCCGGCAGAGGCGCGGTGGGTGGGGCGGGGCGCGGGCTCCCGCGGCGGCTCCGGGGGACCCACAGAGGGTGCGCTGGCTCGCGCTGCTAGCACCCCTCTCGCCACCACTGCTGTGGGGCTTCTGACTTGGAGAACAATGAAGCGTGAGCGGGCGGGGAGCGAGGCGGCATCCGCGAGCGCACTGTGTACAAACAGAGGCGGCGTGCGTGTGAGCCTGAGCCTTGCAGGCGCTCTACTCCAGCGCCGCCCGCTCTCATCCCCCCGCCCCGCGTTCTCCCTCTTGTTCCCTCCTTCAGTCTCCCTCTGCACTCCCCCCCGCCTCCCTCTCTCCTCTCTCTCCTCTCTCTCTCTCTCTCTCTCTCTCTCTCTCTCTCTCTCTCTCTCTCTCTCGGCTCCTTCTGCTGGAAGAGAATAGGGAGACAACTGCAGCCACACCCTGGCACCTGCGATGGCCTCTGAAGTTCCTACATTCCTACCTTGCATGTACCTTTTCCACACACGACAGAGACTCTGGGTTAAGGAAAGCACTTTTGGGGTCTCTTAGTGTCCAACATGGACTTTATAATTAAGCACGTTAAGAATTCCCTTGAAGTCCCATTCTCAGTATAGCCAGGAAAAGAAGTTAAGAGATTTTGAAAAGTGGCTCTTGGGGCACGGAGCTGCGTGAGAGAGCACTGCAAAGAGAATTGTCCTGGATTCTCAGGAAATGCAACCAGTCAGCAGTCAGACTCGAATTAGCTAAGACAGGGCTACTCTACGGCCTGCATTTTGGTTAGCTTTGGCTGGGAAGAGAGGTTTGCGGGCTCATCTGTTCACAGGGAAAAAATATGAAGACGTCGTGCAAGTGAATAGGAGACGTGCGTCTTGTTAAGCAGGACATCTGTTTCAGGTGATAGTGGGGCGAGTTTGGGGACCGTGTAAGAAAATAGAAAGCAAGAACATATTCTTGCAGCACTACTGAAGTGGATCAAATTACCCCCACCAAAACCAATATAAATAAATGTTTTTGTTTGTTTGTTTGTTTATTGCAGTGAAAGTGGCTGAAACAAATATAGTCCATGCCGTACTCCTCTGTTTTTCCGTTAGAATGATTGCTTGATGTACATGGATTCAATTCAAGCAGCTGCAGATACCAAATTAAAGTTTTTTGTTTTTGTTTTTGTTTTTCCCTCTTGAGTGGGAGGTATGAAGAGAGACAGAAATACAGATATAGGAAATTGAATGAAACATTCTTGAAGACAAAAATAATGTACTAAAAAAGATAGTAGAGGACATTTGGCCATGCAATTTCATCTACTTTTGCCTCCTTGAGTCTTTTAAACTTAATTTCTAACTTCCTTTTGGAATTTGAAGTGAGATCAAGGATGCTGATGGAAAATAATACTGCATACTGCTACCAAGGAGTTAAGGTATTGTATCACTGGCAAACAAAACAAAAACCAGCAACAACAAAAATTATTTCAAATCAAAGTTTGTATAGATCTCATATTTGGTGGTGGGTGGGGGTAAAAGAATTTTTTTTTTAAATGACTTTGCTAAGAAAAAGAGGGAAAATCATTTATTCACTGTCTGTTTTTATGGTTAAAGCCACAGATGTTAGAATAAGACATCATTGTCCAGAGTTGTAGTATAGAAGTTTTAAACAATCAAATTCCAACTTTCTGGCACATCATTATTACTTAATTTTGAAAGTATGCTTTCAGTCATGTTGTTGCTTGTCCACCAAAAAGTACCTCTTTAATTTTTTGAAATGAGATGTTTAGTATTAGAGTCAGGTAATCTTTCTAAAGGATAGTACTAAATCTCAAAATGTAAAATAAAAAAGTGTCTCTGTGATGAGATATTGTTTTCTTATTTAATTCCTTGTTTATTTCTACTTTTCTGATAATATATGCCCTTAATAAGTTAGAAAATTAAATAACTTTTTGTTAAAAGTGTACATTACTAAAATTTTATCTTTTAATTTTAATTCTTTTAAAAAATCCAGGAGAGCATAAAATACATTAAAATGTATATTCTATGTCCAAATACTTGGTGTTGTGAATGTAAATGTCATCTTGTATCACCTGGTTGATGACTTGTAAACTATGTTGCCAGTTTAATACCTCTACTTTCTTAAGTCCCATTTTAAATCTAAATTTGATATATATCTTATATTTGTAGCTCTCTGTGCTTATTTACCCCCTTTTCCCCCCCACTTATTGATAATGATCATGTACCAATAAGCCTTTCATTTTGAAGGTTCCAGGTACTTTACCTAATTTACATTTATAGAAATAATTTCACTTCTACTAATTCATATATAGAGCCCCTTCAGAAATGGAATATAATAAATGTTTAAAGACCAAAAGAAATAAGATTTATTTTAAAACAAAAAAGTAAAAGAATGAAATTGTTATGAATCTTTTACCTCACATAAAATGTTAAGGGACCTTTACTAATCACATATGATCTAGCCTACAGTTTTATAGCTTCTCCAAATATGTGCCTAAAGTGCCGAAAAATGAATCTATACATCACTTGAAGAAAGCACTTCCCAAAATATTTTCTGCAGGCTTACTTTCCCAAAGATGTTAATAGGTTTCTGGGAAAAACAATTTTTTTCCATGGTCAAATAATTTTGGGAAGCATTGCATATCAAAGTAGCATCTTAAAAATTCATGGTGAATGTTAGCATATGAAAACTCTGAAAGGTCCTATGGTTAAGAACTTTTCCCAATGTGTTTAATCCAGAATTTTACAAACGTTTATTTTTTCACTAGAACAAGCTTTTTCTCAGGAAACTTTTAAAATATTGTACATTTAGTGCTATAAGGAAAAGAACTTGGAAAACGTTGCTAGAAAATACAGCATAATAAATTATCAGCAAGACTAATAAAAACAAGACTGTGGAACGTTTACTGGTTTTCAAGAATTATTCTTACTAGTTTGGAGTCTGAGTTCTGGAACAGGATATATCGAAATTGGAATACTGTCTCTACCACTATCTCTCTTTTAAAGTAAGCAAGTCAGTTATTTGTCAAGCTCAGTATTCTCATCTGTAAATGCAGTAAGAGTACTAACTCATAGTGATAGGGTATTTTGTCACAAAAAGGGCCTAGCTCATAACAAGTACTCAGCGGAGATGATGAAGATGAAGAAGAGAAGATGATGATGATGATGATAAAGGAGGGAGAAGAGGGGAAAAAAATGAATAAAAGACAATTACTCACATATGGGATTCCAAAAGAATTTTTCTCATAGCATTCCCTGTTCACCAACTCCATAAAATTATCTGAAAAGTTTTAAATTCATCTTTCAATTTGTTCAGCAACAAATAACATTAAATAATATCTCTTATTATTTCTGTAATTATTAAATTATATGTGTAAATAAACTAGATTATTTGATCAAATTACACTCAATACTATTAATTTTTTATCATGTTGCATTTGAAAGCTTTGCTTTGCATTTTAAGAAACTTATTTTCTTTAACATCCAAAATGTTTGATTTTAACCTTGTGAGATCCAAAGCAGAAAGTCCAGTCAAGTCCACCTGGCCTTCTGACCTACAGAATTGTGAGCCAATAAATTGGTGGTGTTTTAAACCTCTAAATTCGTGGTAACTTGTTAAGCAGAAAGAAAAAAACTAATAAGGTAAGTCATTATTATTATCCCCTTCTTATAGAAAAAGAATAAAGCACAGATTGATTAGGTAAATTGCCCATGGTCTCAAGTTACTAAGTGTTGGAGCCAGTAATTGAACCTTAACAGTCTGAATCCAGAGCCCACTACACTCTACTGGCAACAGTTATGGAGGGTCAACTGTATGCTTAGCACTAATATATTTTTACATTTATTACTTCATTAAATCATCCCAACAAAGTTTATAAGGTAAATTTATTATTATTTCCATTTAACAGTTGAGGAAACCAAGGATCAAAACACTGAAGTAATTTGCCCAAGAATAAGGCAGATTAATGAGGGATGGAGCCAGAATCAGAGCAGAATATGAGCCTTGGTTTGATTCTAGGAGTGATTTTCATAACCATTATGTTGTAGCTTCTATTTAGACAGTTATGTAACTTACTTTATGTATTTATATTTTCAGTTGAAGTAGCTGTAATTGTAATCGTCGTTTCTTTTAGTACAGTCTACATTCTCTGTGCCCTTCTTGATCTGTCATTTTAAAGTATACTTTACTTGAATGTCAAGTTACAAGCACATTTTAAAATTCTCTAAAATATTTGCCTAACTCATAACACTTTTTTCACCACTCTCCATAAACACCAAGCTAAATCTTTCCTCCAATGCTCTGCTCATGCTGTTATGACCATCTGAAATGACCTCTTACATATTCTACTGCTGAATCCCTATCTTCCCACAAGACCTTCCCAAATTATTCCAGCAATACAGAACCATGATTTCTTAAAATTAAGAAAATTTTTTATTTTTCTCTAGTTGTTTCCTTGGTGTTAGCCTTTTCTTTCTAAATAGTTATAAATAGTTATAAATGCACTAAGTTAACTGCATACCTTAGACATAGCTGAGTGTTATGTGTTAAACTTCTTCAGTCTTCCCACAATAAATACTAAGGAAAGTTAATTTTTAAGGCTATACATTTGATGCCAAATTCCTAGCTCCCAGTATTTTCCTGCTTGATTCCCTGATCTATGCTGTTCCCAGGACATATGCAGGGTCCTTATGCCAAGAGTAAGCCTTTGCCTTCAGAGTCTGACCGAGGTAAGAGAAATTTCTAGTGTCTCTAATTCTTTTCCTCCAGTTCCTGGTTTAACCCATTTCAGTGACTTAGTTTTTAGCATCCTAAACTACTTTTGAATAATTAATAATGCACATAATAAAGTTCAAAGATAAACAGAGAACTTTGTTTCCCTTTTAGTAACAGCCCCTCTCTACA
This sequence comes from Eonycteris spelaea, assembly GCA_003508835.1. Classification (NCBI taxonomy): domain Eukaryota; kingdom Metazoa; phylum Chordata; class Mammalia; order Chiroptera; family Pteropodidae; genus Eonycteris; species Eonycteris spelaea. Next base: position 2,853,232 of record PUFA01000167.1, read on the forward strand.
CAGTTACCTCCCCAGAGCCAATTGCTGACAGTAGCTACTGTTATGTAATCCTCTAAAGATGTGTGTGTATATATAGTGTGTATATGTACACATACATACTTTTCACAAAAATTACTAAATTATATAAACATTATGCATATTGCTTTTCTCAAAAAATTTAAATATTTCTGAAATTGTATCAAGGGTAGGATACTATTTGTGTAATGTTACTCTCTTTTAATAGGCATTTGTTTCTAATCTTTTGCTATTCAAACAATGTTGCAATGAACATGCATTTTGCCTGTGTGCAAGATAAACTCTAGAATAGATTGCTCCAAGTGGCATTGTTGGTTGAGAGTATGCACATTTAAAATTGTGGTACATATTGCCATATTGCCATTTATAAAATGTGTAGGAATTCATCCTTCCATCTATAATGCATCAGACAGCTTTTCTCCCTATATCCTAACCAATAAAATGTTTATTAATTTTGGTCTTGTCAATATTGTAGATGAAAACTGGTATCACATGGCTTTGAATATCCATCATTAGTGGGTTATGGCATCTTTTCACATATTTAAAAATAATTTAATTTTATGTTATGACGTTTCACATGTTTTGTACCTTTTTTCTATTAGATTATTGATCTTTCTCTTGATTGGTTAGAATTCTATATATATTAAAGAAATTAGCCTATTGTGTGTCATATTTATGTCACACATAGTTTCTAGCTGTTTTATTTGATTTTACTTTGCTAAAATGTTTTGTATTTGGAGTAATGAGATTTATTCACCTTCCCTTTATGATTACTAGGTTTTATTTATTTTTTTGCTAAGATAGGCTCTTATTATTCTGAGTTTATAAACATATTATCTTATATTTTCTTTTAGTAATTTTATGGGTATTATGGTTTCATGTGTGTATTTACAACTCTTATCCAACCAAAATTTTATTTTTCTTTAAAGGGGTAGTATAGACCTTGTTTTCCAGAAACTACCAATTATATAAAACCATTTAATGAATGAATTCATATTTTTTTACTGACATGGCCTACTCAGTCAGTTAGTGACTATATATTTGGTTCTACTGATTGCTTTTTAGACTCACCGTTGGGTTATCTATTCATGGGCCAGCACCATAACCTTAATTATTGTCATTTAAAAATGTTTTTAATAACCACTAGGATAAAATACCTTCATCTTCTTTAAAAAATACTCCCTGACTAATGTTGTACATTTATTTTTTCCCATATGAACTTTAGAATGGGCTTGTCTAGTTGAAAAGGTAATAAACATATTTACCATATCAGTATTCCTATCTGTATATCTAAGTTTTCCTTTATCTACTCTTGTTGGTTTCTACTTAGATATTTTATATTTTTATGTACCCATCGAAATGCAGTTTTTTCCATTATATTTTGTAACTGGCTGTTTTATGTTTATAAGAAGGTTGCATGTGTATATGTGTATATGTGTGTGTACTAATGTTATACCTAGTCACTTTATCAAAGTCTTTTATGGTTTATATTAGTGTTTCAGTTTATTCTTTTTGGTTTTTTAGATATACAATTATATCATCAGAAAATATTTGTTTACCTCCTGTTTTCAGATTTTCATACTTCTTTTCCCCCATCAAATTGTTTTAACTGCTGCCAGATAAATGCTAAATAAATGGACACACTTGTATTTTTCCTGACTCTAATGTGACCAGCCTAGTCACCTTTTGTGGGCACAGCACATATCCTCTGGTCTCTTGAGTTCGATACAGGCATTACAATAATTTTTCTACATACAAGCATTTGTTCAAAAAATAACTTTAAGGAGCACTCATGAATCTACAGGACATACTAAGAGAAAAACCATTATCTATACCAGCAAAGACAGAGATGCCTGTAAAGATTATTCAGAATAAGGTGCTGTAAACTTTGAAGTTGCATTTAACAGAAAACTGGAACTTCATGTTTTCTGACTTCAAACAAAATATAAAAATTTCCTTTACACCTGCCATACCCATAGCTATTTAAGTATATGATTAACTTGGGGAAAAGATGACACTATACTAGTCCAAAGGACAATCTTAGACTATTTCCCCTTTTATTTAGTTTTCATTGACACTTCCCTCTCTTTTTGGTCATTTATAGCATTGCTGCAAATTGTGCCAGAGAATTACTTATTTAAAATATACAAGACTTTTGGTATGATACATCAAGTATAGTAATTGGACCAGAGCTAAAGAAAACTTACAGAAAAATGTTTCAGCTATCCCTAAACAAATGGCAAAGATTATGAATACACAAAGATCCTACTTGATTTTCTTGGTTCCAATATGGTCTTCAACTTAAAAGAGAAAACTGTCAGTAAAGATTTGCTCTTTTCCACAATCGCTGTTTAATTTTAAATAGTTGAAAATGAAAATGGAATATATTTTAATATATGGCATTTTGGCACTTGTAATATAAAATATGCTTTGTTTCTTCAGCTATGGGGAGAATAACATTTAATTTCATGTTTTTAATGCTGACATTGATTCTATTACCTCTGTCTATAGATAAAATAATCCTAGCACATATTCCCTTACATAGCAATTTTAAATATTTCACTCAAATAAAATATTATATTGTCATAACAAAGTTGTAATTTGTCTTAAACTCATACATTTCCCATATAAACCAATATAAAACCATAGTGCCTGTATTAAAATTGGGAGGATGAAAGAAAAATTATGGTCCTCACCAAAGAGAAAATTATAAATCTTGACCCTATGCTTTTTGAGAATGAGCAAAGCAAAAATAAAAATTTAAACTAAGACATTTTTAATAAGTTTCTCAAAACATAATGACAGCATGCCTTTTTTTTTTCCTCTTTATTTGATGATCCTGGGGACTTTAATTCATAGGAAAGCTTTCATTTTTAAGAAAAAATTATAACATATATAAAAAAAGAGACTTTGAAGTAAAATTGCACCATTGCTTCATTAAACCCTTAAAGAATCCAGAGATTTCTCATTTAATTTCAATAATTATTTCTTTTCTTAAAGTATATCTAAGGATGCAAATTGATTTGTAATGCAATTTGTATTCTGAAATCCAATAAAATGGACAATATCAATAGAAGAACTGCAGCTCATATAGTAAAAACCCATTGAAATGTGACCCCTTACTAATCAAATCAAGAAATAAAATTGAAAAAATTCCATTTACCATTTAGCTGAATTATTATTTACCATATTATTGTAAAGAATATACCTCTGCATGTTTACTATAAAATGACAAAAATTAACATGAATTTGAAAGTACAGATTATAAATCAATTTAAATTCATCTTTAAAAATTTAATTTTTTAATGTCACCACATATTTGACTCCTTTTACCCCATCTACCTTCCTCCTCTCCCTCCCCACTACCCTCTGGTAACCACTAATCAAAATTCATTTTTTAAAATGATGAATTTAGAGGATCCCTTAACTGGCAAATTGAACATAAGTAAATTAAGAGTTAATCCAAATAGAAGATTGATACTCTTGACAAAAAGTTTTAAAATTATATTTGTCTACTTTAAAAATAAAATTAATAGTGATATTTAGATGTAAACTATTTTGTAGTCCTCCTGTTTATGAGAAGATATCATAATAGTGTGTGTCACATAATAGGGTGAGTTTCCAGTGCTGCCTACAATGATCTGACTCAGCATCAGCTGAAAATACTCTTGTATTATTTTAACATTTTCCTTTCCTCTATTAAGTAGTGTGTCACTCTGGGCTATGACTCAGGCTGGTGACTCAGTTTTGAGTCCAAGACTGTCTGGGGACCTTGAGTAATGACTGCAAATGCCAAAAAGTTTTCCCCTTAGAAGAACCTTGTTTTGATAACAACTGCATAGACTACTAATCTATAACTTTAGCCAGTTTACTTTAAATAAAGGTAGTTGCTAGACACTTTAGCTTTTATATTTTTAACCACAGTAAAATCTTTTATTGCTTTATCAGCTTTATATTCTGCTGTACTTATATTTTTATTACTATTATATTTCTTTTCACTTTTTTAATTTTCAATTTTTATTTTTTCAAATGCAGAAGAATAATCTTATGAATTTTCTGAATAGCTTACATTCTTAACAAGGGAGATAGACAGCTCTTTTACTTCTAATTAGTTCTGTAAAATCTCTTTTAATGCTATAAAACAGATCTCCTCTTTCAGTCCCGGATGGCACCTTTGCCCTAAAAGGCAGCCTCATGTAAGAAGTAGATAGCATGGAGCTTAAATCATTGTTTCTGGCAGTCGCTGAGACTACTGGCTGAGGATTCATTCCCACAGGAGCAATAAGCACCAACTCACAGGCAGCTCAGGGTAGTGACTAGAGTATTGTTGCTTTCTAATTTCTAGAATTATTCAATCCTTCATAAACAAATCCATGAATTAAAGATAACTTTCTGACAGCTACTGAGCCTCCATTTTGCCCATAGTATGAGGTAAAAAATAAACTACAATTATCATCATTTATTTTGTCTTATTCGCTTTACTATTTGGATTGTCTAGGACTTCCAAAACAAATCTAAATAGCTGTCAGTGGTATAAACTTCCGGTAGTATTTTAGCCCAACTACAATGCCAGACAAGTGCAAATGTGAGCAATCTGTAGAAGGTACATTATAAGTTGGCTTGTCTTTGCTTCCTGCAGGACTCTTCAGTATCCGAAGCTGAGAAGGAAGATATATTAATCTCTTTGTGTAAATCTTTAAAAAGAGTAGTGACATGTCCTTCAGTCCATTTAACCAATTTTGTGGTGAAGAGGTCTAACAATGGACATTAATTTCTAGGGTGATTTTTGTCTCTTCTTTAAAAATAGGCAAAGCAGAAAAAGGAAGGTAGAGTTAGTAGGGGCATTGGGGAGAATGCATCAATGTCCTCCTAGGAAAGACAATGAGAAGTATTCCTCTCTAAGGTTAAGGACATCCTGACAGATAAACACTGATATCTAGATAACTGGAGTTCAGAGTACACAACAGCATGAGAAAGATGACTTATGCGAAGGAGTGTCATGGTCCTAGAAGGGCTGGAAGTGGAATGCTCAGCAGAAGTTATGAAGCCAAATACCTGGATAGCGTATTACAGACAACAGAAGCTTCAGTGGCCATGCCACTTCTTCAATCATGAGAGAACTTAAAATCAGAAGTGGTTATTGCCTGCTTTTTACTTGCATTCTGAATACTTAAGATTGTATGAATCATTTTGTGCTTACTGAACTTCATTGTATAGAATAAATCTCTATTAAAAAGAAGTGTTGGCTGTCTAGTATAATTGTTTTAACCTTTATTTCATCATTGATACGTCAAGAGAAGTTTGATTCTCTCAGAAAAAAAAAAATGGTCAATTGTACTATGAATATATCTTTTAGGATGAATATGGAGCTGTTTTAGCATTGACACACTATCTTACAAAATTAGAGGAACATAAGACGTCTAAACATTATATATTTTTTTCTTTTTGTAACATCACCTAATAACAGTTTTATAAATCAAATTTTATCAGTCAATCTGTAGAGTTAAATGCATGATAAGCATAACCAGCTTCTCTGTCACTTTGTACAATTTCCCTCCTCACTTACTCTAAGCTCTGTTTAAGTTTTCTCAGGCAGTTTGCATTGATTCTCACCCTCAGTTAATCTCCCTCTCACCAGTAATGAAATCTAATCATGGAACATTCAATCATTCATTTTCTCTTTCATGAATTCCAGGGAAAAAATCATATTAATATATCATATGCTGTTTCAGATATTATACTAAGTTCCTTTCAAACCACTGAATTTAAGGCCTGTGAAGTACTAAGCCTGCAAATTACTAGATAAACTTTTTTTTTAGTGCTATTGTACAGCCCAGATATTCCAATAACTTTTTGGTCTTGACTAAATTCACCAGCATCTAGTCCCCAGACTCCACATACATATACACCAATAACATTGGTGTGCCAAGACCACACATCCTCTTGAACACAATAGATATTGGAACCCATTTAGTTACACAAATCACAAACAATAGTTTCATAAGGAAACCATAGCCTAGGTTAGTCCTGGTAAGTCTTCTCTGTGCACATCTATCTAATCTAATTTTTAAAATGAAAATTCATACTAAATGCCTACTCTGCTGAGAGAACCCCCATGTAAGAGTGACATGGACCTAGTAGAACACAATGAGTAGTGGCAAACTGGAAAGTGCATGCCTAATCTGAACAACACAGCAACTACCAAACTACAGTCAATTGTTGTCTGGTGAGATCATGGGCCCATCATGGCCAGACTCTGATTTTTCAACACACGAATTTCTCGGTTTTTAACATGCAGGTATAAGTCAACATTTCTGCAAGTCAAATAAGGTAAGCACACTTCCATTGATTGAATATTTCTTAAAAATTTAAAAAATTTCCATTTGAAAAACTGACTAAAATAAATTTAAAGTAGGTTAGCAACTTAATTAGCTTTACTATCAAACTGTATCAAATTCAAAAATTTAGGTCAATGTTTTAATTGAATTTTTGGAATAGTAAAAAAATAGTGAAAATAATGAAAAAAGTTAGAGAAAATGTTTTTTTATCTATGCAAAAATAAAAAAAAATCTGTACATCAAAAAAATCATTAAAATAATTAAAAGGTGAATAGCAAAGCAGGAAGAATCCATTTTAGTGATGATGATGGACTCCTATATACCGCCAGTAGGAATGTTAATTGCTTCTACTTTCTAAGATGTAATTTGGCACTATAGATGAGAGACCTTAAAAATAAGTATAAACTTTGACATAGTAAAGTAATTTCTAAAAATATATTCTAAGGAGTTAATCTAACATAGTTTTATGTGTGATTATAATTCAGTTATGAAGGTGGTTATTCTAGAATATTTATTATATCAAGTATAATACGTATTATGCTATTTATTATATCAAATATTCAAAACAAGTTAAATGTCCAGCATTAAATAAAGATTAAATAATCTTAACCAATTCAATAAAAATAGTTTTATGTTCTTCATAACATGGTTTTTAATTTTTAAGATATTAAGATAAATGCTTATGTTTAATCTAGATTTTTTTTTAATACTAGAAAAATTCACCCAGAATCTACTACTACTTCTTAATGACTGCTAACATTTTAGAATACACCTTTACAGAACGTATCTAAGTATATATGAACAGAGTATAAGAATATGTATATATTTCATCTTACTCCCTCCTCCCTCCCTATCTTCATCTTCATCTTCTCCTACCTCTCTGTCTTTCATTATACATTAAATGATGTTTCATAGTTATATTTATGGTTACTTACATATTTAAAGGTTATTTTTAAGTGGTTATATAACATTCCAAATACAATAGAATCATCCAAACCTGTATTGAGTTTAGACATCTCTATTTGTTTTTTTTCTACCTATAATTTTCATCTTATAATAATTACCTAATTACATTATATGCCTATTTTTTTTTACTATGAGATTTTTTTCAAATATTTTCATAGTTTTACATTAATGTAATGAAGATATAATGTTTTCTTAAATATTTCTCAACATGCAGTTTTTTTCCCTTTTTGTTGAATAGAAGTTTTAAATATGCAGTTTATCAGCATTTTCATTTATGTTTAATATTATACCACCATGGGCATAAAATGAAGTGAAAAAAATTCAGACTATCACATTTTATTCCTGATCTTTGTGTATTTTATATAATAATATATTCTTATATATATAAATTTAGACTATTAAATATGTATATATTAAAAGGAAAAAGAATACATATATTTAAAGTACTTAAAACTACTTTAAAGAGTTTATATTAGTTTTATATTAAAAAGAAACACTGAAAATATTTTACTTTAGAAATAAATTGATGATTGTCAAGACATCATCATTTTGCCATATGCCCTTGCACCTTTCCAACCCTAACAAATCCCCTGAAAGCCTCTTACCTATGGTAGGAAATTGACAATGCCTGTTTATCTGGAAAATACCGTATTTCTTTGCTACACTCTTCAGCTGTGTATTTTAGCACCTAATATTTCCTTCATATATGAAATAAGAAAGGAATGCAGTCAATTTTTTTCTTGCTTCCACTGATGGATGAGTGCTTGAAGTAGATCCAGCTTTGTGGTATCTGAGACTTATATGATATAGCTGGCCCTGTCTGTGAAAAAAATAATACAATAAACTAGATGTATAAATAATATTCAAGTAGAGTGACCAAGATTATTTTTAAATCTTAAAAAAGAGGAGATATATCTCAAAGTTTCAACCATCACAAAATAAAGCATTTAATTTTTAATAGCCTGGCATATGTCTGATAGTCTGTCACTTTTTTTGGATGCAAGTTTTTTGATCATTTCTTTATTTAAGAATAATTTTCAAATATGAGCTTCTATAGTGAAAACAGAAAAATAATTTGATTTTTCTTTAGCATGATTAATAAAAATCCCCTTAAATTAATAACTTAATTAATTTTTTTATATGTCACAACTCCTAGCCAATAATATCAGCAACTTTTAGAATTAGTTAATAGAGTTCATAAAACTTTACCACCTTTCTTTTATAAACAAGGTGTAACACTTCAAGAAATGTTCCATGGACTGGATCTCTGGTTCTATATCGAATCATGTTTCTCTATCACTCTCCACATACAGTTGGTGCTTGTTATTTCCATAAGTTCTAGCCCTATATTTTGCTGTCACAGCTCTGGGCTAGTCAGGCTAGTAAGCAGTAGTAATATTCATGGAGTCACTACTACACGATTACAGTGAGTAGTTATTTACCATAGGTAAAGTGACTGTAAGTCATATAAACATATACCATTAAACCTAAAATATATGTATTCTTAACTCAACTTTTCCATAATCATATCCCCAAAATTTCCATGATCCCTCCAATGTAACCTCTCCTAAAGGAAGGTACTGACAAATGGAGAATTGGACTAGGTAAAAACAATGGTTAAAACCATTTTTCAAACTTTTCAAAAGGATATGAGATTATGAACACACCAGGTCAATCCCAGGGTTTTGGAAGGAGATGGTACAAATGACAGTCCCTGAAATTTCACCCTTATCAGCTTCTAGAGAGAATTATGATCAACCTAAAATATTGCTCTATCCTTCCCTAGAATAAATAGTCAGTACTTGGTAGAGTAACCTGCATTTTTCATTACCATTTTGGAAAGAAAAAGTAGATAAGTGACAAACTGACACTAAAAATTCTGGTTCATGGTGGCCGTCATATAAACCAACCAAACTGCTTGACAGAGATAAACATATGCAAATCTTCGTAAATAGAGATGGAATTTTTATCCTTTTATTCATCAAGGTTTGGTTTCTAATAGTTGATAAATGTTAACAAGCTAATTACAGGTAAATATATGATTAATTAATTAAATAATGGTACTCCCAGCAATGGGGTACATGTGACCCTTAATATTATGTAATAGAAAAATATTCATTAATACAAAAAAATCATGATTCAGTGACCCAAAAAGCAATTTTCAAAATTATATACGATACAATATAATTTTGTATAAGTATGTTCATAGTTGCATAGGAAACATTTTGTAAAATTTTCATTAAATTATTAGCAAGGGTTATCTCTAAGGTATGTCATTATGGATATTTTGAAATTAAATTTAAAAAACTTTAATTAAAAATTTAAACATTACATATATTGCTTTTTGAAATATGTTGTAAAAATGTAAAACTATTTTTATTTAAAAAGCTATAAAATTTTTGATGCTCAGTATGTAAGCTACACAATAATATGAAGCTTTCATATAATAGAAATCCATTTTAGTTCATATAAATCTCCTGTAATTCAAGGCTTATTTTTATACCAGTTATTTGACTCCTGCATCAGTCATATAGCATTTCTGTTTGTCTTGATAAGCCCATAGGTTTTCTACTTTTTTTTGAGATAAATCTTGATGAAGCAGATGATAATCTGAGGCTTGCCTGCTGTACTGTGAAAATCCCTCTGTGCTTACAATAAAGGCTTCATTTCTCCTCTACTAGAAGTATATGTCAAGAGTAGATAAGTGAACTTTTTAAACACAGAATAACATATTTATTAGCTAATTATTATATAAATTACTAATTATATATGATTATAAATATTTATAATAACATTAATGAATTATGTCTATGAATCACTCACTTAATATAAAGTAAAGTATATACCAAGGCTTCTAGTAAATTTCTTTGTATTTTCAAAGATAAGGAAAAGAAATACTCTTTGAAATTAAAAGACAAGTGAATAAAATAACATAATTGAAATAAAATTGGAATAACACAATTCTCTGATGATGTATTTTATAGTTAATGTTATGTGTGTTTGTTTAGAAACATGATGTTACCAGTGTTTGAGATATTGTAGCCAATGTGGCCTGCAGAGTTTTGTAGTTCAATTTATTTTATCTTTAATATGGATTTGTGGGCTTTTAGGGCGATCAGCTGTTCTATGAAAAGGCCCTCTTTTGCTACTTCCTTTGTCATTAAATTCTTGTTTTCAATCCATCATCACATTTTTTAATTGAGTTCCTATTTTGTTAAAGGCAAGACTGTGAGAAAAAGGCAAAGTAATATAAGGATCACAACCAATTTGTTAAAAGCTCAAAGTCTGTGTGAGGACGGAGGAGCTATAACATTTGAAGATAATTAGGAAAATTTACAATTGATAGTTCAACAATATTGAGGGTTTTGTTGACATTTTATTGCTTATTCGTTTATGTCTTTTTATCAAGAGTAAAACATAATTGTTTTAGTGTCCAGAGATGAGAGAGGAGGTAGGGCAGTTAGTTACATACTATGTGTCTATAATATGGTTGGAGGTATGGACTGTATATGGGAGCAGCGAGAAGGAAATTCTGAAAGACTCAGAAATGAATTTATTACTGAAAATGTTTGGTGAAAACTGAGCTATTAAAGACTCAAAAATTTATTTGCACATATATCAGTTGGCATTGGTGTCTAACTTACAGGTAACTAAAACTCAACCTAAATGGGAATTTCTTTTTTATGTGATTAAAATCTAGGCATTTCTCAGATGTGACTGGGCTCGGGATCAAATATTGTTAAAAGCACTGTGGTAGAAAGATGACTACAGAAGTTTCAAACTCATATCGTCTCAGCTACTTAAAAAAAGAACATGTGGTACATAATTACTATTGAATGTCACTCAGCCATATGAAAAGATGAAATACTGCCGTTTGCAACAACATGAATGGATCTTGAGATTATCATGCTAAGTGAATTAAGCCAAACAGAAAAAGTTGAGAACTATATGATTTCACTTATATGTGGGATATAAAACTGAAAGCAACAAACAAGGCAACAAATAGAGACTCATGTACACAATTTAGTGGTTATCAGAGGGAAGGGGGTGTAGAAAAGGGCAAAGGGTCAAATATATGGTAACAGGAAATTTAACTTTGGTGGTGAACACAATGCAATATACATATGACATGTTATTGAAACCTATAGAATTTTATTAACCAATGTTACCCTAATAAATTTAATAAAATAAAATTTTAAAAAGTCTCTTCTTTCATCATATGAACAAAATTCCAATCTCAAAAGTCAATGCTCTGAATCAAGGAGTATGTCCATCCCTGAGCCAATTTCTTTTGAAGGAAAATGAAAAGTACTGGGTGTCTGAGGCCAGGGTCACATAATAGGAGATGAAACCAGCTCTACCAAGGCAAATGGACTGAAAGTGAGGGCATGCAACTCTCCAAAGAAAAAATCAAAGATGGTAAAATGGTTTTTAGATGATCAAAAAATAGTAGGCTTCTATTTCATGAAGCAAGATAGTTATCAGTGTGGATTGTGGGGCTCTGTCTTTAATAATTTTATAATGCATATAATATGTTTTTATGAACATATAGAACAATGCAAACAAGGTGCTCAAAGTACATCAAGAAGGGGATTTCAATATTTGGAAGAGTGTTGGGAAATAAGCATACGTGTAAAATACATATATTATATACACACATATATTTTTTTAATTTTAAATTAATTAATTTTTTTTGGTGACATTGGTTAATGAAATCTGGTAAGTTTCAGCTGTACATTTTAACAGTAAGGCATATATAGTTTTACATTGTGTGTTTAACTCCCATAGTTAGATTTCTTTCTATCACCCTTTTACCTCAACTACTGTCCCCCTCCTCTCCTCCATCCTCTGGTAACCACTAGTCTGTTGTCCATGTCCATGAGTCTCTGTTTGTCCTGTTTATTTATTATTTTTTAATTTGTAGGAAAATTTAATAGTAAATATTAAAACTTAATTCTGTTTCATCATTTTACCTAATAAATTCACATCTTAAAATTTATTTTCAGGGAAAAATTAGTCAAGCACAGATGGGTAGATACATACTTATTGCACATTGTTAATATAAAAAAATTGGAGTATCATTAAATGATGAATAATAACAAATTAATAGGATATATTTTCTCATATCTATATAGTCAAATACTTTAAAGACATTGACTATTATGATTTATTTGTATATGAAATAGGTGCAAAATAAATCATATTTTTAAAAATATGTAGTATGATTGTATTTATATATACAAATGCTTAGAGAAAGTCTGGAAGTACAGGCATATGTATCAAGAGATTGAAAAAATTGGTTATATCTATATTATGGGGTTAAAGGCAGTATTTCTTTCTGCATGGCTGTATTTTCCATTTTGTAAAATAAAAAAGGATGTAATTTAAAAACAAATAATCGTAGGAAGAGGTATTGGAAATTTCCTCACTTGTTACTTACAAAGTAAAAGACAATTTTAATGACATAAAAAATGGTGTTAAAAAATTTCATTTCTTTAAAATATATGAGAAAGACGGTATTTCAGTCTCAAAAAGAAAAATGTTTTGGCCTATATATGCTTTCTTTTGTATAAATCTGTATACACATATATTTACACATATACATATGTGTACAACTCCTTTTTTTAATTTTTAGATTTTATGTATATTGTTAGTTTTAACTAAATGTCAGCTCTTTCTTCCAATGACCAAATCACTGAATTACATAAAATGTATAAAATGGATCATTGCTATTGTACTTCAGAATTATAGTATATATATGAGCCAAAGGACTTTTCAATTTCCAAATAAGAAAGGAATTACTAACATCAAAAGACCTTCAGGCACATATAGCTTATTTTGAAATCTAACTTTGATACTATCATAAGAAGGCCTTGAAAGGTTTATCACCAATACCTTGTAGAGTAAAACTTTCATCACATTTCTAAATATTTATAATAACTAACATAAAAAATAAATACAACTAAGTCCAGGTAACTCTCATTTTCAAAGAAAAATATAAGTTTAAAAGCTATGTGAGAATCACAGGACTTCTCATCTGGAATAAGTCTTAGAGAACATCCAGTTTAAACTTAATTTTATAAATATAAAAAATAGATACCATGATGTAAAATGACTCACTGGAAATCCCACAGCTCAGTAGGAAAAATTCAACATCAGTATACCAGACTCAGTTCCTTGCTTTTGATGTCATACTATGCAGCTAAAGCAACCACAAATGAGCCAGAATTTGTTGGATTTTCCTCACTGTGCGTCTAGAAAAACAACTTGGCTTGTAGTGTTTAGGACAGGGTGTAAACTTTTGTGTCAAACAAGCTGGACGTTCTCACAATTTAACTATGTAAACTTGGCTATGTTAAGTTCCCCGGGACTTGCTTTCCTCGTCTGTTAAATGGGATGAATAATATTCACATAAAAGTGTTTGTGAAGCTTGTACATTTTGGAGGTAAAGACTAGCAGTATATATAAAATTTTGTTTAGATTGTCTTATTATTCTCTTTCAATCTTGCTATACATGCTATCTTGCTCAGGATTAAAACTGATCAATCTCTCACATTCTTAGTAATACTAATATGGTGTTTGCCTTTAGAATTCTACTTTAGATGACCCTTTAAGAAATTTTGTCCAGGGCACAAGGAGCTGATTCTTAATTCTCCATTTACTTTATTTCATCGTCTCCTTTATTTTTTTAAGAGAATCAGATTTTTTATTACAATAGCAAGAGAAATTATTTTGGTCAATATAAGAAGTGGATCACAAAGGAATTCTGTCAACCACATTTTTGTCTCAATTTCCGAAATGTACATCTGACTTTTTTGACTCTAGAAATTATATTTTATGAGCACTTCTTTCATTATCATTTTAAAAAGCTTAATTTCTTATTTTTAATTAATTCCAGATGGTTTATCTAAAATGGATATTTCACAGTCATTTAAAAATACACATAAAATAATAACTTTTTACTTTCAGAGGCAATTTTAAAAGATTAGTGTATATCTCAGATTATCTACTGATAAACTATTCCTCAAAAAGAAGCTATTTTAAGATATCCTCTTGGGTGGTTATTGGTTAGCATATAACTGTGACAATATCTCTCAGGCTCTAATTATTACTTCAGGGATATATATATATATATATATATATATATATATATATATAAAATATACACATGCATACATACATACACACACATGTATATATTATATATAATATATGTATATTATATATATTATATACACATGCATACATACATACACACACATATATATACATACACACATATACATACATACATACACACACATACATGCATGCATACATAGATACAAAATCTCACATAAGAATCATATATATATCTCATATAACAATTATATATATATATATATAATCTCACATAAGAATGAAATAGTCTAAAACCTCAGAGAGATCTTAAAAGTATATGCCCAAAGTAAAGGTACATCGAGTAGTCCAGAGAACCATAATAAGCTTCCATCATGAGGGTTTTTAAATGATTAGAATAATCACTGGCACCAAAGCTATCCTTTCCACATAGAAAAGAAAAGAAAACAGCACTTGTTAAAGAGAGCTGTGAGTTCCACTGTGGACAGATCATTCTAGAAAGTGCTTGTGAGAAATACTGAAAAGAAATTAGTGGAAAACAGATTTTAGCCCTGTAAAATAAGATTTTAATATTCAGAACTGTCCTAAGCTTCTCAGGAGATGGTGAGTTCTTTGTCACATAGCTCTTCATCAAAGGACTGACATATTTAAATATGTTCCATTACTTCCCTATAACATCAAAATCCCCTTATTCAGATTATTCTAAGGCAAACAAGACCAAATATAATTTTTGAAAGTGATACTTAGATAAGTTTGAAATCATCTCTACTATTTAAAACTAGTTTAGAGATTAAAACTAATTTCCAATATTTAAATATCATGCTGTTTAATATAACTTGCAAAAAGACAAGAGAATAATGTTGGTGAGGATGTGGAGAAAAGGAAACCCTTGTGCGGTGTTAGTGGGGACATAGATTGGTATAGCTGCTTGGAAAACAGTATAGAGTTTCCTCAAAAAATTAATAATAGAGCTACCTTATGATTCAGCAGTTCCACTTTTGGTTATACATCCAAAGGGAGTGAAATCACAATCTGGAAGAGATATCTGCACACCCATGTTCATCGCAGCATTATTTACAATAGCCAAGACATGAAAAAACCTGTCAGTCAACGAATGAATGGATAAACACCCTGGGAAGAGAGTAGTCAAACCTACTTGAGAATGAGAGGTCAACTGGAAGAAAACCTAGGTATCCCAGTTGAAAGCTAGCCCCAACTTCAAGTCATGACGTTGAAGCTATTTGGACCATCCCGCTCAGCTACCCTCCAGCTGAATGCTCAAATAAGTGAGCCCAGGCAAAACCAGCAGAGGAACTTCCTAGTTAATCCACAGAATTATCAAAAAAGGAAATTGTTCTTATTTCGTCTCTGAGATGTGGTGTGGCTTGTTACACAGCAATAGATAACTGATACATTTCCTTAGTCATACTGTATCATATAACAGAATGCAAGAAGTTATAGTAGTAGAAAATCAATCCAGAATTTATTAATTTTAGAGTGACATTATAAGTCTATAACTCTACGAGATGTACAATAACAAAAATGAAAGAGAAGCTATCCATCAGCCAGATGGAATGTGAACAGTTTTATTACTTACGAAAGGTATATTTAGCATTTTTGAATAAACAAAACATATAATGAGGTATACCATTATCTCAGACAATTATGTAGAATGTCTAAAAGAGAAAAGTAAAGTGAAAGGTGAAGTCAATTATACTGTTAAAGGAGATATTTCAAAACTTCCTCAATTAAGGAAACAGAAGCAACTTGGAATGAGTCAAGATTTCAATCATCATAAATTGCATTCATTCTCTAATTCTTTGACAGCTGAAATATAATTGCTTATGTTAAGGCAGAGAAGTCTATATTGATAGAATTTACAACCACTTTTTGAAGATTCTAGGTCCTGTATGATTTAATCCAACAAATGTTGGTTCCTTTTCATACTTGTTTTCAATATATCATAGAAACCTGTTAATATTTAATCAATGTTTTCTAGATACATTGACTCTCACAATTTATTTCTTTATAAAGCAAATGTTCTCTTCTCATGGATATTAACAGAACATGACAGAATGACTTTCACTTTCGATTTTCCAAACATTTTGAAGGCTGCTCCATGGAGACACCATTTAGATTCTGAGCATCTCTAAGGCCTAGGTGTATTCTCATTTATCACTGTGTTCCTGGGGCTAACATTTTGTAGTTCTAAGGTAGAGGCAGTTATTCAATAAATGTTAGCCTGCTGAATAAATAATCAGAGGATAATGATTAAAGCTAAATATTTATAATCCAGATTCTTGGTAGCTGTATGATTCTGAATTGAAGTGATCTGCTGTTTCATGTGTCTTTCTCACGACTTAACAAGAAAAATATTAGCACACACAGTTTCCCTAGGCAAAGCGAAATATATTACATGACTGTAATTTTGAATAAAACCAGTGAGAAAAAATTATTTGCAAAACATTTGTATTGATTTTATAAAAAATGTGGCATATAAATATGTTATTGGAGGAGAATCAGAGTAGAAGATGAGAAAAAAAGTACATCTAAATTATAACACACCACAGTGGAAAAATCTCTGCAAAAAGTCTGGAATGGATTTTTAAAAAGCCATATATCATTCCACCACTGTAGCAGTTTTGATGGCCATGCTCTCTGTCTCAGGATTACTAGGCTACTATTCCTCCATTGTATGGCCCATGTGCCCAAATCCTTTGTCTCCAGGAGAAGAGAACCAGGGACATTCAAATAAAGAGAAAGAGAAACTTGCCATTGCCCATTATCTTCCATTGTCTTTGGTTTTGAAATGATTTCCCATCTGGATAGTCTTTATTTATTTATTTTTTTTCAGAGCATATTGATTCACAAAGCACTTTGTGGTTTACTTGTAGAAAATGCACTTAGTACTAATAGCATACTTATTCCTTGCCCCTGATGTTACCGGAACAGATAATTTTTCTAGAAATAAAGACAGAAATATTTTTTATTTTGGACTAGACCATCTTTTTTTCTCCCATTTATTTATGTTTGGTTTAAAACGTAACATTTTTTAAGATTTGTTGAGTTATGCTGTTATATGATTAATTTTGCTGTTTGTGAGATGCAACATTTTTATGTAACACATCTCAGAATTGAGTATTCAAATACATAAAATAAAGCAAAGATATTCCAAATTGCTATTTTCTGGAGTAATACTTTCCAAGGTTCCTCCATATGAAGCCAAAACTGATGGCACAGTGTGTACTCCTTAACCGAAATGACTACAAAAGAAATCCAGAAGTATAATTACAGCTGTTCTTTCCCCTTCCTGTCTTGAGTAATTCCATTCTAAAGCAATGAAGTGGACAAAGTAATGTTGGCTTTCATGTGGAGGGGAAGGATGTCCTCCTGGGGGACTGCATGTTTACTGAAATGTTTCAGAAAAAGGAAAAGAGGAAAAGTTCTTTGCACTGTACTTGCAACTCTTCTGTAAATTTGAGATTGTTTTATGAAATAATGCAAAGAAATAGAATCATAGAAGTTTGTGCTTGCAAGAAAATAAAAATCAATCAGGTTTAAAAATTTCATATAATTATCTAAAATGTAGATTGGATATGCCCAATAAAACTTTTCATCAAAGTGGTTTCTTTTTCCAAAGAAGCTTGCCTATGTTTTTAAATACGTATTTAGATTCCGTGAACATGGCAGAATCCATCAGAATCTATTATTTATCCTAGATTTTTATGTTATCACTGAGCAATAAGTAAACAACTAAATGAATACTGACTGACTCAAAATTATAAACTATTAACTTTCAATATGTAATGAAATCAAGTAATACAACTCAGAGACCCAGTATAACACAATCTTTTGGGGAAAAGAAAAAACTAATCACAATATTAAGCTTAGAAATCTATTCCTTTTAGACTTATTTTCCCTGTCACTTTTATTTTGTTTGTAGCTATAAATCTTTTAGAATGATTAAGGAGTTAAGAAATGGGTTAAAGTAGACAACTGTAGTATGAGCTGATAGTCTTCAATAAAATGAAATACAGAAATAAGTACTTAGCATGATAATCTTGTCTTGACTTTGAAGTATTATAGAAACACGAGCATCCTTCATTCTCAGCATTTATTTGAGTAAATACAGGTAAACAGAACTCTACAATCTTTGTAAAAACAGAGCATTTTCTCCAGAGTTGGAACACCTAACTACCCTTTGTTTATGAACCTATTTATGAATCTTATATTTTCAAAGAGTTAAAAAAAATCATATGTAGAGATTGATATGAAGCTTAATTATTTCATTTTAAAAAGTGTTTTTAGTATTATTAACTGTTTAAATATTTTAAAACTTAGAGTAAAAAAGATGAATTTAAATTTGTGCTAAAGCATGTAATATTATGGAATTGAATAACATTCACATAGGAAGAGTAGAATGAATGTCAGTGTTTTTAGGTGTTAGTTTTCTGTTAATGACTTTCTTTGGCCCACAAAGTTTTGGTGAATGTGATGCAAGATTTGAAAACTGTTTTGAGGTTAGGCTTCTTTTCTTGTGTTTCTGCCTTCTGCCATGAGAACATGGCTCAGATAGTTGCTGGCCTAAGAAAGATGAGTCTCGTAAAGCAGGTTGTAATTATCATTTCCTTTCTTTAGAAGTAGTGATGAAATTAAAATAAAGTTCTTATCAAGTGAGTATAACAGTGTAGAAGGAATAATGTAAAGAATTCAAATGATTGTGATATTAAAATTTAATATGAATACTGCATTATTCCATTATTAAATTACCACTTAAATGTATCCAGATTGGGTTCATTAATTTGATATTGAGGAATTTTTGGCAATCTTTTTATTTTTAATAATTATTGCGTAGTACATTAAATTTCAATAAATATAAATAATCTTTATAATATAGCTCACGTTCTTATTTTTTTCATGTTTTTACTGTTTGCTTTTCTCAAATTTTTAAAGATTTTTCTGTTTATCATTTATTTTGTTCTTTTGGTAAAATTTTAAATATGTTCAATTTCCTAGTAGAAGACTGATAGATTAAAAAATAAAAATTATATTATTGATGAAATACACAAATTGTTGTGTATTATTGAATTTCATTGTTGTGCATTATTGAATTTCAATTTTTATTGATTTTGTGAGGCTTTAAAATTAAATTTATTCATTCACCAAATGGTTATTGACTGCCTTTTATGCATTAGGCATTGTATCAGGCAGTAAAACAAAATGGTGAGCAAAAATATGTAATTTATGCTTTCATGGATCTTAAGATACAAGTAAAGGCAGATAACCTAAAAATTACACAAATGAATGAAAAATTGTGCCTTGTGGTGAGTGCCACTAAAATGAAGTATGTGGCAAAATGAGAACTCCTTGACTTAAAATTAGGAAACGCAGGGAACTCTTTCATGAGGTGAAGAGAAAAGCTGAGGTCTAAAAAAAAGTGGGTTTTAACAAGTCTCAAAAAGAGAGGATGTAGTAGGAGCATAGAAGACCATATGTGACCTGGTCCTAAGCAGAAGAAATTGCTGAGATACACATTTTCGAAGAGAAGAGCAGTTTCTACTTTTGTGTGTATGTGTCTAGAGCCAATGAGAAAACAAAAACAAAAAACAACAACAAAAAAACCAATTTCAACCATGAATCCAATAAAAAAGGCAACATTTTGGTGATATCTCAGGTTATAACTTGGTGCTATGCTAGAGTTGCAGGAAATAGCTAGTATCTTTCTGCAAAGTCAGAATTATACAGCATGGGAATTACTTCAAGTTAGAAGAGTGTTTGGCTCATTTCTCTAAGGTGTTTTTCTTAGTCTGGCTGCATATGGTAAAGAGAATCTTTGAAGTATATGGTGGTGTATTGGTTGTTTATTGCCAAAACAATGCTGTATAACAAACTACCCAACACTCAGTGGCTTAAAATAGCTACACAATAAATGTAGCTCACAAATACACAGATAGGCTAGGAGCTTCTTCTGGAATTCAATTGCATCTGTTTTTCACTTTTGTGTGTAGGATAAAATATGACTTTTACATGGCTTATTCTTCCTGTTATTTTCCTAAAGTGCATTATCCCAATTTAATATTTCTTTGGATTCTTAGCCTTTACAATGTTTACTTTTTGTCTGATTTGACGAAAATTTTAAAGCGTGATATACATGTGGAAAGTGTACAAAACATATGTAGACAGCTCGCCAGTCAAACTGAACATAACTTTGTAAGGAACACCTAGATCAAGAAATAGAGTATTAACCAGCACCTCAGACACTACTCATAACAAGTAAAGGCAGATAACCTGTACTTATTCTCATTTCCTGCAGCAACACATGAGATTTTGATTGCTTCAGCTACTCTCAAAAACTGGTACTGTCAGTTTTCATAGTAGCCATTAATTCATTGTATCCATTTTAATACACAGGTAGTTGAATATAATTGTGGTTTTATTCTGTAATTCCCTATCAAATAAATAGGTTAAACACTTTTGTTTGTTGGCCATTTAGATATCTTCTTTTTTTGTAACATGTCTTTAAGTCATATTTTGCTTTTAGATTGTCCATTTTCTAGTGATTATTTTTCTTGTGTGTTGTTTGTCTTTTAGGATTGACATGAGTTTTTTTTAATGTATTCTGGATATGAGTCATTCACTGAGTTTGTCTTACGACTCTGCTTTCCCAGTGGTTGCATTTGCATTCTCTTACTCAAGTCTTTTGGTAAGCAAAAGTTCTTAATTTTAATAAAGCCCAATTTCTCAAATTTTTTATGTTTTGTACTTATTGTGTCCTGTTTAAAATGTTTTTACGTATCCCAGTATCTTGACGATACTCAATGTCTTTCTTCTAGAAGTTTAATATTTTATCATTCATATTTAGATTTAAAGTCTATGGAATTTCTATGTATACAATCAGGTTTTCTGCAAATAAAGGTAAATTTATTCATTTCTTTCAATACTAATAATTTTTCTTCCTTTATTATTCTGTCTAGGGCCTCTGGTAAAATATTAAAAGTAGAAATGATGGTAATCCTTTTTTATTCCCAGTCCCAAGGAGAAAGTTTTTCATTTCAAATTTATTCCTAATTTGCTTCAAAAAAGCCACATAATTATAAATGATTGCTGAATTTTTTCAAATGCTTTCTCTGCATCTATTTAGATTAAAATTATTTTCTCTTTTATTTTATTAATAAAATATTGTGAATTCCAATGAAAATTTTCATACTATTTAATTTTTGAATGTTAAACAAATTTTGTTTTTCTGAAATAAACTAACCCTCTCTATATTATCCTTTTTAAAAGCAGATCATGGGAACTCTATTAGGGTTTCCAGAGAAATATATATATTCTGAAGAAACAGAATAGATGTGTGTGTGTGTGTGTGTGTGTGTGTCTGTGTGTGTGTGTAGAAAGGTATGAAAGTACTGATGATGAATATTTTGCAATTGTTTTCCTTAAAAATCAACTTGTCTATGAATTCTCCATAAGTCTCATGAATTTTACTAACAGAGTTTTCCCAAACTTTTGTGTCTAAATGTCAATGATGCTCACCTACTCTTAGCACCAAGGCAAGTTATTCATGAACCCAAGATTTCACAGTGTTTTAAAATCTTTTTATTCTTTACTAGCATGACATCTTTACAACTGACTAGGGTGACCATATATAAGAATACTAATGTGACCTTCCACATGCCTTCCAATCTTGGTACTCTTTTAGGATTAATGGAAGTCTAGGAGTCGTATTACATTTATTTGTTTCTTCGCCCTGATATTCTGAGCTGGCTTCACATTCCCTAATGAAAATTATTTCTTGACATATTTCTTTCTTTTTATTAAGACAGATATTCTCTACATCCTTTATTTCTTATCATATTTATTCTATGTCCAAACATTATTCCAGCCTACCACTTACTAAGGCAAAACAAACAAAAACCTTATCCTTTAAGCAACTGATCTGTTTTTCTTTATAATCTTGCACAAAACTTACTCCACAAGTTACTTAATTTTTCTCTGGTTCATAATTAAAGGTATTTTTCTTACTGTAACATAGTTTTAGAATAATGAATATTTAAAATAGAAGTTATGGGCCTTATGCTTAAATTATGACAAATGGAAACTTTGATTATTCCAAGCACATTTCATATTGAATCTGCACAATTCAGCTCATTTAACATATATGTATGTGTGTGTATATATGTGTGTGTACATATATATATATATGTAGATATATAGATAGATAGATAGATAGATAGATATAGATAACAACTATATTCTAAGCACTGAAACAATAAAAATGACTAAGTGGCCCCTGCCCAAGCTTGTTATCTAGATGATAATATAGGTATAAACAACTAATATAAAAATATGTTAACAGTCATAAACTATTAAAAGTATAAAGATAAAGGAATATAATAAAATCAGAAAATTAATAATAATACTGATAATTTTGGTATCCAAAGTTTTCACATCAGTGATGCAGCACTGTGGCTAAAATTGTCATTCTATAGTAGCCAAATAGATGACCTCAGTCTGTTTTTTTTCCCTTTTGGCTCCCTTGTGAGAACTATATAGTCATAATTCTTTTTTCAGTTTTTCAAATTAACACATCCATTAAATTTCTAATCCATGAGCTATATTCTCACTTTCTGAAAATATCAAACACAGCTCATGTTTTTATAGGAATTAGAA
Organism: Eonycteris spelaea; assembly: GCA_003508835.1. Lineage (NCBI taxonomy): Eukaryota > Metazoa > Chordata > Mammalia > Chiroptera > Pteropodidae > Eonycteris > Eonycteris spelaea. The sequence goes on from PUFA01000167.1 coordinate 2,876,340, forward strand.
ATTATCTTTGAGCATCTGCATTTTCCCCCTACATCTTTCAAATTTGTTTAAGGTACTTTAAAATTAACAGATACTTTTACTTTTCAGCATCTCAGTGAAGAAAAGCAGAATAAATGGAAGTTTTATAGTTGTCATTTCTCTTGAATGTACCTATTATAAGAATATGTTCTTATACAAAAGGATTTAAAACTATCTTGATTACAGAATTTGCTATATCCTTTATTCATATTATTGACTTCTTTTTATTTTAAGAGAATGAATAAAACCTTACTTCCATAGAAAATAAAAGAGTACCAGAAAAGAGGGCTGCAATTGATTCTTTCCTTTAGATGTAGGAGGGGGAAAGCAGACGAATCTATATAAGCAACAGAGGACTGACAGGGAAATAATAATCTACCATGTGCTAGGCATTATTGGAGATATGTATTTCACATAATTTACACTGTGATGCTTTTCAAAAAGGTACAATGCATAAGTTTTAGCTTACACTCCTCTCTTGACCCGGAAGGCAGCCTTTTATCCACATAAGTACATGATACCGTTTTATTGTCAGACTTTGAGAACTTTCATTTGTCTTTCATTTCAAAGGTCTCCATCTTCCAGGTTGGTGAACGTGGATTATTCTTACATTGTTTCTTAGTAGTTCCAGCCCATGTGGATGACTAAAATTCGGGCCTTTATTTTTCCCTATTGCCTTAATAGTTGTCTTCAGACTGTACCTTATAATGATATCAACACCAACATCAATGCCAATGCCTACACAAGTATAACGCCAGCATAAAGACCAACACGAGTACATATACCAACGGCAACACTGTCACTAATAACTCCAATACTACTACCAAAACTAATACCAGTACGAATATCAGCACTGGTATCGATGCCAACACCAATACTAGTATCAGCATCAACACTAGTACCAATGTCTACACCCAAACCAATATAAAACCAACACCAATATGAGCACTGACACCACTACAGACATGAATACCAATGCCAACACCAATATCAATACAGTTACCATATAATGCCTCTAATTTATTTCACATCAAGGACAATGCTAGTGCATTCTACCTGCAGCAAATTCTCCCAACAAATGTACATTGCAATTATTACTAGTATCTTTATTATAAGATGAAGAAACTGAACTTCAGAGCGTCAGAGTCAGAACTGGTTCTCAAGTCTTTCTGGCTGCAAAAATATAATACATGGTGGTCTTCTTCATACTAGTTTTGAATCTTTCAATAACAGTGTATTTCCCATTCTTCCCCTAATGTAGGCTTTCTTATAACATGTAAGTCTCCTTTCAGCTTTCAGAAAGAAATGAACATGTTCATGAAATTTGAAAATTCCAAAATTATCTACTGGAAAATTTTCCAAAATATTCACTGTGGATCGATCTGTTAACAATATATATAATTGCTCATCTAGTCCCTCATCATGGTTTCAGTGGGCATCAGTTCTCCAGCCATTGTCAAAGGATTTATTAAAGTATTTTAAATAATATATTATTAAAGAAAAGTGTTTAAGTATAAAAGGAACACTTTTATACTTAGATTCTTAGCACTGGAACTTAGGGTCATAAGTGCCTTTTTGCTAATCCGCTAACACACCCAGCTATTAGTTTGGAGACCCTCTCATTAGTCATGATTCCCAAGTGCCACAGTGATGCAAGCATCATACTGCGTCAAAATAGGAAAACTTCTGTTCACATTATTCTGCACAGTCAACAGAATTTGTTTGGCCTCTCGATTCACCTCGGACCTTCTCAGCTTTTAAGTGTTCAAAGTCTCCACTTTGAGGAAATATTCAGGTGTTCTTGTAGTGGCTACCACCTTTAACAAGTTTTCTGAAGCCAACAGACCATATTAATGGTGTATGGACTCATTTCCTTCATTTATCTTGTATCAACCTTTTATAACATAACAAAGCAGGAAAAACCTAAGATGTCCTGGAGTATGAACAAATGCAAATTGATAAGAGCAAATCAAGGTGCGAATCTTATTTCAAAGCAATCTCAAATAATCATTTGCTCCAGTGTGATCAGCTCCCAGATGATCTCGCTTCCATTATCTAACTAAGCATCATATTTTCCTGTCTCTACTTCCAACTGACAATTTAGAGTAGTCCATATTTCCAGTTATGTCCCACTTTAACAAACAAACAAACAGACAAATTAATAGTCTTCCTGAATTTGCTCTTTTCTGATTGGTGTCCTATTTCTTCCTGCTTTTATATTCCAACTCCTTGAAAGAGTTGTTTATTTTATGTATACTTTTTAAATAACGGCCATTCATTGCTCAAACTTCTCAGTTAGGATATGGTTTTACATTTTCCATACTCTTTTTTGTCTTTAGTACTTCTCATTTGCAATCTACTAGATAATCTGCTCATTTGCATATTTATTAGTTAATATGTGCCTCCTTTTATTAGATGGAAATTTTGCACAGATAGGGATCATCTTCCCTCCTACAGATAGTTTAATTCCAAGCACACCTGTTCCTCGATTTACATGATTTATCCATTCCACACATCTTTTTTTTTTAATACAGAAGAAAACTGCATAAAAAGAGTCCACCAGTATGAAAAAATTACTAAATAGGCCAATATAAGTTATAAAAATATTTATTTCACACATTTTCACACACAAAAAAAGTGTTAATAAAATTTCAGAAAAAAAACAAAATAAATTGTATTCGCTGTTGGTGTCTGTGCTGTAATTTAAAGCAATCAACTTTCTCTTTTTAATTGGCTCAAAGTCACTGTCTTCATCGCTGGAAATATTTGGAAGTACTTATCTTTAATTGAGTAAGATGCAACTGACGTGTCATGTCAATTCCTACAGCTATCAATCAATGATTTAACATTTTGTTAGTTTCAACTTTTATCAACTTCAGCACAACAATCAATTTTCAAATGTTCTGACGATAATTGTGTTAGTATTAGTTCTTTGTCCGTTGCTGTCAAGCTATTTTTTTTTTTGAAAGAATAATCGCCAATAATGGAAATTAAAAAGAAAGAATCATGTAAAATGTGACTGTATAAATAGAAACCGTGTATAAAAAGTCCACGTCAATGAAGGGTACATTTACTATGTTAAAAAAAAAAAAAAAGAACTCATGTAAAAAATACCACATAAATCGAGGGGTGGGTGTATATAGAATAGAGATAATGACTGGCACATATTGGCACTCAATTAATAGCTGCTGAGTGAATGAATGGCCTTTTATCTTATATGTTTACTTCTATTCATGAAAACTTTTAAAATCATACTTGATAATATGTTATTATTTAATCTATTTTTTTCTTCTCCTTTTAATGTATTAAAGATCAATAAAAAAATTAACTACTATCCTGGCGACTGAGTAAATATTGAGTACAAGAGGGAAGAGTTTGGTTAGACTGTGATAGTTGATAAAGGTTCTCCCACAGTAGAAGGAACTGTGATTGGCAAGATTAAGAGTAGATAGATGAATGGTTCTCCTATAGAGGAAACCATTTCAAGCAATGGAATAGTGTGAGTAAACACAGAGAAGCAGAGAAATGTAGAGAAGTGGAAATAAGTGTGGCATTCATGAAGGCAGCAAGGAGACAAGATTAGAGGGCAAATGTTAGACAAAATTGATATAATGTTAGATAGCTGGGGAGAGTAGAATATGAGAAGCTGTGGGGTCTGACCAAAACACTTTGATTTTAGAAAAGATCAAATAAACTTTTGATCATGGAAGTGAAATGATAGAAGATATGTTTTAGAAAGTACTAACGTCACTTGCTATTTGTAACTCGAGATGTGTGAGGTAATAATGGAAAGTGCAATTAATAATCTTTAGTAACTACTTCATGTTAGGCTCTGTCCTTTCCAGAGTGCTTTACCTATTTTATTTCATTTGGTGAAAAAGTAATAATGCAATAGAATTATTTCGTGTGTGTGCGCGAAGTTCATTAGCCTCCCATTCTTAAAAGTAAAATTGGGACTCATTTCTTAATATACTACATTAGTAGATATGGTATCTTGAGTTCTCAGATATATTTCAGTGTTTTATGAAATTGATCCAACTGCACTATACTGAATTACAGCTGTTTTCTTCTTTATATCAACCATAATACCCAGTAAAGTGTCCCATATTTGAAGGCATTTAAAATGTTTCTTGCATACATTATTTAGTTTACATTATATATTTACATGTATATATATACACATATAAATATAATGAAGAAATACTTATTTCATTACATTACATTTTTAAAAAGGTACAAATAGTATAAAGCTACAAGATTGACTTAGTAAAGATCCGCCGATTTTTCTGTAATAGTTCACATATCCATCTTAGACAATTAATAGATGCCTAATTGGATATGCTAGTACATAACAGTACTTTCCGTATAAGAATTCAATAATGACAGTGATAGAAGAGAGTAGAGAGACACTGTATCAATTGATCATTAGGTGACTGATTCTCTTCTAATCATTTCCTATGTTCTTTTAAAATATTTAGGATAAATGGTTTCTTAGTCATATCATCTGTCCCATACTAATTTTTGGCTGTTTTTCTAAGAGATATAACTTCGGCCTATTAGAATTTTTATTCAGAAAATAGGTATATATTTTTCTCAAGGTCCTCTAAGAACAGCACAAAGGATGTGAGTTAGATATAAAGAAAATGTTCCTGACAGTATGAGCTGTTAAAAATTGAAATAAGTTATAACAAGGGAAGGTTAGCGGACTTTAAAAATGAGATGTCATCATCTTTAATAACATAGCATAAAAACTCAAAAGAAATGTCATTCAAGATCAGACTAGTGTTTAACCAGTTGCTCCTATATAAATACATAGAATGTAGTAGTTTCCTTTCCCAATATTTAACTTAAAAATGTAAGTCAAGTATTCATACTTTCACTTAGCATAGTCTTTGAGGAGTGAATTTAATCTACCTTAAACATTTTCTTTTTTATTTCATTCTCTTTATTCAGTACAACCTATTTTGTGATAAGAGAGAAGAAATTTCCTTATTCTTTTTTCTATCTATGCTATTCATGCTTTGTGGGAGGATCTGCCACTTATTAATTAATGCCTTCAATCATTCATCTAATATGTGTAATTTAAAATATCATTATTGAGAGTTGGAAACATAGAAGAACTGTTAGCCACTATATGAACTCAACATAAATGGAAACTTTCAATCTGATCTCTGTATTTATCAGTTAAGAATTGCATTCAGTTGTGATTACAGAGACTCACAAACCAGCAGCTTAACAAAACAGGGAATTGTTTTTCAAAACTATATATAAAAATACACCATGAAGTCTGGGATTGGGCACTACAGATTGGCATAGCAGGTCTACGTCATCATCAGGACTCAGGATTCTTTCATTCCACTTAGTTTACTGTAAGATGTACTTACTGTCTCATGGTCATAACAGAGCAGCTGAAGCTCTACCCCTCACATTGCTGTTCCAGGAAGGAAGGGAAAAGGCAAAGGGCAAAAACCACCTGCTAGACAGCAGCCTCCTTTTAAAGAATCTTTACTTACAGCATATACAACAAATTTGGCCAGAACATAATCACATGGTTACTCATACTACTTACTGCAAGGTAGCTGGAAAATGTCATTACTAACCTGGGAATATTTCCTTCACAAATAAATTAGAATCTTGTTAGTAAGGAAGCAAACAGGAATGAATGTTTGATAAGCAACAAAATGTGCAGATCACATCCTTTACATATGCATCCCATGTTCATTGCATTAGACATTTTCATCACTCCCACATTAATTATCTATTTTCATATTTCTTTACTTTTCACCTTTGCTATTCCCTCTGTTTTTAAAAACATTTCTCAGATAGCACCTTCTCTATAAAACCCTTTTCATTTTTTTCCTCGAAATGTAATATTCTCTCTTCCAGTCTCAGAAAGATTTTCTTCTTATACTGTGCTTAGGCAGAGTAATTTGAATTATCATAATTTTACATATCCTTCCAGGAAATTTTTTAACTGTTAGACATCTGGGACCTGTTCTATTTATTTGTGTGTCATATATTAATGTCTCATATATAAAACTTATTCAATATATTTGCTGAAATAAACATATAGATCTCACTTGAAACAAACCTAAAGTTTAGTAAGGGAGACAACTAACTTTCATAAAAACATAATAAAAGGAAGAAATTGAGAATGGCCTGACAGAAGTCCAAATAAAGTACAATAGAAGTTATCTCTGTGTTTTTTTTTTCAAAAGTTGACAGCATATATATATATATATATATATATATATTATAATATATATATTCCCTATTTCCTTGATCATTTTGCACTTAAATTTGTCATTGATATGGCAGTTCATGATTTTAGATCTGTCTTCTCAACTATTCTTTCTCTACATTTTCTTCAATCTGTTTCAATTTATTACCTCTCTTTTGTTTGTAAATACGTACTATGCTCTTATAGTAAAATAAGAAATCACTTTTCTCTTGGTCTTAATTTGCTCTTTATTCACATGCGTTTTCCAATCTTATGTTTACTAACTCTGCTAGTTATTTTCTGTTTGCCTTCCACATCTAGTTTTCATCCTTCTCCACTATATGAATGCATTACATCAATGGGTTCTCAAGGCTTCAGGTTTCCCTTAGGTCTGGCCAAGAGGAAACTAGAGGGAAAGGGAAGAATGGAAGTGAAGTATTCATTCTTCTAACTTCCTACCTGAGAGGTGAGCTCAGGCTGACATCCCTAGACTAAAGGCCACTGCTCCTTTCAAAGCTGTTTGGGTTCCTGTAACTATTTTATCCTCCTGTTCCTTAGGTCTTAGGAGTGGTAACAGTTTATCTGTGGTTCCCCCAAACCTGTCCCCTCTATAGTAATTATTCCATTTAGCAATAAGCTCTTTTAAATTCTGATGGGAGTCTAGTCTACTCATTTTCTCTCCATAAATTCCTTCCTTAACTCTCTTTAATCTGGATTACATCTTTTCTTTTTTAGAAAGGTCATTTATGGCTACTCAACAATGAGAACAGATGGATCTCTAAAGAGTCACTACAATCCAATTTTATCTTCCCTTTAGAGAGATTGTGCTCATTGGGAGAACATCTGTGAGAGGGGAGGTATACAAAAGCCCTGGATCAGAAACAGGTCAGAAGATATGGCACAAGATCAGTGAATGATTAAGCCTACATTACTATCAAAGGAAAGCAAGGCAACATGGTCAAGTGACTTGAAATAATTTAAAGCCTGCACATTAATAGATTTGAATTGGATGCCAAGTATTTTCATATACAGGCATACATTGTTTTATTGTGCTTTGCTTTATTTTGCTTTATAGATGTTTTGTTTGTTTTGTTTTGTTTTACAAATTGAAGTTTGTGACAATCCTGCATTAAAGCAAGTCTATTAGTGCTATTGTTTCAACAGAATTTGCTCACTTTGTGTCTCTGGTCACATTCTGGTAACTCTTAAAATTTCAAACTTTTCATTATTATTATACTCTCTGTAATGATCTGTGATCAATAACCTTTGATGTTACTACTGTAACTGTTTTGAGGTGCCATGAATTGCACCCACATAAAATGGTGAACTTGATAAATGTTTTATGTGTTTTGACTATTCCACCGACCAGCTATTCTTCCATTTCTCTCCCTCTCCTCTGGCCTCCCTATTCCTTGAGACACAACGTCAGTGAAGGAAGTAACTGCAAATGTAGTAGAATAGTAAGAGAACCACAATTAGAAGTAGAGACTGAAGAGCTGACTGAATTGCTGCAATCTCATGATAAAACTAATGCATCAGGAGTAGCTTATGGATAAGCAAAGAAAGTGATTTCTTGAGATGGAGACTACCCCTGGAAAAGGTGCTGTGAAGATTGGTAAAATGATAACAAAGGATTTAGAATATCACATAAACTCAGCTGATAAAGCAGTAGCAGGGTTTGGGAGGCTTGAATCCAATTTTGAAAGACATTCTACTGTAGAAAAACACTATCAAATAGGCTTGCACGCTACAGAGAAATTGTTCATGAAAAAAAAGAGTCAAACAATAAAACAAACTTCATTGTTTTCTTGCTTTAAAAAATTGCCACAGCCACTCCATCCTTTAGCAACCACTACCATGAACAGCCATCGACATCCATTTAAGACACTTGATCAGCAAAAAGATGACTTGTTGAAGTTTCAGATGATGTTAGCATTTTTTAGTAATAAAGTATTTTTTAATTAAGGTATGTATGGAATCCTTTAGACATAATGCTATCACATACTCAACAGACTAAAGTATAGTATAAGCATAACTATATATGCACTGGAAAACCGAATATTCATGTAACTTGTTAAATTGTGCTATTTGCTGTATTGCAGTGGTCTAGGATGGAACCTACAATATCTTCCAGTTATGCCTCTATGAGAGCATATTGTTTAAAAATTAGCACTTGCCTATCCTACAGATTACCTAGAAGAATCAATGGAGAAATTAGTGACTTTTTACAATAAATATCATTCATTTTATAAACTAAGTCATATTTACCTTAGAGCCCTGCCACAATTTAAAATTATAGGTAAATTATATACAGTACCTGAAGAATGTAAAATATCTTATATAACATTATATGAGTTTCATCAGTTTTAATTCCATTGCATTTTTAAATTCTACTGAACAACATGCTGATTACTGAAATGAAAAATATACATCGACTTGTGATTAATTTTATGACATATTGTTTGACGGTATTAGATACTGTGACTAAATTAAATAGATATTTTAAATTTAAAAACATTTAGCCAAATTATTCTATATCTATAACTGGGCTTTAAAATAACAGTAAGAATAATATAAAAGTAAAGGAGAATCTTTAATTGACTCTGTTTTAACTGCACATATATGGTCAATGGAAAATGTTTGTAGGAGATAAGATACAGACTAATTAACCTTTTAAAATCCTTTTGTCATAGTATCACCCAGATAATAGTTTCAGACTAATTGAGAGCAGTTTACCTTTAACTATTTCAACATGGTCTCCTTTCTCTTGTCCTTTCCTTTGAGAACCACAGGAGGAAAGTATGTTGTGAACGATACCTAGAAAGATACAAACCCAATGTTAATAATAGTTACCCTTGCATGGTAGGATTTCAGATGGTTTTATTATTTTTCTTTTTGCTCCTTTGAATTTCTTTTATCTACAATGAATATGAGTTTCTTGTAAAATTAAAAAGATGTAATCCAAAACCCTGTAATGGCAATTTTAAGAATATCTTCTCACAATAGTATATACTCATGCAAACAAGTCAGAACTAGACCTGAGTCATATCTTCCTATTAAAGTTAATGTTTCAGTTTCATTGATTTTAGAATATATTTGAACTTAACTTGATTCAATTTAGAACACAATGCTGATTGCCTATTGTGTACCCTCCATTTCCTGCTAAGCCCTGGAACAAGAACGAGGAGATGCAGTCTCTCTACCTTAAAGGAAGCCACAAAGAAATCACGAATTATAGTACAAAGTCAGAGAGGAATAAAGTCTACTCTAGAGTTGTACCAATTAAAGCACAGAAGAGGCTTTTATTACTTTTTTACTTTCTTGAAGGTAAAGGAATCTAACAAGATAGCTCTACTGTTCGAAATCTTAAAGAATGAGTAAAATCTTAGCATATAAAAGATTGAACAGCTTTGAAAATATGTGAGAATTTTTAATATTGAAAAAATATTTAGGTGAAAGTACATTTTAGTGCCCTTCAAATATGAAAATTACTATTATGTAGGAAGAGGATATAGATGCATTTTATGTTGCTTTATCTAGCAAGACTAGAGCATATCTTTTTATTTTATTTTATTATTTTTTTACCCATTGCTGGTTATGTCTGTGATTTATATTAATGCCTTGATAAAATACAAAATTTTTTAATACAAATTTATTAATAAAGAAAATATGATACAATTTATTTTAATATCGCTTTTGACCTGGTTTCCAGGGGCAAGAAAGTTTACTACAGTGAGAAATCAACCACAAAAGCTTAATCTTGTGTTATGATGTTCATAAACAGATACATGTTTAAAGACTATAAAATATCTTTCAAGCCTGAGCTATGAATCCAAGCTTGAATACTGCAATCTGGATAAGTTTTGTGATTTGCGAGCTTCCATTTGTGCCTCTTACATTTGATAAAAAAGAAAAAAAAGTCTATACGGAAGTAAAACAACCCATGAAGAAGAAGCTGACCCCTTAAAAACAAAATTCTCAATTTAAATGGAACTTATTCAGTATGCTTTTGTGTTTGTCTGTTGTTAGAAAGATATCACAGTCTATATTATAAGATATATAAAATTAGATAATATAGCTTTTGGAGAAGAAAGTACTACCTTCAAAATCAATTATAAAAAATAAAATTATTAAACTTGACTATGTTAAAATTATAATAGAATGTAGTTTTGAATTTTTTGATTAATTGAATATCAACCTTTATGCTTTGCAAATTTCTTAATTTACAATTTAAAAAATGCCCTAGTAAGGTGGGCAGATAATCATTACATTTTCTGTTAGTTGATATAATTGGAGTAACAATGATGAAATATTCTGAATATTCAAACAGGTTTATATCCATAAATTTTGTCAAAGAAATACCATATGTTGGCATTGTTCTAGGTACTGAAAATATGAGACAAAGAATAAAGCAGTAGGTATTGAAGGACAGTACTATAGTTGTAGAGGGCATCAGTGATTAGACTGAATTCATTCAACAATTATTTATGGGTTGCTGTATGCCCTTCATTGTTCTGGGTGCTAGAGACCCAGAAATAACATAAACAAAAGTAACATTAAAGAACTTAATTTTACAACGAGAGGATGAAAAAATGTCTCTTCTAACCACTTCCATTTTCTCAGTGAAATAGGAATGAAGACAAGCAATAGTGTAGTAGAAGACTGTTGGTGGTTTGAGGACATGGAGGATAGTAGGACTGATTGGAAGCGCTAAAGGCCTGTTTGAGATTTATGACCATAAATTGACTTTGACTGTGATTGTATGTATTTCCCTAAATAGATGTGGACTACACAGATTAAACCAGGGGGGATCTTCCACAGCAAACATAATAGAGGAAGAGAAAGAAAGATGTGGAGGACGTATGCGCGGGAGTAATAATAATGATTGGTGTGGAACCGAAGTCAGATAAAGAGGGGTTTGAAGAAAAGATGTGGTTGAGGGAGAACAAAAGATAGTAGGATCATGAATTGAAGGTTTCAATGGAGTCAAAGAATTATTGGAATCAGGATACTAGAAGGAGAGAGAGTGAGCTGAAAGATAGAAGATTATAAATAGAAAGTCAGATGCTTAAAATTGAGAGTACAGAAGGGGTGCAATTATTAATAAAAAAATTCTATAGCCTGATCATGGTAATGAGTTGACTGAAGAAAGGAGAACAAGATCATTAGAAATGAGGAAGTCAAAGCGGCCATAAAACAGAATTTTGCAAAGGTCAGTTACAGAGAGATTGAAATTATCAGAAAGTATTTGCACTGATTCTAGAGCCTATTTCAGAAAATTGACAACATGTAAATCTAATATTTATATAATTTTACTCATTATTCTTTTTCATTAAAAGCAAAGCATATAAAACAATTTTAACATAATGGACATTGAAATGTATTAATATATGTACATATGTCTGTATCCCAAATAATATTAGGTGTTCTTTTTTGTGAGCCAAGTTTTATATCAGCATGGAAATACATGCAAAGGAAAAATAATTCTATGAAACTCTTAAAGATTATAGTATCTCTTTAATCCAGATATTAATTAAGAATATTATATAGAAAGAAATATAGCACGCAATCCTCATCAAAACTTAACGTTGTCTTAATTACTTTTTTTTGTTCATTCAGTTTTTCCTAACTTTTTCCCCCTTTTATGTTAGTTTACTTCTCTCTCTCTCTCTCTCTCTCTCTCTCTCTCTCTCTCTCTTTTGCCTAATACCCTTTGCTATCTGGTCATCCTAATGAAGCGTCAAGGCAACCTGGAGCTCCTGGCACTTCAGTTATTTGTATCTCCCTTCCCCAACTATGCAGCACAGACCATACATTTTCTTTAAAAGTCATGAAAAGAAAAAATTATGAGTACTTATATTTTCACATATTTAGTACCTGTCACATGTGTTTATGTATACATAATATGCATAAATATTTATCTGTATGTGTCAAGAATGAGAAAGAATTTATTCAAAGACATGAGATGGAATGATTTACCTCAATTGTTGAGATCAGAACTGGGGGAGGAAAAGTTTATTAAATGATAGATTGTCACTGGTTGTATATTCAGGTAAGTTTGGGAGCATGTCTGTAAATAAATGAATGAGGAATCGAGTTTGATATTCATATGATGAGATATGAAGCCCATTTATAATAATTTCAGTGATCTCCTAAATATCATTCAGAAATGTTAGCTGACCTAAATTTCCATTTGGCTAATGACTTTCTTTGCAAAGCATATGACAAGCTGTCACTGCCATAACTCTGGTAATACATCAATAAATTCCACCTTTTTTGTGTTTTTGTATATTTATACCTAAAGCAATGGATAAAATCCCCAGGTGCAATGAAAATTGACACAATCTGTTATAGAACCAAGAAAATATTAATGTTTAAACCATTCATGTTTTTTAATGTAATGCAAAACACAGGGCTGTATATGTTTGTTAAATAAAGAATATTTACCTGCATCCTAAGGTAAAAATCCTCATTTATCGTTTTTGGATATAAAAATAACTTTCAGAAGTCAATAACGAAGTTTTGTCATTGTTGTTGTTATACAAAGTACTTGCAAAGCCAAGAGGATTTCAGTAGGTAAGCCATTATTTTTCTTTACTAAACAAAGTTAAATCTCTAACATGTTTTTCCCATACCTGCTTAGGTTTCTCATTGACAAACGATAAACAGGAAACAGTCAGAGAGGAGAAAAAAAATCCTGAAACTCCACTGTTGTGAATTACAATTCTTATTAATTTATATACCCAAATAGTTGTTAGCTCATAACTAGGTGCTCTGATCATTGAATGACATGAGATCATTTTAAATTGATCTTCTAAATGGTTTGGCATTTGCATGGAAAAAATCAGTGCAGAACAGGTGAGGATCTATTGCTGTAGGCAAAGATTATTTGATTACAAGAAAAAGAGCAACACAAGGGAGCTGAAAAAAAAAAAAAAGGTGAGATACTTAGCAGGTACATACTATATCACCCCCGAAATGGAAAAGAAGCTGAAGGCAAGTCTCTATAGGGCCTAGAGTTAGGCAGTTGCCATTCATTGTCATTCATTGTCATTCATGTTCTTTTTCTCTTCCTTCCCTTCTTCCCTCCTTCCCTCTCCCACCTCTATCTCTTTCACTTCTGCAGCTTGGTTTAAGGCTACATACTATCTCATCTCTGCTTGCCATTACACATCCTCTTCTTTTATTCTCTTTTTTGAAACCAACTATTTTAGCTTTGCTAGCAAATGGCCCGCATATGGCTGCACTAGTGGAGGCTTTTACACATTTTCTAGCCAAGGGTCCAACAAAGCCAAACTAGATACTTTTGAGTTAAAATTCAGCAACTCTGTTCAGGTGAATACCCCAGAACCAATGAATTGTGACTTGGAGAGGGGTACACAGACAAGGGGCAAAATAGGAAGGTCACTCTGGGAGCACACTCTCTCATGATGGCCCAAGGCCAATGATATGGATGGTTAAAATTCTCTTCTATTTGCTATTTGGGAAAGGTCTAGAAAGTTCCTTACCCCAAATACCCTTCCACAGTTGCCTATAGAACTCCAAAGAATTACCATTGAGAAATCAATTCTTTTTGGGGGAAAGCACAGTCTCTTAGAAATTCAAAAGCCTTAGGAGAAGATTACAAGTGATAAAACAGAACTAAAAAAAACACATGAACGCAGTCACCTGCTTATTATAAGGCTTAAATGTTTAAAGGTTTGCCCAGTTCTACGTGGTTGGTTATTTTATAAAGTCAAGGCTAGAGTCCAATTTTATTAACTCCAAGGCCAGTACTATTTCCACTGTATCAAAGTATTTCCTTTTTAACACTTCAGTTTGACCAGTGTACCAAAGAAAACAAAATGTTGTTGTAATCGAAGTGTATATTGGTTTTCTATATTAGTTACTGTTACAAATTACAACAAATATGTGGCTTAAAACAAATTTATTATCATAGTTCTGGAGGTCAGAAGTCTGAAGTGGGCCTCGCTGGGCTAAAATCAAGGTGTCGGCAGGACTGTACTCTTTTTTGGAGGCTCTAAAGGAGAATCCATTTCCTGGCCTTCTCTAGCTTCTAGAGGCTGCTCATGAATAACCGAAGGGCCCTTTCCATCTCCAAAACTAGCAATGGCAGGCTAAGTCCTTCCACATCAAAAAATCCAGTCTCTGCTTCCATTCTCACACCTCCTTCTCATCCTCTTCCATTTTGAAAGACTGCTGTGGTTACACTGGGCCTGCTCAGATAATCCAGAAAAATTTCCATATTTTAAGGTCAGTTGATTAGTAGCCTTAATTCCATCTGCAGCATTAATTCCCCTTTGTTATCCACCCGAACATATTCACAGGTTCTGGAGATGAGGACTTGAAAATCTTTGGGAAGCCTTATTATTCTACTGCAAAGGAGATGATTCTTGAAATGGGTCATACATATGGACACATGCTTATCACGGAAAGGGGGACAACAGTGCCGCTGGTCTCTGCTGCACTTGCCGTTCTGGCTCTCATCCAGCCTTCTGAATACTCTCACTTTAGACTCACCTCCTTCTACTGTACCTTCTACTTATGGGCACTTCTCAAGACTCAGTTTCAGGCTGTATATTAAGCTATATCTTTTCAGAAAATTTACCTACTTTCAGAAGGTCTTCCTACACCTTTATCAGCCAGCCATCAAATCCTATTTATATTACCTCTGACTATTAACAATTTTTTTTCAATCCACTGAATATTTCTTTCTAGTTATTTGTGGGAAAAATTAATGTCTTTATTTGTACATATGGAAAAACTAAGAGATAATTGCTTTGCTGACTTCACATAACCTAAACCAACAAGACAGTGACATAGCTGAGAATAGAGTTTAGTTTTTCAACTTTCAATTCATATTTTCCTACAAAGCATAGCTCAATAAGGAAAAAAATCTCATATGAATAAAACATTTTTCTTTTAGTTGAAATAAGTTTTTTTTTTTCTTTCCAACATCAACAGGATATTCGATGAACTGAAAAGAAAGGCTCTGTGCTAAAGCTGTGTCACACTAACACTTCAGCTGGCATATTAACTTCTTGTTGAAGAGCTATTTAACTTGAATAGAACCTGAGCAGTTACAATATAGGAAGATTTTTCTATCAATGAAAGCTCTACTACCCTTAAGATCTGAAAAGGCAAGACCTCTGTTATTAAAAAAAAAAAAAAAATCACAGTTCTCTGGAAGACATATTCACAAGTAGTTAGCAAATATTGTATTGGCTTTTATATGTTTCTAGGCCACAGAAGAGGTGTAGTGATGAGATCAGAAAATTGACAGACTGTATTAAGTTGAACATAATGTTGACTATTAAATGACTGTATGTTTAGACTTAAAGTTTTACTTTTACATATTTTGAAAAATATGTGAAGCTTATCATGAAAAAAGTTTAAATTTCAATAAAGAATTAAGGTTGATAGAAAATTGCTAATATTTTAGGTTCAACTCAATAATATAATTTTCTTATTTATAAGGATGATTAAAATTTCAGCATTTTTAAAGTGTGAAACCTATGTATAGCCTGCTATTGAGTTTGGAAGGACTCAATATATCATTTGTCCACTGAGAAGTGAAGGTCTTTGAAAGGACCCAGAACAGTTTTCAAGGATTGCATTTTAGTGCATAGAATAGCATGCACCTATATGTAAGTAGGCTAAAATCATCCACAAATTACTAAGACCATAGCAATTTCCAATGACTATGTACAGATGCAAAAGTTGGAGAGAGAAGAAGGCTGTGAGGAACAAAATAACTTATTTGAAATATAGTGCTGGAGAAGAGGTTTACTGGTACCCTGAACTGCCAGAATGTTGAACAAGTGGATATCAAAGCAAATTAAGCCTGAAACATCACTGGAAACAAAGATGACAAAACTGACCGTCCTACTTTCAGCACATTATGGGAAGGCAGGAGTCTTTGGAAAATACAGTATTGCTGGGAAAAATAGAAAGCAGCAGACAAACAGAAAAACTGAATAAGAGGTGGATTGGCTTTGTAAAATAAGCCATAGGCATGAGTCTTCCAGAGCTAGGCAGGACTGAGAACAGGACATTGTGGGCATCGCTCCTTCACAGGGCTGCCAGAGTCAGAGCCAACTCAACAGCACGTCACACAAATATGTAAGTAGATAGACTTGCAACACACTGTTGGAGTACATCTCCTTCACCCATCATAGGGTGACCACATTTAAATGAGTTAAGATTATTCCTGGGCTCTACTTGGCATTTCAACAAATGCCTAAGCTCTAGTTGAATTATGAAGATTAAGTTGTTATTCACATTTTCTGTTAATATGGTTAAACATTTTGAAATTTATCTACTCATTTGAACTCTACTGTCCATTCATAACAATGTATTGAGTGTCTTTGTTCTTGTCACTGTGTTAGGTTCCAGAGAGCTATAGATAAAATGCTGTGGGGTGTAAAACACATACACAAATGATTATTTAAAAAATGAAAAACTTAGTTATAAGCATATATAACTTAAATCTTAAAAAGAAAAAAAAATCTTATCCTACAAGATGAAGAGTTGAATGAGAGTATTCCCATAATAGGAAATTTCATTTGAACATTCATGAAGACAGAAAAAAAATACAATGTAGGTGCAGAATTATAAGCAGCTCAGTATAGTTAGATCATAGAATGCAAGCAGAGAAGAATGAAGGTACATCTGCAGACAGAAAGTGTTCAGGTCAAAGTAAGAT
Source organism: Eonycteris spelaea (assembly GCA_003508835.1). NCBI lineage: Eukaryota > Metazoa > Chordata > Mammalia > Chiroptera > Pteropodidae > Eonycteris > Eonycteris spelaea. The sequence continues at coordinate 2,893,283 of PUFA01000167.1, forward strand.
AGTTGTGGCATAAAAGGTAGCTGGAACTTCATTCTGTAGAAACTAGAGCCTGATTGATGAGTTTTAAGAGATAATTTCTGTTTTAAATAGGGCACTCTGGCAATGGTGTGGAGTGCAAGATTAGAAGCAGGGAAAGCAGGTAGTTAAAAGAATTTTGAAGTAGTTCAGGAGACGGACGTTTTTTGAACCTCAACAAGGACACTAATACTAGCGATATGGTGGGAAAAAATTAAAGAAATATTTAGGATACAAAACTGCCAAGACAAGGGGAAACTGCCAATACAAACTGTAGGGCAGAGAGACACAGAGCAATCAGGAATAATTACTTAGGTTTTTCACCTGAGGGAGTGGATAGATAGATGGTGTGGCAACAACTTGATTAGAGAAGAGGAAAGATGACATGGAAGAGGAAGAGGAGGGCAATAAAGATGGGGGGGAAGAGGGGATTTTATTGATCATTGCACGTTCAGGGAAACTGGATTCTTTTACCTTAGTGGATGCTATGATAATGCAGTGACATCAGAATGTGTTCATTATGTTTGAAGAATTTTAATGTAGAGAATGTATTCTTAGCTACGTTAGCATATTTATTGTTTTGATTTTCATTTTGAAACACTATATCGTTTTATTAGAATTTCTTCTATTTTTAAAACATTCTTTGTATATAAAAACAGGTTAAGCTTTCTCATTTTCAGAGAAAAGAAATAGCGTATTAGACTGATTTTTGAGGTATTCAATCATTCTATCTCAGGGTTAACCTTTAAGATGTAATTTTGAAAGGTTTATGGAAATTTACCAAACATCCTTAGATTTATTAATGAGTTAAGGATTTGTCAGACTCAATTCACTTAATCCATGGAATTATGGCTGAAATAAATAGGTAGATCAAGCTATCCATCTGGTTCTTGTTTACTTGGAGATTAATGTTTGTGCTTCTTAGAACCGTCGTTACCTCCTCACTAACATGCAGCTTATAAAATCTAACCAAATGAAACCAAACAAAAAAACCATCTAACCAAAAATGTTACCTCATAATGTAACTACTTCTATTTCAGTACCAAGTAGCAATAACTTAATGGTGTGCTAGACTATGAAACAGATTTCAAAGCATGACTAAACAGAAATAAGAAAGGCCTGCATGCTATTAACAGACTCTGGAACCATATACGCAGTTGTGCATTTTTCCTTTGTTCAAATAAATTTTAAAAGGACAGAAATGTTATGCCACATAATGCTATAAAGATTCGATGACACAAAATTTCCAAAAAAACTAAATTACTTCTAGATTCTCACATTTCTGTGCCTCCAAACACTGAATTTTTCTCATATACATTTATAACAATATATTCTGTAGAATTATACTTGCAGTGTATATGATAGGAAGTCATTTATATCATGATTTGTTATGTATGGGATGCCAATGATTTCTCATTGTTATGATATGGTTTATTTTAACTGAAAAGAATTATCTATAGGGCTGGCACAAATGTGGCCCATAGGAAAAGGCCTTTTAAACTTCCAGGTTATGGCTTTTAATTATTCTTAATTATGACTACAATGTACTAGATGATACCCAAGTGACCTAAATGAGTCAATGTGCTTCCCTAAGCACTTAAAATAGTACTACATTTTGGTACTGGGGAAAATCCAACATTTTATGTTTAATCAATTACAATAAAGTGTGCTCTATTTTGTTGCTTATTTTACTAAATATTCTCTGAATAATATTGAGATCTCAAAGAATCAGTGGCATCCAATAGAAATAACTAAACTACTTAACCTAAAGGATTCAAGCACCTGATGAGTAATTTGAAACATGGTCTATCTATACAACCGCACCTCATCAAGATAGTTCAGTAAAACGAAAGACTAGAATGTTTAACTTCTTGGTATGCTTCAGGTTTGGCATATTGGTCATAATTATCAGATCGATATTTTAAATTTGGTCTAGACACAGCTGTGATTATTTCCAGCTTTTTTTGTAAAGCAGGTCTTAATTATTTTTTTTGTCAGATCTTGTTTCATAACCATTGTCTTTGTTGTAGTAATTGTCTTCAACATTATTATTATTATTTGTTTTTGCACGGGTTTTAACTGCACTCCACAACTGTTTGAGAGAAACTGAACTAAGACATTTTCCACAGGGAATGAAAAATAATCATTTTAACACTACAATGAAAAGAAAATGATTCCCGATCACTGACCAGCAAGCTCAACATCCCTATAAACCTACTTACTACAAGTGTGAAGATCATTTCAAAGAGTGCCTGGTGGAAAAGTTTGGCAGAATCACTCTGAAGCATTTTTAACGTGAGAAATAACATACACTTGTTAATTTCTAGTCACCAAAGGGCCAGATTAAAAAGATTTGTTACAGTTGAGGGATTTTCCAAGGTTGTGATATTGCCCATCAAACATCAAAACATGAGATGTGCAAAACTAAAAAAATCAGTAACTTTCATTTTTACCTTCAGTAGTGGGTCCCTGGGAAGTAACTGAATGTCCTTGACACTGTACTATGGTTATTTTCTGCTGCTCTAGGCATTTTGCTGATTACTGTTTTTACCTTCATGAGCATGCAGTCATAAACAGTGTCAGGGAATGGTAAAATCAGTACATGGACTTATTTAGTCTTGTTTGCAATAAAAATTCAAAAAAATGTGGAACTCATATTAGAATGAATGCTTTTTTGCTTTTTATGTGTTTCAGTAATTGAATGTAGTTGTTTTAAAAATTAGAGTGGAATAAATTTGAAGCAAAAACATTTTTTGATTTATGACTATTAATTGATTTTACTAGAAACTACGTTATCGAATTTGAAAGATAGTGATTTGTGGAATTCCAGTTTATTATTTCTTTATAGAAATGTATCTCCATTTTAATAAGAAAATCAATACAATTGAGTCTTGGAATTTTAACACATTTAAAGCCAAAATGTATTATGTTTCATAATCGAGGGTTTCATTTATGAATTCAGAATAATTGCTTAGTATATATAAATGCACTGTAAAAGGATATGCTCCTTGTGATGGAAATATAATTTATGATTTATTATTGAGAGGTAATGAAATATGAAAACACGTCTCATCAAGTTGAATTTTTAATATATCTGCATTATTAGAAAAAATGCTATTAGGTTTTTTTTTTTTTTTTTTTGCCTTATGCATCCCATGACCATAATCTTGATTTTAAGAAAGACATAAATTGTTTCAGAAAGGGTCTAGAAGTTTACACTTAATAAAGTGCTTACAAAAACCTGTATTTGGCTATTCAAATCTTTCCTGAGCCAGGTATTCATAAATTGAAATAAAGGAGTTATATTAAATAGAATTATTCATGCCTCAAAGGCCTATTGTCTATGTTCCCTGTGTCTCATGTAGTAGACTTTTTATACTTACCAAATGAATGGATAAATTCACATACCAGTGTCCTGAAGATTTTGCAATTCATAACCCTAGTGTACATTATTATCTCATTAACTGTGCAAAGTGCTTTAGCACAGTAGGCATTCGATATAAAATCAGAATTCTGAGAGTTCTTTTATAATATATTTTGTCATTTTAAAAATCATTTATTTATTTATTTATTATTTATTTACTTACTTACTTACTTACTTACTTACTTACTTATTTATAGGTGCGGCAACCCTTGGTTGACCTCACGGATTGCAAGGACTTTGTCAGATTACAATCCCTTATTTTTTATTTTTATTTTTTATGCCTACAGCACCTGGTCTTCCTAGGTGGTCTCCCATCCAAATACTAACCAGACCTGACCCTACTTAGCTTCCGAAATCAGATGGGATTGAGCTTGTTCAGGGTAGCATGGCCATAGACATAATCTGTAATTTAGATAACACATAATTTTACAAAGCATAATGAATGCTTAATCCCTGCCATGTACAGCTAGGCAGAGGTTTTGACAGCCATGAAGTGTTCCCCACATATACATCAGGAGATCTTAATTTATGTTAATGAATCATTTTCCCCAAAATGGGCATTATTTTGTATTAAGCAAAATATTTTCTAAATAGACTGGTGCTTATAGGTAACATAGTATTGGAAAATATATTTTTGATGGGTTTTATATTTCTAAAATTCCTATCCCTGGCAATGAGAAATCCTCAATATAAATACAAAGTGAAATTCATTAAAAATTATACATGATATAAACTGAAGTATTATTATGCTTGATTTATATTTATCAGCATTTTAGGAAGAAAGTATATTGCATTTAGTATTTTGACCATTTCATTACTATTAAATTCCTCATGGGGTTTTATTATCCACAAAACATGGTCATTGTAACTCTAACAGTGAAATGCAGCCACTCAAGATAGGACAATAAATTACACAATTTTTAACACAACTGTAAATGACAGTAACATGGAATTTAGAAAGAAAGCTAAGGTAAGTATCACCTTCATACTCTATGTCAACATGAGTAAATTAACTTCCTTAACTTTCATTACTTGCCAAGAAAGAAGGTTAGTAAAGATACTTCTAATGTCTATTTATACTCTAAATATCCTTTACATATAATGTTTTTATTATTATTACTTTTATCACTATTTCCAATATCATTATTATTTTTGACTAAAAGCTTTAAGAACTTAGGCCCTAGAACAGAACTTGTTTTAACAGAAGGCATAACTTCATCCCTCCTCTCCTAGCCTGATGGATATCTCATCTTCTAGGTAGAAATCTAGTGACTATGGAAGATGATTTTTGATATGATAAGCTTTTCTCACTGAGCCATGACGCAGCAAAAATAATTTTAAAGGTAATGAAAAGTATATGAGAATATATTTCCCACAACTTAATATTTTACTATATATTAGACATTTTCTTTATAGATTTAAAAATTCATTATTTACATTTTAACCTAACATCTTCATAAATATGATTAAACTTATAAATTACATTGCAAAGATTTTAAAATAATTAGAAAATGTGGTTTACTCCAGATTGTTTAAGAATATAGTTGCTAAGCCTTGAGTACTATAAGATAACTGAGATTGATGGATGTCTACTGAGAATATGCTTTTTCATTTATTTCATCATTCATTAAGGGTTTCTCCTAAAATATTTTCAGTAAATCAAATTTTAAATGTTTTGAATTAATACTAAACCTGGCAGAATAGCATTGTCCTTCATAGATTTAAGTCAAGAAGAAAATATCTTTCCACATCCAATAACTTTGTGTGTTAACCTAGCACTTTACTACATTGGCATACAATTAGAATCACTATTTATTTTCCTCTATAAACACTTTAGGGTGTTCTAAAGAATTGTTGATTCAAGATATTTCAGTAAAAGAAAACTTGAGGCATCAGTGCTTCAAAATTTTTTTAGAAATTTCAGTTTGACATATTTATGTCATTATAACTTAACTATCAAACTTTAATTTTCCATGATGGTGCCAGAAGATATATATTTACCCTACTATAAGTTGGTATCTGGTGGTATATTCTACATGTTAAAATCTACCATGCTACTAAAATTTAAAAAGTTAAGTTAGAACATAATGGGTGGGTAAATAATTACTTCTAATTTTTTTCAAATATTTTGTACTTTAAAAAACAATTTTTATATCCTAGAAGCAACTTTGAATAAAAATTACGTTAGATTTTCTATAATGAGTGATCCAACTGTTCTCAAACATTTTAGCAACAAATTAAAAAAAAATTAAACCTATAAAGTAGAGGTGGAACGTAATTTTAACAGCGTTGTCTTTTATGTCATGTATGCACATATGTTTGAGTAAAGGCCCTGACAGTTATTAACTGCAAGACCAGGTTATTCAGTTCCCAAGACTTAGAGTTTCATTTGAAAATGATGCAAATAATAGATTACCTCATGGAGTAGCTGTGAAGATTAAATGTGTGACAATGCTTGTGTAGGCTTAAATATTTACCACTCTGAAAGTAATAGTAACATTACAGATGAAATAAGTGAAGCACAGGTTGGAGTAACTGAAGTTCTGCTTTCCTAGATTTACCTCTGTTCCCTTCTGGGTACCATTGGTGGTTCAGAAGATTAATTTCAAATACTTTCTCCTCATTCCCACAGTAAATTGAGGTTGTATTTATGATCCAGAAAACAGTGATTCAGGTATATGATAAGCATTTTCCTTATTACATGCTAGATTCTTCCCTTTTGCAAAATGATTCTTCTACATCATTGAGACATAGAATTAATATCATTCCCTGTAGGGGCCCACAGATTAGAACAGCTTTAGGGTGACAGTACAATTAGGAGCCAACACTCAAAATGACTCCTGCCTCTCACATAATGGCTGGTAATAGTGGGCAATATTTTAATTCTAATTCTTAATAAGTACTAAGGAAGGGGTAACTACCTGGACTTCATCTGTAACTACCTGGACTTCATGGAGCATCAGAAAGTTCAGAATTGTATGTTGAAATTTTATAATATTAGTGGGTATTCCAAGTGTCATGAGAACAAGAAAGGAACACTAATTTGGGAGAGATAATAAGCCCTTTTTCCTTACTAACTGAAAAGATTCCTCTCTATTGTCTTATAAGACTCACAACCAGAAAAATTTTCAGGGTTAAGGGTCTTACATGTTAAATCCCAGAGAAGGTTCCATGTGCCAACCTGGCATTATTCTAGGCAAATACAAAATGCTGTGCCTAGCAAAATGAATGAAAGCTGTAGATCAGCAATTTAGTCTGCAGGGAAGTTCTTTAAGGTACAGCTTGAATCCTCATACATCTGTGGCCTACAGGTTAGCAAGGAGATTCTTATTCTGGGGTGATTAAAGTAAGGGAGTCATGAGCTTCTCATCTTCCAGGAAGTCTAATCTGGACTTAATCACATCCTTTCCATTGTAATATATGCTACTGCCATCCCAGAATCCTCCAAAATCTCACCTAATTATGACACCAGGTTCAAACCCCTGGAATTTGCCAACTGTATCAGTTCTAGATGCAGCTAGAAACCTCTGAAACCAGAGAAAACTGCTTACTTCTGGATAGAAAAACTGCATGATTGGATATTAGACAAAAACTTAATTATCACTGTTGACTCTTTGCTCCTTTTAAATTTTGTATCACATGCATGTATTTCATATTCAACAAACAATAGAAAAAATATATTTTCTAAGACAAAAAGTATTAAAGAAGTTAATTATGTTTTGATATGGAGAAGTCTTTAAGAAACATTTTAAGAGATAAGAGAAAGGTGCAGAACATTATGTATAGTTAGCTCCTATTTTGTTAAGGAAAATACATATTCACATATATATATACACATTTATGCATTAAGACAAATATGCATACATATATACATATACACATACATGTATTTATACACATTTATACACATATATGTATATCTTATTTCTATAAGATCTTTAGAATATTAAAACTGGTAGGATCAGTTACCTCTGAGGAAGAGAATGGGTACATATGGACTAAAGATGAAAGCAACACTTTTCAAAATAAACCACTACATCTCTTTTGCTTTTATACCATGTGTTTACATTATTAAGTCAAAAATTAATAAATATGAACATAAGTAACTGTTACTAATATAAATTTGTGACTGTCCTGGAAAACTGAGATTATTACTTGAGTACTTGAGTCCTCATTCGGCTCTTCAGGCTGACCCACTGCTTAACTTTAGTTAAATGACATGACCATTTTATGAGCTTCAGTTTTTTCATCTGAGGTTCTATAACATTTTACCTAATAACATTTGTAATTTATGCTTATTAGAATTTATATTAAAACATAACTTTGCATCATTTTTTGTTCTATATAACACATTTTTGTTCTGTTTTGCTATTAAGTAAACCAGACAGCATCTAGAACAGTACATGATATTGACTGGCTGGACACCAAACAGAGGTTTGTAGAGTGAAGGACTGAATGAAAAATGTCTCAATTTTTATTAGAACAAATTGCCAAGAGTGTGACATTATAGGCAAAGTTTAACTGGGTAAGTTGTTAATATGCAATTGGTCTCTCATTGAACTGCAGCACTTATTAAAGTGCATACCCTGTTTGAACAGTCTGAGAAGTAAGATTCACATTTAAACAAAGCTGTTATTCATATGCCTCATCTCCTCCCCCTCAGTGGCTACAGAAATATATATTTAGTCCCGAACTTATTTGTGAGTAGATGCCGGTCATGCTTAGTCCAATTAGCATCTTCATCTCCAGAAAAATGAAGGACAATTTGCTTCATATTGTTATAATTTACAGTTTGAAATTTTCAGATTTATAGAGAAAACCTATATCATTTTGTCAACAGATAATCTGATTTGTTCGTTAGAGTTTGAAATGATTTTCTCATATATTTATAATAGATGTCTGTTTTTGTTTCAATCTGAAAAAATGTATCCATGCCAGAATTTGCCTGGGTGGAAGTTTGAGAAGCATCAAAAAACTATTTTTAACTGAATAATGAATAAAAATATATTGCAAGAAATATATCAAAAAACTAATTAAATGTTTATATGCTCTGTGACTACTTTTCTGTGGGTGACATTTGTCCTGATAATTAATTTTTCATTTCATAGGACACATAACTGCAAAAAGTTCTGAAAGCTACATTCAAAAGTTATGATTTGAGGGGGAAACAATCTAAAATTGAACAATATAATTAATTCTATGGTTGAAATTTTTGTATATTTGATCTTAAATCATTTCAGATTTTATATATTTTAGTGGATAAGAAATCTATGTCTTAAATTTTCCCAAGCCAACATTTAAACAGAATAAAAACATATATTCATTTATTCGATAGCTGCTTACAGTTAAGTATAGTCTCTGTATTTAGTGTTTGAAATTTTAAAATGTAAATTATCCATTTTTTTTAAGTCCTGATGGCTTCATGTATATATACCTAAATGGAGATAAGCAACAGTTTACACATTTTTTTTGATCACGCAAGTCTAAACTTCATATCTAAGACAGTTCAAGCAAACCTTGCTTTCAAGGAAAGCTCATGAGTAACACACTAGTGCATTATTCTTACCTTGGTTGATAAATTTAAATTTATTCCCTAATCCACCTATTTCCTAGCAAGTCATTCACTGAATCCTTCATTCCATACATACTTCTTAAGTACCCACTGTGTGAACTGTTCCAGGAATTAGAGATATAGCAATGAATAAAATCAGATACAAGTTGTCATCTTCATATAATCTATTTGGCTATGAAGCTGCAAAGTACAGAATCAATAAAGGAATTAAACTGAAAGTGTAGGGCTTCCCTGGCTGGGTCAGTCATGCATTGCCTTGTACTTGGGGGAAGATGAAAAAATGGTCAACGTCCTTTGCTAATATGAGCTATCAGTAAGCCATTGCTATGATTATTAAACCAAAATCCTTCCCACTTTACATCCTGACTGTATCACTCAGTCCTCAACTCTCTAAATGGATAACTACTCTGAATCCCTGTATGTAAAGTAGCACCCCTGCCTGGCCCCACTAAGGTAACTTTTTTAATTGCAAACCTTTGTTCGTTTCCTTCCTAGAACTTTTCACAATCTATACTTATTTTACGTATCTTGAATTCCGGGTTAATCTCCATCTCCCTCACTAAAAGGTAAATTCTCTGAAGGTAAAATCATGTGTCTTGTTTACTGTTGCCATGCACGGTCCCTGGCACATATAAGACTCTCAGTAAACAACGAATGCAGCAAGCTATGCAATATTTAAGAGATGAAGAGAACAAAAGGTGAAGAAGCCTATAGGTAGTGAGTGGAGAATTCAGCTGGCACACAAAAGTATGTGTCAGGTTAATGCTAAAGCACTGGAAAGGAGGGTTATCTCTTGCCTTTAGTATAGAAAAATATTTTGAACCCAGAATACTGTTTCTGCATTAAGACCTAACTAATTATATATCTGATGCTTAATTTCTGTGAGATTCTGCCTTCATTCTTGCCCCATATATATCTCTAGAATAACATCCACTTTAGCTAACCTGGATGAGTCTCTCTCTGAGACACATAATGTAAGCAATCTATTGGAAATACCTTACTTGATTCAAGAGTTGCTCCCTTAGTGATCTGTGTCGCAATATTTGTGATATAGGATACCTTTTAAAAATCCTCTCCTCAGAGAACTGACATATTTTTCTTAACAGTATTGAACCAGTAATAACTGAAATTATTCCACTTATGTGAAAAGACTTACCCTAGTCTGGTAGTTCAAAATCAGTTCAGACTATGTTGATTATCTTGTGTGTGATCTGCAGACATCAGAATATTTCCTGATGGTAATTTATATCACAATCATAAAACCACAGTATCCAAGTTGGGTTCCAGTTGTCAGTAAGGGAAAGCAATTTAATGAAATATGAAATGATTTTTGGCTACCCTGAGCTCAAATGAGTTATTCTTATCTGACAGTCAGTTCCAGTTATGAGGCTTAAACCCTAAGGAATTTGAGGGTTTATTATTTTAGAGATTACTTATCCTCATGGTGGCCATACAGTGGCTGAAGACTGCTCCATTTTAGAGATAATAGATTCTAATTTTTATATTTAGGTGCTAGAAATAGAGTATTTTATCAAGTGCTCTACATTCTAATGGAACTTCTTAGCATTGACCATATTGAGGACTAAACATTCTGCTCATAAAACATTGGCAGTATTTTTGGATTTTTATAAACTTTAGGGAAATTTACCATGAGTTTATTTCTAGTGTACATTTGGAGGATTTTTGAGACCTGTGACTTGCATATGTTTTCAGAGATTAATTTTTATAAGTAGTGTAGGTAAATAGTTTTGGTTTGTATTTTCATTTCTAAGACTTATCCACCTTTCAGAAGTAATTGAAAAGAATCTTCTGATTGCATAGTTTTATATTTGGGTATTTGGTGCAATAAAGAAAGAATGATGATGAACAAGTTGCTGTACCTAATGATTCTAGTTGGGGGTGGATATGGCAGCTGTAGCTGAGTAAATTAGACCTCCTTCTCAAATACAGTCTTGGCAAGGTTGTCTTCTTCCTCAGGTGAAAAAGAAGTGATGCCCTCAGTATCTTCTCTACAAGTACACCAAACTATTTCTTTTTTTAACTTGGGTTCTGAATCCAATCCACTCTTGCCCTATTAAAAGCACTGCCTTTGCAATAATATCCTCCTCTACACATTTTTTTTTCCCTCAGAAACTCTATCCTTAGAGCCTTATATTTTCTCTTAAAAGAATTAAACAAGTAAGACTGGAAATTATTCTAGATCTAAAAACTTATTATACAAATATAACCACATACATGACCATCAGTATCTTCTATCCTTAAAACAAACAAAACCTCCCTTGGCTTGGTGGTGTATATATAATATATGCTAGCCAATGTCAAACAAGTTTTCTAGGAAATTGTGGGGGTGAAATCCGGCTTTAGCATTTTTCAAAGTCTATGGTGTAAATACTCATCCGTCTGATTTCAAGTTAGCAGCAGAATGCCACTGAACATGGAGAAATGCACAGTATTACGCTATTATAAGTAGACTTTCCACCATAAAGACATAGCAGATGTAAATAACCTGAAGAGTGTACATGTTATGGAATGAATGGTTGTGTCCCCCTCACATTCGTATATTGAAGTCCTAACCCCCAGTGTGATGGTATCAGAAGATAGGCCTTTGGGAGGTAATTAGGTTTAGATAAGATCATATGGATGGGACCCCATGATGGGATTAGTGTCCTTACAAGAAGAGAATTGAGATCTGAGTGCTCTCTCTCTCTCTCTCTCTCTCTCTCTCTCTCTCTCTCTCTCTCTACCATGGGAGGACATAGTGGGAAGGCAAGCTAGGAAGAGGGCTCTCACCAAAAACCAAATCTACCAGCACCTTGACTTTGGACTTCTAAGCCTCCAGAACTGTGAAAAGTAAATGCCTATTTTTGTTCTTTTTGTTTCACTTCATTGTTACTGGAAAAGATACTCCATAGGATTTCAGTTTTTGTTTTTTCTAAAAAGAATGTATTAAGGCTTACTCTATGGACTAACATATGGTTTATCTTAGAGAATGTTCCATGGGCAGTTGGAAAACATGCATTCTGCTGTTCTCATTTATTCTTTTATATTTTCTTCATTGATCTATAACATGTTAGTTTCAGGTTAACAACATATAATGATTTGATATATGTATATACTGTGAAATAATTACCACAATAATTCTAGTCAACAACCATCACAACAAATAGTTACAATCTTTTTCTTTGATAAGAACTTTTAAGATTTACTCTCTTTGCAACCTTTTAAAAATACAGTATTATTAAATGTCTATTGTTTAAGTCTCCCAGTCTATGGTATTTTATTATGGCAGTCTAAGCTGATTATAATAAAATATATTACAGTAAACTATTATAAATTATTAAGAAGTGATGAAGATTATTGTATTTTTTGCTTCTTCTTTTCTAATAACAGCTTCGCTGAGATTTCTATATACTCTCCCTAGGTGATTTCACTCAGGTCCACAGTTTAAAGACTGTCTGCAGATTTATAATTCTCAAATCTTTATCTCTAGCCTTAATTTCTAAAGTCAGAATCTACCCCCACACTCCACAGTTATGTGCACAGCTGCCTTTTTTGACTTATATATTTAATAGGCATCAGAAATTAGTATATTTAAAACAGAATTTTTATTTTACTATAAAAATTCTGACCTTTAAGGGACCATGTCTTATTCTTCTCAACTCATATTATTAGAATGTTCTGAGTTACTCAAACTGAAATCTAGGCATCTTCCTTTCTTTCTTTCTCTTACTTCCCAGATACAAGTAAGGCAAATTCTAGTTTTAAAACATTTCCTAAATCCATTCACTTCTCCTCATATCACCACTTTTATCCAACTCTTGCTTGGGACTTATACATTCCTCTTTTTTCCCCATCTCACCTCTTGTCCTTATAAAATCTATTTTCTAAAGTTTCAAAAATAAAACAATATATAATGTCTATTAAGTTCTTATTAAGTGCCAGACACTCTTTCAAAATAATTTAAAATGTAAACTTAGTGAATTTCACAGTGAACTTATGAGTTAGGGTATTATTATTATAATCAACTAGATGAGGAAACTTAAGGCTTAGATGTTTGAAATACATTGTTCTATACCTTACAACTGATAGAGGCCAGGATTTAACCTAAAGATGTTTAGCACCAGAGTGTGAGCTTATCATATTTATTCGCCTTCCTAAAGGTCAGACCATCTCAGTCCTCTAACAGCTCCATCCCCCACTTATAACTCCAAATTTTTCTTTTAAACTTAGATAAATTCCTAAACTCATTATACTTGCCTTCAATGTTCCAAATGGTCTGCCCACTGTTCATCTTTCTGTTTAGTTTCCTAAGGCTGCCATAACACATTCTCCCAAACTGGGTGGCTTTGAAAAACAGAAATTTATTATCTACCAATTATGGAGGCCAGAAGTACAAATTCAAGAGGTTGGCAGGTTTGCACTCCATCTGGTGGCTCTAGCAGAGAAAACTTCTTTGCTTCTTCTAGCTTCTGGTGGCTTGACATACTTATAGATTGTGATATAAATGACATATCATTTCACGACATATACATATATCAAATCAAACTAAGTATTCCTCAGTTTCCTTGGCTTGTAGCCACATTCCTCCAGTCTCTGTCTCTGTCTTTATGTTGCCTTTTCTTCTGTCTCTTATAAGGACACTTGTCATTGAATTTAGAGTTTACCCAAGTAATCCAAGATTGTCTCATCATAAGATTCATTCTTTATATCAGAAAAGACCCTTTTTCCAAATAAAGTAACGTAACAAGTGTTAGGGCTTTGGACATATCTTTTGGGAAGCCACTATTTAACTCATTACACTCCCTAAACTCATATTATACATTTAACCTTCTCCACCATTTGGTTCCAGTCTCGCTGGCTTTATTTCCATTCTTAGTAAGTAATAAGCTCACTCTGCCTCAGAACCTTTATACTAGTTCTATGTGTTGCTTAGAATGAAACTTCCCAGAAATTAAAGATTGGCTGCTTCTCATCATTCAGATCCCAGATAAAGTATCATTTCCTCAGAGAGGATTCTTTTCCTACCCATTAGAAGTAAACATCCTGTCACACCCTCATATCACGTTCTTTAATTCTCTATGAAACATTCACTGTAATCTGATATATTTGCTTATTTTTATTTGTTCATTTATTTGTTTTAAAAATCATTGTCCTTCACTCTTAATAACAGAAATGTAACAAAAATATGACCTTGCTTATCTTGTTTGCTTGATGATACCTATGGTATTCGAATTGTAATTTTTGAATGAATTAGCAATAAGTTACCAAATTTTGTGTTCTATATGGAAAGGCAGAACTGTGTTCTTCCTATCAGGAGTAGAGTAACAGTATAACATCCAGATAGCATGTTAACATAGTGTGGGAATCTAGTGACGTTGCTTCCTGATCTCTGAGAATTTACCTTGAAGAATGCTTTTCTTTGTGACAGGGCAGGTTACTGAGGGAATGATTAGCTTACTCCCTGCAACAGAGCAGTCTTGATGGAGACTGAAAGCAAAGTTGAGTGTTAGACTTTTTTCCCTTCTACTGTTCATCTTTCCCAGATGCACAAAAGGAGAATCAGAGGTAGTAAAAAGGAATTTAATTATGAGAACAGAAGAAGAATTGTTCATGATTCAGTTAAGTCAGTCTATACACTATTATGTATAAATTAAATGTCTTTTTTTAATATAAAGTTTCAGAACTGCTCTGATCCTAGAACTCCTAACCCAAACCCCACTCTTCTATAGCAAACCTGGGGCAGCTGCATAGAACTACTAAGTCAACTAAGGGTACATTCCTTCTTCACTGCCCCTAGTACAGTGCCTTGTGCAGAGTAAATGACTCTAAAAAAATGTGTTCATTGTCTCCAAACAGCTGACAAAGGAGATGATTCCTAAGCACTAAGCATGTGTTTAACATAAACAAGTGATCAGCTTTTGGGGAAATCGGCATCCTTATCCATCCCAAAGAGGTCTGAAACAAAGTTAGGGTTAGGGATTAGGTGGAGAGAATTAGTAGGAGCCGATAATTATAAACATTAAAATATAAATTTAAAAAATCTCATAAGTTTATATTTGATAAAACATGGTTGATCACTTTGCCAAGCAGATAGGAAAAAGCTATTAATTGCAGATTTCATATCTGTGGGTGTCTGACAGTGGCATGCATATGTTTCATCAAGATTTTTATGGAAACACTAAGAAATAAAGAAAAATTAATAAGATAAATATGATATGATAGCCTTGGCAACCAAACTACATTCCTGATAAATAGATGGAAAGCTCAAAAGAGAAAACACAAGGAGAATGAATTCTGGGAAATAGCAACAGTGTCAAGAACTTTTTAACTTACTATGATTATCTAAAGATCGTTAACTCATTTTGGAACTGGTTATCCATTCAGAAAATTTTAAATGAGAGGTTTGACCATTTTAAGAAAAGCTATGAAGGAAAAAAAGGATGAAACTGAAAATTTCAGATGTTTAAATACCAGTAAATAAGGTAATACAATATAAATGTTACCATTTTAGGGGAAATACTAAGCAGCAAGTATGGACCCCAAAATCACATTGGGGCACTTCTGAAGAGAACACTGACACCTGGCTCCACGTGATCACTAGGTGTTCAGTGCAGCTGAGGCACTCGGGGACTATAGGTAGAAGTTTTTGGAAAAGATAAGGCACTAATCTGTGCAGCAATACGAGTGATAAAAAGGTTCTGACACCAAAGCAGTCCACTTCACACCGCATTTGACATCTTTTGTCTTAGAAAAGAATCAGCAATTAGAAACGGTCATCTTAGAGAACTGTGAGAATCCTTATAGGCACTGAGAAGGAGCTAGAAAAGTCAATCCAAGCTTGAGTTGTAAGCAAATACTGTAAAGTATGGTGAGAAAAGCTGGAGTAAGGTAAAGATATTTATCTTTCTAGCTAGATTTTATTAAAATATAAATGTAGATTTTGCCATTATTATAGTTTAAGCAAATTTATCTCAAATTAGGGATCAGTTTATCATTAGTTATAAGAATTTTTAAAAAGTTATACCATTTTAGGGACAGTAACAAATTTTTAGTATTTTTTTCACCACAAAACATATCAAATAAATATTATAATAAGTAATAATCAACATTACACTTTTAGGCAAAAACAATATTGATCAATTAACTTTGTATTACTTTTATAATCAGAAAATATGAGGAACAAAAGTTAAATTCTGCTCCATATTTGGATGAACCCAAAATGGCTCGCTTTATACACTGATATCAAGCAAGCATAATTAAAAGGTAGCAACTTATATTACTTCTACACATTTCAAAGTGTTGTTTTGCTTTTATTTTGGTTTTATTTTACCATAAAGTTTTTTTTTTTTTCTGTAAACAACTCTGTTTTAAATGTAGTTTGAAAGCATAGTAACGAGGAGCCTCAACTGGTTAAAAAAATGTTTGCAGAAAGAGGACTGCATTTTCCAAGGAATGACTATACTTCTCCTTCATCACTTAGAATCAGGTCTTATCTTTCTCTTGGAATGAATGCATGTAATAACCATGTTTTCTAGTTTTTGTATCTGAGGCTTGGACATCTTGGGACCTTGTTGACCTTGGAGGGACTGCTCCACCCCAGGTTAGTGGACTGCTAAAGATCCTAAAGGATCATAAGCACACTTTTCATTTACAGACCAATCCAGAGGCCATCGCTCTCAATGGCCTCCTTTCAGGAGCTTTTACTCTCAGGACCACTTTCCCCTGTCCTATCACCCCTGGGCCAGGTACCAGATAACTAGGGACTCCGCCTATGCCCCAGAGCCTGCCAAAATTATTCAAACTAGCTAATCCTAAATCTATTTACCCTGCCTTGCCCAGTCATTCCCAAGGAAAGAACAATAAAGGCTCTTGCCCACATTTTCACCTTGCTTCCTCTACCTCCTGAGTGACTCTGGTGCTTCCCTGTGTGGCCTCCATGGCATGGTGCCTCCTTCTCTTAGGAACTGTGAATAACACACTGTCTCTCAACAGCAGTGGTCTTTTGTTCTGTTGGTATTGCCATATCTGAATAATAATAAAATCTACTTTTAAAGTAGAACAAGACACCTTATTTATGCTATTTTTTGGAAAATGCGGTTTGTTTAAAATTGTTAATTATGTATAGAAATGTATCTTCATTGTTTAATTAATGGAAAACATTTAGTTGTCTTAGATTGTGTTGAAGAGTTTCATAATATTTCTCATTAAAATTAATGGCTTTCTTCCAACTTAAGAGCTTCTTCTACTAAAGAGGTATGCTTTACAGAAAGAAATTAAAGTCATTAGATAAAAACAGGTATACTTACCTTTTAGAATATTAAAAAAAAGTTCATTCATTCATTAGAGATATATATTGATATAGATGTAGACATATAAAATACTTAATGCCAGGAACAGACCCAGGCATGATCTAATAATGTATTAATGTTGTTTATAACAAGACATTGGATTCCAAATATTACCCTAGAAATGAAGAAATGAAAACAACAACAACAACAAAAACAATGTGTAATGGTAAATATCTGAACAATTTAATCTCAGTATACTGGAGTGAAAATGCATTTTTTTTTTTACTTTTATCTAAGTAAACTCTCTGACTATATGTGAAAATTTCAGCAATTGTGGGCATCAGAATCCTAGAGAAACCTGTGATTGGGGGGTGGGGGCACCAATTCAGTGCTTTCAGAAAAGCAGTCAGCATTACCTGAGGGCAGACTAACTTGGGATAATGTAAAACCGAACGAAGGCATCACAATCTGATCTAAGGGCTTAAGCAGAAAAAAGGAAAACACAAAATTTCAAATGATATTAACTCTAATAAACAGTCACTGGAAAAAAAGTCATATGGTTTTAAATTTTATACTATCTGGGAAAAGTTATATAAAAGTAAAAACCCTAGAGTCTCTATCCCCTTTAAATTTGAACAAGCAAGAAGAAATTCCCTCTCAAACTCCTTTGCAGCTTTTGAAGTATTTATGCAGATAAAAACAAAATAAATGTTTCCATATGAAGAAATTAGTAACGGAACTTATTATTTTCACTTTATAGTCATAGATTGACTGCAAGTCATTCAGTTTTTTTCTGCTTTAAGAAAATGACAATATCCACAGAATGGCTAAGAGCAGATACAGTCTCCAAACTGTATAGATTTGAGAGTTGAATGTCTTGAATGCACATTTGGATTATAGTAATTATATTAAGGAGATAGCATATCATAAATTGAAGTATTTCAACAACAGAGTAGTCACATTTCTTTGTAGTAGAAAGAATGTGGGCTTTGGGTCAACCTACCTTTATTTAAACTTAGGTGTTGCTGCTCAGAGTGAGGTTATGAGCAAAAAATTCTCAAATTAACCTCACTCTAGTAATAATAAAAATAATTAGTAGAAGTAGCACAGCAAAACAATTTTAATAATAATAATAATAAGCATTTACTATGTTTCCAGAGCTGTTTAAGTTCTATTTTGTGTGTCCATTTAAATCTCAAAAATCCAATGAGATAAGTATCATTTTACAAAATAGAAAGCCTAAGATATAAAAAAGACACTCAAATAAATAAACTTAGAAATGAAAGAGGAAGCTTATAACTGACACCATAGAAATAGAAAATATCATAAGAGACAACTAGAAAGAAATATATGCCAACAAGTTGGCAAATCTAGGAAAATGGATAAAGTAAAAAATTTGGATAAATTAATAAATTCCCATAAACATACAACCTACCAAAATTGAGTTATAAAGAAACAGAAATTCTGAACAGTAAGGAGATTGAATCAGTAATTCAAAACTTCCCAACAAAGTCTAGGACCAGGGGTTACACTGATAAATTCTACCAAACATTTAAATAAGAGTTAATACCAATTATTCTCAACTCTTCCAAAAAACAAAGAGGAAGAACAGTTTCAAACTCATTTTATGAGGCCAGCATTAACCTGATACTAAAATAAGACAAGGACACCACAAGAAAAGAAAATTACAAGTCAATATCTCTAAGCATAGATACTAAAATCCTCAACAAAATATTAACAAACCGAATTCAATAATACATTAAAAGGATCATACACCACCGTCATGTGGGATTTATTCTATGGATGTAAGTATGGTTCCACATACAAAAATCAATCAGTGTGATACATCACATTAATAAAACAAAAAATAAAATAATATGATCTTCTCAATAGGTGCAGAAAAAGCATTGTACAATATTCAACACACATTCTTGGTAATAACTCTCAACAAACTGAGTATAGGGGGAACACACCTTGACATAATAAAATCCACACAGGACAAGCCCACAGCTAACTTCATATGCAATGGCGAAAAGCTGAAAGCTTTGCCTCTAAGATCAGGAACAAGACAAGGAAGCCCACTCTCATGTGCTATTCAACATAGTACTGGGAGTTTCAGCAAGAGCATGTGGCAAGAAAAAGAGATAAAATCTACCTAAATCAGAAAGGAAGATGACATGATATTGTATATATAAACCCCTAACGATGCCACCAAAACAGTTAGAAATGATATAATTCAGTAAAATTGCAAGATACATAATCAGTATAAAAATTCAGTTGTATTTCTATCTACAAATAATGAATAGAAAGAGGAATTTTTTAAAAATCCCATCTACAATTGCATCAAAAAGAATAAAGTACCTAAGAATAAATGTAACCAAGGATGTGAAAGATTTGTGCACTAAGACACTGTTGAAAGAAATTAAAGACACAGATAAATAAAAAGATGGTCCATGCTCATGGATTAAAAGAATTAATATTGTTAAAATGTCCACGCAACTCCAAACAATCTACAGATTCAATGCAATCCCTATTAAATTTTAACAGCATTTTTTTTTTTACAGAAATAAAACAAACAATGCTAAAATTTGGGACCATAAAATAGACCCTGAAGAGTCAAAGCGATCTTGAGAAAGAACAAAGCTGGAGTCATCACACTTTTTGATTTCAAGCTACAATTGAAAGCTCTTATAATTGAAATAGTATGGTATTGGCCAAAAAACAAAAATAGATTAATGAATGACACTAGAGAGTCCAGAATATATGGTCAATTAATTTATGAGAAAGAAGCCAAGGATATGCAAAGGGAGAGGACAGTCTCTTCAATAAATGGTGCTGGGAAAGCAGCATAACCACATGGAAAAGAATGAAAGTGGACCCCTACCTTATACCACATGCCAAAAACAACTGAAAATGGATTAAAGAATTGAACATAAGTCCTGAAATTACAGCCCTTCTAGAAGAAAAAGTGGGGGTGAGATGCTTGAAATTGATCTTGGCAATGATTTTTTAAATTTGACACAAAAAGCAAAGGTCACAAAAGCAAAAATCAACAAGTGGGACTACATCCAACTAAAATGCTTCTGCACAGTAAAGAAAATTATATAAAAAGAAAAGTCAACCTACGGAATGGGAGAAAATATTTACATACCATGTATATGATAAAAGGTTACTATCCAAAAATATATTAAAAACTCCTACAACTCAGTATATAAAAACCAAACAATCTAATTTTAAAAAATGAGTAAACATTTTTCTAAAGAAGACATATAAGTGGCCAACATGTACATGAAAAGAGGCTCATCATAATTAAAATTAGGTAAATGCAAATCAAACCCATGAGATGTTACTGCACACCTGTTTGAGTGACTATTATGAAAAAGACAAGAAATAACAAGTGACAGCAAAGATGTGGAGAAAAGGGAACTCATGCACTCTTGGTGCAGCCACTATGAAAAATAGTATGGAAGTTCCTCAAAAAATTAAAAATAGAACTATCACATGACCCAGCAATTCATTTCTGAGGGTTTACCTGAGAGAAATAAAAGTGTTAACCCAAAGATATTTTCATTCCCATGTTAACAGCAACATTATTTATAATAGCTGAGACATGGAATGACCTAAGTGTCTGTTGAAAAGGAAATGAATAAAGAAAACATTATATACACACACACAAATACATGCATACAATGGGATATTATTCAGCCATAAAAAATAAGAGAATCTGCTATTTGCAACAGAATGGATGGATTTCATGGCATTATACTAAGTGAAATAAGTTAGAGAAAGACATATACTGTATGACCTGACTTATATATGGAGTCTAAAAAATATGCGAACTCATAAATACAGAGAATAGATTGGTGGTTGCCAGATTTAGGGGGTGGGAATGGGCAAAATGAGTGAAGGAAGTCAAAAGATACAAATTTCCAGTTTTAAGATTAATAAGTCTTGGGAATGTAATGTACAGCACGGTGACTATGGTTAACACCATCATGCTGTATATTTGAAAGTTGCTAAGAGAGTAGACCTTAAATTTTTTATTACAAGGAAAAATAAACATTTTTAACTGTGTGAGGTGGGAGATATTATCTAAACTTATTGTGGTAATCATTTTGCAAAAAAACACATTATCAAATCATAATGTTGTACATCTAAAACTAACACAATGGTATATGTCAATTGTATGCCAATAAAACGATAGAGGAAAAAACTAAGGCTTCTATTTCTAAAAATTTGCCTGAGTTCTTTGTTGTGTATTAGAACTTCATGAATATATTTTTTTAATTACAAAAAAACCCCCATAAATATGTAGAATAGAGATAATACTTATCTTGAAGAGTTAACAAATCCTTTAGTGGGCATTAACTAAAGGATAGGTATAATTTTATTACTGTTGGGAAACTAATTATTCTTTAAATTCATGATAATAGTTTTTCTTTCCCTTCTTTGTTCTTTTTTTCCCTCTTAATTGCCTTTCAATCTTTCTTCTTCCCTACCTCCTTCCATCTTCCCAGCCCTTCCTCCTTTCCTTCCTCTTTCTATCCTTCTCTTGCTCCCTCTTTTGTCCTTCCTTTTCTCTCCCCCACCCCTTTTTTTAATCTTCTCTCACTCCCCTTCTCTCTTCTTCCTTCTTGGGTCAGATAGTCTAACAAGTATTTCTTTGGTGCACACACTGTTCCTGACCATAAAGATCCTATGGTGAACAAGACTGATATAGTCTCTATCCTTGTGGACTTCGCTAGTTTGTGATGAAAATAGGAGATACAGTTGGCCAATTATTAAAATAGAGGAAAATGTTTAGGAACTTGTAATAGAGGATCTGACCTTGATTGGGTTCAGAAAAGTCTTTTTATCAGGTCAAAATCATTTAACACAAAAAGATAATCAAATAGTAAATTAATTTTATTGATTCTGTCTGAGATTAAAGTTTCATATTAAATAATTAATATGACTTTGAATAGTCATTTCTGCAGAACATTAGATTCACCTACGGTTATTTAAAAAATGTATTCATATTTTTTATTTTATATTAAAATTAAGACTTTTAAAACAACACTAAGTGCATGTTTTAGAAAGTATGATTTTATATCCATTTTTCCTCTGAAAATGCACTTAAAATATCAATGAAGAAATAATACATGATTTACAAAATCCAGCTTTTACAAAAGGAATTTTTTCAGAAATATATTTGTTTCATAATTCAATAATATTTTAGAATTTAGCTTTGAACATCAAAATCATCATATGGAAAATAATCCTCATTATATTGCTGAGTTATAGATATTACTATGATTGAAAAACTGAAGGACAAGTGATTTTTCTCAGCACAGCAAGTAAGTCATATTTCATTCATATACTTAGTCTATCTTCTCTATGTAATCAATTCTTGGAGAATTTGAATTGGTTTGGTCCAGTTGAAGTTGAATTATTTGAAATGAATGTATTGGAAGTATTATATTTCTTAGTTTGAGGAGTTTTAGAGATGAAAAAAAACTCGAGTTTAATCTCTTAGGAGAAAATCACAATGTGACTTAAAACTACTAGGTAGATAATTTAAATATATTTATTGGCTTGTACTACCAATTTTATAATCATTTTTTCTGTTTGTTTATTTGTTTAATTTTTAAAATATTTGCTTTTGCTTTGGGGCTTGACTGGAGTTAAAATTTCAATTTTTCAATTTTACCGTTTGAAGGTGAAAAGAGTGGGTATTTATACATTTAATAAAAAAATAAACCAAAAGCTTATATTCTTGCATAATATATTATTGTTTAAACAAATGAAAGGTCTGTGCTTGTTTGACTCTGCATATTAGTCCTATACTGATAGTACTGTATTCTACACTATTTTTGTGATTTAGGAAACTGGGCATCATTTCAATACTTCATGTTAAAGAGACTCATGGACATGGACTAGTGGCTACCAGAAGGGAGCGGGGAGGGGAAATAAAAAAAATAAAATGTTTTAAAAATTATGTATATATAGTGTGGAAAAAAAATAAACTGGCATTCAAAAATAAAAAAAAAAAAACTTCATGTTAAAAGCTGGAAGGAAATTATATTATGTCAACATGACTCATTCTCAATTTGTGATCATCTTATTTTAGTAGTAGTTACGAATTTCTCTTAAGCTTGAGGGAGAAAAAAATGGTACTTGTAATTGAGGATGTGAGATAATTTAGAAATCATCACTCCAAAAATAATTCCTCCAATCCAAGAAAGAGATCATCTAAGTTTTGCCAGATTTTTAACTCTGGGAGGATGCTGTTGACATTCTCAGTCTGCCATAGTTCATCAGAACATGGTATATCTTTAGTGAAGACAGATGTCTGCCTGACTTTCTGCCCTATGGGGTTACCCCTGCTTTGCATGTCTTCTGCTAGCCACTTGATGTTCACAGAGAACTCAACAATCACTATAAATTTTGAGCCAAAATTTTCTTTATGCAAAAAACACATCTAGAGCTTTTGAAATCAATATACTAAGTTCTTGTCACAACTATGGCTATCTATTCTATAAACAGTCAACGAAACAATGTTTTAAAATACTGTTTCTTTTAATATGCTCTTGTCCAACCAAAAGAAACAAATATATTATGATATAATGCTAGAAGAACAGGCTGACTAACTTATTGAGTCAGTCAATATGGTATTATTGAGAGCCTACTCTGTTTATAGAAGTTCTGAAGGAAACTGAGATAAGAAACAATTGCAGGAGAAAAACAATATAATGACAGATAATTAGAACCTTTTCCTAAAAATGTGATAATATACCTTCATCCATTAAAAGAAAGTCATAATAGAAGCTGCCATTCTTACCTGAGAGGTCATATATTCTCTAATGACTTAAAGAAGTATAAAGATTTGAGTTCCTGTCTTGCTAAAATATGAAAGATTTCTCTAAAGGAAAGTTCACCCCTGATAAATAAAGTCTATTTATCTTTCTAAGTTAAAAACAGATATTTCTCATTTGCTTTTTAAACAATGCAAATTCGACTTTTTCTGTCCCCCCCCCCCAGTATTTCATGATTACCTTGTCTACTCCAGGATTCTATATCCTAAAAGACTTTTTGAAGTATTTCCCCTGCTTTGTTAAAATCTTGAGAACTTAGTTAACTTTAGGGTTGATAATACTCCTTTAAGTCACTGAAGTTTTCCTGTAAAGAATATATATGACTAAATAGACTTAAAATGTAGGATTTGGAAATCCAAATTTACCAGAAGTAATCTTTGAGAAGCTTACAGAATCATGAATCCTTTGAAATATTTTCTTAAATTGTTTGAGAAACTATCTCTACCACATTGCTTTTGAATAGTCAGGTTTTCCATGGTCCAAGAGGGGAGAGAAAAAAAGATATAAATACAGGTATAGAAAGAGAGAAGTGGAGGTCTCCTTCTCTCTACCACTATGTGTGTAACAGAGAGATTTAAAGACAAGTCTAGGAATCACTGATGTCTGCCACCTTTACTGCTATTTTTTGAAGAAAGGAATTGTAAAACCCACTTCATCAACACAATCTGTCAACCCGCCCCACACCACTCCTCCCAGCACCTGTCCCCCCCCCCTTTTTTTAACTGCTCTTGTGGTGTTCTCTTTAAGGAAGGCTCAGCATACCCTTCTTCCCCAGTCTAGGGAAAGTGGGCTAGAGAGTGCTGTATTAGCTGGAGGTGACTTGAATTCTTTCTAAGCAAAGAGTGTATTTAGCATCAAACCAAAGCACTCACAATGTTTGTAGCGGTTACTTCATTAAGGTTGCTGTCTTGAGGACCACAGAGCAAAAATTTCAGTTGCTTTAATTAAGCCCATTTTGCACAACAGTTAGGAGAAATGGGGTTTCTTTTATGTGAGGCTGATGAAGTGTGTCCTCTTCCTTGTCATGTTTCTGTGGGCTGATGATAAGCTTCATAGTTGTAAATAATTTCTTTGTGATTCTTGTTTGGGGTATCAGCAAACTGTCTCTTTAAATCAATAGGAAGTTGTTACATGTTATATGTTGAAGGACAGTTTGTAAGTTAGAACTACTTTATCAAACTTAAATTATGGTATTCAGAATTCATCCTTGCCATTTGGAGCTACATTGTAAAATATATTGATTTATATCACTGGATGTACATCATTTCAGAAACTGATCTGCCCTTCCTGTTTGTGTTTTAAAATACTGAGAGGAACGTACATTATCCCTCTCTCTGTTACAATTCATACTTTGTTTTAGATTTTATTCTCACCTGTATCTTTTATATTACATGCATACTTCCTATGTACATATACATATATGTATATAGAAATAGATATATCCTATATAGATGTATGTGAATATAAAATTTCATAAAATATATAAAGCAAATACAACACATGTATATTTACTGATTTAAAACATATCAAATGCAAAATATTTCTAAATTCAAACTTCGGAACAAGTCAAGACACTCAAAAAACTGAAAAAAACCATAGTGTTTCTCTTCTTTTTTAACCCTCAAAGAATTAAGGAACAACTGCTGTGTTCAGAGTACTTTTTTCTTTAAAAAAAAAAAAAAACTTTATAAAAGGCCAAGAAACAAAGACAGAAATTGTTTGATTCTATTTAAATGGTTGTCCTGTGGGGAGCAAAGTCTTCTCCACACCTGAAGCTCCAGAAATCTGTCAGCATTAGAAAAGTCCTGCGGGTCAACTCCAGAGACTCAAAGCTTCTGAAGGATACAAGTTCCCTTGAAGTAGAGAAAATGCTTCTTTTCTGAATTACCTTCTTACAATTTTTTTGTTCTCACTTTTTCCTTTAACTTCCATAATTTAGTGCCCTCAGCTGCCTTGAGAATATGTTTGCTCATGTACAAACCACCTGCCTGTCTTTATAGGAATGATGGAATTAACACACTAGGCACCTTTAAAACCCTTCTTTTTAGTATTGCTTAGAAACTACATATATTTAAATTACAGTCACTTCAAATGCTCTGAGAACCATATACATCTGGAAACAACTCTACTCTCCAGGTCAAAGGCCAGGCAGATTATCTCATTGTCCATTACAAAAACATCAATTTCTCTAGGTTTAGTATTTCGTCAGTTGTAACAGACCTACTGGGTCCACGTTATCCAACTTGACTTCTCAGTATGGGATTTGGGGGCAAAGGAACTGACAGAAACATTAAACTCATGTTGCTTACTGTACAATATATAATAAAGTACTTTATCTCTAACCTAGGTGTCCTATGTCTTCTGCCAGCATCCATGATGCTGTGGCAGGCTTAACTTGTTAGCTTACAAACAGGGTAAAATCTTAGAGCTTTCTCAGTTATTCACAGGTCCCTCACTAAAATTCTAAAACCACTCTATTCTTCAATATCTTAATTTGTAAAATATCTATCTATCTATCTACACATCTATCTATCTATCCACACACATATATATATATATATAGACATGGTCACACATAAGACTTTCGAGAGGATTAAATGAGATGATAAATTTAAATGACCTAATCTAATGCCTATCATATGATAATACTCAATAAGTATTAACTAGTATTACCTAACACTTAAACATCATGAACCAATAGTGCTTTCATATAATTAGAGCTACATAATTATATGCTCTTTCTAGCAAAACAAAAAAGAAAACTCCCTGGCTTCCCCCATAATTTTTGGTTTTTGGAAAACATTGCTAAATTTCCTTTCTTTTATAAGCACTTTCTCTATGCTACCTTGAATATTCTTATTTATTTCACCTCTGTTTAAAAAACATTTATTGAACAGCATCAGGAATACTCAGTTATAGAGTTTATGACACTGATAGAGCATATAGAAAACTGGTACTCGTGACCTCCCTTAAATCAATTTTAAATAATTATGTTTAAAAATTCAAAGCAAAACAAAACATTTATTCACCCTTGAAAAGTGCAGGAACCAAGTACACCTTGAATTGCACATACATATTCAACAACTGATTTAAATCAGAATGTCCTTATGCCTCCCAGCCTATAGGCCCAATCAGGTCACCCTAATATAAATTCCCAAATATTGCTGGCTTGTTTTGTGCATAATTTGAGAAAATCAATGTCTACTTCAAAATCTCTCCCAGTTGTTTTTGGGAATCTCTAGAATGTGTCTGAAAAGAATCAAAAAGAACTCTGCTCTGGTTCTGAATTCCTTTTCAGAGCTGTTCTGATGGGCATGATAGTTACTGGTGTTGGTCACTGCTGCTCCTCTAGTGGCACTACCTCTCCTCCCCTGGCAGGCACCCTGATCGCTGAGCTGCCAAAGCTGTGCAGATGCCTGGGGCAGAGAATGAGGTAGTTTTAAAAATTTACATGTTGAATATGATATGCAAAAGTTGGTGCGGCCACAGGAGGAAGGGAGAACAAGGCCCTTACAAAAAAATGTTTATTATACTCACAGGTTCTAGAGAATTGCATCAACACAGACCACTCAAGGCTATAGGATGCACACTAGGTATAAATCAGAAGGCTGAAGAGGTAGGAGCAAGGACCACAATTAGAGCCATGGCCTTTACTGAAAATTCTGCAGGAAAAGTCAAGCAAGGCAGGGTAAAGGATTTAGAATTGGCTAATTAGAATAATTCAAGCAGGTTTGGGCTACAGATAATCTCTAGTTGCCTGGTACCTGGCCCTGGGATGATTAAACAGCGTAATGTTGCTGCTAGGAGTGCACAAGCCACTTAGAAGAGAAGCTGCTCTGGATTGGTTAGTTTGCATATCAAAGGTTTGTGCCCACCTGGGCCCTTCACTTACTCTAAGAATTGGCTGGCCTCAGGAGGGACAGTCTCTACACAGCAAAAAGGTTTTTTTAAGATGTCAAA
This sequence comes from Eonycteris spelaea, assembly GCA_003508835.1. Lineage (NCBI taxonomy): Eukaryota > Metazoa > Chordata > Mammalia > Chiroptera > Pteropodidae > Eonycteris > Eonycteris spelaea. The sequence continues at coordinate 2,921,396 of PUFA01000167.1, forward strand.
CATTCTAATGTACAGAAAATTAAAAATACAATACAGTGGGAAAAGGGCCACTTACCTACTCTGGATTGTATGTTATCACATGAGCTCTGAATTAGCACTGTTTGTGTCAAAACTTCAAAATGTCCCTTCTGAAACAGTTTATTTACTTTCTGCCTTGTTTCTTCTTCCTGTGATAGGCCAAGTTTAGCCGCTAGAGTTTGGCTGAGGAAATGCATTCTATTATCATTTCCCTTCTGTGACACATTATACATATTACAAAATTTTGTTAAAAGCTTTATTTCAACATCCATGTCGTCTCAAACAATTAGATATATAAATATCTAAAACAGCAATTCCTTAGATTAAATTTGAATGTCTACTAATTGGCGGTCAAATTGAGGCAGAGAGGATTACCTTCTTTTCATTTTCAAACCCACTGTCAATGACTCTGATAAGGGCCTAATATTCATTTTCAAGCTCATTGCTTAAGAATCCATCAACTCTTCAGAGTCCATGAATTGTCCAAGTATCCTAATCACTTAAACAATTTACAAGTTGTCATTCCGACTTCAACTTCTAGTTGAACAAAGAAAGCCTTAAATTCTGATTAATCCACACTGTTTTGATGCCAAATATATTACTATTGAGCTTTGGCCCAGCATAAATAGGCCTTTGAACACTATGCTGTGATTTTCCACAGGTCAAAGGACCTCCTTCATTCCAACCAAAGTTGTAGCTCTTAATACAAAGACTTTTTAGTTCCCACAAATAGTAATCTATAGGAACATCAACTGGTTCCAGAAACATCTCCTACAAAGAGATCCAGAACATGAATTTACTTCTTGGGTTAGTCCACCTATTTACCCATTTTATCTAGTTTTAAAGATTTTCTTGTTTAACCCTCAGAAAACAAAGGACTTAATTATGTCTCTTTCTTCTCAAACTTTCTCAGGGAGGCTAGCTTTAATGTGCCCAAGATAGCTTTCTGGTAATTCTTTCACTAGAAAAGATAAAAAAAAAAAAAATACAACTTTTATCTCTGGCATGGTACCCTCTCCTAGAGTACCAATTACACAGCAGGTTCTGATCGCCAGTTAAAGCTCAGTCTCAACCTTGACTAAATATTTATTACTGTCAGCAACAGAGCTCTAGATTTTGCCCACAAACCAGAGTAAGTCACAAAATATATGTGAAATCCAACGGGAGGCCACCTTAACAAGTGTAAAAGTTGTGGACTTGTGAAATGGGAAAAAAATATATGGAAAGTGAGAGTTTTTACTAGCTAAATGAGGCAAAAGAGTTCAAAACGATAACAGGGAATGAATAAGCTTCTGAAGTGTATAGTGGAAAGCAGTGTTTAAATGGAGAGAAGGTATTAACATGTTCTTAAAACCAATTAAATAAAAAAAAAGTCTATATAATTAGCAAAAATGATAGCTATAATATATCTGGGAATGAGGTTGAAGATTCAATGAAAATGAGATAAAATGTAAATTACCTCTAAGGGACAAGAGCTAAGAGATCAACACTTTGATATCATGTAGAATACTTGCTATAGTAAAAATTGGAATCAGGCAGTAGTAAAAAAAAAAAAAAAAAAAAAAAAAAAAAGGAATACTAATTTCTTGCCAAGCAGCTCTCTTGCTATACAACCTGTGACTGAGAGTTAAGTTTTCATGGGATGGTCTAAGTATTTATTAGTGAATTTTTAATCCTGAAAAGTTTAAAATTAAGCATAGAAATAACTAATTGAAGTATCTTTTTGATGCTCAAGACAATCTAGCATATTCACATATTCAACAGACTTTAATTTAAAATGTATAATTAATTAATATAGATTTGTGATTTTATTTGAAAAATGAAGAAAATTTTGTCATTAATAATACAGAAACATTTAAGAATCTTAAAAGATACAATATATAAGTAAAATTCATTAGATACCAAAAAATTTCATTTGGAATAGATTGTTTCTTACTTAGAGACTAAAACACTTAAAAGAAATTTGAAAATATTTCCCTTTGAAATACAGCTAAAAAAGAAATACAATGAGCCAAGTTATATTTAAGACTACCATATACCTAGTAAAGTTTATTAGAATTATAGATTTTAAATTAAAATTGACTAGATTTATGAATTACCAATGATAATAAATCTCATATAGATTTTTAAAACTAAAGTAAATGCAAATGGTCTTTTTATTGTACCTGAAGACCAAATAACTTATCGTGAAAAGTATACATCAAGTAAAATATTTTGATAAAAAGATAAGTAAAATTAATCTCATATAGTTAAGCAAATTGATGAAAAAAGCTAGTTAAAAGTCAGTATACTGTTTGTAGAATTTTCTCTCCAGATTTAATAATCAAGCAAAAATATTATTTGAAAAGGTAATGATCCACATTATTTAAGAGACTTTTTTTTTATAGTTAACATATAACTTTTGTTGTAAATAAATACTTTCAAATTATAGCTAGGGAATTTTTTTTTTAAGTGGATTTGTCTAAATGAACTTAAAATACTTCCTGAAGATTTGTTTTCTTAAGTTGCAGGAAATGTTGATTATATTCTTTCCTCATTGCATCTTACAGTATTTTAACCTTTTTCATTATTTATCTTCTTTCAGACTTGACTGACATTAGAAAATAAAAGGTTATTAACTGGTAGTGTTTCTGTAATAACAGTATGGACTTGGGAATACTTTCTGCTGTGACACTGACTTGTGCTCCTAGACTCAATTTTATCTCTTATCCCTTGGGCTACACCATTACAGCAAAGCATCTGTTTTGACCTTTACTCTATTATGTCCATTATGGACACAAAAAACAAATTGCTCAAAGCACAACATCAAAGAATTGTTTGCTAAGAATACAGGAAGAACAGCAAACATTCTAAGGTAAATTTATCCTTGTCCTAATTTAAATATATGTTTAAAGTATAACATAGCAGCCCCTGGATCACTGTAGTAATGGAGGTGTTTAAAAACTATTACCATAATAATTGCTCCTTTATTTTTTGGACTTGCATTTTCATATTAAACAAATAGATGAACTATTTAAATAAACTCTTACTAGTTGCTTGAGATAACAACACTTAAATTTTATTAAAATAATTATAGACATAAAACTGAGGAATCCTAGTAGAAAAAGCAAAAGCTAGGACTGAAGTCCATCTATTGGTAGACTATGAGGACTTTTCACTAATCACAAGCAAGCTGATTCTAACATGTGTGGATCTAGAGCAAAAGCATAAATTGTGACACAGATTATGGTGGATTAATTACAAAAATGGCCCCAATATTTTATCTTCCTCATATCCTCACCACATAATCTGAATTTGTAGCTCTTCTCATCAAGAAGTAGAATCTCCTTCCTCACCACTTCCACATGATATAGATTCTTTTTCAGATAGTTTTCTGACATTTGTCAGATAGCTTGCCAATTTTAAAAGTTAATTTTTTAAACATGTGATGAAATCCGTTATACAGCTACTTGAATTGCAGCATTAAGATTGAAATAACTAGATCAATAATTTTTTAACATGGTATTTTTTACTTCATAGGTAGTGGTCAGTAATAAAAATCAACTAAAACAATAGTATTTAATATATTCTTCAGTGGGAAAAATACTGACAAATGGAGCAGTACCAGAAAATTCAATGAGTCATAAGCAAGCATGAATTTGAAGCAAATATATGCTTGAGATAGAAAATAATTTAATAATTTGTACATAAATCTTTCTTTGAACCCCCACGTGGTTCACAATTTGCCATTAGTTAATTATTTTAATAAATTCAATTCAAAAAGATTTGTGTAAACTCCCCTTGATTCTGTTTCCTAAGTATATTATTTTAAGCATTTCTGACATTGGGCAAAGTTAAATTCAATATGTTTAAGGAAACTGCAATTAAAAAAAAATATTTTCAAACAAAAATATGAGACTGTGTTGACTAAATTAATTGCCCTAAGTGTCCTAAATTTATAGTAAAAATTCTGATACCTATTTACATCATTTTAATAATTAGGGAGATAAATGAGAACATGTTAACACAGGCATATCTCAGATACTGTGGATTCAGTTTCAGATCGCCGCCATAAAGTATCACGATAAAACAAGTTATAATCTTTTTACTGGTGGAGGGCTTTGCCTTCCTTTTATAAAAACACAACATCTGCATAATAAAGAGAAGCACAATGATACAAAGTATGCCTATAGTGGACTATTTTTTTAAGAAGCAGAACACAAATCTTTCAATATTTTAATATTCTAATGTTAAAGCTATGACTCACATATATGCATACTAAACCTTAGACTCTATTCTAATATTTAAATTTTCTTAAATTGAAATGTAGGTGAACACCATCATATTAAACTCCTCAAAGTAATGTCTTTTTTTCACTTTACTGTAACTCATTCTGTTAAATTTAATTTATGTTACTTAAAATAAACAGTTATTGACTGTGGCTAAGCATATTGTGTATAAGTCTTGGAGCCATACATCAAAAGGATTTTAGGTAATCTAAGACACCTCACAGAAGGAAAAATAAATGAGATGATGAAAGTCTAGAACCTATGTTATGGTAAGAATATAAAGGACTGTATAACATGGAAAAGAAGCGTTCAGGGCTACCACAAAATAGGAATTGTATGCCTTCTGCATGCCCCCATTAGAGAAAATATAGAATGAATCAATACAATTCACTGAAAAACAATTAATTTTACCTAAGAAAATGTTCCCCTGTACACAGACAATGGTGTGCTAGCAGAGTAATTAAGAACATTGGTATTAAAAGAAGACCCATGATATTTACATATAAGTTTTGAGATCTCAGACCAATTAGGTGATTTTTATAAACCTTAGTTTCCACTTATATAAAATTGAGAATGGAGAAAAAAAAGTTTATATGAAGCTTCATAATAATATATAAAGGATAAATAAATACAAAGTAGTGAAGAAAAATATTTAAAGGATCATTTCTTCATTTTCCATTTACTGCATTTTCTTTTGGAGCTTTTTGAAATATCTGTTACTATTTTTGCTTCTCTAATATTTCTTTTACATTGACATGAATTAAGACATTGGTACTCAAATCATAGCTTTATTTCCTTATTACTTGTACAACTTTAATTTTTACTATCTTTGGGTTGTAATCTTAAAAATACATAATCTTAGAAATAATTGAAGCTTATGGATTAACATTTACATAATGTGCTAATTTTATTTACTAACTGTATCTTCTAAGTTACTTTAAAAATTCTTTTGTACACTTCTTGAAAAGTTTTTCTTGTTTTGTATTTTAGTTATTCCTAATTATAAATATATTCAAGGTTTGAACACTATGTATATGTGTAATCATACATGTTAAAGAATAAAATAAAGATACATTTTAGAGATTTTTAATCATACCAAAAGTGATTTTCAATAAATAGTGTGCTTGAATATATACTACTTATGATTTCTCTAAAAATGTCAGGAAAGCCTGCAAATTAGTTGAAACATATTTGATACTGAACCAAAATTACATTTCAGATAGAACTTGCTGGACTAGACTAATTCTATGTGGCTAGAAGTTTTGATAGTAAATTCCACACATTCTTTTTTAGTAAACTATAAATATTACAATAAAACAAAGACATGAATTTTGGATCATTTGTGAATAATAAAGTGTTTTAAAATATTTAATGGTTCAAACATGCCTGAATACCAATGCAGTACATGATTTAACCTAATGTTTTATCAATATTTTTGGCTTCTCCTGGAAGCATTAACCTTTCAAAACAGAACTATGTCTAATAGCTCTTCCCAGAAGACGACTTAAAGTTCATCCATAATTTCAATTTATTATCAATTGGTTATTTGTTGGTGCTTGGACAGTTATAATATTTCATGCCTATAGAAGAAATATGCATTGGGCTTCTCTATCACAACCAGGTCTATTGTAACTCTTGAAGCTCTCCTGACAATACTCTGTTCTATTAGAAATATTAGAAATATTTATTCCTCTGAAAAGTATTACCATTAGTTTTTTTTTTTTTAACAGCAAAGAAAAACATTATTGTACTCCTCAGAGTTATTAATGTCCTCAGAAAGGATATTTTCCTTGTCGCTTAAAGAGACTTTCAATGTTATTCAATACAGTGTGCCATCATCAGAAACTTGAGATTTCCTTAATTTAATTCATTTGCCTTTACTTTTGCTAATGAAATAAGTAGCTTTGTGAAAATGAAAGCCATTTTAAGAACTATGTTTAGAAAAAGAATGCTTATATTTTCAAATGCCTTATAGAAATACATTCATGTACACATGTGCTTTAAAGTAATAAAATAGCTACTGACTTAGTAGGCATCGTCTAAAGATTTAACAGTATTTTTAATTAAAAAAATATACACAAATATCTATCCTTAATTTCTACACTAGACAAAGGCACATATTAATAGTCTTAATAGATGAAGCTGTTCTGGATGAAAATGACTATGGCTAAGACAAAAATCATAATTGGCTTGGTTACATAACATTCCTCAACCCAAATTAAAATAAATTTCAAATAATCTTTAAATACCTTTGTTTATATTAAGTAAAGTAGAAAATATCAGATAGGTGGGCATAGAGAGTAACAGTAAATCATCTATTATACAATTGGTACATTATGTTCTATTTGTTAACAAGAATCATACGTTTCTGTTGTATCATTTGGATGACCCCCAGATACTTGTCAGAAATTTATTTTTGTGCCATCACAAAAAAAGAATCTAACATTTGACTTTTATCTTCACTTAAAGTGGAATGTTTAATGTATTCTATAGTTGAGTTCTGTATTCTTTGACATTTATAATCATTTTATATTACTTCATTATTAATCAATTTATTAATTCTGACATTTAATAACCAATATTAAATACTAAATCAATCTACAGATATTTCATCAAAGTCTTAATACATGCAACATGGGTCAAAAAAACTAAGTTAAATATAAAAAGTTAATTACTATTAGTTTATAAATAGGAGCTGTTGCTTTTCTACACTAAAAAAAGATTAATGATACCATAGAAAATGGTGTATCACATATGCAGTAGAATCTATGGCCAAGGGAAATTAAAGGGCATTAATAAATTTTTTAGAAATGGGTGTCAAAGACAAACTATGGCTTAGGTAGCTAAGGGATCATATATTTCAATGGGAAAAAGAGGAAATAATAGGGGGATGTTTGATTCCTCAGATGATCAAGAGGATTCACCAAGTACTTAGCTCAGTCCAAGGGATAAAAGAAAAAAGGTAGCAACAGAAAGAGAATACATTTTGTTTGTTTTTACTTATTATAGAACATTTCAAAAATAGGAAAAATTAGTGAGAATATAATAAAGATAGATCCCTACCACTTAACTTCAATATTTACTACCATTATTGTAATCTTTATTTTCAAGAGATTGTTTGTTTCCTTCAGGGAATTTAACAGTAAAGTCAGAGAGTGTATTATTTTCCCTCTTAACTATTTTAGTGTGCATCTCTGATAAAGGGAAAAGAATATTATTTACATACCATTATGACATTGTTACAACAAACACAATTAATGACAGTTTATTGAAGTTCTTTTCTTTTCATAATTAATCCATATTCAAATTTCATCGTCATCTTTTTGCTGTCAGTTTGTTCGAATAAAGACCCAGAAAGGCTCACCTTTTATTCTATTCTCCCTCATCCTCTTCAATGTCACTGATTAAAGAAACTCAATCATTTTTTGTCCAATTCTACAGAATATTCCACAATCTGGATTTTTTAAAAAAATAATTAATTAATGTTTTATGGTGACATTGGTTAATGAAATCTGATATCTGATATGCTTTGGCTGTACATTTTAACAGTAAGGCATATATATACACATATGTATATATATATATGTATATATACGTATACATATATATATACACACACACACACATACATATATATATATATATATATATATATTTTTTTTTTTTGCATTGTGTGTTCATCTCCCATAGTTAGATTTCTTTCTGTCACCACATATTTGATGCCTTTTACCCTGTATACCTACCCCCTCATCTGGTAACCGCTAGTCTATTGTCCATGTTCATGAGTCTCTCTTCGTTTGTTCTGTTCATTTGTTGCTTTTAGGGTTTATGTCCCACATATAAGTGATATCATGTGATTTTCAACTTTTTCTGTGGCTTATTTCGCTTAGCATGATTATCTTGAGGTCCAACCATGTTGTTGCAAATGGCAGTATTTCATCTCTTCTTATGGCTGAGTAATATTCCATTGTATATATGTACCACAGCTTCTTTAGCCAATCATCTATTGGAGGATGCTTTGGTTGCTTCCATGTCCTGGTTACTGTGAATAATGCTGCTATGAACATCAGTATGCAAATATCTTTTCAGATGTGAGTTTTCAAGTATTTGGGGTTGTGAGCGCCAGGCCTGGCTGGTCCCAGGTCTGGCTGTGATCCAGGCCCACAACTAGGAATAAGACGCCAGATTTAGAAAATGTATAAACATAATTCGGCTTATTGTATCACACCTGTGTGGCTGAAGGCCACTTTTGTACTCTGTTATGTGAGGAGCCATGCAATTTCCTAGAGAGCAGAAGGAGAGAGCAGAAGGTGAGCACATGAAAGGGGAGCAGAAGTGCATGCAATACTGTGCATCTTGTGTAATAGACTACACTACTCAATAGAACTGTTCTTCCCAACAGAACTGCACTCTGCACAATAAAGTTAGTGCCTGCCATTTCATTCTCATGTCTGCCTCTTGTGCATTCTTCCAACTGGGATCTCACCATCGAACTTTACCTTCTAGACCAGCATCCTGCTGACCACTGGCATAGCTGACACGATCTGCTTGGCCCTGACAGGGATAAATACCCAGTAGAGGGATTGCTGGATCATATGGTAGATCAATTCTTAGTTTTTTGAGGAACCTCAATACTGTTTTCCATAGTGGTTGTACCAATCTGCAGTCCCACCAGCAGTGTATGAGGGTTCCTTTTTCTCCATATCCTCTCCAGAATTTGTTATTACTTGTCCTGTTGATTATAGCTATTCTAACAGGTGTGAAGTGGTATCTTATTGTGATTTTGATTTGTATTTCTCTAATAGTTAGCGATGTTGAGTACAATCCAATCAAAAAATGGGTAGAGGCCCTGAACAGACACTTCTCCCTAAAGGACATACAAATGGCCAACAAATATATAAAAGATGCTCAACATTGTTAGCTATTAGGAAATGCAAAAATCAAAACCACAATGAAATATCATCTCACACTTGGATTTTCTATTTTATGCCTTCATAGTGTTAATGTTATTGTTCTATGTCCTTTTTACCCTTGTGCTAGTATGATATTGAAGCTTGGTTTTATTCAAGTTTAATAATTAAGGGTAAATATCTATAGACGGTTCTGTGTATTTTCTATTACATTATATCCTGAAGTATGTACTTTTGGGGGTGTAAATACAAATTAGAGGATTCAAATGGTGACAGTCTTATATATCCATTATGAGGTTCCCCATCAACTTTTCACTTATTGGGTTCAGTTTTCACTAATAATCATTGCATAGACTGATCATTTCAGTAAGGGTTAAAAATGGTGATTCTAATTCTATTATTCTTTTACTTTTAATACCTGGAATTCTTCTATATAGTTATCATACTTTCCTTAGTCAACCAACTTATCATGTTGAAATAAAATACTCCTAGGAAGGAACAATAAATTCTTGATTTTTTTGCCTAAAAATCTAAATGGGTGAAGAGATAAGTGTTTAGATGGCCTGATTTGGTAACTGATTTGATAAATGAAAAAAAAAAAAAAGGCCTATGGTTTGATATGTATCCCAGGAAAAAAATTAAATGCATACAGTTATATTTAAATATGTACATATACACTTACTTTCAACTAAAAGACTCATCCATGGGACTCCATGAGGACTTAAATGCCAAAGTTTAAAGTTATAGGCAAGATCTGGTCTTGTCTTATTGCTCTGCCAGTATAAAGAAAAAAAAGCAAAAATCTGTTTTCTTTTCTATATATTTTATATACTCTGCTCTTGATGTTAACTATGCATCTCTTTCTGTATCTCAAGTTCAAATGTCCCAAATAAGCATCTAGGTAGATTAGTCATCATTCTCAGAGCTATTATGCTTGATCACTTGTCCAGCATGATTGGATATATGGGGCCAATATGACAATTTACATGTAAGAAATCACTTGTAAATAGACTGTGCATGCAGTAACATGAATCAAAGTCAATGAAAGAAGCCAGACAAAGGGGGAAAAAAAGAGTAATACTTTGTGTAAACTTCTAGAAAATGCAAACTAATTCATAGTGACATAAAGGAGATTGGTAGTGCTTGGAGGTGAGGGAAGATGTTCATGAGGGAAAAATTACTAGGAGGCACAAAGAAATCTTAGTAGATGATGGATATGTTTACTATGTTGATTGCTCATTAACTTGATGGTCTTACAGCTGTAGCCATATGCTAACATTTATTATATTGTATACATTAAATATATGAAGTTTATTATAAGTCCTTTATACCTTAATAAAGCAGCTTTAAAAATATAAAGGTGGAAACCAATCTGAAGACAAGATTGCCCCTCTAGTGTTTATAAAAAAGTAAGTTTTACTGGAGTGACAGAAAAAGAGAATGATTTGGAGTACAGGGTGCTGCATTAAAAAGTCAGTTGAACAAATATAGAGGATAATCTGGTAATGGCCAGAAAGGAGGGGGTTTAGGGTGCTGGGAGAAAGGGGTGAAGAGTTAAAGTACAAATTAGATAGTCATAGGGATGGGGAGCATTGCATAGGGAATTTTGTCAGCAGTAATGTAATAGCTAGATGTAGAGCCAGAGGAGAGAAATAATAATCAGGGGAATCACTTAATAAACTACATAAATGTCTAATTAATTTACTGTATATACGAAACTAATAATAAAATTAAATTAAAAATAAAAGTTAGTCTAAGATTAGGTATCCCAATGAGAGAATTTTAGAAGCCTTAAGGTAATGCAAGAAGATTTGCCTACCTAAACAATTTATTTATTTAAAATTTTTATTTTATAAAAAATTCCCAATTCTTTTTATATTATAATCAAGTCCAAAGTTAAAATATTTATCTACATTATATATTGTATGCCAGTTGATGGCAAAGAAAGAACTGTGAAACACAGAAAAAATTAAAAAAGATATGATATGAGGCAGAAAATACGGATGGACAGAGAAAAGATTATTTGGGAGAAGGAAAAATTTGGGAGGAGGGGGTCAGAAAAAGAAGGAAAGAAAATACAGCCATGGAAAAAGCTCAAACAAAAAGCTTTAGTAGCTTTGGATCATGCCATACATATTTTAATCTGGTCAAAAATGATAATTCCTGAGTTATCAATAAACTTTCCAGCAGTTTAAGGTAGCCCTTTTTGTAATAAGATTCTCTTAATTTATTTTCAATTAACTATTTTTATTTACTGTTAGCACAATTCTAAAGTTTTACATGTATATGAAAGATTGACTTGGATATCTAAAAAAGGGATGTTTTAGAGTTAAACAAATATACTCCATGTTATCAAGTAATTAGGCCAGCTGTCAATGTATAAGAATCTAAAGTCATTATCTCGCTCTGTTTAAAGCAAAGCTTGACTCATTTATAAATTATTTTTTTAAGAAAACTGATTCACTTCATAACTAATTTCAAGATATTGCTTGTAATTTCTTATCTGAAGCCATGAAAATCTACTTGTTATAATTAAATTTAATATTTACTTATAATTAGTAATACTATGGGACTTTACTAACTAAAGGTGAATGAGTTTCTACAAACATTAGTGTTGAACCAGAAATTTATGAAATGATTCTGAGATCAAAAATTGTTTCTAGGACTAGATATTTCCAACTTGTAAAGGGAAATATTTGTGCAGAGATCTAAAGTTATTTTCATTTATGTAATTCTCAAACTCAAAATGTTGCATGAAAATGTAAAAAATTTAAGGGTAACTTACTGACATGATGGAAGGATTAAACTTAGAATAAAAAAATGTAATGTTTAGTGTGTGCAAAAAATTGAATGGGTAGATATGATCAGACCCCACAAAAAACACTCATAAATTATGATGTCCAAAGGTAACAGAGGGCCAAATAAGATGGCAGGTCGGTGGTTTGCAGAGATGGAGAAGCAGCAACAAGGAGATATTGTAATTGAAACTACTTCAGTATCAGGGAGAAAACCTCATATGAGGTTTCGCTTTTGTTTGGGACTAGCACGCGCTGAAGATAGCCAGTTCATGAGTCATTAGATGTGATAGTTATGGGGAGAGCGTGGCCATAGAATCTGGCATATTCTATAAAGCAGACACAGACGTCTAATAGTATAAAGGTGGACAAGATGTTGAATAAGGACTGTATTTAAGTCAAACTAATTTTTATTAGCATGGGCTTATTTAAATACTATAGCATTTTTTATGTATACTTTCATGATATTGTTGAACAGTGAATATTTACTGATAATTTTTTAAAAAGATTCCTATATTAATATAATCTAAAATCTCTCATATTACAGATAAAGAAACTGGAGCATAGTGGGTGTAAGTAACTATATTAAAATCACACAACTGATTAGTAGTAGATTCAGATTTAAAACTTTTTTGTTAGGGATAGTAATGCCAGCAACTATGTTCTAATCTTTTGGTAGTAGAAGACATGTAAATAAAGAAACTCCAAATGCAATAACACCTCTGGCCTTAATGCAAAGTATTTTGATTCCAAAATGGTAATATAATTTAGGTACCTTTATGTTAGAGGTGCAGGGCAGAATTTTGCTATTAGAATTCTATTAATTCCAACTACTTTTTAGGATTTCTTACAGGAGCACTACAGATACAGGAAAGATGATTGGATAAAGAAGATATAGTACATATATATGATGGAATACTACTCAGCCATAAGAAAAAAACTACTGCTATGTACAATAAATGGATGGATCCTGAGAATATCATGGTAAGCAAAATAAGTCAGATGGAAAAAGTTGAGAACCATATGGAATATAAAACTGAAAGCAACAAATAAAGAAGACGAATACAAATTCATAGACACAGACAGCAGTATAGTGGTTACTAAAGGAAAAGGGGGTAGGGAGAGGTAAAAAGGGTAAAAAGGGTCAAATATATGGTGATGGAAGGAAATTTGACTTTGGATGGTGAACATACAACACAATATACAGATGATGTATTATAGAATTGTACATTTGAAACCTATATAATTTTATTAACCAATATCACCCCAATAAATGTAATAAAATAAAATATAAATAAGAAATGCCCATCCCTAAATACAAGGTATCTCTAGTACATAATGCTAGAGAAAAAGGCTAATACCATGTTTAGAAATGTTTTTGTACTTTTCCAGTTTTTTTCTCTAAAAATCATAACCACAATACATTTCTAGTCCAGATTAATGTAGAAACCAAGATAACCGAAGCTGAGCTTTGCTTTCAATTTTCAACAGAGGGAAACACCAGAATATCATGATTTGCCCTGACAGTTGCTCAGTTATCCACTATAATATCTAAAGCTAAGTTATTCTAACAGACCTTTGTGATGTAGGGTATTTAACAAGCATTAATGTAAGGTTTAAAGTTGTGATAGCAAATTTGAATAGGTAGTTATATGGTTCTCTGTCCTTAACTTTAGTTTCTCCTGACAATCATTCTTCCTAGAATTAATTTATAGCATTCATCTAAAGTTTCTTCCATTTGATGGCAAGTTGTTATGAGGACTGAAAAGATTTTATTCCTGCACACGGTTGTATTGAAATTGATTTCATTTTAGCTTGCACTCAATTTTGACATTATTTGACCCGAACCTGAAGGTACTTAACGAACACTAAGTAGACAAATTCTAAAGTAAGACTATCTTGATTAACTTGATCTTTCAGCAAAGTATTGCACAAGTTGAAACCACATTTAATGTGTAATTTATTTGAATTTTGAGTTGGTTATACTAATGCTGTTGACTGGCAAAAAATGGTTAGAAGGTTATTCTTCTCATTCCCAAAAGAATAAGTCAGATCCCTCAATTAAAACCTTTTTCATTCACTAAATACTTTACTAGCAAAACCAATTCAAGCTATTAACAACAACAACAAAAAAGGATAAGTATTTACTTTTTACTTATGGAATCACTCCTTTTAAAAAAATTATTTATGAATGAAAACTTAGATCAGACAAAAAAAAGTGGGAAGAAAGTTGGGCTTTGCCAGTAAGGAAAGTGATAGATGCCAACCTTCTGTTTCCCCCACTTTCCTTGGGGCTAAAATTCTCCTTTTCATTATAAATGAAGAGGAAAATTTATTTTGCTTAAAAACTCTTGGCTTTTCTAACTTTGTTTAAGCATCCAGAACTGGAAAACTCCAATTTTTACACTGTACTTTCTAATTGTCTTCAATTTATTCAAGGATTTTATAAGCTAAGGAGATAGTGTATTGATGTAAGCACCTCCTAATTCTTGTTTCCTGTGTATCAAGATGAATGTGGATTTTATTGGTAGGTGGTTTTATCTATCTCATTTCTTTATAAGAAAGAATATAAATAAGTTATTTATGATTATTTCAAGATTGTTGTTGCAGTATATAAATACTTAGAATATCTTAATATAGAAACTTAACTTTTTCCTGCCTTAGATACATTATAAAAAAAAAATAAGATTAAGTACTACCAAGCCTTACACAGATGGAAGTAAATTTTCAGTTTGGTTTAGGCTGTGGAACCAGTAGGCATCAAACTCTATTTTGAAAGAAAACAAACATAATTTTTGGGGTGGGGAAGAGGGACAAAAGTGTGTCCCTTTGTAAATGAATGTCTAGTAGTTGAATTTATGAAAAGATGACCATGAAAAGCATTATTTGAAGGTTCAGTAGTCAATGGGAATGGAATTATCACTAATGTGACCATATAATCAATGTATATGGCCACTTTAATAATTACCCTGCCTAGCCTTCATTTGAATAAATTACCTTTACTGGTCCATAAGAACTATACCTGTTCTCCCAGCAGCAGCAGGTGAGGATTGACTTCATCAGAAGCCAGCATGTCTCCAGTCAGTCAACCATTAGATGCTACACATGCCTCTGATTACATGTCTCTACCAGATGTTACAAAACATAGCTATGAAAAAAAAAAAAAGCCACTCGGTTCATGGTAATTTGTTACGGCAGCCCTAAAAAACTGATACAATGGTTTAAAAAATTATCTTTCATTAGTCCATGGACTGAATGGGCTCAGTCTGGCAATTCTTGCTTGGGGTCTTCAATGGGGTTACAGTCAGATTGGTTTGGGCTGCTTTGAACTAAATTTTAACTGAGCTGGATTCCAGGGTGGCTCACTGACATGTCTGATCACTAGTGCTGGCTATGGCCTGGAAGCTCAGCTGGAGCTATAGTCTGGAGCCTCTTGATATGCCTTCAGCTTCTCACAGAATGGCAGCTGAACTCCAGGAGGGAGCATCCTAACAGAATCCAAGAATGAGCATTCTAAGAGGACCCAACTGATGCTGCCATGCTCCCTATGACCGAGCGTCAGTAGCCCCAGACATTGTTTCCATCACATTTTATTGGCCAGGGAAATGAACAGAAGTCCAAAAACTAAGATAAGTGAATAAGCCTCTACCTCTCAATGGGAGAAGAAACAAAGTATTTGTGGCCAGGTTACACTTTAATTTCAGATAGTGTAGTAATTCTCAACCATTGAGTCTAGACATTTTTCTTTTATAATGTTCTACAACATAAAACCTTTTCCAGGAATGTGGCTCCTTGTTTGTTTGTTTGTTTGTTTTTCTATACAAAATCTATGCTAAAATATTTTTTCCAAGCTTAAAACATAGTCTTCAGTTCTTCTCATTTGCCAAATTCTTATCCAAATCTTAGGATATAGTTTGTGTTCCTGCTTTTCCATTAATTTTTCCTTAGTTTTCTTAGTTTTTGAATATTCCACACATTTTATTTTCTGAATTCATTTTGCAAGTTTATTCTAGACCTTCCATATCCTCCATGTGTGTGTGCTGATGAGAGGAGCCCACTTGAAACTAAGAAATCTCTATATATGACAACTGGGTGAGGAGCTGCAACAGTCCATTGCTGTGGCTGGCATCTGCCTTCTGTTTGCTTTTTCATAATTTCTTCTGATATAAATATGCTAACATACTTAGTAGCTTCCATCATTTTTTTTACCCTTAGGAAGAACTCGACTCACTGCCATAGATGTCTGTGGGTTAATGCATGCTGACTGTCACTTTAATTTTGCTGCTCATTGATAAAATTACATCTACCTTGTGGCTTATTCTTATAAGTTCCCATCTAGACTCTCTCATTCTGCTTTATACTCTCATATTTGATAGCCGCAGCCCTGCCATCATTGACAACCTTCAGATGACAGCTTCTAATAATATGATGCTGGTACTACCATCACTAGTTCATTTCATACTTCCTCGTGAAGGCAGTCCTCTAGCAACTCCTAAGGAACACAGTAAAGTAATGGGTCCTCAGGCCATGTACAATGTCATTCTAACATTCCTACACCCCAGAGGTTTGTGATAAGGTGGGGGAAAAGGATATAAGAAAGGAAGGAGAAAAGAATAAAGTATTAAGAGCTATAAAGTAAATAAAAATATGTAACATATAGGTATAATTGAATATCTACTTTAGATTGGATGAAAAGGTCTCTCTGATAATGATATTTAATATGAAAACTGAATGAAATAAAGGAGCAAATCATTTAGAGTTAATAGCAGAAAGAGTTTTTTAAAGAAGGCATTTCTTACTCTATATATTAAGGACATGTCCTTTCTTAATCTTTAAATTTAATATTTCTATTTTCTTCTGGATTTCTCCACAATAACTTTGAATACAACAAATGGTAATATGAATCAGTAATACCTCCTCCTTACCTATAATCTTCCTGTTGTATTTGTGCCTAGGTCGGCCATAACAAATTTAATCCACCACAAACTAGGTGGATTAAAACAATACAAATCGAGTCTGTCACAGTTATGGAGGCAGAAGTCAGCATTCAAGCCATTGTCTGCGTTGGTTCTTCTGGGGTTCTGAGGGATAATCTGTTCTTTGCCTTTTTCTTTGTTTCTGGTGGTTGCCAACAACTCTTGGTCTTTCTTTGCTTATAGCTACATCAGCCTAATTTCTGCCCCCATCTTCACATAGTCTTCTTTCCTATGTGTACTGTCCTTTTCTTTAAGGACACTAGCCATTTAATTAAGGACCCACTTTAATGCAATCTGATCTCATCTTAACTTCATTATTCTACAAAGACATATTTCAAAAATAAGGTCACTTTCACAGATTCCTGAAGTTAAGATTGAACATGTCATTTTCGGTGACATAACTTGGTGACCCACTACACTTGCCATCCTATATTTCTAATATTAGTGATAAAACATTCATCCTAGTCCATCACTCTCCACAGCCACCAAGAATTATCAATTGAGCATCTTTAGTATTTCTTGAAAGTATCCAATTCTATCCATACTATTACGCTACTTTAATTTAGACCCTCATTATTTTTAGAGCCCTCCAATAGGGCCTTCAAAATGTCTCTCTGACTTCAATATTGTCTTTTTCCACCTATCTATTCTTTATAAAGTCATTCTATAGCTAGACTATTTTAAAATCCAAACATATCAAATTTGCTTGAGTCTTGTCAATCTCCTGCCAAAAACCATTCAAGGCTTCTCTTTGGCATCAATAAGAAATATAAACAAACAAATAAAACAAAAAACAAATAATAAAAAATAAGATTTTTAAATACATCTTAGGATAAAAATTAAATCTTCCTTTGAATTTAGAAAAATTCATTCAACACCAGTTCTAATGCACACTGCAGTACAGGGGTTACTTACTCTTTGGATCTCATTTTTCTCATTTATTAAATGGAGGTAAAATAAATAGACTAAGTAGTCCTAATTATAGGACTGTTATAAAGAATAAGGCTTAGCACAATTCCTGGCCTAATATACAGAATTTCCATCTGCTACCTCTCCAGGTACTTCTCTAATCCAAACTCATGCCAATCTCATCTTTCTCTTTGCTGGTGTGCTCATTCAGCAGAATGTCTTAATTTCCTATATTTTACTATTTACTCTATTGCTTCTTGGCCTTTGAACTTGAATTAAAATGTTTAATTTCCACCTTCTGTGGGTTAATTTCTTCGCTGATATTTAATCCTGGTAGATACAGGTATCAGCTATACCAGAAAGCTGAGTTTGACTTCTTAATCTAATTAGAGTTTCCCTTTGTGCACACTCCTGTCCCAGCATTTATCAACGTCAACTATAGCTGTTCTCTGTTTGTTTCTATATGCTACAAGCTCTTTGAAAGCTGGGACTACATTTTAAGCATCTGTCTATTGCCAGAACCTAGCCCAGTGTTCCAAGTTCTTGGAATGACTGAAAAGTGACAAAAATGTTTCTTGGGAGTATCTATTTATCTATCCCTGGAATGAGGATAAACTTATGTTACTCAAATTAAGCTCCATGAGAGTACTGACATCACTGTTGAGTTGATTGCCGTTCCCAATCTTAAAATAGAGGTTGACATATAGTGAATGCTCAGTGAATAACTGTTTGTTGAATGAGTAAAAACAAAAAAAACAACAAAAACCTCCTTCATTTATATTAGCAAAAATTGAAAGGTATTTATCAGTAAATTTCATTCTGTCTATAAACAGTAAGCAAGTATAATCCAAAAAAAAAAAAAAAAGATGCCTCGCTATGTTGGGGAATAAATATCTATTACCTGGCATAATAGAAAACACTTGTTTGGCATCCAGAAGCCCTTCCTCCTATCTCTCTGAGTGGCTATACACTTGGGACCAATTATTTCAGTTTCCTTTTTGATACTATACTTGATCTTAGCTAAAAGGCCGAGAAGTAATGTTTCCTTTTTAGAGAAGTGAAGATTAGATTATCATCTCTAAGATCTTTTCTATGTTGAAACTACTTAATTTTTAGATAAACAAGTCTTATCTAGGTAATCTAAGATTTCCATGATTTTTTTATGAGACATAAATGAGGAGAATTGACCTATATAGCCCTTGTGTTAAAAATGAATCTTGCCCTGACAATTTTCAATAGACGTATCTAAATGCCCTAATGAGAGAAGAATTTTCCATCTGGAATGAGAGTTTTGCACATTTCTCTGTTGTCTGTTCAACAAACATATAATACTCTTTGTAGTTATGGATTAAACTAAATATGTCAGTAAAATATTATATTATTCATTATAAAATATTAATGTTTCAGCAATGGGAGAGATGTGAAAGTAATTATCTAAATCCTTATGTTTGAAGATAGACGATTGAAGGTGCAGATATTGTACATGAATTTCCAAGATTGTGGGACTTGGCCTCTATAATTGTGTGAGCTAATTCCTATAATAAATCTTTTCATTTATATGTGTGTGTAAAAGGATATATAATACACACCTTAATTTTAGCCTTTGAGACCCTAAGCAGGAGAACCCAGGTTCACCATGGGTGAACTTCTAACTTAGAAAACTGTGAACTAATAAATGGGTAATATTTTAAGCCACTGTGTTTGTGGTTACTTGTTAAATAGCAATGGAAAACTAATACGGCACTCAATATATGTGTTGAATTAGTAACATTGTATTTTATCACTACAATTCTTTCAAAATAATTGGTATTTTTATTGTGCCATGAATGCTGATTTTACTTTAAATTAAAAAAATCAATTTCTCTATTTCCAGAAGCATGTAGTTTCTGTTTCATATCAAATGTATATTATTGTTTTTAATTTCACAGCATTAAAAATAGTTACTGAAAATATTAGAGAGCCATTCAGTACTATGTACCTTGTTTCTTAGAACTCAGTTATGTCTACATTTTCATTAAAATTTGTGTTAGGCAATGATGTGTTTGAATCTTAAAATTTAATTTGTAAAGATAGACTTAGATTTTAGTCTTTTTCATAATCCTGAGGTCGAATGTATTCTTTTTTCTATTTCTTCACACCACTGAATACTAATGATAGTTCCTTTTTTACTTTGGGTGATCGCAATTTGAACATGATTGAGCATGGCAAATTAGAAAGCATACGCATAATAGGTTTTCACCTAGCACCTACTTCCAAATTCCCATCTATTCTGCACAGCCTCACTAGCAGGCAAGTGTTACATTTTAATCACACTTTCTGACACAAGTTTTCCCTTTTCTGTTGAAAATAAATTAGGTGTTCTTTCCTTGTGCATGTCCTCTCATAAGGACTAAGGATATCTTACTGTTTGATATTAATTGATAATTTTTTCAATTTTCATAAAATCTACAAGAAACTTTGGCTTATTACCCAGTTTTAGAAATGTTTCATATTAACAGCTAAGTATATAGTCAATTAGAAAATAGATTAAATGTTCATATCATATGAGAGCCAAGGTAAAATGTGATAGGGGGTAGCTGAATAATTTTTTATCATTTTCCGGAGAGTGAAAAATATATTGTTATTCATTCAACTATTCTACTGGTTGCCATTTGTTTGTAGAAAAATATCTAATGATAATACTAGTAATATAAAATATAAGATTCATGTTAGAGGTGCCACATTGAGACAGAGGTAGTGTGGGTTATATTCTTAAACTTATACTACTGTTTTATTCAGTTGATATTTCTGATAAACTGTTGTTCATAGTTCTCTTGATTGACTGCCTATGAGAACAATGTAAGCATTTTTCTGAATAACTATTACTACTCAGTGGGAAAATCGTTTTCTTTTTTCATATTAAAAAAGTAGAACAGCGACAGCACATGCAGCTAAAATGAGCTGGTATTTTTTTTTTTTTTCCTGAGAGTTGATTAAAATAAAAGTAGCCAAAGGCTGGATTCGAAGAATATTGTTTGCTCGATTGCACTAAAATCTAATGTGATTTTACCTGTGAGTGGGGTAAATGTCACAAAAAGTAGAAAAAAGAAAGGTCAGAGGTCTTGTTCTCAACTATAGCAATGAATCATGCTAGGATATGTGAACTTGTTTCATTCTTGACCTAACCAGTATTTTTCCTTCCTTCATTTTCCCTGGAACCTGGCTTTCCTCTCTTTGTATATGTTCTTTCCCCATGTCTTTTAATAAACTACTTCAAATGCTTGGAATAGGTGAAAGTAAATACAATCTTTACTCTTTCTAGGAAAGCAATAAAAATTAATAAGGAGGTACCTTAGTTATCAGGCTAGACATATATAAAAGTTTAAACATTTTGTTATGTATTCTTTTTTTTTTTTTTTGCATGGGGTTGCTTTTGATGAGCTATCCATCTGTGAGATAGATTAAAAATATTCAGCAATTTATTATAAAATGAAAAAAATTTACTTTTTAAAATCAGGTGTTTGAGGATACTTTGTGTGTTTTTGCTTTTGTTTTTGTCCATAAACTAAAAAAACTTTAAAAAGTTTCAATGGAAAATCATATCAATTCTATTGTAAAAATTTAAATTATAAAAATCAAACATGTTTTAAAAAAGTGTGAAAATCATGCTATAAATAGAGTCATCAAGTAAAAAAAAAAGAGTAGAAATTACACTGAATAAAAATTTGGGTGGCAAGACTCTGAGTTTCTCTACTCCTAACCTAAAAGGGTTGGGGCAAGATATTGAATTTTATCACATTCTAAATTCTATGTCTTTGCTAATCATTTTATTTTCTGATAACATACTGAAAAAGTAAACTTCTTTAATTCATTCTTTATAGCTTGAATAAATTCTTCAATGTGTCTTAGCTATAGTGTCCCTGTAACAATAAAAATGAAATAAAAAATAAAATAAAAATAAATAAAAAACAAAGCTAAAAGCATAATTCTGCAGAAGAATAAAATCCAAGATGTATATGTAGCTATGCTAAAGATTGTTTTGAATACCTACAGCCAATAAAAAAGAAAGAAAAAATCTCTGGAAGCCCAAGATTCTAGAATCACACCTATGAGCTCAGACAGTCTGGCTGAATTTATATGAAACAGAAACTGCATAAAATTATGAGAGCCATTTCAAGGGAAATGATTAGTCTTGGCTGAGGCAAGCTTCAAGGGACAAAAATATGGTGAGGACTATGGAGGAATGAGGTGAGGAAGTAAAGATGAGTTTTTTAGAGGAAAGAGTGGAATAGTGATATAAAGGGAGCAAATAAGACTCACATAGATATGAGGACAGGTCAGAATGCTTCTTTCATGGGAACATGAAAAACTACTTATAGGCTCCTTGCTAGCCAAATCCTAGGGTCAGAAACTCCTGTGTGTTCTACAGGCATTTGAGTGCCCTTATCTCAGAGGTTTAATTTACAGTGGATGAATAATCCCAAACTTAAGGTTTTTGATTAACAAAAGAAATCATATTCGAGGAAAACAATGGCTTTTCCATGGAAAGTAATATAAGCATTAGGTCATCTTATTAAAAAACAAAACAAGCACAAACAAAAAAAGCGTTTGAAGTGTTTCCCGTTATGCCAAGTTAGTATTTGAGGGAAATAGGACTTTTAAGAGTCTATTTTAGGAATATTACCAAACAACAAAGTGTTCTTGAGTTAGGAATTTAGAGAAAACTTATTTTATCTCATTAATATACTCAAAACTCTGCTAAGATGCTATTTCTTCTCAAGAACATTTCCTTAGTAATATGTTTCTTCAACTACAACTCTTGGCAGAAACATTCATCCTCCTAATTCAATCTTATTCATATCCTCTATTAGCACTTACTTCTCAAAAATGTAATTATTTTCCACATAGCTATATCTCTTAGAAGATCATGTGCTATTTGAGAGGAAGTGACCATATCTTATTTCTATCTCCATCCTCATTGACTTTTTCTAGTCTCATTATAGGAACTCATAGAGTAGCTAATGAGTAAATAAATGATCACCAATACAAAAGAGAATTTGTCATCCCAAATATGAGTAAGACTTATACCAACCAATTTATAGATAAGAGCTTAATCTCATAGGATATTCTGTCTGATTAATTTTTGACTAAAAAATTATTTGGTTTGAGATAAAATTCTAACTTCCAGAAAACTTGGATGGTTATCAAAACTCCATAAAATCTTTAGAGATTCACATATCACTTAACTGATAAATCTAAAATCTTGCCCAGTCTGTTCTTCATTGCTTAATACACATAGAGATAGTTGTATAAATCTCAAATCTAAATTTATTATGGACTTCCCAAATGCCTATTTTGAATCACATGCTCTAATTTTGTTCTATGGTTTACTCAAAAATTAACAAGCACATTTTTAGAATGCCTAGAAAAGGCCCATTATACCTAAATTGTCTTATTATTAATTATAATAAACTCTTTGAATTTTAGATAATATAATTTAAGGTCTATAAACTGATAAAAATGTAATTCTTTCTCAGAAATGACTGGCATATTTTCAGGTGTGAAAGAATATACTAATGTTTATCAAATTACAAGTCAAAAAATTTAAAACTAGGCTGTTACTCTATGTAAATTTGTAGCTCGGGTTATATGAAAGGTCAACCATGTGTTAATGCAGTTATTCCTGGAAGCTATGTGATTCTTTACCCCTGGTGAAATATTATTTATCATGAACTGTATAAAGCCAAGAAAAGATTCTTGAGAAGATCAAAACTTTAACAAACCAAGAATAGCCAATATAGTGTAATTGACAATGGCATTCCAGCACATAGGGATCAGACAGCCCTATCCGCAGATCCTAGTTTTGCCACATAGTAGTTAACTTAGGTTATTTAACCTTCTGAGACTCAGTATCTTGATAAAATTAAATATGTAGCACTTGCAGGAATACTGTGAACATTAAATGATTAGAACATTAATCACCTTCAAAAAACACAGATGCTATTATTACTTTACTGCTTAGCTTTCTTTCTTTCCTCCCTTTTACTTTGCCAATTCTGTTTTATTTTTTATGCTTTCTTTCTACTTGAGTTTGATGGATTCTATTATTCCCTGCAACCCTCCTTCAAATAGAATTTGAAGTTAAATATTTACTCCAAATAAGATTCAAAACTAAAAAAGAGACCTAATCTTCTATTTCCAATTCCCTTATCACAAAGTGTCTGTCTATCTCTCTTCTTCTCTATCTCCTCTTTCCCCTTTTCCATTCCTTTTAATTAGAAAAGAAGGTCTATATATTGAGACAAATATAAAACTAATGAAGATATCAGAAAATATTCAATGCATATCAGAAAATGAATAAAAGATTGAAAGATGCATTGAACAAAAGATTTAAGGAGTTTGAGCATTGTCTTCAAATTGTAATATTATATTACAGGAAATAACGGCCAAACCCATACTGGGAAAACAGATGGGCTCAATTAAAAAAAAAAAAAAAGAATTCATAGATTGAAGTTTTCAATAATGAAGAAAGCTTTGATTTAGGAGAAGTGGCATTACTAAAATCAGAATTTTAGCCTTGTCGTTTTAGCCCGTGTCATTCTAGTCTTTAAGTACTTCCAGTTTTTCATTTCCTCCTTATCCAAATCATAGCCATGTACAATGAAGAGAGAAATTTATTCTCAGTCTATCATTAGTTATCTGTGCTTCACGTCCTCGGTTAGCTTCAAGAGTTGAGAAACTAAATTTAAGAGTAACAAACAAATTATTTCTAAATTATATTTAAAAAAGATGTTTTCAAATTGCATCTTTATTTTTTATTCCATATTATAGAAATTGTTGGCATATCTTCCCAACTATATAAAAACCACAGGAAGTCAAGCAAAACTTCATGGGGTAAGGTTATGGAATAGTTCCAGAACCATTATGCTGACTGAATTTTGAGACATTTTGTTAGCCTGATGGGATGGCTGTTCTCAGGAAACTCCAGTGAGATTGGAACACTAATTTCCACTCATCTAATCTAATCAGAGTTACATCTTGGAAAAGTGCTTTGCTAATCTTCATTATCTGAAGCTATAATATAAAACTTTCCCCTGACATAGGATGTTAACTTCTATATTCATTACAACTTAGCTGGTTAATGACAGTCTACTTTATACATTTTTTATTGTTATCTAACCATCTCATTATCAGCATTATGATGGAAGTGGAAAAAATTAAAACAAAAAATAATAAACTCAAATATTACTAAATTATACACTTACATAAACATCTGCTTAAGAGACTATAAAGTGGTAAGAGGACAATTAGTGCTTTTGAAGAGAAGATGTAACTAGCTTTTCAACTAAATATAATACTTCATATATTAGCTTTGTGAGAGTCAGCACTTCAGAGCAATATCAGACACTTTAACTTACTGTGTTATTTTAACACTTTTAGGCCCCTACAGTTGTTTATCTGGTCAAATATAAAAAGTAGCAAAATAAAAGGCCATTGACCTTCTAAACCTTTAACTGTAAATTTAAGGTACAAGCCAAGGTTGACAGCAGTTTCTTTAGGCTTACAGATAATTCTTAAAAAGTTCAAAAGATGTCAGTGTGGAAAATATGTGAAAGTTCACATTTTATTAAATTTACCATGGTATAGTAAAACATTTACTCATATAAATTCCTGAAAGAAAGCTGGATTTCTGCTCACAAAAAGTTTTAGGGGCTAAAATCTAGACCTTTTGAGGAGAGCACAATCATGATTTAAAAACTGTATATTTTGGGGGGAAAAACATTAAAAAGTTGAGTACTATATATTTATGACCCTGTTTTAAACTGACATGTGTGTAGTACGTTATTCCCATTTTCAGATTAGGCACTGAGAAAAGAAATGGAGTAAGTCACTTATCCAAAACAACAGAGCTAAGAAACTATGAGACGAAGACTAAGATCAAGATGGGGAGGAGGGGAAGAAAGCTATGAAAGAGAAGCTCGTCGAGGCCATTCAAAGCAATGAGTGTTCTCAACAGATAAATACAAAAGTGTCCTCCACCCCCCAAAAAACATTTTCATTGAAGAAGCTATCAAAATTTCAAATCTTTCATACAGACCTTTTTCTCTAGGTGTGCTTTAAAATGTGTCACCAAAAAGTGAAATAGGATTTTGTTTGTTTGTGAGTGTGTATGAGTAGAAATAGCAGTAAGAAACCAGCCCATGTTCATTATATCAAAGAAACAAAAGGCACACAGGAGACCAGTGCCCTGCAGACATTGGCACTCTAGCACCTGCCTTACTGTACCAGGTCATTTAAGATAGGTGTCACCAAGGAGAATCTCCTGCTTCCAGGGTAAGCTTCCCACTCTTACCTAGTTTCCCCAAGTCCCCAGCTGGGACTAATCTCCAGCCCTAGGAGATTGTTCAGCTGAGTATGTTCAGCTCCATACTCAGCTGAGGTGGCCATGACATAAGCACTTCATTGGTGGTAGCAACCAGGG
The DNA here is from genome assembly GCA_003508835.1 of Eonycteris spelaea. Taxonomy (NCBI): domain Eukaryota; kingdom Metazoa; phylum Chordata; class Mammalia; order Chiroptera; family Pteropodidae; genus Eonycteris; species Eonycteris spelaea. The sequence goes on from PUFA01000167.1 coordinate 2,947,733, forward strand.
CCTCCAGACACAGCCAAGACCTGAAGCACTGGAACTTAAACTCTGTAACCAGCCTCTGCTGCTCTAGCTTCCATAGGCATCATTTCTAGGGGATCAGATGTGGGGCTCCCATATCCCAGGAGCAGTTGAAAGAGATTGATGGACCACCTAAAATATATGCTAACGGACTCATTCTTTCATTCAACAGGTAGCAATTTTTCACCCTTTTCGGTAGCTCTACAATTTTTAGCAAATACTGTTGTCAGCAGGCTTTCTTTCCCATGTCCAATAAAATTCTACCTAAAATTAAAATCTTTAATATCTATTCTTTAAAAAAAACTGGGAGTACTTGCTTAGTGAGTTTTTCTAGTCTTTTCATATACAGCACATGAGTGTTCTCAATAGATAAATACACTGAAGAAAATTTAATTTTTCCTTAGTTATTATAAATCTATATTTAGTCTTAAGATTCTGTAGCTTTTAATTTTATTCAATTAAGCTTTTCAAACATCCAGTAGTTCACATATTTTCTTCTTTCCAATAATATAGATTTATATTGCAAACTGATTTACCTTTCAGATAGTAATATTGCATCATTATCATTTAAAATATAATTTATAAATCTCAATACTTAAGTTTTATGTTGCTGGAAACAAGTATGTAATTCCACTTTTTAAAACTTATTGTCCTTAATCTCGAAACTACAACTATTGCTCACTTTGTAGAAAGAAAGTTAGCCTGCTCTGGAAAGATCATTGGCCAAAATCCACTGCTATGCAGTATCAGTGCTACATAGGTACGATAAATGCTGTAATTCTGTGGAATTGTAAAAGACCCTGAATAGCCAAAGCAATCTTGATAAAGAAGAATAAAGCTGGAGGTATCACACTTCTTGATTTCAAACTCTATTACAAAGCTATGTAATCAAATAGCGTGATATCGACATAGAAATTGACACATAAATCAACGGAACAGAATAGAAGGTCCAGAAATAAACCAATATATGTATATGAGGTCAATTCATTTATGACAAAGGAGCCAAGGATATACGATAGGAAAAGGACAGTCTTGTCAGCAAATAGTGCTGGGAAAACTGCAGAGTCACATGCAAAAGAAAAACCAAATTCTTATCTTATAAGATACGCTAAAGTCAAGTCAATATAGACTTAAGTGTAACACCTAAAACTATAAATCTCTTGGAAGGAAACATAGGGATAAGCTCCTTGACGCTGGTTTTGGCAATGATGTTTTTTGTTTGTTTGTTTTTTTGTTTTTTGTTTTTTGTTTTTTTTTTTTTGGTTTGACAAAAAGGCAAAGGTAACAAAAGCAAAAATAAACAAGTGCAACTACCTCAAAATAGAAAGCTTCTGTTCAGCAAAGGAAATAATCAGTAAAATGAAATGGCAACCTATGAAATGAAAGAAAATATTTGCAAATCATGTATAAAATACTATCTATCAGAAAGAAGGGAATCCTACCTTTGAGCCAACACAGATGGCCCTTGAGGGCGCCAATGCTAAATGAAGTCAGCCAGACATAAAGACAAATACTGCTATGGTATCACTTATATGTGAATCTATTAAAAAGCTAAACTCATAAAACAAAGTATGAAAGTGGTTTCCAGGTTCTGGGGGTGGGAGAAATAGAGAAATGTTGGTAAAAGTAAAAACTTTCAGCTATAAGATAAATAAGGCCTGACGCTCTAATGCAAAGCATGGTGACTGTAGTTGATAACACTGCATTGTATAATTGAAATTTTCTGAGAGTAGAATTTAAATGTTCTCTCACACAAGAAAAGCTTAAAAATGTAATTCTATTTAATTTAGTGACACTGGGTATACTAATTTTCTATTGCCACTTAGCGAATTACCACACAGTTAAGGGCTGAAAAATGCCCACATTTATTATCCCACAGTTTTGTGCATTGAGTTGGACGTGGGTTAGCTTGGTCTTTGCGCCTTCTCAGAAGGCCACAGTCAAGATTTTGACTGAACTGTGTTTCATCTAGAGGTTCAACTAGGAAAGAATCTGTTTTTAAGCTCATTCAGGTTGTGGGCAAAATTGATATTCTTGCAGCTATCAGGTCCTAGAGGCTGCCCATAGTCTCCTGCCATGGGGTCCTCTTCCTGGGCAGTTCCTAATAGGGTTGCTAGCTTCTTCAAGGCCAGTAGGAAGCTCTGTGTGCTCAAGTCTGCTAAAATGGTATCTTACATGTAAAAAATATTTTTTTCTGTAAAAAAAATACATATATATATGCATATATATATACGTATATATACGTACATATATGCATACACACACACACACACACACACAACACACATATCGTTTTTTGCCAAATTCTATTGCCTAGAAGAGGTCACAGTTTCTCCTGCACTCTAGTTAAAGGAATTATAAAAAAGATGACTCATTAGGGGTCACAATAGGGTGTCTACCAAATTGGCCTAATGAACATCTTCTCAATTTCATTATTGAGTGACATGGTGCAAGCACCTTAAAACTAAGGAAATATTATTTAATGTACTTCCCTATATTGCTTGTGAGTTTTTTTGTATGAAAGTATGCATGCCCAGATGGTTCAAGACATATAAAAAGATTTTTGTTCTCAATAATATTTTTCACCTATTTGAATACAAATACCACTAACTTATTTATTGCATTTTGTAAGAGTAACATTCCACTTGATTTACAATCCTACTTTCTCTTTTCTTTTCTTTTTTTTTTTTAGTATCATGGAACAGTAAATAAACTTAAAATTTGCTGCATTTTGCATTTATTCATATCCTGAGGTCTTCTATTTTAGTAGCAAAACATATTTTTGATCTTTATTATGGTTTCATCTACAATCTATCAGTGTTTTCTTATAAAAGAGAGAGAGAGAAGGAGAGAAAAGAGAGTGTGCGCACACAAGCGGGAGCAGTGAGTGTGGGCAAGGGCTCTAATGCTAGCAACTGCTGTATTCAGAATAACAAAGAAAGTCATTGAAAGACTTGGCTGGATTGACATCAGTAGCAAAAACAAAGCATTATTTATGAAGTCTGCCTAGCTACAATTTTCCAATGGTAATTTCTATTCCCTGACTCATTCTTCTTTTAGCATACACATTTAATGAAAACATTATGGAACAAAACTCAAAAACAATCTGATGCCAAAGCACACTCAAGTATTGTTTAGCATGATGAAAAATGTTGTAAGAACAAATAACTGTGACTAGGATTTCAATGGGACAAAGCCAGAACTTCAAAGTGGCTGTGGGTGTAGAATTTGGTACATCAGGTAAACAAAGCAGCTGCTTTTGTCTGTACAACACAGAAAGCCACACCCCTGTCTAACTGCCTGGCTTAATCTTCCTCCCTTTTCAGTAAAGCTGTATGCGTGTTTGTATTTGGAAGCAGTTTCCCTGTGGAAATTATCATGATGGACTAGACAGCTGAGGTAATGATGTAACCAGGGTTACTGAACATTTCACTGCTTACATTAGCAAGATTATATAGTTAATCAATCCAGAAGTACTTCCTGAGTTCTTATTAAATGCAAGACACACAATGGCAAACCAGCCTATAATCAAAAGAGATAATGCAAATGATAGCTCACTGTAAACTATAAATCTCTGTTAAAATGTGAGTTATGATTACTTGAAATAAGTTATTATTTATATTATTTTTCAGTATGACCTCCATGTGGTAAGATAGTATTTTTATTGATTCTGTTGAAAGTGATCCAGAATTATCTGGATTAAAGTATGTTATAGTTAAAACTGAGTATCCTTGGGAGCTAGGTCAAAAGGTTAATAGATAGCAGGTCAGATTCTTAGGAAAATTCCACTGTACTCACTTTATAAGTAGAAAGATAAAGAGTTTTTGCTCCTCACTGAATAAATGGACTGACTTGAGGAGAGAAGCATTTGTGGATGCCCAGCATTCCAGGCAAATCTAATTTAAAGGTGTTTTTAAATTAGTACTCTATATTAAAGGTGTTTTTCTGCTATGCAAAGTGCAATCGACCTCAAGATCATCATGTAACATCACATTTACTTTGATTATAAATGTATAGCTTGGCATAACATTGGTATGTTTTATGCACAGAGACATTGAGAAATGGCTTTTATACATTTCACTGGTTATGAGAGGGAAACTATGATTTAGCCTTAAACCAGCTTCCCTGCCTTGTGCTCTAGGCTTTTTTCTCATTTTCTATTTCTTTATCATTTACTGAGCAGCTCCTGTTATTCCTCATTTCCCTTCCACAAATGGAGCCCTGTACTCAAAGGAGCATTTTTAAGAGACAGCACTAACCCTACTTATTTATTAAGTGGGCTTTGAATGCTTATAATTCAGTGCTATCTTTTTGATTTGTCAAGTTTCGTGTTGCCTTCAGCTGGGGGCATATATAAGGAACCTCTACTTTTTCTTAAAAATTTTTTTTTTCTTTCTTCTTTGCAATCAGCAGAAGTAATATCAGAACATAGACAACCAACAGCTCCCACACCAGATGGCTTGTGGTTCTGCCTTCAGGTTCTTATCTGAAGGAGGGTGAGACTTTGCAAACCATTATATCTTTTCAATCTGCACATTGCCATTTTGATGCTAATGCAGTATTTCTAAAGAATATCTCCCAAACTGCAAGTTGCTAAAGAGATGCATGTTCCTGACATTCCCCTTCAATTCACAGGGAGTTGCGAATTTAAAGGCACATAAAATAGTCTCCTTGCAGTAAAGGCACTTGCTTCTACCCTTGTCAGTTAGAATTGCATTCACATAAGAAAAGTTAATGTGTCTTGGTTTTAAATTTAATTTTCACCTTTTTTACAATGTCTCCAAGCTAATAATCAAGATACCATTTTTTAGTGCTTTATTATTTTTAATGTAGAAAGGCCTGGAGCCTAATGAATACCTTGTACTTTTAAAGAAGTCAAAGATACTCTAGCCTAAAGCAGAGGAACTGAGATTCAACTCTTTAAAAAACAGCTTTGCAAAACCCCATGATCCACCTGTCCAGAGGTCTCTTGGCCAAGATTTATCCAAAGCCCTTAAAATCTAAAGTTGTTTTGGCTAGAGAGAGAGTGTCCTACAACAGGAGTGATTCCATAGTTATTTGACATTTGTCTCAGAGTATGCTGATGTTGTTTGGAAAGTTCTTGATCAAGAGTAATAGCTGTCAGATGTCATAGGAAAAAAACTGCCAGGCAAAACAAGGGCAGGTATCACCAACTACAACGAGTACATAAAAAATTAAAATTTAGAAAGAAATGAACTTTCCCAGGATCACCCTATTTAAAAAAAAATGTAGTTTGATGGTTTATTTTGTAGAGTTATTTTGTTGTGTATTGGGAAAAAATAATACGTATAGTCTTTAATGAGAAACATTTGTTTTAAATCAATTTATATTAAGCTAAATTATGTGACAAAGTGAAATAAATTATCTAACAAGTGTTAGTGTTTTTTTCTCTCAGTCAAAAATCAAATTAGCAGAACTTAGGACTTATGATTGCACTATAGTACCAAGGATTCAGGCAGCTTTATTGTTTCATAGTATGTGATCTTAACCCTGGGTCAACGACAACAGCAACTGAATTTAAAGCAGCGAGGTAGAAGGAATAGAGAAGGCAAGAATATGGATGTGTGCTCACTGTCTCTTGAGAATGGTTTTTGAAAATCAATGCATAACTTTGCTTTCTTCTTGACTCATTGTTCAGACCATGGTACTCGGGCATGTCAAGCTGCAAGAGAGTTAGAGAATGTCATCTTCAAGATTAAAAATAAGAGATTCTATTTCTATGGGAGAAGAGAATAAATAACAGAGGAGTAATACCTAGCATGGCTGAGACTAGATAGGAAGATAAATAAAGAGGGAAACTTAAAGAATGAGGGATTCAGACATAGAGAGGCCCACCAAAATATTGTGAGATTTATCTCAGGAGCTCAACCAGGTCCCACAGTAGATATTGGAGACAAACCCTGCCATGCTTCCCATGGGGGTTTGGGTGTAGGTAGTAAAAGGGACAATTTGAAATACTACAGAGCACTCTATTCTTGACGAGGCCTGCAATCTGTGGAAACTAGTTAAAAAGAGCCTAAGCTCCCAGGATATATCAGAGTCTAAATGATCTGGGGAAATATCTAATCTTAGCCCACTTGAGTCATCCCATCCCCACTGAGGAAGGAGAACAACTGAGAAACACTTGAGAATTTCACAGTCCAGAGGGATATAAAAGGCTGAGACCTAATTATAGGACTACAAAACACTTGACCTCACCCCGCACCTCACCACCACATTAATAAAGGCTTATTTGCAGTAGTTTTTTTTTATTTTTTAGTTTTTATCAGTACCTCATGTTAGGCTATTAAAAATAATTACAAATTACACCAAAAGTTAAGGGACACAATTTGAAGATACAAGGCAAGCATCAGAACCAGAAAAAGCAGGCATGTTAGAATTATAAGACTGAGTATAGGATAAAGGCTCTAATGGATGAAGTAACAGCATGCAAGAATGATGAGAGATGCAAGCAGAGAGTTGGAAAGTCTAAGAAAGAATCAAAAGAAATTTTAGTGATAAAAACACTGCAGTAGAAATGAAGAATGACTTTGAAGCGCCTATTAGAAGACTAGACATAAATGAGGAAAGAATCTCTGAGCTAGAGAATATATCAAGAGAATACTTGAAAACCAAGAACAGAAAGAAACAAAAACTAAAAAAGGACAAACTAAAAACTGTGAGAAACTAGAAAAACAAGAGCAAATTAAATTCAAACTAAGCAGAAGGAAATAAGAATTAGAGCAGGTATCACTGAATTTGAAAATAGGAAATCAGTAGAGAAAATCAGTGAAACAAAAAGCTGTTTCATTCAAAAGACTAGTAAAATCAATAACTCTTTAACTAGTTTAAGTAGAAAAGACAGAAAATATACTAACATTAGAAATGGGAGAGAGGACAGTACTCCATAACAGACAAATTGTGCAGACATTAAAAGGATAATAAAGGGATACTATAAATAATTCTACTGCCACTAACTTAATAATATAGATAAAGTGGATCAATTCCTCAACACAATCTGCCAAAACTCACACAAGAAAAAATAATAAATAATCTTTGTAGGCTTATATGTATTTTTAAAAATTACATCAATAAAATATTCTAAAACAGAAAGCACCAGGCCGGATGGATTCACTGGTGAATTCAACCAAAAATATAACAAAGAAACTATACTAATTCTCTACAGAGATATAGACAGAGGGACTATTTCCTAATTTATTCCATGAGGACATCACTTCCCTAATATCCTCAACAAAATATTAGCAAATCAAATCCAAGAATGTGTAAAAAGAATTAAGCATCATGGTCAAGTAGAATTTAGCTGAGATATGCAAGGCTAGTTCAACATTCAAAAATTCATTAATGCAACCCATCCTTCATACGATCATATCAACAGATGTAGAAAAACATTTAACAAAAAATCCAACACTCATCATTCATAATAAAAACTCATCATTCATAATAAAAACTCTCAGTAAACTAGAAACAGAGGGGAACTTTCTCAAGTTGATAAAGAATATCTGCAGAAAACTTACAGTTAACATCAATCAGACTCTATGTTGAGAAACTCAGAGGTTTCCCATTAAGTTCAGGTACAAGGCAAGAATATCCACTCCTTTTCAACATGATACTTGAATTCCCTGCTAATACAGTAATGCAAAAAGGGTAACAAAAGGAATACAGATTGGGAAGAAAGAACTAAAACTACCTGTGTGTGCAGATAACATGATTATATATGTAGAAAGTCTCCTCACCCCCCGCCCTCCCCCAAAAACCACCTGGAACTAATAAGCAATTAGAGTAAAGCTGCAGGATATATAGGATACAAAGTTAATACACAAAATCAATTGCTTCCCTATACGTCAGCAAAGAACAAGTACAATTTGAAATTAAAAACACGTCATTTACTTTAGCACCCCCAAAGTAAAATGGTTAGATTTAAACCTAACAAAATAGGAGAAAATGTACAAAACTCTGATGAATGCCATAAAAACAACAACAACAAAAACCAAAAAAAACAAAACAAAAACAAAAACAAAAACAAAAACAAAAAAACCCTGAATAGTTTTTTTTTTTTTTCATGTTCCTGGCTAGAAAGACTCAACATTGCCAAATTATCAGTTCTTTCCAATTTGATCTATAGATTCGATGTAAGTCCAATAATAATCCCAGCTAGTTTGTTTTTTAATGGATTTCAACAGACTAATTCTAAAGTTTATATGGAGAACAAAAGACTCAGAATAGTGAACACAATAGTGAAGGAGAAGAACAAAGTTAGAAGACTAACACAATCCAACTTGAGACCAACTATAAAGCTACAATAATCAAAACAGCATATTTGCAAATGACTAGACAAACATATCAATGGAACAGAATAGGGAGGCCAGAAGTAGATTCCCCATAAATACAGTCAACTGATCTTTGACAAAGAAGCAAGGACAATAAAATAGAGCAAAGATAGTCTTTTCCACAAATGGTGCTGGAACAACTCGTTATCCACATGCAAAAAAATAAATAAAAAAATCTAGACACAGACCATTTATCCTTCATAAAAAATTAACTCTGAATAGATTATACACCTAAATGTAAAATGCAAATCTATAAAACACTTAGAAGATAACATAGGAGAAATCCTAGATGACCTTAGGTATGGCATGACTTTCAAGATACACAGCAAAGGCATGATCCAAGAAAGAAATAATTGATCAGCTAGGCTTTATTAAAATTAAAAACGTAGGGTCTGAAAAAGACAATTTCAATAGAATGAGAAGACAAACCACAGACTACATAAAGTATTTGCAACAGAAACATTTTATAAAGAGATATTTTCCAAAACATAAAGAGAACTTGTATAGGTTGATAATAAGAAAACAAAGAACCTGATTAAACAATGGACAAAAAACGTAAACAGACACCTCACCAGAAAAGCCACACTGAAAGCACGTAAGCATCAAAAAGGCACTCCACACCATATGTTATTAGGGAATTGCAAATTAATAACAGATATAATTACACACCTATTAAAATAGACAAAATCCAGAACACTGACACCACCAAATGCTAGCGAGGCTGTAGAACAACAGGAACTCTCATTCACTGCTGGTGGGAATGCAAAATAGTACAAACACATGGGAAACAGTTTAGCAGTTTCCTACACAACTAAACATGCTCTTATCATATGATCTAGCAATTATGCTCCTTGGTATTTATCCTAGTGAGCGGAAAACATGTCCACACAAAATCCTGCACATGGATATTTATAGCAGTCTTATTTACAGCTGCCAACCATGGAAGCTGTAGGTGAATGGATAACTATACTGTGGTACATCCAGGCAATGAACTATTAACCAACACTAAAAAGAAATGAGCTAAGCCAGGAAAATACATGGAAGAAACTTAAATGCATATTATTAAGTAAAAGAAACTATTCTGAAAAGACTACATACTATATGACTCCAACTATATGAAATTTTGGAAAAGGCAAAACTATGGTGACAATAAAAAGATCAGTGATTGCTAGTGGTAGGGGTGAGGGAGAGATGAACAGCCAGAACAAAAGATTTTAGGGCAGTGAACATACTCTGTATGATATCATAATGATGTATACATATCACTATATGATTTTTCAAACTTACAGAATGTATAACACTAAGAGTGAAACCTATTGTAAACCACAAACTTTGGGTGACTATGATATGCCAATGTAAGTTCTTCAATCGTAACCAATGTACCATTCTGGTGGGAGCTGTTGAGAATGAGGGGGAAGGCTTTGCATTTGTAGGAGCAAAGGGAATTTATCCAAAATCTCTGTACCTTTTCCTCAATTTGGTTGTAAACATTAAACGACTCAAAAAAATCTTACTAAAAAATTATAATCAAGCAAAATATAATACATAGTATCTGTTTTATAGATTTTGTGATCTAATTGTAGAAATACACTGTAAGCCATGAGAAGTTAAATAACAAATGTAAGACAATTTATATGGTATATTTTGCTTAATGCGTCTAGAAAGAGCTATGAGTTCAGAACAAGGAAATCTCTGAATGAGCTGGAGTTGCCCAATGAAGATTCAAACCTTCATATAGTCTGGTTAAAGGAAGAGAAGAATGAGGAGCCTAGATTAAAGATAAGGTTATAACATTTATCCCTTTTTCTAAATAGTGCCCTGCCCCTCCTGTTCTGAGATTAGATACGAGTTTGATGCTCAGGAAATGATGCTAGAGTTGCTTCCTCAGAGGACTGGTTCATCATTTATTGCTTGGTGTGGATAATCGTGTAATATTATAGTACTGTGTTTAAAAATGATTTTGATGAACAATTTATTGATTTTATGAGAAAATACCATCCTAAATAAAATTTTAAATAAAACTTACCTACTCCTTCCCAGTTCAAAATTTAAGGAAAGGTCACTGATAAAATATAAACATCACAACATTGTATTCTTCCAAATTTGAAAATGTTGAAGAAAACGTTTTTATAAGATGTAAGTTTAAAAAATATCACAGACTGCAAATTCCTTAAAGTTAAGTATCCAGTTTTACTTATATATGTTTACATGAAACCTACCTTGTACATAGATGATACTCAAAATTTTTTTCTATCTTGAATTAAAAATATTCTAACTTAAGTATCTTCACATTAAGCATAATAATTTTTGTGTTTTCAATAATGATCCTTAAATAACCAAATCACAACTATTACACTATATGTTTCATTTAAAACATAGTATATAAATAGACACATACATACATATATTTAAATGTTAAAGGTCTGCATGTATGCAGATTGTAAAATGCAATCCAAGATAACTGTTACATTGTGCAGGCTGGAAAATTATTGCTTGGCTATCGCCCATGGGAACATAACATTCTAACAATAAGCTTTTTGCTTCTGTACCTCCCCATCCCCCACCTTTGCACAATGACCTGTGGGTTGACAGTTAGTAAAAAGAAGAAAAATAGACTCGTGTGTTCAAACAGAATGAAGAATGTGGTTTAGGGCTTAAAAACCTGTACCTTTGCATTTCTGGGCTGCTAATTTGGGGTCTGCGTACCCCTGAGAGATCCAGCTGGCTGAATAAAGAGTGTGTTTCCTATAACTGAGTTCTGGTGGTCCGTGTGTCTATCAGGGGCTGGAGGCTCCAACAACATACTGTTTAAGAGTTGTTGGCAGAACTAATTTTGAATCACTGACTTTTGTGTATGTAAATTTATAGACTAGCATATTCTGATTATGGAATTGGGCTTAATATCCTTTTGAACTTAATTATCTGAATGACAGATTTTTCTCACATACATTATTCATCTCACCATATTTTCAAACTTCATGAGTTATTATTTCTTTTAAATAACCAGGCAGATTATTTTTTTTAATGGCAGGTTAGTATATTGCTAACAACTTGTTCAATTTAAAATGTAGTTGGAAAGATGTTACCAAGATTCTAAGACAATCCTGTATTAACACTAATTTATACTGATTTTGACAGCTTTTCAGTAACATGATGTTACAGTAAAATTAATCACATTTTGATGTTATTAGGAAAGTCTCGAGCCTATCTCTTGAGTACCAGACATTTCTATAAATTGTTCAAGTGTCACTAAGGCACATGGCTGAGATACAAAGATCATGATGTAAGTGTGAGATAAGGGCCATGTTACTTTCATTCAGCCATCAATGCAGTCCTGTCTCAGTCTTCTAGTTCCTTTTGCTTTTCACCAGTTGGTGAATTCTATGTAGAGGATGATGAATCATCTCTAAAATCTCTCACCAAAATACTTTACACGATGAGCACACTATTTCGTCCTTTCAATTCACTTGCTAAAGAACGCCCTTCCTCACGTTACAACTGTGCAACAGTCGGAGGCTGGTAGTCCATGTGCCCCACCACTTCCTGCCTGTCGATTCCCTCCTTCGTTTATTGTCTTCCTTACCCCACCTACGTTTCATGATTTATAATAATCATCCTCTGCAAAGGCCTTCTGCTCTCTACTTTTTTCATGCCTGGATCCATAAACTGAATAATTTTGATAAAAAAAAAGAAACAAATCCAATCCCCAACAAAACAAAACCCCACAACTGGGAGGTTGGTTTCACTGTAAATGCACAATCGTCTCCTAAATATTAGTAAAGTTTTCTTCCATTGTTTTCTCTACCAACTTTTCATTCCTAGCTCTATACTAGTTTCCCCCCCCTTTGCTATAGACCTCCCCACCATTTAATCTTTAGCCAATTTCCACAGTAATCTCTGTAAAATTTAAATCACTTTCCACCACTCCCATGCTTAAAAGATTGTAAATGGCTTTCAGTTGCCCTTAAGTAGCACCCTACACCCCATAAGGAGGTTTAAACACTCTACACTACAGAGCCTTTTTATCTGCATTCCATTCTCTTCTTAAAGGCTCTTTCTCTTCAGCACACATAATGTACAACCTCTATTCACTTCCTCAAACACATCAAGCACTTTCTCACCTGGGGCCTTCATTCATTTCCACAGTCAGGTGCTGGAAAGCCTCTCCTCAGTCTCAGGCAGGCCTTCCCTCTTCTCCAAATCTAAAGTAGATTCTCCATTATTACCTCTCAGAACACCTTGTTCTTCTAATCAGTTCTTGCCATTTGTAACTACATTTTGTATTTTTATTTACTTATTCTCTGCTCCTCCCAGTAGACTCTGTCCTAGGAAGCAGGGAAATAACCATATGTCCGTTGCATAGCACAATACTTGGAACATAGACGTTGCTTCTTAAATATTGGTTAAATGAATGAATAAATAAATGGATGAACGAAGTGTGCTGTTAGTTGGAAAATACAGTAATTTGGGAACATTATCTTTTAAATATCAGTAAAACAGCCGAAAAAGAATCCATTAGACTTTCTTAAATCACCAATAGATTAACATGTTTTTCAGAAAAATTTCTATCATTATGTGATTTTCCTCTAATACAATGAAATACACTTTTACTTCTTCAACACAAATTGTGCAATCACCAATTTTTATATTTTTAATAGCAAGAAAGGAGTAAATATATCATATAGCTCTAATATACCCTTATTATACAGAAGCAGAAACTGAGGGCTACAGAATCTAAATGAATCATTAAATGCCATACAACTAGCAAGTAGCAGAACTGCTACTGGAATCTATAAATCTTAAATCTCCCTTTTTATAAGCTGTTATGTAAAAACCTTCCAAAGTTTGTCTAGGTTTTACCTAACTACTTAGTAAAAATATGATGACCGAGGGCTTTAATTTAATAAGGTCCTAAGTTACTGAGTTATCTTAGACCACTTGTTCTAATGGGAGCTAAAATACACATTCCAGTGAAATGGAACCCAGTGTTTCTTTTCAATAACTGGTTTTCACTGAGCCTGAGACATTTGTATTATTCAGTTCTCTTCTTTAGCATTCTTCATTGTCTTCCTGAACAAACAACTGATACTTGTTTACTAACACTCACACTGATATTTAAGGCCTGTTTAACCTTCTTTAGCTATCAATTTAAATGTAGTTAAATTGTATTCAGTTCTTGATTAAAGGCTAGAGATAGGATCAGATCTGTCAACTTAGCTGCTGCCCCAAGACCTCCAGGAAGGGATTTATAGAGGAACTTTAAGAAGACAGATAGCAGCATTTGTTATAATTACATTCCTTTCTAAATTATATATATTTGCTAATACATCTGGACAGATGTATTTTGGGCCTGTTTCCTTATTACTGCATTTTTCCAAGTCTCTCCTGTCCATGTCTCGATGTTACTTCTTCTAGGACACATCTTTCAGTTAACTCACAAGGATATTGGGATTTCAATAGAGTAACTGTCAGAGAAGTGTTCCCAACTAAGCAGGTTCATTCAATTAAACTAAAGTGAGCTGTATTTCATTGGTATAGGTAATGTTCTAGAGTTCCAAGGCAGATAATTGCATCCACAGGTCATACTGCTTTTATTTATTGGTTTTATTAAATTGTATTGCTTATTACCATGTACAAGACTGTACGCTACACTCATTCTGTTTTATTTTTATTTTTCTTTGTTCCTAAAGAATAATATGCTTCTACATTCATTTCTAAGTTCTCATTCATAGGTTGTTTTGTATGTTGCATGTCTTTTCCCTTTAGTTTATACTGTGATTCTTTCCAGTTTGTGAAACATTTTATATAGAGATCTCTGAAAGCATTAGCAAGACCTATCCATAGCTCTTGTCTCTGAATGTAAAAAATAAAAAAGAAAAAAAGAAAAAAAAAGATACAAATACAGTTCTCACTACAATAAGCCAGGCTCCTTTCATCTACATGCAGATCACATTGCAAATTTCTTGATCCACAAATGATATGAATCTCAAAATGTACAAGTTTTGTTACCTTGGTCAAGTTAAACATTTAAACCGAATTTCATTAGGAATAACAATACTAGCCCTATCTAATCTATAAATTAATGTGAATCTCAAATTACATGTTCATTAGAACACAATTTGTAATCAAGAGATATAATAAAATGAGCAATCATTACGTCATTATTTATATCTACATCAGAAATGTCTGAACATGCAGATACATTTTATAATATTTTATTTGAGTCAAATTGAGGACATATGCATGGGAGCAAGATTTCAAATGCTCCAGAGAATAACAGTTTTGCAGCTTCTTTTATGCATGTGAGGTTAAGTAGGAAGGGTAAGGAAGATTACATAAGGGTGGGAGAAAGCAAGGCAGGGATTGCATTACTGTATAGTTAATAAGATTATGTGCTCTCTTGAAGGTGGTCATAATTTATTCAAAGGTATGTTAATCTAAAGGCACAGAAACAAAGGACAGGGCTTACTTAAAGTCAAGATAAACCTTTTACTAAAAAGTTATATGCCTGGGATGTGACTACCCACCATGACCTGCCCACTTAGGAATTTATGTTCAGATCATCCTGTGAGGTTATCTTCCATAGAACTTCTTTTTTGTCCACATTCACAAAGTCACAGGCAGAAAGGAGTACAGATATTAGTTGTTCTCCTGTGATAAATCTGAAGTGTTTTAGGGATTTTGCAAAGTTTTCCTCAGCTTCCAGTCTACAGGAAAATTGCAATATAAAGCTAACAGATGAAGGTGAATATTTTACTTTAATTTCTAATTTGTTAAGATATTTATATAATATATATATACAAATACATATATACACATATATAGTTTTATTTGTTTTGTTCTCTTTTTAAAGTCAAATAGTTGCACACTGAAAAACTTTAGCAAATAAATTTAAAAAGATGTTGCATTTTAATTTCTCAGGTCAATTTTCATTTATATATTTTAAAACTATCTTTGTTTTTATGCACTTAGCATTACTATTGATGGTTTTAATATCCTTAGAACCACAATAATCTCATCTATTTGGAGCCATTTGCTCAAGCATTGGAACTTAAACATTATTTTAAAAAATTATTCTGTTAAATTATATGTAAAAATCATTCTATTGCTTAAACTTTTTTTACATTAATACATGGATATTTTGGTTTCAAGAGTCAGTTGAAATTCACAAATATTTTAAAGTAAATTTCTTTCAAAAATTTAAATTACATACATGTGTTTGAAGCTTTGTTTTAAATGTTCCATTTGATTTTCTAAATATATTGGGGATTAAGGTATTTTGAGAAAGGAGAAAGAGTCCTTCAAGGCACTAAGGGAGCAGGTGATGATCTGTTAATTGGCTTCATAGTTTTTTGAGCTAACATCCTAAAATCAAAGAAATTCAAAAGATATTTATTTCATCAAAAGTGGTTGGTGAACACTGCCAAGAAGGGATTTACTGTTTCCATTAGAACCTACTGATAATTTTTAGCATCACTAACTGAGAGGCAAGCTGACATGGTGTGTCTCTTGATATGACAGTTGTCCTCAACTATGGCTACACATTAGAGCTTCTGGAGGAGCTCTGAAAACAAACAAACCAAAAACCCCACACAGACAGAAAAAGAATGATCAGTCCACACCTCAGACAATTACGTCACATTCCTGGGGTGGGCAAGGTGAACTCTCCTAGGTGATTCTGGTGTACAGCCAAACTTAAATATGATCAAGCCCATGGAGACAATTTCCATTTACAGGAGGGAATTCAGGCAGTTGAGAAGAGCTTTCCAAATGTGATGTGGTTACAAATCGCCTAAGGATCTTATTAAAATGAAGATTCTAATTTTGGTCTGTGGAATGGCCCAAGATTCTGCATTATAATAAGCTCTCAGGCTCTCAGCTATTTGGAATCTATGCTGCTGAATCCCGTACATATTTTGACTGGCATTGGGACAGAGGGCATGTCAAATGACACTATGAAGCAGCAAACGAAGTGAAGTGTTCAGATTTTTCGTAGGAAAATTTTTATAACATTTTTTAGATCCTTATGGAAATAAATTGATTTTTTTTATGATATTGCATTGTTAGATAAACTTTTTATTGTGATAAAATATAACATAAAATTTAACATTTTAACCATTTTTAAATGTGCAGTTCAGTATCATTAAGTACCTTCTCATTTTGTGCAACCATCACCTCTGTCCACCTCTAGAAACTTTTTATCATCTCAAACTGAAATTTTGTACCCATTAAACCCATTCCTCATTCTCCTCTCCACTACTCCTACTAACCATTATGTTACTTTCTGCCTCTATGAATTTGCCTATTCTAGGTACTTCATACAAGTGGAATTATACAATATTTGCCCTTTCGTGTTTGGCTTATTTCACTTAGTATAATATTCCAAGATTCATCCAATTTGTAGCATGTATCAAAATTTAGTTTCTTTGTAAGGCTAAATAACATTCCATTGTTATGTAATACCACACTTTGTTCATCCATTCATTTGCTGATAAATATGTGGGTTATTTTTTACTTTTTGGCGATTGTGAATAATATGAGTATGAACATTGGTTTTCAGTGTATCTCCTTGCAAACAATAGAAATATTTATTTGATTATCTGTATTAGATGATTCAAAGGACTTAGTATTAGTTTTGTAAGGTACGATAATGGCATTGAGATTCTTATTTTTAGAAATGCATAGGAGTAAAATGACATGATGTCTGGAAATAATGTCTAAAAAATTTCAGCAAGGAACAATGAGAAGAAAAAGTAATGAATAAAGAAAATGTGGAAAAATCTTGATAATTGTTGAGACTGGGTTTTGGGCATTTTGGATTCATGCACTGATACATTATATTCTTTATGTATTTTAAAATATTTAAATATAAAAGATAGAGTCAATCTCATTATTTGCAGAGTCTATGTTTGTAAATTTGCTAAAATATATTTGTATCACTAAAATCAATGCTCAGTGACACATTTGCAGACCTGCACACAGACAAAAAAATTTGAATCTCCCAACAGCGTACTTTCCCAGCTAAGGCAGAACAAGGAGACACTGTCATCTTGATTCAGCTCATACTGTAAACAAATATCCTTTTTGCTGTCTATTTAGTGCCACATTTTCCACATTTTTGTGCTTTTTGATGGTGATTCTGCTGTTTAAAATGTCCCCTAAGTGTAGTGCTGAAGTGCTGGTTAGCGTTCCTAAGTACAAGAAAGATGTGATGTGCCTTATAGAAAAAAATTATCTATGTTAAATAAGCTTTGTTCAGGCATGAGTTCCAATGCTTTAATTGTGAATTCAGTGTTAAGGAATGACATATGACATATATATACATATATATATATATATATAAATATATTATATATATTAAGGTGTTTATATATAAAATATATATTTATTAAGTGTTTATATATATAAAATAAGGTGTTTTTAAACAGAAATATATTGAACATTAGTTATATATTGGTCTACTGAAGAAACATATGAGGGGCTTTTTTTTCCTCTAAGAGCAATCTTTCTATATTTGCTGATTTAGTGTTTGTGGTAAATTTATAGAACATAACTACTGCAAATAATGAGAAATGACTGTATTTATTCAGTGCCTAGATTATTTCTCCACCCAAAAACTTTCATACTGAGAAGTCAAAATGTAAAACTGTGCATAATTTATTATAATACAGGTATCATCACTAACAGGAGTTACAGATGACAAAAGAAGAGTCGAATGGCCTGGGATGTATAAAAATGCAGACAACAAACCTGGGGACAGACATTTACTCTTTCCCCATCACCCCCATATATAATAAATACCCTTTGGGAAGTATCTGATCAATAATATATCTCTACAACCTATCAATTCTCCTATCATCACTTGTAAATTTCTTGAATAATTTCCTAACCATTTTCCCATCTCCAATATTGTCTTTCTCACATCCATTCTTTTGACAAAGGCTGTCATGATGCATTACCTAAAATGCTACCCTAATTAACATCATTCAATGACTCTAAAGGACTCCAGCAAGGATTTAACCCCAGTCTGAGAATTGTGGTCTGGGTATCAGGACCCCGTAAAATTATGTGTGAAATTTTTAAATGCTTCTAAGTGATTACCACACCCCGCCCTGGAGAAGATACACAACTTTTATCACATTCTGCAAAGAGTCTTGATCACATACTCTTAAAAAATATAAAATCTAAGGTTCTTAAAGCTTAGAAGGCTTTCCATAATCTCATTCTGCTACCCTTTCAACCTCATCTCTCACCACTCACTACTCATGCTGCAGTGACGTTAAGCATCTCGTGGCACAGGCACACACCACAGCTGTGCTCATATTAACCACGTTGATTGATGTACATCCTTGATTACACATTCCTACACTTGGTTAGGTTCTCTCATTCTTTAAGACACTCTAAACCAATATTTCAAAATGCATTTGATGGATTAAAATAAATAATAAAAAGATCAGTATATCTGAGTACAACAGGAGGAAATACAGTGTTGTGAAATGATGTCAGAACGTCAGAGAGGTAGTCAGGAGCCAGATTATGTGAGTCTGGTAAACTGGGCTGAGAAGTTTAGATTTTAATCCTCTGTGATGAAGAGCTATTAGAGAGTTATAATAAGGGAGCCCAACGTGAACTGATTTCCATGTTTAAAGACATCATTCTGATACATAGAGAAGAGACTGTGGGTAAAGTGATAGGCCAAGGTAAATAGATTAGGAGGTTATTGCAATAACCATCCAAAATGATGGTAACTTGGCAAGATGGTAGCAGCAAAAATGGAAAGAAATAGAACTTCTGGATTTAGATTGGGATATGTTTTGGAGGTCAAGTTGGCAGGGCATACTGATGAACAATTTGTGGGAAAAATGGAACTACTGCTTTTTGACCCCAGTTATTAGATGAATGAGTATGCCATATACTGAGAGGCAAAAGAAGAAAGAAGCATGACTTTCAACATTCTTGCTTGAGAAACTGAATGGATGGCAGTAGGTATGACATAGATATGTAATCCATAAGGAAGAACAGGTTTTCTATAGGCTAGATTATATTTAAACACCTGTTTTAGGTACTTATGAATATCTAGATCCAGAAGTCTAATTCTAAGAAAGTTTTGTTTTTTAATAAAAAATTAGGAAGACTACCTTTAAAAGCAATTTTCTTACCCTGATGGTGTTTATGAAATAAATCTGTGGACATAATAAACTATGTGAAGAGGAAGTCTTTTGAGCCTGTCTGGAGAAAGATTCACGTTTAATTGGAATTATGCATACAATGCTTCAGACTTCTCATTGTGCTTTTTATGAGTATCGATGGTAGGGATTTATATACAACTTGACTTGAATCATTATAATTAATCCATTTTTAAACAACTGACCTAATAAAATAATAAACAAATCCTTTATAAAATCCCTTTGAGATTATAGGCTATAATTTTTAATGTTTGATAATTGAGGGAGGATTAATGGCTATAATTTTAATCTTGAATAAAGATGTCAAAATTTGGCCTGTTGATCTTACTACACAAAGTAATACTTCCTTTTTTATTTTGTTAATGTGTAACAAATACTTTGATTTACCTTTAAACATTATGCATTATGACTCAAATTCAGCTACCTCCTGAAAAGATCCCTTTTCTCAGTTCTTTTTTGCTACACTTTGGGTTAAGACTGATATCCTATGTACTTCAACCCCTTTCTCCTCTGACATCCCATGTAATTCCTTTCCTTCTCTGTCACACTCATCCAGCCACACTGACCTCTTTTCTGTTCTTTGAGCAAGCTTAGCTGCTTCCCATTTTAGAGTCTCTACATGCTTCTTTCTTTAATGAAAGTGATATTCCTTGTAACTTCTGCATAGCTATCGCCATTCCTCTCTTCAGGTCTTTACTCAAATCTTATCTCAGGAAGGCCTTTCCTAGGCACCATATCTAAAATAGTAACTACCTCATAATACTTTATATCCTTTTTCCTTTTTCTTAGCACTTATCTTCTTATAGAATATTGTATATTTTACATGTTTGTTTGGTTTATTTGCTATTTCCCTCACTAGAATGTAAGCTTCAGGGCTGGAATTTTTGTCTGTTTCATTCACTTTTGAAACCTCAGCACTTAGAACCATACCTGAAACAAAGATGTTCAAAAAATATTTGTTGAATGACTGTTTCTCCTCAGCATACTAGTAAAATAATTATTGTTATAAGAATTTGGTCTAACATTATCTGAAGGTTCCATAGCCTTTTGTTCATATCTTTGTTATGGCTCTTACAACATTTCCTGTCCTTAATGTGATAGAGATAGACAATGAATACTTCATTATATAAGCCAATGTTAAAAGTGAATTTTATCTTTTATTTTGTGTATAATAGGTGAAGATATGAGAGAATAAATGAGCAGACTGAAGGCAGCACACCCAAACTGGCAGCCTTTGACAAGTTTTCTACAATGTCATTAACAATTTGATGTTTAAGGGAAAATATCTTCATTCATTTAGCAAGGATTCATTGATTATCATGAATGTGCCAATCAGACATTTAAAAGCTGGGGGCAGAAAGATAAATAAGACCCTGGCCCTACTTAGGAGGGCTGTATAACCATAGAAGTTTTTCCTTGAACCTGTTTTGAACTCTCAGTTTCCAGCTTCGTAGGGCTGTGAGGAAGAAACAGGAGAAGGATAAGGAGGAGGAAAAAGGTGGAAAAAGATGAGGGAAATAGGGAGGAAGAGGTGGATCAATCACTCTGATGTTCTTAGAACTAATTTCTAAGCAAACAGAAACATAGAAAATTATATGTCTCTTAATAGTTAAATGAAGAAGGACTTTTAGTGACTTAAGAGATGGGAGAGGGGAGACCTCTAAAGGCAGCCCTAAAATATCAAAGCCTTCTTTCTCCAAAGGCTCATATTGTGTCTTACCTTTGTTCTAGCTTTGTTACAACTGACGTCATGTTCATTTATAGGAGTAATAGTATAGGTGATTAAGCACCCTTAATGAGGCTTCTGCTTTTCCTATAGCTGGATGGAGGATGCATTCAGTATAAGGAGTTTTTAAAACTGAAAGCATTCCATATTTACATAATATATCTATCGTTTGCCATCCTAGTGAGAAACCCAAACTTGACTTGTTCTGGGCATATGTGTTTGGGGGAAGTGAGGAGGCTGATTGGAAGAAGTATAATTTTTCCAGTTCCAATGTTTCCCATAGGCACATAATAATTGCTGTTAGCAATGTACTTTTCTAAAGTTCAAAGCTGTAGCATAAGTAAAATAAATATTTATAGATATCAGGCCTTACAGCCAGTGAAATTGAAATAAACATTCTTAAGTCACTCCTTAGAGATGCACACAATTAATTGAAGACAGATAATTGCATATGTAATGGCTTTTTGTACAGTAACTACCTATTTACAAATCAAAATTACTCAATTTGGAGCCTCGAGTGTGTGCTGTCTATGCTCAATTAACCCCTTATGGCTATGCATAAACACCTTCGTTTGTAAAAATGAGGACTTTAAGTATTTTTAAGATCATTTACATTGTAATACAAATTTATACAACAATGTGTGAAGTAAAAATCTGTTATCATATCCTAAGAGATATAACATATCAACTATTGCTTCAGTCATTTGCTGCTATTGTTTGAGGCTTACATGTTTATTTGGGAAACTTTTATTTAAGCAAGTTTTCTATGCAAGTGGCATATTCTCTAGAGATATTAAAATGTGCCTGATAAAAACCTGAAGAGGCAATTTTCTAAAGGCATTTGAGAGTGGCAACCAAGCTTCTTTAAAGAGCTGCTGTTAAATGTGAAAAGTGCGTGCATTCATTTAAACCATTCATTCATTTGAAAGTTACTGCACAGCATATGTAAAGTACCATGGAAGGTGTACAGAAAAAGAAGATATGAACCCTGCATTTGACACATGATTAAATGAATCGGACCCATAACTCTAAATGCTGTAGGAGGCATAGGTATGACACTAATAGTTCAAAATGCTGGAGTCACACAAGTTTACAGCCAGCTCCATACTTCAGAAAAGGAGCAGTTAAGATATTTAAGTCATTGCTTTTAGCCTTAATTTTTCTTATCTATAAAAGTGGACCAATATACTACCATGCTCAAGTAGTATTATGAGACTAATAAAATGTTTAGCTATTCTAAAAACTCACAGAAAAACAAAAAATAAATTTTATTGTAAGTTAAAGGGAAAACAGTTCTATTTTTCCATGACAATTTCTATCATCTTTACAGAGGGGTAACTTATAAATAGTAATGAATGCCACAGGTAAATTTCCTTTGTAGGTAGAGCAAAAAGAATTAGGAATAAAATTATGATTTGCCTTGTGAAGTTAGACTATTTCCTTAAAGGGTTTGTGAACATATGGCTAAATAAATGGCAGAATAATATGGTAAGAGGGCAAATTGTGAAATGGCAATGGATAAAAGTATATTTATTACTATGTTATAGATTTGAAGCTTACTTTGATAGCAAAAATAAAAGCCTTTTATAGGTGGAACATGGTTACACTAAGAAAAATAACTTTTTTTCCTTTGTTATTTATTTTCTATTAGACTCTCCAACTTGAAGAAAAATTTGAAATGATTCTTCTCTCCAGATGAAAACACAGAAAAATTATCATATAGAACTTGGGATGAAGATAGAACATATACCTATTTTATTCATACATTGTCTTTAAAAAGGTTCTTTAAAAATGTGATTGATAATAGAACTTAGTTTGCCTTTAGTGGTTAGATGTAAATAAATAAGAGATATATTTCTTATTGATAGCAATGGTAGGTCTTAGGCAAGGAAACTATAGTAGGTTGTTAATTTATTTCTTGAACATTACTAAATTTAGCATTCATTGTGGTGACTAAATATTAAATGTTTGAATTGGGCAAAGTTTGCTAGTAATCTATATTGATTTTACTCGGCTTTTAAAATACAGCTGCGTTATATGTGAGGCTTATTGGCTCAGGAAAAATGAGGTTTTCAAGTATGAGTCCTCTTGTTTTCTCTGTCTCTCTATCTCTCTCCCCCACCCACCTATTCACCTTCCTTCCTTCCTTCCTTCCTTCCTTCCTTCCTTCCTTCCTTCCTTCTTCCTTCCTTCCTTCCTTCCTTCCTTCCTTCCTTCCTTCCTTCCTTCCTTCCTTCCTTCCTTCCTTTCTTCCCTTCCTCCCTCCCTCCCTCCCTCTCTCCTTTCTCTCTTTTTTGCGGGGGTGGGGAGTGGTTCTAAAGAGGGATAAGCAGTGTTCCCTATTTACATTGTTCTCTTAAAAGGAAGAAACCCTTGAAAAAATTACTGATGACTTATTCCCATGATGATTTGACTATATATGTTTAATATCTACCATAAATTAAGTTTGAATAGGAAAAATTGGTTCTTTTATTATAAAATAACCATGGAACTGTCAAACTCTAATTGTATTATGTCCCTATTTTTGTGATTAGGTAGGGAATATATATTGAAAAATAACCATACATTCATTGCATGCTTTGTACTGCTCTTTGAGAATTATGGTTCCTATGGTAATTGCACATTTCCAGCAGTGATCCTAAGTATTAGGCTTCAGTGGCCCTTATACATCACAGCCTTTTCTAACTGATAGATGGCCTTTGAGTTATGTTTTCAATGTAGCCATTTTCTCTGTGTTCAGCAGTCTATATCTTTTTTTGTGAATTCACTGAAATTGGTAGTTGAAGTGTATTTATTATATTGTCAACATGAGAAAAAGATATGCTTGTAATTAATTACATTCGATGTAAGAGGGTTTATGAAAATATTACAAACTGATCAAGTACTCATTACTGGAAAGATGATATCACAATAGCTTTTCAAAATTATAGATGTTGGCTTAACTTCTCTTAAATAGTGGGAAAAATGGGGAAAAAACTCATTTACTCCATCTATCTCACTTAACACCCATTTCAACCCTTTATATTATAACTTATTTTTTCCGTTATTTTTTGAAGACAAATATTACTTAGAACATGGTGGTAATATAGAGGAAGAGAATGTATGTGAGAAAATTGAAGCATAAAGACAGCAAATAGCTGTCTTAAATGTATTTTGTAAAAAAAATGAATATGTGCAGAATATATTGGCAGAGCAAACATTTCTTTTAAAAAGTGGATCAGTTTCCCAGAGACAGAAAAATATGACTTGCTGCCAAAGGTATCATGACAACCTTCATATTATTAACAAATAGACAAGAAAATTTGTAGAAGCAGCAGAGTAATGGTAAGTGTCTGAGTTTTTAAAAATAGTGTGGCATCACAGAATTTGACTGTTCTGATTTTTATTTCCTTAAGCAAAATATAATATTGAAATATTCTTATCTTTCACCTTTTCTACCAGTTCTTCTGGTGAATATATAGAAATAATGTTTCACAAATCTAAAAAAAAAAATCAAGATATTTAATCCAAAAACATCAACTTTTTTACTAAATGGAATACATGTTCTCCACATTTCCCAAAAGTTAATAAATGGATTTGGCATTTTTCATGTTTATCTGCCACTTATTGTGTATCAGAACTTAGTTCTATGGTTTGTTTGTAAGAAGACAATGAAAATCTTCTGTGTTTATCACAATGTGGGAGTGATGTCTATTTTAAGTGAAAGTGTTTCCAACACACAAGCAATAGTGTGTGTGCTCTGTGTTTATACAGCCACTGATAGCTTCAGATGGCCTGGTGTATTGTACATGGCTCTCATCAGATTCCCTTTGGGCAAAGTTATATATTTGCATCAGCCTAGTTCTGGGATGCATCCTACCTGTGGAAGATTACAGTTTTCCACCTTCATCCTATCATCAGATTCTAACACACTGAGGTAATTGCTAACCATTCTCATAATATGAATTGAGTACCTGCTGTACACCATGTACCTAGTGTCTTGATCACTTGATTCTTTTTGTTTTCTCTCTTTAGGTTTTCAGTAACAAAGCTTTTAACATAAACATAGGTTATTAACTGCAAACTTCCTATAAATTTTACTAGGTTATAATAATTCAAATATAATATGTCTACATATGGAGAATCCCTCTGGGACACTGGTGAGGCAGTAAGTGCAAAGTGCAGTGTGGGAAGACCTGGGGTAGGTACAGATTCCTGGGTTCTACTGTATTACATCTATATACTTAGTTTTACCCACTAAACAACAACCTTCTGGAAGGGAGGCACCTTGTCTTATCTATCTTTATATCACTAAAACACACAAAACAATGCATTAGTAAGTAGTGGGAGCTTGACATACACTGAATTAGAGAAATTCTAGTTTAGTACAAATTCTGGAAAATGTCCTATTCAGAAAAATTTTCTGGAACTTTAGTTGTCTCAGTAAAGCTTCTGAGAAACTTATTCATTATTTGCTATCTACCTTCCCAGATCTACCAATAACATAAGACCACTGTAAGCCAAATTTATCAGAAGAATCAGGAATAGAGCATTTTGGTCAATGAATTATTTAGTGTATAATCTTGCTACACATTAATGACTTCACGTATTAGATATGCATGCAATAGACTACATTTAATATTAAAATTATAGTAAAATTACATCAATGAAATTATAATTTACGTCATTGGAGTGCTTGATGGGGTATCATTATAAACATAAATTATGCTATCATAATTCAAGCAGCTGAGAATATTTATTGAGCTCTCATTAAATGACAGACAGCATGTAAAAAATTTAGAACTAAATAGAAGGTAAGTAATTTCATTTCATTATCATGTCTCTAGAGTAAAACCACAGCAAAAAATTTTTTTCATAGAAGTATTTAATTCTTTGTTTTTTTATATGTATGTACTTCTCCAATATTTCTTAGGAAGTTTTACATCTTTTGTTTTTATAAATGTATTTTTCACTTTTTTCTTATAAATGATTTCATTCACCTTTTATGGATTTTTAATTTGAGAAAGATTTTATATTTAAGATATGTGCCTTGTTTTCTAAATTATAGTTTCAAATGTATAAGATTCTTCTTACTGACCTTTCTTCATTGATTTTAATTTTTCCCTGGGACTCTAAATTGATTATGGGAATAAAAGCATTATTTATCAACCAATGTTTTAGATGATAATGCAATTTTTCTATTTTTATTGAGCTGTATGATTTACAGAACAAACAATGCTGAAGATTTTCATGAGAAATGTATGCTTTGTACTTAATGAGGAAAAATTCAATGAGGTGTGCTCAACAAGATAAAAGTATTTTGAGAAAAGAAATTTCCCTGAAAAAATATAATGTTTTTTTTCAATACAATCTTTTGTATTAATCTATTCTCTCCAAGTCATTCTTATCCTGTTTGCTAACGTAAAAATGCTATTATTTTTATATTATTTAAAGAGGTTACATATCTATTACTTTATAATATCTGGAAAACAACCATGTCATTTAATGTGTCAATAAATTATTTTGAAGACTAATCCTGTCTTTTTTATTTTCCAGAGAAAAAGTAGAGGTCAACTGTATCTTAAAATGTTTATATGAGTCATGAAATGACCTGATAACCTTGAAGCTGTAACAGGGGTTTAAATAAATGAACATGAAGATCTTTAATGTATGACTATCTTCAACTAAAATGACTATCTTCATCATCAATGAAGTTTTCGCTTACAGCTACATCTTAATCCATTGTTTCTTATATTTGAAAAGTACAGTCATCACTTTTAAAGGGAAAAAATCATAAACTCACAGTATTAACATTTTAATTACAATGGCACTTAAAATGGTAAACAAATAAAACCAGATCTAAAACCCTTATGCTTATAGCTCTTGCAAAATCATAAAGCTAAATAATTTTATAAATTAAACTATAAAAACAATAAAATTCAAATTAACAGTATTAATTTTGTTTGAAAAATAATGTTTTGCTAAAAGTAATTGTCTGTCATGATATGAATAGTAGCTTCTTATGCATAGGCTCTTCAAAAGTGTCATAAAATTTTCAATTTCAAACTATACTAAGATTTTTATGTGTAGAACAGTAACACCATTTACTGTTCCCTTGGTGTGAACTGTGTTTTCGTGTTAACCCTCATTAGCTTGTGACAAAGTGGTACTCTTGACAATTCAATCTTATAATAAACACAAATGTAGCCACTCAAATACAGTGATATTTGGTCTCAGGCATCCAAGTGATCCAAAATATACTTAAAATTTTTTTTAGGGTTTTTATTATTGAGTATTCTGGGATCTCCAAGAATATGCTTAGAAAGTCTCAGAGTGCCCAGAACTCAGTGGAGGAATACTAAATCAGTTGGAAATAAAATATGGAAAAAAAAAAAAAACAACTATCACCTATCAGACTAAATACATGTCAGTAGACAATGTAAAGATAAATAATATATAAAAACAATGGAAAATTCTCCATAGAGTTAGAACAAAAGAAAAATTTAGAAAAAAAATTTGTACAAGAGAACAAGCAAACTGAATTTATAAAAGCGAAAATTATGAAATAGCAGTTACGACACTGTTTCTTTTAATTTTTTCCCCTGTAGAAAGAAAAAAAGGCAGTGTTCATTTCAAGGATAATGCTAGAGGAGTAAATTGAAGGTGGGCTGGGGTTAGGACTAAATACAAAATAACTAGAGCTCAAAGAAGAGTATTCTACTTCTAATCAATTCCGTATCTAAAACAAATTAAAGTGAGAAGGAAAGGTCAATTATTTTCAAAATTCTTTTGTGGAGATTTAGCTTTGTTTGGCAGCCAAGTCTTTGTCTTTTGATGTCAATTGCATTCTATCTAAATTTGAGATGATTTTCATTTTTTATTTTAGTTTCTTATTTTTGTATCACGAAGCAGAATGTTTCCCTTCTTTTTGCCAACAGAATAGAAGCTGCTTTGCAGGAGAGAAGGAAGGGCCTTAACTGTGTGATCTTCCTGCAGAGAAGTTTGACTACAGTGGAAATAGAGCTTTCACGGTGTTCAGCAGGAGTGTCAACTCTGTCGAGCCCACACTGGTATTTTTCTTCTGTGGCTATGGAAATGCTAATTCAGTTGTGGTTTAATACGGAGTTTTTTATAATATCTGCATTACTGTAGTTTGAACATATTCTCTTTAAAATTCTTTTCTCCAAATGCAAATATTAACTTGACATCTGGATTACTATCCCAATTCGAAGCAAATTCAGTTTTCAAATATTTCACTAGTTCCAAGCTGCATTTTAATTGAGGCAAAAGGTAAAGTAATAATGGGAACTTGTGAGATGTGCATCTACTTGAGATTTGCTAAATGTACAAACTTTTAAAAATACCTGTGCCAATTAAGTTCTCATTTGTAATAATAAAAATAATAATGATACAATGTAATATAACTATCATTTTCATGTGCTTGCTTAAATATATGTAAATTTAAAAATTACATAATCTATGTCCTTTGTAGTCTCCTGATTCCCATGAATAATATATCATATGCAGTTTCCATTTTGCAATACAGCACTTTAATCAGAACTAAAATTAATTTTTTCTCTAAATTATAAAATATTAGACTATCAGAGGAGGCAAAAATATTAAAAAGCTAAACAGAAGGTCAAAATCTAACCCCCAGATATCATTGTCAACATTTTTTAGTTTTTAGACTTTCTTTATCCTAGAAAACATATATATGGCAATATATTCATATTTGTAAGAAATCCCATTGATTTCTCCAAAATATTTCCTACACCCTCATGGATACTGCCCATAGTATCCTCTTAAAAGTAACCCATGATGCTCCCTGAGAACTTTCCTTTCCAGGGTACAGTCCTTGTTCAATTAATGATGGAAATTAAGTTAAAGAGCTCAGACTCCTTGAAATTCAGGTGAGATGACTCTAAGATTTGTGGTAACTCACTTCTTTGAGATATGGGAGCTCACTGAGTCTTTCTTGCCTAATCATCTCTTTCCCTTCTTTTTTCATTGACCTACATTGTGATCTGAAGATATTTCTTCCCTACTCCTCTTCTTCCCCCCTTATTCTTCACAGGTGTTTCCCCAATAAATCTCTTTTGTATCTAATTCGCTCTTGGCTGCTTTTCAAAAAATCAAAATAAAAAAAGTGCCAGGAGTAGTTAGGGAAAACAAGAGGTAAGATGGAGTTTTGGGACTGGCCAACTGATCATCAAATGGGCAAAGAGGATGCCACTGGTGTAGCAAGGAAACCATTAAACTATAAGCTACAGTTGCCACCAGGGCGCTTGGGACTCCAGTAAAAAAAGGGAGTCACGATCTTGGCCAGAGTAATTGATTCTAATAAACAGAAGGTGGTAAAATTGCTTTTACACAAATGGAACAGGAAAAAATATATATGGAACCTGCATGATCTATATGTGCGCCTCAGTACCCTCATGCCTAATGTAACTGTGAATGGACATTTGTAATAACTATGGTCCAAGAAACCATGATTGTCAAAGACTTAGGTTCCAGCAATGAAGGTTTGGATCACAACACATTGAATCATTGGACACACTGGGTCATTGAAACCTGCCAAGGTGACAGCTGAGAGTAAAGGGATTTTAGAATAGATAGTGGAAGAGAAGATGATGATGATTTATGACCATGAGACCAACTGAGTAGTGAGTGCTGTAGCTGCTGTCAGCAATCTCCCTCCTAAGTTTCCCCTCAAGAAGGGAGGGCCATGGCCACCATGTACTGAGAATTACATCTGTGTAGTGTAATGCATGGACTGTAGAAAATACACTGTTCAGATCTTATGCTGCAGAGATCATAGTTGACTTACAATAACTGCCGCTTTTGGCAGTATCTAGTACCCTCAATGGGCTTGAAACTCTTAGAATTGTGCTGCTGTTTGAGACTCTTCCTATTGAGTCCTCTTTCCTTTCCCCTGTCCTTTCATAGATGTCTAACCTGAATTGTATTCTATCTCTCTGTGCTCACTCTTTCTTTCTTGATTTTTTATCCTCACAGGAATTTCCCCAATAAATTATTACTAATCTAATTTCAACTTGATGTTTACTTCTCAGAATATTTGAGCTAACTCAAACTAATCCCTCCTAGAGGTTCCCAGGAGGAACTGAGCCCAGGTGCCCACGATTATTAACCTGCATATTAACACACACTGTTTTGAATACTTTCCAGTCCAGATTTCATATCCCTATTCCTCCTGAGAATAGATTGATGTGAATGGTTTTAAAATAAATTCACCCAATTTTTGATATTTATTTCAAGAGGAGGAGCCTAATTTCTTTCCCCTTAAGTGTGTGCGGAATTAATCATCCAGGTCCTATGACAACATAAGTGACGGTATATCCTAAAAGCCAACAAGAGAACTTCCAGCCAATAGCTATGTGTGTTAGTCCTTTTGGAAGTAGATCCTCTATCTCAGTTAAGTCCTCAGGTAATAGGCAGACATCTTGAATGCAACCTCAGGTGATAACCTCAATCAGAACTGTCCAATTAAGCCATTTTTGTATTCCCAATTCTCAAAAACTGTGAGATAAGGAATGTTTGGTTTTTTAAGATGCGCTGTTTTTTGGTATTTTGTTATAGAACAGATAAGCAATACATCCTTAAATTTACCACATATACTCAAATCCTTTTCTCAGGAAATTTCTGGAAGAGTGCATGCATGCACACATGTGCACACACACAGCACACACAGTAACATATGTATACTACATAATATTCAATATTTTGGATATATGTAGACTTCTCATATTATACAGATGAGCCATTTAGTAATAAGGGTTTATTTTTTACCATTTACTTTTTACCATTACATTTTTGAACGACTTTCAAAAATATCTACGTATATAGCTCATTATTAGTCATTCCATAGTATTCTATTATTTGAATGTCTCATAATGTGTTTAATATCCCTTTTTAATGAGAAATTATAGGTGTTTCTCACTTGAAGGCTCTTATTGTCTACTCATAAAAACTGAAAAATATACTAGTTGATAATCATTGATTAAAAATATAAAACATTTAAATCTCTTTGCCTTATTCTGTGTCATAATTCATAATTATACTCATCTTGCAATTGTAACTAAAGCAAAGGACAGATGGTAAAGGTTTAAAATGATGTGTTTATTAAAGTCATGTAGGCTGCCAAATAATTTCTCACCATTACAAGTGTCTGTTCATTAGTTGTTCCATTGAGAAAGGGTCGATGGAATTTGAAGGTGTCTAGACAGAATAATAACTCTAATGTCTAAGTAGAAAGTGTACATTTACTATGAAAGGGGAACCAAACAACACCATGACCAATCATTATTTACAGTTTTAATTTTATATTACTTAAATGTAAAACTTACTAAGAAGTCACAGGCTATTCATTATATTTCTATAAAAAGTAATAAAAGATGAATTAATAATATTCTGGGTATATGTAAGTCTCATATAAGGTATGGGTCTTCTGCCTGAAAGTAGATATATTGCAAATAATCTCAAACACAAAGAAATTTTAGAATAAGATTAGCAAAGCAGATCATGGAAATTGAGGAACTTACTAGACATCGAAGACTCCAGTGCCACGGATTTATTAATGTTCTCCAAATACAGGTAGGCTGGCTCTAATTTTTGGTCTGTATTATTTCTAGCAACAGCAAAACAAAAAATAACAACAATAATAACAGTCATTAAGTATATACTAAATGCAGGCACTCTGCATGTATTTTATCCTATGTAAACCTCACAGGAATCCAAAGAGATAAGTACTTTTATTATCACAGATTTACATATGTGAAAACATAGACACAGAAGTTAATAATGAACCTGTGGTTCCACATCTATTATCTGATGAAGAATTAAATTTATCCAGTCTTATTCAGAAGGCTCTGCTTGCTATTTTTCACACTGCAGCCCAGAATCCCTGAAAGAGACTAACTTTTTGAATATCAAGTTCAAGTTCATATGAAATGCACTCCTTGCCCTAGGGTGGATCATATCCCTATATCTA
The DNA here is from genome assembly GCA_003508835.1 of Eonycteris spelaea. NCBI lineage: Eukaryota > Metazoa > Chordata > Mammalia > Chiroptera > Pteropodidae > Eonycteris > Eonycteris spelaea. The sequence continues at coordinate 2,979,995 of PUFA01000167.1, forward strand.
GTTCAATCAACTGTGTCTAGGGGATTAGACCACATTGTGTTCAAATAACATCTCCTCTTGAAGCAAATGGAACAATGGTATCAGTGGAGGTCTTTTCCAGAAATAAATTTTTTAAAAGTGTGTAGTAGGGTACAAAGAAGAGAATAAAAAAGTGAGAAAATATGAATATCAAATTCTTGCTAGATTTGGAAGACTGAATATGGATAACTTTTTTTTTGTTTTCAATGGATAATAAAATAGTAAACAAAAGGATTAAAGAAGTGTGACTTCTTATCCAAGAAGTACAGTAACAGAAAATTCAATTTTAGAAGAAACTTAATTTATTAAATGAGTATCGTAAAATTAGGAGATACTCTTTGCTATGGCTCAATTTTAAAGTACATTTTAGTATTGAAGGGCACAATTCTCTATAATATTAAACATTCTTGAGAGTTACATTTGATGCTGGGTAGAGTGCCTGTAAGAGGATTCAAGGTGAATTTATGGTTTGGTAGAAAGTTTCAGGAAGGATTATCGTGAGAGGTGAATAAAGCATTTTCTTTATCCACCTATATAAATGCCTATCCTCAATGAGAAGTAAGTGGTAAGGGTTTTGTGCCAATACAGCCATGTGTTTTTCCATTATTTTTCTAGTATCCAAGAGTGTATGTGTGTGTGTGTACACATATATATACACATACATGTGTGTAAATATATATACACATACATATGTATATATATGTATTTTTGTATGTGTGTGTGTGTGTGTGTGTGTGTGTATAAAACAACTGTAAACCCAGGTTAGGATTATATTTTGATCACAAATAGAGAAAAAAAGTGATAAGCAAAGTTGGGAAAATTGAAAATTGTTCTATTATATGGGAAACTGAAAATTGGTCTATTTGTTTGGTTTGGTATTTTACTCATAACTTTTTTTTTCTGGATAATAAGTTTATCCATTATTTAATGAAATGTAATTACAATGAAGATAGAATAATGTAGAGATTTAAGATGGCAGAGGTTTTTTTGTTTTTGTTTTTTTTTTTAATTGAAGGAGAAAAATCCTCAGAATCTAGATACTTTAGAGAAAGCCCAAACTAAAGAATGAATCCAATTTTAAAGAATAAAGAGAATTAAATTTGAAAAGCATAATACAAAAAAAAAGCTTGTTTTGGGTTTAAATTGAAAAATGTGTACCATAGAACTAGTATTCAGAATCAAGCCTGTGTGACCCCAGTACAATTCTTTTATTTATAGTAAAAACAAAAGAGACTAAAATATGACTCAAAAATGATTTTTTAAGTACCAAAGTGTACATTATATGTAGTAATTTCTTTTAAATCTGGTTGAGTAAGTTTTAAATTTTGGGTATGTAGAGAAACTAGAACTTTGTCTTCTTAGAGTTTCCTTAGGTACTCCTGAAATTGCACCCACAGTAATGCTGCCTTCTTTTTCTGAGTCTTTTATTGATTTTCATCTTCCATTGCTAATTCTTCACATTTGGGTCTAATCTTCAAATTCCTACCTTTTTTGTTTGTTTGTTTGCTGTTTATTCTTACTGTATTAATTGTTGTATAACACATTACATCAAAATTTACCATCTTAACACATTTATGATCTCACACTTTCTATAGGTTAGATATGGGCATGACCTGACTCAGGGTCTCGGGAAGCTGCAATCAAGGTTTTTGCCTAGGGCTGCATTAATTGCAAGGTTCAACTGGATCAGAATCCTCTTTCTAAGCTCACTCAGTGTTGGAAGGATTTCACTCTTTGCAGGCTATTGACTGAAGTCCTCAGTTCTTTGCAAGTTATTGGCCAGAGGACACCCTTAGTTTCTTGCTAGTGACCCTTGATATCAGAAAATGCATGGGAGAAGAGAGAAAGAATACTAGGAAGATGAAAGTCAAAGGTTTTTGTAACTAAATATTAGAGGTGACAGCACACGCTTTTGCTGTATTCTATTTATTAGAAGCAAATACTAGGTCCAGCACACATTCAAAAGAGGGGATTCCATAAAGGTGTGAATATCAGAAGACAGGAAACATTGCAAGTCATTGTAGAAGGCTACCTAATGCATATATTCTGCACCAGTATCAACCCAGCATCACCACAATTGCTTGGGGAGATAGTATGTGTATGTATGTATGTATATGTGCATGTATTTATGTATGTCTGTATGTATGTATGTATGAATGTATGTATGTAATTTTTTTTTTTGTTGTGAATGAATTTTAGACTTATAGAAAAGTAGCCAAGAATAAAATACCTAGAAATAAATTTAATCAAGGAGGTAAAAGACCTGCACACTGAAAACTATAAGACACTGACAGAAGAAATTGAAGAAGACACAAATAAATGGAAAGATATTCAGAGCTCATGGTTTGAAAGATTTAATATTGTCAAAAAGTCCATATCACCCAAGGCACTCTACAGATTCAATGCAATCCCTATTAACATTCCAATGGTGTTATTCATAAAAATAGAAAAAACAATTCTAAGATTTGTATAAAACCAAAAAATGCCTCAGATAACCAAAGAAATCTTGACAAAGAAGAACAAAGCTGGAGGTATCACACTTCCTAATTTCAAAATATATTACACAGTTATATTAATCAGAACAGTATGGTATTAGAACAAAGCAGACACATGAATTAATGGAACAGAATAGACGGCCCAGAAATAAACCAACACTTACATAGATTATTTGTGACAAAGGAGCCAAGATTATACAATGAGGAAAGGATAATCTCTTCAATAAATGGTGTCAAAAATAATCTCTTATCAAATATATAATTTTAACTATTTTATCCCATTCCATAGGTTGCCTGTTCAATCTGTTGTTTCCTTTACTGTACAAACGCTTTTTAGTCTGTTGTAGTCTCACTTGTTTTTCTTTAGTTGCCTTTGCCTTTGGTGTCAAATCCCTGTGCCCACCACCCCCCCCCCCAAAAAAAAATTGCCAAGATCAATATCAAAGAAATTACTGCCTCTGTTTTCTTTTAGAAGTTTTATGGTTTCAGGTCTAATGTTCAAGTCTTTAATCCATATTGAGTTGATTTTTGTGTATGGTGTAAGACAGGGGTCTGAAATTATTTCCTTGCATGTGAATGTCTAGGTTTTACAACAAAATACCTAAAATATTCAATAGCAAAAGATGCTGCGGTTGGTGGCACGGTATGTTAATCATTTTGCACCTTACTTCTCTCCTCCTACGTCATTATTACTAAATCCTTTTAGTATACCTGAGAAGCTCAAAGGAATTTGGTTCTTAGCCCTTCTCTGAAAACAGTTTGCATGCAGGACATGTCAGCCAACACTTGATCCTTCTTCTAGATATAGTAGTAATGTATTAAGTAGACAAATCAGAGTTGTAAATATTTTCATGTCACCCAATTATCAGTCCAAGGGGTTTCTGTCATGTCTCTCATTAACAGCTTTGCAGGAATTAGAAGCCCTTTTGTGAGAATCTGATTTATCAACTAAAGATCTAATAATTGATACCAATATTTCTACTCAATAGACATAGGAAAAAAATTCATAATTATATGGTGATTGTCTTCTACAGAACACAAAGGCTATAATGCTAAATACACAAATGGTTAAGAGATCAAAATCATTGTATTCTCTTTTTTATCATTGCGTTCTTTTATAACGTAATTAACATCTGTTTTTAGTGGGCAGTACTTTCGGTGATATGAACTATGAGAACAAAGAAAAATACAGAACATAATCACATAAGATTTATTTCCAATAAAACTTAGGAGTCTCCATAATTGATTGTTCAATTAGATCATCTTAATTTTGAAGAATGAAAAAGAGAGTGGTTGCAACCTTTATATATTTTTAACTCTCTTCCCAGTTTATTTTTCACTATTTGAACTTCCCTAAAACAAGTCCCTACTGGCATATTAGTCTTTTTAGTCTTTAACAGTATCAAATTAACATTGTTTAAACCAAGACACATTTTTTATACTGTTGTCATTCCCTTATGCTAAGTCACTAGAAAAATTTAGCTTTTCCAAATAGGGTTTGGGGACTCACAGAAATCTTCCTGGGAGAATTAGAAGGTTAGTCATTACTTTATTCATCTCAGCTCACAAGACTTTATTAAAATTTTTTATTTTTAACCTTAGTAAGGAATTAGAATTTCCAAGAAGTCTTTCTGCTCAGATCCTGATTTCTTTCTTTCTTTTTTTCTGTAAAGGTACAGTGCTAAGTTGACTCACTATTAATTCAAAGCAGGTCCTGGGCATTTTGCCTTCAGTTGAAGGTTGTGGTTAGAAATCATGCCATGGATAGTTTCTGAACAGTTTCGTGATATATTATATAACACATACAGAATTTTTGTGGAGGCTGAGGCCCAGAGGCAAAAGGCACAGTGCCATCAACTTCATACTCTAACTACTCATTTGTCTCTCTTTGTGTTTATACATGATAGGCTATTACAATAAACATTTTTATAAGCTGTCTCTCTGGAAGGTAAAAGTTCACAACTTTTTCCCTTTATGGAGGAAATTGAACTAAATTATTGGAGGATTTTTTTTGTTAGACCTTGTGCTTGGTGGTAGAGAGAATAGAGTATAAAAATGGGACAAGGATTGGCTCCTGAGAAATTCACAGCCTAATGAGAAGAAAAATACACATCATGGTATCCTATGAGAGGTGTTCAAATAGAGATCAGAAGATGCTCCTATGGAAGAAAAAAAAAAAAAAACTATGAAAATTTAGGGAGAGCTCTCAAAGAAGAAAGAGGAGTTATTCCAATTTTAAGAGAAAAAATATACTAAAATGTAAAAACCCATAGAGAAAATTTTAATAAGGGTAGGGGCTGAAGTTAGGTTGTAGCATATGGATATATAACTGTAATACAAACAGACCTTATTCCCACTTTGGAATTTAAGTAAGTCCAGTGATTTTCCTGACTTGTATCTTAAACATTAAATGTTTAATATCTTATTAAAAAATAGGTCTTTAGGTTTATTTATTTCAGCAGCTTCACAGGCCTCTTTATTTTTCTATTGTTCAATTCTTTGGTTTCCTGCACTTTAAACTTAGTTCTGTCAAGTTTTATTTTCTCTATTTATGCAGCTGCACCATGTACACTTAATTGACATATTTTATAGGTGTAAGAATAAATCAGTTATGTTCCCCTTCCAAACTCTTAAATGTACTGTTTACTAGAATGAACACACCTATTATCTTGTCAACAACTCTCATGTCTCCATCATCTGGAGAAAGAATATATTGGGAAGTGAACCTAACCTCAGCGGTAGTAAATCAGGATATAGAATCTATAAAACATCTCTTAAATTGACCAACATTAATATTGTGGCACAGAATTAGAAATTAACCTAAAACAGAAGAAGTGATTTGGGTAATAAATTTCACTAAAGAGCAATTTTACTAATAGTTGGCAGAAGATTACTTGACAAAAGTTCATCAATAAGTAACAGCACATTATTTTGAATGAGCTTTCTCAACAGCTTCATGAATCTTTATTCGGAATCTTTATTCACTATATTTGTACACACTATAAAATTCTAATGGTAAAAATATACTTTAGGATTGGGATCTAAGTTAACATAGTGCCACAACTGAATTGACATATTCACATGATTAGCTTAGTCAGAAATGTGTCTGGAAATTTATCAGACCAATTACCTCATTGTCATTTGCAATAATCCAGATGACAGAGTCTGTCAGTAAAATATTTTCCCCAGCATGTGGCAGCATTATCAGCTGATCCAATATGGACTATTTTACTATAGGGAGTATAAATGTTTACCTTTACACACACACACACACACACACACACACACACACACACACACAGTAAATGGTATGATCATAATATACATTTCCAACAACCAAGAATTTTGAGACTATGAGGAAAGATAATGGAATATAGAGTTCTAATATAAATATTTATGAAAAAATAGGGGGATAAGTCAGAGTAGAATCCTCCAGTTATGCAAATGGACAAGAAAAGTGTAGATAATAACATCAGACAGACAACAGATATAGCATAAAGAATATGGGGATCCATGTTTTAAAAGAATTGGCCTAACAAATAAATTAGAATTAGTGATTATAATCATTTTTTTCACATTCTGGGTTTAGTATTCCAATTTGCAATTGTGTAAATATTTACAATTGCTTCCCCTTTTTTTCCTTTTTATTCAATGAGGTTTTTTTTCAATTATAGCTGGCATATAATAATATATTCATTTCAGTTGTATAATATCGTGATTAGAAATCTATATAATTCACAGTCATCCCACTAAATCAGGTACCCTTCTTCCCCTGTACATACTTTTTACATTGTTGACTATTTTCCTTATGCCACACTTTATATCTCCATGACTATTTTGTATTTATCCATTTACACTTCTTAATTCCTTTGCCCTTTTTCTCCATCCCCCAACCCACCCTCCTGTCTAGTAGCCCCCAAAATATTCTCTGTATCTATGAATTTTTAATTTTTATTGTTGTTGTTGATTTTGTCCTTTAGATTCCACATGTACATGAAATCCTGTGATATTTGTCTTTCTCTTTTTAACTTACTTTATTCAGTGCAATATCTTCTAGGGCCATCAAGGCAATATCTTTTTCCATCCCCTTCCTTTTAGTATGTGTGTGTCTTTTAATCTGAAGTGAGTCTCTTGTAGGCAGCATATGTAGGGATCTTATTTTCTTATCCATTCAGCTTCTTTATCTTTTGGTTGGAGCACTTAACTCTTTTCCATTTGAGGTAATTGTTGATAAATATGTAATATTACCATTCTTTATTCATGGTTTTGATACATGTTTTTTCTTCTTAAAGAAGCCCCTCCAACAATTCCTGCAATACTGGCTTGGTGTAGATAAATTACTTTTATCTGGGAAGCTCTTTGCCTGTCTGTCCTTCAACTGTAAATGACAGCTTTGCCAGATAACGTATTTTTAGTTGTATATCCTGGGTTTTCAACACTTTGAATATTTTGCACCAAGTCCTTCTGTCCTGCAAAGTTTCCTTTGAGAAATTGGCCCATCCTATGGGAATTCCTTTGTAGGTAACTAATTGCTTTTCTCTTGCTTTTTAAGATTCTCTTTGTATTTAACCTTTGGTATTCTAATTATGATGTCTTGGTGTGGGCCTCTCTGGGTTCCTTTTTTTGGGGGGACTCTTCGTGAGGTTGTATGTCTATTTCTTTCACTAGGTTAGGGAAGTTTTCTATCATTATTTCTTCAAATATATATTCAATTTCTTATTCTCCCTCTTCAGGTGTTGTTATTCTTAATTTTGTCCCATAGGCTTGGTTACTTTTTTTCTTGCCATTCAGGTTGGGTGCCCTTGGCTTCCTCATCCTCTATATCGGCGTTTCAATCTTTTTCTTCCTCTTCTCTGTTGATTCCCTCTAATATACTCTTCATCTCAGATAATATGTCCTTCATTTCTGACTGGTTCCCTTTTATAATTTCCATTTCCATTTTTGTTTTTTTATCTCTTTGTTAAAGTTCTCACTGAATTCATCTACACTTCTTTAATTAAGCATTTTTATAGCCAGTGTTTTAAATTCTGCATCTGTGAGATTGCTTGACTCCATTTTTCCTGGATCTCTGTTCTATTCTTTCATATGGTTTCTGCTTTTTTGTCTTCCCATTTTGGCTGTCCTTCTGTGTCTGTTTCTATGTACTAATCAAAGCTCCTAAGTCTCCTGGTCTTATTAGCATGGCTTTGTGTAGTAGGTGTCCAGCCGCATAGTCCTCAGAGAGGTTCAGCTCCAGGCCAAGTTTAGCTTCAGCCTGTGCCTTCTGGAGGCACCTGTTAAGATTTAGCAAGCAATCTACAGACATTATGCTTATAGTTGCCTAAAGAAGCAATCACAGAAACCAAGGTCAGCTGCTACCAGTTTGAGTCTTGGCATTGCTCAGCTGGTGGCACAGGACTCATGGAGGACACAATTGAATGTGGCTTATGTGGGGCCACAAGTTGGGGGAGGTAGAGTTTCAGGGAATCCTCTGTGTGAAGCCACCTCTGTTATCCAGTTTGATGGCATCTCAGCTATATGTGTCTGTACACTGGAAGAGGTGAGGGCTCAAGAGAGAAGCAATAGATACTGCTAGCACTTCTGCCCAGTAGAAAGCCTCACCTCTGGCCTTCATTCCAACAACTCAATGTACTCCTGTAAGTCCCTAGTGACCCCCAAGCAGCCTACCCAGCACTGGTGTTCAGAGCAAGCAGGTCTGTCGCTGCGAGAGTCTGGTTGCAGATGTAGCCCCTTAAGACGCATTGGCTGCTGCAGCCTCTGTCCCACTCAGCTACTCTGGAGCAGGAAGCCTCACATCCTCTCCCCCTCCTACATCCAACCATTGCAGGGTGATTTCTTATTTCTCTCCCTAGTTGTAATGTTTTGTTCATCTAGACCCCCAGATGATTCTGCTTGCTGTTTGCTCCATGTTTTTGTTTCAACTTTGATGTGGTCACAAGAGGGGATGAGTGAAGCTTCTATCATCTATGCCATTTTGCCTGGTTCTCTAAAATTGTCTTTTAATATTTGAAAATAACTTTAAACTTCCTTTATTATCTTCAGAACCTTCTTGTATCTCATTTCTCTAGCATAAGGACTATTTTGCTTGTCTGACTTTTCATGATCCAGAGAAAATCACTGACATTCTCAAGACTGCTAACTGGGAGATGTGACATGTTTAGTCTATGGCTTCAATTCTACCACTCTTCTGCATACCTTTATTTCTGTAAACATTAACTCTAGATTTCACTGGATCCATTCTTATGGACATTTGATTCCTTGGAATAGGTAAGATGTAATCAGTATAAATTGACTTAACCTTAAATGTTGCTTGAAACATTTTAAATATATCAACTTTTTGTAGTTAATAAATCAGTAGGTAAGCAAGGGAATGCTAAATGAGACTAGCTGATAAATAATAGCTGTTAATGTGTTAATGTGCAATGAGGGAGAAATGTTCCTGTAAAATATATATGCATGCTAAAACAGATACCAATCACTTTGAATTTCTAATATATTATGAGATTTTAAAGTCAAAGGTCTTGAAACTCTTTTAGATCTTATTCTATTCTGAGGCTGCCTTCAATCTTACTGTATTTACCTCTAAGATGTACCACACGGGCAGCTTAATGAACATGTTGCAAGTTCATTATGTCATCACATGCAATAGGCAGGGGCAATCAACAGTAGCTTACTCTTAAGGACATAAACCTAGCCTTTTATAGGAATGACTTCACATGGTGGTCTAAAGGTGTCCAGAAGCGAATATTTTTTTTTTTTGAGGCCATTCTTTTACAAAGAGTCTGCTTTGCTTATTCTATAACTGCTGATTCCATGGAGATACAATCATGAGTTAAAGCATAGCTATTTTACTGCTCAGCAGTCTGGCTTTACAAAATCAAGCTGTCTTCTTCCTATACCCTTGAACAAATGGCATGAATATCACTTGTGAACTGAGTTTCAGCAATCCATTGGGGGAGGGGGGGCGGGTAATGAACATTTCAAACAAAAGCTCATGATTTGTGAAATGTAAGTCACACTCTTCAAGGAAAAGCCACAAATAATTAGTAGATACATTTAGCACTGGGTTTAAGAAATAAAAATCTATTCCAAAAATTGTAAATTTCAGCTTTATTTTCTAATGTATTGAATTGCAGATGTTTTTATTTAGATATGGGATCATCTATGTTTTCATATATTCATGTTAATGTCATTTGTATGACTTTTATGAAAGAAATTCAAGTTTCCTTCAAGCATATACCTAACGAAGAGCTTTTTATTATTATTTTTGCAAAGATGAATAAACACCACAGAAACTTTTTTTGAATAGTTTTAAGAGTAATAAAAGGTTTAATATTCAGTTTAAGATTCTACCTTGGAAAATTTAGTTTATATTGTCTTGATATTCTTTACTCTTGATCTAGATTATGTTTTATTATTTCTTTGACTCAATTAATTGTAGCTAAAATTTCTGCACTGATTGTGGGCATGTGTTCCAGTCCAAGGAAACACACCAGATCTGTGAGTGCTAAGGATCAGTAGAGAAAGTTTATAAAGAGGTCAAGTCTAAAATATATCCCTCTGTTGGTTATGACTGTGTCTACTTTGTCATTAGCTGCTGATCTCCCATGATGAAATCTATCATATAATATTTGTTTTTTCCTGAAAGGATTTCATGGGTCGATGTACTCATAATTATCCCATAAGGAACTGATATAAACTTAGCTGTCAATATGGCAGACATATGCTTTATCTATACTCTTTCCAAAAATGTATATTATAAATCTTTTCTAGCACAAATTTGCTACTGAATATCCTTGATAAGGAGAGGCTGGGTATTACTGGGGCCTAACGGTGATTCCAAACAATGCTGCAAACAACTTCTACTTTAATCAAGTATTTATTATTAACTTGATTGTAATACATATCATAGTTAATGTTTCTGCCTGAAAAATTTTGTGACTGAGTATAATTCCATGACATATCAAACAATAAGACCAAAAGTCTCTAATGCCAAAAAAGAAATGTACACACACAAAAAGATTTGTTGGCCCAGATTGGCCCAAGAGCTTAGGAAATAATATACAGGGAATTATATGAGAAAAATGCTGAGTAGACAAACACATGATATGCTTGGTTAAGTATGTTTTAGGTTACCAACACAGGAGAAAATCTCAGTGAAAGAGTTAGGTCTCAAGCTATATCTTTCCTAAAGAAAAAGTCTACTTCTTATTCACATATATTTTTCAGCTGAAGAAAACACACACTCTTCTTCAAATTCTCTTTTAAGGCAGAATCTCTACTTACACAAACTAAAGCCAAACCTCAACTTTACCACAATAGAACAGATAATTATAGCCAAACTAGCTCATGATTTACCACATGGGTTAATTATACTTCTAGTGTTTTATGGTGAAATATTTTCTAACTCAGCTATTAAAAAAGAAACTTCATAAACTTGAAGTTCAATTGCATTTAAAAGTACATATTTTATTTTTAATAATAATGCACAAATGTATGTCTTATATAATCTCAATTATTACTCTGATAGGCCAAAGTCTCCTATAACCACCTACTCCCAAATCCAGTCCCCTTTTCTGAACTGAATTTAGATTTAAAAATATAATTATAAGCAAGAAGGCAAAGTAGTAATGTTGAGAAAAAATTTACTCTATGAACTAGGTAAGTGTGAATTCAAAGCCTTGTTTTTATACTAGAATTGGTGTGTTCTAGGGCAAATCTCTTAGTTTCTCTGAGTATCACTGTCCTTAAATGTAAAACACAGAAAAGTTATGAATTTTTAGAAATAAGATGTGTGATGTATCTGTTATGCACTAGGTGTTAAACAGTTATTAAAATATTAAAGAAACCATAATACAAAAGTATTGGAAAACCAAAAGCATAGTAAAAAATCATAGGTTTTGACTAAAGGTAAAAAAAAACAAACAAACAAAAAAACCCACAAGCTTAGTAAGATTATTTTCATCATTTTCAAAAGAAACTAGAGATAGGTTTTTCTGAAGCTGTATCTATAGAATGAATTTCCAGAGGTGGTGAATAACATTCCTCTAATGATCCTCAGGAGCAAAAGCCAGAATGGTGTGGAAAACCAAAATGTTCTGTTCGAAAAAAAATGAACAAAGAGGAGTAAAAGAAATCAAAACCTTCCAGTTTTCAAAGTGTAAACTTTGAGGCATTAACAAAACAGGACTTCTGGTCTTAGGAAAAGAAAGGGGCGGGGGGAAGAAGAAGAAAGAAAGAAGAAGAAAGAGGAGAAAGAAGGAGAAAGAAGAAAAAAGAAGAAGAAAGAAGAAGAAGGAGGAGGAGGAGGAGGAGGAAGAAAGAAGAAGAAGGAAGAAGGAAGGAGGAGGAGGAGGAGGAGGAAGAGGAGAACGAATCAGAATTAAAAATTACATGGATTTAGTAAACTCAATCCTATCATGACAACTTCATTTTTGAAATATTTTGCTCAGGTAAAAAGAATAATAAAAGCGTATCCCAAAGGATGTTTAAAAGTTCATATAAACCACCTTGAATGTAGAATGCTAAGCCTGTAGCTTAAGTATCTTAAAACCATGAGTATGCCTATGGGCCAGGTTTTTTGACATTCAATGAGAACACTATCTGAAAATTAGCATTTCTTACAGTACTATCTGTAATATTAGGGATATTTCAAATTAATTGCTTCAACTTTGAAACTCATATGCTTGCAAAATTAAAAATACAAGCTTTAGAAATATTATTCTGAGAGAAGTCTGAGGTGCGGACCCAGGAGAGAACAGGAGTCATTTGCTGTCCAAAAAAAAAATCATTGATGGGAATAAGAGGATAGAGAATTCTTTTACCTTTCAAATGTAATATATTAGCTTTTGGAAAACTAAATTGAGAAACAGGCAAGCTTTAAATTCTGAAGGGAAGGAAGAAGCCATAGGTATGAGATGTATAAATGTTTTAAAGAGAAGAAAGAATAAATTTGGTATTAGATGAATAAATTTTGGCTTCTTTGAAATAAAAAAATGGTTATTTTCTATGAAATAAAAACAATAAGAACAACAAACAATCTGATAGGAAGTAGCTGGAATAAAAATCCAACATTTATAATGACTTGGATATTTTAAATGTACAGTCTAATTTTCACGTGTGCAACAAGAAGTTTGATACATTCTCCTATTTTCCTGAATGCACCTGAAACTAGAACAAAGTTTAAAACATATTCAATAAGTAGTACAATTATTCCTTAAGAAATTGTTGATATTATTGGGACATTCACTCTCATTTGGTTGAATCTTCATATTTTACATATTCCTTTAATATAGTACATAGGAACTGAAATACAATAAAGAATTACACTAAAAAAAAACCCCCAATCAATTGTGTTCTCATTTTCCTCAGTCCATATAAGACCAATGTTTAACATTTAGTGATAGGCATCCTATCAAAACCTTAAAATCAGAGATAGCAAAGCTTCAAAATGTTTATCAGTTCAAATGTTAATTTGAACAAATATTGCAATGTTTTTCATAAAATTTTATCAGAATTATTAAAAGCACATGCATTCCCAAGGGAGAACTTAAAACCAACTGGGAGGTTTAACTTACTTTTTTCTTCTTTTACTGACAGACTGTAGGAGTTCAGTAAAAATAGATTTTTTCCAATGTTATGCTAATGTATTTATGAGTCTATTTTAAATAGAAAAGATAAAAAGTATGAAAAACAATATTTATAAAAGGGGAGCCAGGAAGCTTATTAAGTATTTATGGAGGTCTTATGATAATAGATAAGTATTTTAAGGTTTAACTAAACACGATGCCATCCTCTATTTTCATCAATGCTATGTTTATATTAAATAAGAAAGAACCTATGTATGTATAGGCTCCTTAATCTAGGTCTTTCCCATATGCCTCAATTATTTTAAAAAGCTGTTTTTTCCCCATTAACTGGATTTTAATTATTATATAATAGTTACAACATTTTACCAACCATTTCATGAAAACAACGATAGGAACCACTGCACTGACTACTGAGATTTACAGGACATTGATATTTTCTGGCACTCTTTAAGGAACATACCGAAATCCCTCTAAGCCCTCAAATAACACATCATCCAAACTATTAGCAGATTTCCCCCTCCCCCCAGTATTGTTTGTATTTTCAGGAAACATTAGGAGTGCCATGATATTTTAGATAAAGTGTGAGCCAACAGTATTGATGTGCTAGTCAAAAGTGCAAGCAGAAACTTTTTTTGGTTATCGCCAATCTCAGCATAGATTTTACTTCCCTTCACTGTTATTTATTTATTTTGGAGGCGGAAGCAATTCTATGTACTGCCTTAGTGGCCAGAAGGAACAGCTGGCATTTGCTATTCTTGGAAGAGGTGCCAAGGATAGGAATATGTGGGTAACTGGTAGTGTAAATGACTTTGAAATCTGTCTCAGCAGCTGTCACTGCAACGGGCACAGTACAAATATGCAAAATGTTGCTCTTCACTGCCAAGGCTTTCTACACTTTTGGCAGCATATCCTCAACAGTTTTGAATATTGTGTGGCTGCCTGAAAGGTAGCAGGGCTGCATGGGTCATTGCATAGAAAGATACTAAATCTTTCATTTTGTGGCATGTTTGCCAAAGGAAAACAAAGGGAGGGTTTCACTGACTTCTTTGTTTCACTGACTTCATGTATGTCCTTTGATTTGATTTTGTCTTATGGTTAAGTAAATTTTTAGAAATCTATTTGTGGTTTTGGGAATTCTGTGGTCCTTAAGAAAACATGATCTGAAGGAGGAAAGCTAAATCCATAGGTAAAGATCTGCCAGATGGCTCAGTTGTTAAAGGTAATTTCACACAGTTACTTCTTTATCTACCATATCACTTCAAAAATATATTTTGTGAGTGTCAAAGACCATCAAGTGTGAGAATGTGAATGACATAATAGATCAAATTACATTGTAAGAAAAGGTAGATAATAATCCTATTATATAAATGAAATATTAAATTTTAAATAGATTAGGAGGTAGTCTGCCAAAGTGGTAACTGCTATAATGTATACTTTACCCTACCTGAAACTTTCAATGGTCAAATGCAAACTGAAACTTTTTAACATCTAGCAGGGCTTGGAGCTAAGCACTTAGTAAAATCCTTGTGAAAGGCTTGACTCTCTAGTGGGCTTTTTCACATCTCAATCTATTCTCACCAGTAGCTGGTGGAAGCCTGAGCAAGATGCTATAATAGACATTTATTGGCCTTTAAACTTGAATAGAACATATTTTAAGTTCATTACATAAGGTGTTAAGGGACATATTAAACAGAAATAATATTGCCTTGATTTTAAGCAGCACAATGTTTATGGGCATATCAGTGATGGAATTATAAAAAACATTGCCTGGGTTAAACTGTATGGAGTGAGATAAGTGGGAACATATAGCCCATTCTATGTTATTTTTAAATTTCCATTATATTCTGATATATCTGGACATACTACAGCTTACTTTAGAAAACATAAAATAATAACTTGTATTTGTCCTATATTTTTATTCAATTTATTTTAACATTTAAAAATTAATTTTTCTTAATTATATCATTGATATTTGATTTCTATTTTGTATTATAAAATGGCAGATAAATCAAGGGTAGAACTATCCTTTCAAAGGTAATTTTGTTTCCTCTCTGGAATATGCTAGATAAAAACTTAAAATTTTATAGTGCTTTTCTTACCTCAGAAAATATTCTGTAAGTGGTGTCTATCTTTAGACACTGATTTTCAGTGTCAAGTCTGACATGATATGAGCCTATACTAATGTACACTCAGTTTTGCATTGTAAATGGGAAGAGTTACATAAAGGAGAATATAAAACCCTGTGATAAAATGTTATCTACAAAGTAGCTATCTTATTGGTTGACTTTGAAAGACTTTTTATTTCTCAAATCAATGTAGAATTTTAAAACTAAACATTTTCCTTAAGAAACTAAAAGACTTATGACATCATCGAAGGAACATACATCTAGAAATTCTAGCATATCAAATTTAACAAGAATTTTCATAAAGAGCTGCTTTATTTCATTTGTCACATGACAAAATGCAAACTGTGGCTGCTTCTTGTAAGAAACAATGGAAGAGGTACTTTTATTGATCCAGGATGAAGCTCATATTAATAAAAACTATGTATAATATGACAAGTATATAATGCACTCATTTTATTTTTAAAAATTATCAAGAAATGAGGTCTAAGAAATTTAGATGAAAGTTTGTAAAAGTTCATAGAAGTTTGTCTCATGACAGTGCTATTAGGAAAAACATAAAAACAGAATTCGTCTTTGACCTATTACAAATCAGAAATACCTAAATGACTTAAAAATTGTGAAAATATTTATATAAAAACATGTATTTTAAATATCTAATGTGTTGGAGGTTGGGTCATTTAGAAGCAGATACTGAGACAGAGTTTGGGGGACAAGATGTTCAACAGAGATAAAAAATTGTGACCAGAAAAAAAGATGTAGATTTGGGTGTTGAGTTGTAACTTCATGTTGTCTGTGCCTTCATACTAACACCTCACTCACTCACTTGGGAAGGGCACAGCATTCAGCAAACTGAATCTCAGCAACCAAGGCAGATTCTGGGGGACTGACACAAAGTCCTTCCAATTAATTTTTATTGCATATTCAATACCAAGGTACTGCAGTGATATATGACAATACCTTGTGACTAAAAAATAAATTAAATAATAAAAATCATCTAAGCTCTATTAAAGTGTTATTTCTTAGTTTATTGGCAACATTTTTTTTCTAATTGGTACAAAAATTGGCACACCTTATAATTTTTTAATAAAATTTATTTATAGAGCAGTTTCAGCTTTATATCATAATTGAACAGCAAGTTGAGTTCCCATACATCCCCTACCACCTCTTTCAGACACACACACAGACACACATACAGCCTCCCTCACTAAAATATGCTCCAAAGTGGTATATTTGTTATAATCCTTATGCCTACATTGACACATCATCCCCAGAGATTATATTTTACACTAAGGTTCACTCTCAGTGTCCCATATTCTATGGTTTTGGACAAATGTATAATGACATGTACCCACTATTCCAATATACAGAATAATTTCACTGCTCTAAAAATTCTCTGTGCTCCGCCTAGTATCCTGCCTCTACTCTATTCTCTAGCAATCACTGATATTTTTACTGTCTGTAGTTTTCCCTTTTCTAGAATGCCACATAGTTGGAATCATATAATACTCAGGCTTTTCAAATTGGCTCCTTTTACTCATATGTATTTAAGGTTCTTTCACGTCTTCTCACGGCTTGACAGTTCATTTCTTTTAGCATTGAATGATATACCATGGTCTGGATGTACTAACATTTATTTTTCACTCACCTGCTGAAGGATATCTTGGCTGCTTCCAAGTTTTGGCAATAGTAAACAAAGCTGCTATACACATCCATATGCAGGTTTTTGTGTGAACATAGTTTTCAGCTAACTTGGATACATACCAAGGGGCCTGACTACTGGATTATATGATAGGAGTTCTTCTGATGTTGTAAGAAATTGTCAAACTGTCTTTTAAAATAGCTATACCATTTTTTCACCAGTGTCAAAGATAACTTTATGGACATTAGCTAAAGTGATGAAAACAGATTTTATTCAGCAAGTACTGACAGTAAAGAGCTGAGCCCCATTCCTATTTGTGCAGAGGTGAGTGGGCATTTTAAAGGGAGAATGAAGGGTGGACATGATGAGTAGGGCTCAGTAGATACAGAAAAGTGAAAAACTGCAAATAGTTGGTCAGTGTAAAGGAGATTAGGCCAGTTGTGTTTGCTAGTTGTCAGTTATCAAAGTGAGGAAACTATCCTCCCACAGAGACTGGGAGACAGAAGTTCTATCCTTTCTGATGATTACATTTCAAAGGAATGGCTGTGAGGTCCTTAAGATACTTGAGTTGTAAGAGATACATATTCATAGTTATAAGCTATGCTTGGTAAATATTCTAAAAAAGGGAGGCAAGAGACCTATCCTTGGGTGTTGGCTAGAAGGAACACTTTTCTTGTGTGTCAGAACTTCATTTTATACTATTTTCTTACCCCTTGAAAAACATACTTTTGGAGATTGCTTAATGAGATTTATCGCTGTTAAACTTTCCTACATTCTGGTATGACTAAAATTGTATTTTACTCTTAATTTAAAAAAAATTAAAATATTTTTTCAATAAATATTTTATCTTGGTATTTTTGAAAAAAAATTTCTACAGTCCTCTTTCTTCTGTTTCTGTTATTATAAACTTAACAGTTAACTCTTACTAAGTAATTTGTATTTGCCTCCAGGCACTTCTAACATCTTTTCTTGGTCTTTGGTGTTTAGTTTTTAAATGATACATCAAGATGTGAATTTATTTTTTGGTTCTTTTTGCATTCATTGTGTTTATGATTTTGTGTGCATATACGTCTCAACAGAAAATGTTTAATCATTAATTATAAAATATCTGCTTTCCTGCATGTTAGGTGTCACTGTCTTTCAAGTTTTATAAACCCTCTGTTTTTTGACACTGGTTTTGGAGATGTATCTAGAGAATTTCTTCAGTTCTTACAGTTTACTAATTTTCTCATGAGTTGTTTCAAATAGCTTACTTCTGAATTTGTAATTTAAATAACTACATATTTTTCAAATCTCTTTTACTTCATAACTTTTAAAACCTTTTCCTGTTTTGATCATCCTATTTAATTATTTAAAAACATTGGCAGACTTGTTTTGCATTGTATATCCCACACTTCAAATTAATACCAATTTCTGCCTAAAATGCTGTATGATTCTACTAGGAAGTAGAAAATTCATCTATTAAACCAAACAGAATGAAATGACTGGTTGATTATCCATCAGAAAAATATAAATCTGAAACCATATTCCAATAGGTATCCTTACATACTTTCTTTGTTATATGTTGCTGTAATTAATAGTATGTGAAATGATTGTAAATTAAGTGAACAAGTAAAAAGGTAGGCTGCAAAGTGATATGCATATTATTATGATTCAAATTAATGTATATATTACATTAGAGAGAGAAATGACTATACAGAATATACCAAAAGCAGCTTGATATAAAGATAATTTTTATTTTATACTGCATAGACTCATATATAATTTTACATGTTTTAAGAAAAAAACAAAAATCATTATATAAGCCTTTTTATAAAATCCTTTTTATAAATTTTTTTCATAATGTCGGGAGTAATTTCTGTGTTAGCTGCCAAGAAAGCATTTATCTATCTTCCCTAGTCAATGGAAATAATGTGAGAGAAATATATTGAGCACACATTTTTCTGTTTGATATAATTAATGAATCATCTTATGTGCATAGTGCTTTGAGAAAGATAAAAATAATCTCTGCTCTTAGAGTGTTTATATTCTAATGACAAGACGACACACCAAGAAGAAAATAGAGTAGAGACTGAGCGGATGCTAGGACTGTTGTTTAGATGTGAGGCACTATTTTCTCTTTACCCTGCTACAACTAATGAATACAGGTAAGTCAATTAAAGTCTCTTTTTGTGATCGTCCTCATTTGTCATTATCATTACTGGTGAATTTGCGTTGTTCTTGTGAGATAAAATTAGATCACATACAAAATAGTACCATACAAAGATCAAAACGCTTTGTGTTAAATGGCTGTATTACTAACACAGTTCTGGAAAAGGATGAGTTAAGTGTTGCTTTATTTCTCTGATAGTGAACCTGAGACCCCATGTTTAAATAAAATAACTCTTCATATAACCTTATAAATACATGTAGAAAGGCCAATAGATAACTGGTAGGTAGTCTCACATGTTTCCTGTTTGTAGGCTAAAAGTCTAATTTCCAAAAGCCATCTTCAATTTTTTTAAGATTATAGGATCGGCATAATTACTGGGAAAACAATGTGCCTACTATCTAAAATCAGATGTGAATAGGTAAGATTTTGTAGCTTGGCAAAAGTTGTACCATACCACAACTCATGGGATGACGAGTCTTAAGTGACACTATGTGTAAATGTGAATTGAGGTGAAGAGTCTTTTGAGTAAAAAGTGTTGATAATTTCCAACTATTTCTTCAGTTTGACTGTCATTGATATATTTCTAGTGATTGGCAATGGGCTTTGCTGTTGACCAGAACTCTATGTGTTGCTTGTCATGGAAAAAGGGCATTATGAGAAGCACATTTGGCTAAATCTTGAAACATTTCTTGAAAGCTATAGGTAATTAATACATATTTTTGATTACTCAATAAATACAACATACTGCACTATGCATTTTGAGTCACACACACACACACACACACACACACACACACACGTATAGATACTATCCTCCAAGATCTTACATGCTAGAAAAAAGTTAAGTTATATATGTTAATTATATTATACAGCAGAAACTTGATAAGCACCAAACATATAGACTAATTTTTACACAAAACAGAAGATGAAGATATTACTTTTATTATTTGAAATTGAAAAAGATTTTATAGATGAGATGACATTTGAATAGAACCTTAAACCTTGAAATGAAAAAGTGGTTAGATTTACACAATATAGAGACAGGGAAAGGCATTCATTATTGAGGACTGTCAATAACTAATAACAGAGAAGAAAGCAGAGAATGGATATGGATAGCAATATGTAGTATTTTTGAAAAAGGTAGAGTTGGGAAAAACAAAAAGATTTAAGGAAAGCATGTGCCAGAGGTTACAATAGACCTCAAATATCTGGTTAAAATTAAGATTCTTTTTTTTCTTTTCTTTTTTTTTTTTTGTAATTGAGGCTTGTAAAATATATAAAAGGACATAATTTAGCATCATGCTAAACTTACATTGGCTTGAAGAGTTTATAATCAGGGTGACAAATTGGCAGGGTCTGTGCCATTGTCCAGATAAAAGAGATAATGAAGTTGGAAAATAGGACAGGGGAAGTAGAAATGGTGAGACTAGTCAAAGCTCAAACATACAACAGAAAAGCAACTGTATAATTTGTACTGTACAGGGTCTTTTACTGTATACTTTGTGTGCTAACTCTATCTAGGGTTAATTATCTTTTCCCATTCTTTTGTTCTCTTTTCTGTTTTTTATTCTTTGACATCATTGTCTTGGATGTGGGGAAATGATTTTAAAAAGCAGAAAGATATAAAATAATATATGAAATGTCTATATTCATACTACACAGAACTTACCTTTAAAAATTTAACTTTATTTTTAATCTTCTTAAAATAAGTAAACATAAAACTAAAGTTTGCATTATTCGCCACCCTCCTAGTCACAATCATCATCATGAGTTTGATGTATTTAATTTATATATCTATATGTGCACTTGTAATATTTGATATTTGCAATATACGCAAATAATCTACATTTAGTTTTTTCACTTGACATTTAAAAACAAACTAAATTAAAAAAATGATTCTGATGATCCAGCAAGTAGGATTCTTGGTATTTGAACCAAAGGAGGTAAAAACTATTGCCCACATGAAACCTCTATACATATATTTATGTTGGTTTGATTCAGAATTGCCAAAACTTGGGAGCAATCCAGATGTCCTTCGGTGGGTGAAGAGATAAACTGTGGTACCTACATACATGGAATATTACTCAGAGCTACAAATAAACACGTTATCAAATTATTAAAAAGATATGGAAAAAAACTTAAATGAATATAACTAAATGAAAGAAGCCAATTTGAACAAGTTACATATTCTAAGGTTCCAACATTATAACATTCGGAAAAGGGAAACACTGTGCAGAGAGTAAAAAGATCAATATTTTCCAGGGGCTGGGGGCAAGAAATAATGAATAAGTGAAATACAGAATATTTAGGGCAGTGAAACCACTCTACATGATATAATGGTGGATACATGTCATCACAAATTTGTCCAAATCCATATTATGTACAACACCATGAGTGAATCCTATAATAAAGTACAAATATGGAATAATAACGTGTCGAGGTAGGTTCATAAGTTGTAACAAATGTACTACTCTGTCGGGGAGTGTTGATAAAAGAGGAGGTTATGCATGAGTGGGGCAGAAGGTATAAAAAAATCTCTGGACCTTTTGCTCAACACTGCTATAAACCTAAAACTGCTTTAAGAAAATAAAGTCTATTAATATAAAAGATACACACATGAAATTATGCCAAGGTTTTGAGTCTCAATTACTAAGAGGATGGTACAATCCATGAAAATATGCAACTTCATAGAAAGCAGAACTTCATGGAAGTTATTCTCAATAGAAGTGACTACGGAAGCCATTTAGGATTTTGTATTTTAAAACTACTTCCTTAACTTCGAAGTTCTCCAGGCCTTTCATTTCCTAGATTAACAGTTAAAGGAAAAAAAAAAAAATCAAAGTACGCAAAATCCCCTTAACATATGTAGGCCATTTTTATGTGTTTTAATAGAGAGTAAGGTCTCCCTAAATTAAGACTAAAATTTTTAAATTCTCTGTTCGGTTTGAAAAGTTTTGAGACATTATCATCTTTTTTTGGTGTGCGTGCAACCAATGTAACAATAAATAGTTGCTGTAAAGTATATATTAAAACAAATGGTGTCTTCAAACTAGGTATTAGGCACTGCTTTCTTTGGAGAATGTAATTTGTTTTTAAAGCATGTTTTTAACAGGGCAATTTCTTTTCTTTTCTGCACACATGTAACTTGTTTTCACTTCTGTAGTTTTGTACCAAACTTCAATTAAAATTTTATTCACAATTGGGACATCATGTTATTTAAGTTACTTATCTAATCCAAAATGAAATGTGTGCCCGAGAAGTCCTTTCCAAATAATTAGAAAGTGTCTTTAGTTTAACCTATATCAAGTGCTTATATATCAAAACCCATGCAAATAGGCTTCCTGGCAATTACCTGAAATCTGTCCCTGAGCTTCTGACATTAAACAATTAAGCTCTATTTCTTGACTTTCAATTAGTATATTCACTATCCCATTCTGTATTTGATAAGTTGATTAATGAATCACCAGAGCAATTTCAATCCTGTCAAAATAATGGAGAGAATTCATGATATTTGTTCTTACTCAATTTAAAATGTTAATTCGGGCTCTGAGGTAGAGTTTAGTACTGGGGATCATAAAGAAAGATATGGAATGGGAGAGAGATGGGTAGGTGTCTCCAGTAAAGTTCTAGAGATCATTTTAGTGGAGAATTAGATGTGCGCTGTCCCAAGGAGCTCGTCACATTGTGCATAATTTTTTTCGCTTTGTTGAAGATTATCTGATATTTTGACTTTTGGAATGTTATAAAAATATTTTGTTCAGAAACATTCCTTTCAATTTTTCCAAATGCAATGAACTACTTTAATCATTCTGTTTGGGCAATGGATTCTGCCTCCCATTCCTCCAGGAACCAATTATTTCTGCTAAAACATTTGCTTGCTGTCATGTAGACATGAGTTAGATGACAGAAATCATAGAATTTCAAAAGAGTAACTGAGACAGAGAAAAAAATCTTTAAAGAGCCTTGGGGGCAAACACAGAAACAACCCACATGAAAAAATTGAACGAATGATGAAAAATTTCTCCTTTAATGTTTTACAGGGAGAAATAAAATGTGGGAAATAATGTTGCTCAAAATAAATTTTCTTTTGTAGTTGTATGAAACTACATCTATATAGGATTACATATGGTGTGAGGCAAAAGGTCAAAAAGCATTTGTGTAGCAAATTTTTTATCATGGAGTCAAATTTACTGATATAACATATGATAAAATACAGTGCCACTGACTATTTTGGGGACAAATGAAGTTTTTAGAGCATAAACATCAGAAGGTCCCCTAGACTTAAAATATTTGACACTAATGAAGGTTAAAGACAATTTCAAAGAATTCTAAAATTACTACTGGCTAATGTTGCTCTTTTGGTGCCTAGGAAATACAGGCAAGTCAGGTTCTATGGCTCACTGAATCATTAGCCAGCTTTCCTCTCCCTACTCAAATATCTTGAGGTAACTTTATATGTTCCAGGGCTATTGTCCTAGCCTTCTCCAAAATGCCGCTCTTCACTTTTTCTGCCTCTCCAAAATTCTGGAACTCAATTATTTCTGTTAAACGGAAACCACTTGCACTTTACCTTTTTGAATGAACACATTTTACCTGGGCCATTTTTCTCCTGTTTATTTCTCAGCCACCTCCCAACTTGCAGTTGTACTTGTTCACTATCGGCTAAACTTAAACAATTCTTGCCCTTTGCTCTTTCCCTAAACTGTCATTTCTGCCATGATGAATCTCTCCACCCCTTTTCTCTGCCACAAACCAGAAAACATTTTATCATAAATGAGCAAATTCTCTCCACTTCATTTCCTACCCTAGGAGAACAACATTTCTTCCTCAAAGATATTCTTCCCATTGTCTATTTTATCAAACTTCCTTGTTGGAAACTACAATCTCTTCCAAAATAGCACCTTCCCACAAAGCCTGCCCCAAGGGAAGCTTTACCTTTCTTACAACCTGTGACTTTCCAAAAGAGAAAGAACGTGAGCCTGGGCCCTGTTCACCAATTCTATATCACTGTTCTGTTTATTTAGCTACTCAAAAATAAATAAATAAACAGATAAATAAGTAGTAAGTAAGTAAGTAAGTAAATAAATAAATAAATAAATAAATAAATAAATAAAAATCAGTGTTTTCAAGTCCCAGTTTCGATTACGGAGTCAGACTCTAAATTTAGAGTGTGACTATCTCACTCAGCTTTCTCTTCATCTGTATCACCACTTCCCGCAATTTCTGCAGTGTCCCCTTCCTCCCTTAGCGACTACAGCATTTTGATCTCTATTTCTCTTTTTTTCCATATTATCTGTTATAGTACTGTTTGTATATCATCCACATTAATAGCACATTGTGTACTTTGATGTCTAAGTTCTTTGATTAAATTTCCCTATCATTTTTTCAAAAAGACTCAGATAGCAAGATCTAATTTTATACTTCCTATTACTACATATTAATAAAGCCTATTTTAACTATTAAAATCATTGATTCCTAAAATTTTTAAAGCATTCCTAACCCCTCAAATACCTGCCGTTTAATGGTTGGTCACCCCAGCACTTCAGTCACATCTATTTTCTTACTGCATCCTTATTTCCTTACTGCACTTTTTTGTCATATGACAACTAAGTCCTCACTGCCTCTCAGCTGTTCTGTTCTTTACATATTTCTTGTTTTCGCCCAATTGTATTCCCCATAGTGGCTATTTCAAATCTTTTCTGACAGTGCCTAAATGTAAAATCAGGAACCCTGGATTCTCCATTTGTCTTATTCTTTTTTCAGATAATAATCTCATAGGTGATTGAGGCCATGCTTTCATCAACCTTGACCATCAGAACCCCTCTGTACGATATCTGTGTTTCATCACTTAATCATTTATCTCCTTTTCAAAGAAAAGTTGACAGTCCTTTGTCTTCTATGGTTTTGCATATACGCCTCCTCCCCCACTCCTCTTTTTTCCCCTGTATGCTTTCATGTGACCTTTTTCAGTATAAACCTTGTGTAGAAGTAAGGATAATGGATGCTGGCAATAGGTGCCTGTATTCAAATACACTGCTATTTACTAACCACAAGAACAGTTATATAACCTTTATTTATATCAGTTTCTTCATCGGTAATAAGGAAATGATAATAATAATACTTCTCTCATAGGGTTTTTGATGTTAATAAATGAGAGGATATATTTAAAATGGTTTTATCAGTGAAGAGCACAGTGTTTTCTATTTTTTATAAAAAATTATTTTTCCTAATATAGCACTTCTGATTTTTGTGCTTTGTCAGCTCCTTTACTAAAACGTATTAATATAGATTAATTGCTCACATTTTTAAATAAAATTCTCCATAACTGGCAAATGTAATTGAGATGAAATGACTTGTCATAAATATATGATTTAAGATTTGTGCATTCTTTTTTGGATTTAGCATCACACATGTAGGATACTATGTTTTCAGCTTAAAATACAGAAGTTAGAGTTTAAAATATTTTTAATTAATGTAATGACTACTTTATTTCATCTAAATATTAATAGTTATGATGTGTGGAAATTGTTATAAAGTCTACCTCTTGATACTTTAATATTAAGATACTATTCAAGAGCATCCACATTTTAAAATATATCTTTAAACATTTCTATGAGACTTTAAAATTGCCTTTTATGTTTTGTTCTTGGAAAAAGGGAAAAGTCTTCATTTCACCTGTCCAAATTTTATACTCCCTTGTTCTACGTAGGATAAAATGTATCCTTTCTTGAATCATAATCAAAACATATGAGCTTGTCTGTTACTTCCACCATGCAGATGTTAACTAGGCTCTAGGTCTCTCAGTTGCTATTGGTATCTGGCTATGATCTTCTGAAAAGACCTTATGTGGGTGATTTCAGAGTTAGAGGATTTCTGTTGGGCAGCCAAGTCACTTTGAATAATACTTTGTAGTTTGGTTCATGAACATGTTTATATTCTTAAATGGTAATGAACAT
The DNA here is from genome assembly GCA_003508835.1 of Eonycteris spelaea. NCBI lineage: Eukaryota > Metazoa > Chordata > Mammalia > Chiroptera > Pteropodidae > Eonycteris > Eonycteris spelaea. The sequence goes on from PUFA01000167.1 coordinate 3,005,970, forward strand.
GTGAATTTACATGTGCATTTGTGAATGTTAGATATGCAAAGTAATACCTGAATGTAAATGTAAATAAAGAACATTGGAAAGTAAAAAGTTTTTGTACTGTGAAATTTCATAATGACTTAAGACATATAAGCAATAGTCTAAAGCCTTAAAAGGTCATTTGCAATTCACATGGAAGCCTATATCTCTGTTGCAAGCATTTTAAAAGGTTGTGTGCATCAGAGTAGAAAAAGAAATTGCCTTAATCTAAATATGGTCTTTCTACAACTGCCTGGGACAAAAGTATGAAATTGGATTCTCTTACATTCAGTATGTTCTGCTTTTGACTACCATTTACAACCCTAGTGGCACTGTTTCAAAAGTACCTAAGGAATCTGTGTTTAAATAATCAAGAATCACAAAAATAATATGTTATAACAAGAAATACTCACAGTGAATAGTTTTAATGTCTAATGAAGTTTGTCCTTAACACTTTATTTGAATCTAAGCTAAAGAAACAAACAACAACAAAAAAACCTTTAGCAAAGTTTTGGTCTGAATGTACATGAAAAGTGTTCCTTAAGAAGTAAATAATAAAATTTGAAGGTGGAGAACTCATTTTTCTAATTTAAAATTTAATTTTAATGAAATTACTACAGTAAGCTGCATTCTAATGCAATAAAAACAAATAATTGTAATAGAATGGATGTCAAATTTGATTGTCTTCAGTAAGTCAGAGTAATTTATATTTGAATTAGAATTCAATACTTAGGGATTTTTTTTTCTGTGAAATAACTCTAAAATGGTATGTTTTCATATACTTTCATGATTGGAGGCCTTTTTTAAATATCAGAAAACATATACATAATGTAAATGTTTAAGAAAAAAATATTTTATGGCTTGGACAATGGTGTCTTAAGCCAGGGGTCCCCAATCACTAGGCTGCAGATGGGTACCAATCTGTGCCCTGTTAGGAACCAGGCTGCACAGCAGGAGGTGAGCAGCTGGCCAGCCAGCGAAGCTTCATCTGTATTTGTAGCTGCTCTCCAGCGCTAGCATCACCATCATTGCCTGGGCTCCACCTCAGATCATCAGGCATTAGATTCTCATAGGAGCACTGGTCCCTGGTGCCAAAAAGGTTGGGGACTGCTGCCTTAGGCAGTAGTATAATCTCATCAATATAATTGCCATAAATTCCTTCAAAAAGTACAATCTGAAGGGCATTGGCATTTTATCCAGTGAATTAAACTTGCTAAAATTATGCTATTTTTTTAAACTTGTCAAATTTCTTTTATTTACATAGTTTAAAATGTTAACAATATGCTTTAATTTGGGGGACACAATAAAAAAGTCTTTCTGGTTTACTGATTTTCTTGGAGGTTTTCTGTGTGTCATAGAGACCAAAATATTTGAATAATGATGGTGATAATCCATAGTTTTCTACAGGCATTATAGGATTGAGTACTTTATCACTTCCAAATAGTGTAGAGCTGAATATGATTCCTGCAGTGCCCAAGTGGGGAGAAAATGTAATGGAAGTAATCAGGCTCTCTACTCTAAAATCATTCTAGTGTTTACTAGCTCTTTTATAATCAGGTTTTGTCAATAAACAGAAAATGCAGCAACATATTCTTTGAATTCACTGATAAAGACAGAACAATGTACTGGTTTCTGATTTTTTGACAAGGACTTCCTCAAGCAGATGAAACAAATACTATTGTCATTTTTTTCTTCTCAGATAGGTTTGTGTGATACTGAAGTTGTCTTTATTTCAACAATAGGACTATTGTTTCTACGATCTGGGGCACAGATAAAGAAGGTATGTATAAAGTAACTTAGGAGGTATATCCTTGATGCTAGCTGCAGAGACTGCTGAGGAACAAGCCCTGGGATTAGCTATAATCGAATCAATCTATAATATAATTGATTGGTAAGTGACCTTTTATTGGAAAGTGGTTAACTTTATGACAGGGACTCAGAAATTTTAGGGAAGACATGTGATTTACCTAAAATGCATCTCTTTCTCCTGATGAAATTTTGGAATCCTTGAACATGGCAACCCCTTTCATAATGTAATTTTTAAAAAGTAAAACATTCTTTATAAATCTATATTAAATGTAAATATGTAAAATCGTAGAAAGAAAGGCAAGGAGAACAAAGTGGTATTAAAGGAGAGTAAGAAAAAAATTAAAAAGAGGAAACTGAAGCCAATCTGTTTTCAAAATAAAAAAATACAATAGCACGGACTATAAAGATCTGTCAATCTGTCACTTTCTTTCCTTTGGCCCGATCTTTTGTGTGATTTAACAGCCAGGTGAAAACACTGGTTTGAAAGCATACTGTTCTATAGGTGGCAACCTAGTTACTACGCAGAAGTTATATATTGGAAACTATTACATGTTGCCCTGATGACCAATGGGTGATCAAAGGTAATCAAAGAGGAAAATAAGATTACAATCTTTGAATGATGAGATAATCTTTTTATAATGGTAGAAGATATATCTTGCAAATATTTGTGATATAGTAATAATAGGTTTTTTTCTCTTATTTTTATCCCTTCTTTTTTTCTTCCCTCTCTCCTCCCTTCAATTTTCTCTCCTTCCTCTCATTTTCAGACTTTCTCTCCCCTTATTTTTCTTCAAAAGATGTTATACTCTACCACGATTTCCCTTCTCTAAAGCATAGGGATATATCAAATGGCAACTGAAACATCTGAAAAAATTGTTTCCTTTGAAATTTCTTGATATTTTCTGTTTTCTTTCTGACAGGAACATCCAAGAGCAGGTATCAAAACAGTCCAGGCAGCAGACAATGATCTGTAATTCTGATGATTAATTAGTGGATCACGTGTCAACAAGTGTGTAATTATTATGACGTGTGAAAAATAAGTCCCTTGCTATGTTCCTTACCTATTGTTTAGTTACAGCACATGGCTCTAATGAGTGCAATGTGTAAAGAGCTATATTTTTAAGTATAATAATCAGGAATCAGATACAATTATTCTTGAAGCTTCAGAGTTGTGCTGAGAACATGTGTTTAGCCAGTGATACTTTTGCTGAGTGCTTTTTATTTGGGTCACTAGAGTTTCCATTATTAAAAGATTTTAGATTATGACTCATTTTGTATTGAAGTGGTTGACAATAATAGTGGTTACTGTCATCAAGATAATCTGCAAGTGACAGTAATTTTCTGCCTTGGTTAAAGTTGGCATTACAGTTTTCCGGGCCATACAGTTGTATATAACTATCTGGTTTCCTTATTATACATGTTCTTTGGAAAACATTAAATGTTTAGACTTGAGGAATGGTATGGTGTTCACTTGTTATGTAGTGAATTTATTTCTATAATTTATAGCCAAAAGAAGAAATTTTAGCCTTTCCTTTTTCTTTCTCCACCCAGACTTCTTGTCCATAAAGAAAACCAGAATGTTTGAACCAGTAAATATTTATACAGTTGGTCCTCCATATCACTGGGTTCTGCAACTGTGAACTCAACCAACTATGGATAGAAAATATTTAAAAAAACACTACATTGTTTCTGACATGTACTATACAGTTAGGCCTACGATGGTTGTGTCTGTACAGAACGTGTACAGACTTACTTTTCTTGTCATTATCACTAAACAGTACAGTATAACAACTATTTATATAACATTTGCATTGTATTAGGTATTATAAATAATCTAGAGGTGATTTAAAGTATATGAGAAGATGTGTGCATATATATGCAAATACTATGCCATTTTGTTTAAGAGACTTTAGCATCTGAGGATTTTGATATTCTTTGGGGGTTCTAGAACAAACCTTCTTAGATACTAAGGGATGACTGCATCTTAAAACAAAAACAAATTCCTCTCCAAAAGAAATTTCATATAGAGGATCTAGGGAGCAATTCTTTTTTATTTAAAATTTAGAAACATCATGGTCAGTCCCCAAAAATAAAAATGTGTTTAAGGGCTGAAAATTCTTTCTTTCTTTCTACCTCACCTAACAATAATTAAGTGGTCTTACAATTGGAAAATATCTGATTTCAATAATTTTTGTCTGCTATAATAAAATTGGTTTTCTAGAATATATTATTTTTATGTTCAATCAATTTGTAAATTAAATAAGACATAGAAAACAAATGAGGCTTTGGATAAAGAAAGCATTTTAAAAATAGTTTCAATGGTAAAAAAAATTCTTCTTATTTTGACTTTTCTTTTTACCTCTTCCTACCAACTGTACCATTTGGGTCACTGGTGAAGGAGGTATGCATTAAATAATCTGTATATAATGTAAATTATGATTCTGAATCTTTGGAAAGTGAATGTTCATAGTAAGTAAAATTGAACTTTGGCCTATAGCTAGGAGAAGAAAGATTAATTCCCAGAAAAAAAAAGTGAAAAAAGAAATGACTGGCCTGGTTTGATCAAGTGTTAAGAATGAAAGATGGATGATAAAACAGATATCTTAGATGTCTAATATTAAAGTATTCTAAATAGGCTGTAACCATCTCACTCTATATGAAAGTATGTTACAGAGATATCCAACAGCACTTTTTTTGTTTTTTTAGTTTTGCTCCATTTTTAAAATGAAAAATCAGACAGGTTCATTCATGGAGGTAGGTATGGAGAGATAGAACTACATTCACTCCATTTGAAACTCATCAAGAAGGGCTTTGAAATATAGCTAGGCTAACCAGCTATACATTGCTAATACTTAGCATTTTCTGAATTTTTAGACACTCCTTTCACCACCTCATTTCCTCCCTTTATTATATAGCTATATGTGGTTTTATATAGTTATATATGTGTATTATATATGTAATATGTTACCTATGGTCATGAATATGAATTTCATAATATATGTTATATATGTAATATACACATGGGTATAGTTACATATAGGTATTGTATCTACAATAATATATGTGTTAGAATTAATGTGGCTTTAAATTCTCAGCTCCTTATAAAGTTTTTCATCTGTTTTAGAATATTATGATGTTATATTTCTATATAAAATGGTTTGATGCTGTTGACATTTAATAGAGAATGTTTTCTAATATGAAAACTAGTTAGAATATTGAATTCCAAGTCGTCTGTCTCTTACTATATAATTTTATAAATATGCATTCTACCCAATAAATTTTTTAAAATATATTACACATTTTAGGAGATAATTGACTAAAAGGTATTTTAAAATTTTGAACGTGTGTGTGTGTGTGTGTGTGTGTGTGTGTGTGTGAATGAGTCAGAGGATAAAATATAGAAAAAATGTAAAAAATAAAATACAAGTGGGTGAAAAGGAAGACACAGTTCAGTTTATAAATCCTATAATTAGAAAAAGAGAAACATAATCATTTCTTGACCTTAAAAATAGTTTTGATTCAAAGTATGCTCAAAGTTTCTTATGTATTTATGGTCCCTAACATAGAAGATCAATTTTTGACTTGCATGAACAATTTGAATGATTCACTTGAGGGGCAGTTTGACTAATATAAAAAGTGTACTGGAAACTTAATTTAAAAAAATTCAGTGAGCTCTCTGAAGTTGTTAATGGGGCATGACAATGTAAGGTTGAGAATCTGAACACATGTACCTGTCTTGTTCATGCAATTTCTAGTTCACTGATTCTTAGTGAAGAAAAGAAAGTTTGAGAATTTTTAGAGTATTTTATAATGGAAAATTATAATTAAAATCTGACAATCTCTTTTGCTGAAGTCGAATACATTTAAAGTGTCAATGAATATGATGTCCAAAAATACTTTAAACTATAAATACTGAATGAGTTCCCATAACTAAACAATTTCTGTGGATATAAATTTATATTATTCAAAAATGTATATATATTTTTTCTTCTAACTGAGCTAAAACATCTAGGCAAAGATGTAATGTTAGGGCAATTAGCAAAATTAAAATTGGCTTAGCTATTTTGAGACCTATGTATTAAATGTTATTTAATAATTTGGATATAAAGTTTATACCTAGAGCCTGCCTAGTTACCATGAGTAATCCCTCATGATACAAAAATAAAGATATTAGATTTTTCTCAGTGGCAACCACAAAGATATTTTGAATTTATTAAATGTTTATATTTAACATTTTAATAGTTTTCAATGTTACCTAAAATCCACAGGACTTATGAGTCTTAGGCCAAGAGATTTTAAAAATATTTAAGACTAGAAATCTATACTATTTGTAAATACATTTAGTTTGACAGTGAACATCGTAATAGAATTCACACATCTGACTTTATTTTGTGTCAAATACACTTAATCTGATTAACTTCCCCCACAATCATGGAATGATAGGCTGGATGCTGTGTATCCCCTTCCTCCACTTAACCAAGGTTATAATCAATCTTTAAGACTAATCTTAAATATCATATTTTTTGGCAAGTTTTACTTTAAAATTCCAGAGTTTACTAATCCCTTCTCTGAGTTTACATAGCATTCTGTCAACCTCTAGTATAACACTTCCACAATATTGTAATTTGCTTGATTTCAATATCTACTGTCACACCAGACAGCTAACCCCATGGATAGGAAGAGTATCTGGTACTCAAATTTGGCTAATGTATAAAATAATAAAGTATATAGGTCGTGAACAGATACTAGAAGAACCACTCGTTCTGTCCTCTAAGGAGTGTTTCCTATAGAACTGAGGGTCACATAAAAAGGTCTCTGACCATGTTATAGCACTAGGGTCAATGATTATGATGCTTGTCCTAAGAACCCAAAGTAGACTCCTCTTGAACTACCACTAAATTTAAATACATATGGGTTGGTCTTGATTACCTATTTTTCTGAGACAGTGTTCTGATCTACAATTTTCTGATGTACAACTGAATGTTTTGTTTACATGTACAGAAATTCCGGCCTTCTCACACCCTAGGGACACTCATCAAGATCACTGATTGACAGGCTGTAAAAATTTGAATTTTTGGACAACACCTAGCCAGAGAAATGTTAGCTGTTCTGACTTTCTTTTTACCTCTTGGGGAGAATGATTCAGTCATTTCAGATAGAAAAAGAATCAGAAGGAACCTGGTGTCTGAATTGAATACGGAATTATGAAGCGATGACAAATTTGGCCTACAGGGGTTGTGACTTATCCAAGACTACTAATAATTCTTACACAAATATCATGAATCTAAGACAATGCATTTTCTACCACATAACGGAATGTATATTTAAAACTTACATTATAAGACTAGGTAATCTGGGATTATTTTTTTATTTTTTAGGTTATCCACTGCCATGCAACAAACTGCCTTGAAAATGATTATGATTTATCATTTACTATGATTCTGTCAGTTGGTTGGTCAGTTAGTTTGTCTTTTGGTTTTACCTGAGTTCACTTCTGTGAATATGTCTGGCACTTAACACTGCCTGCTGGTTGGAATACCTTATATCTCTTCCATGTGACTTGTCATCATTCTGTAGGACAGATTGTCTTCTTTACGGGGTAGTGTTCCAAGAAGGCAAAAATAAAAGCACAAAGCCTCATGAAGCTTAGTTTCTAGAACTCACACGGTGTCACTTCTGCCACATGCAGTGAGTCAAAGCAAGTCACAAGGCAAGCATGGATTTAATGGGTAGAGATATAGCATCATCTCTTAATGAGGAAAGCTATAAAACAATGCAGCTATGTTTTTAATCAGTGACAGGATTCTATTATACACTTAGTGGTTTCCAGTATCCAACACCAAATTTATTCATTCAAGGTCAGCTACTATTCACGCACAGAGGTTAAAATCACATTCGCTATTGTTGCGCTTAGTGTTTTTTCTAGTGTTTCCTCTACTGACAGGCATGAATAATTTGTTGTGACCAAGTCATACTCTATTTTTATAATTCTGGTTATTCTACCTCACTTTAAAAAATGGGGGTATGTCAAAACATTCATTTATTCCTTTTTCTTAAATGAACATTTTAAATGAGTAAAACAATAAATTTCTAAACATTGTCTAAAATGATTATGAAAAAATGATACAGTGGAGAAAAAATTAAAAATAATGAAAAGTGTTATGAACAGATGTTGAATGGAGATTTTTCTGTTTTCTCATGATTTCCCTGAAGAATCAAAAGTAAGAAAAATAAGACACAAATAAGGCATTATTCTAAACACAGCTCCAAGGAATTGTCAGACACTCCTTCTAAGGTTTACTAAGACATTGCCAGTCCTGTTATCTTTATCCCTAAAAAATAAACCAGTCTATTAAAAAGGCTATGAGAAGATAGTTCACTAAATAAGGGATTTTTAGAAGTGCTGTTTTATAGGCATGGTATCTAGTGTTGTGTTTCAGGTAAACAAATTTATTAGAGTGTTGAAGGTGGTGAGAAGGAGACTCCAAAAGACCCAATGAATGGGAGTGCCAGTGCCAGCCAAAAAAGACTGGCTGGGTGCTTTGTGCTTTCCACAGTGCTGATGTGCAAAGGCACATCTCTGGGTTCCCACTGGTCTGGAGCACAGTGGAAAAATACTTTAGAGCTTGGACTGTAAAGGGACATACATCAATGTAGAGACTGACACCTGCTTTTTTCTTGGGAAATTCTGGAAGTCTGAGGCTACCTAGAGTAATCCTTAATGGAAAAAATAAGTAAGTAAGTAAATAAAAGAAGGGAGAAGGGAAGGGATGGGAAGGGAAGAGAAAGTGCACCAACCACCCAACTGGAGCAGCTTACGCTGTGTGATTTTCCATTGGGCTACATGGATGGATTGAAAGGAAGCCAAGCTTGAGTCATCTTAAAATTATCTCACTTAAAAACAAATAAGCAATCAAACAACTTTTTAGGGTGTGAGAACTTCTATAAGAAGAAGATGTGGATGCACTCCTGGGAGCAGGAGGGGAAGGAGGTTGGAACAGGTAAGAGTATATTTCAGAGAACAAGATCCACAGGAGTACGATGGACCCACAAAAGTAGCTTACAAAAGAATCTGCACTAGAACACCTACCATGAAGAGGGAATCCATGGCCCATTACAACAGCATGAATGATATGAAGTTTTTATTTTATACTGATCCTCATTAGTCTATTTAAATAGACCTCAATTTTCTGACTTTTCAGTGTTTATGCTGCTTAACATCTATATTTAAGAAATGACCAATCATAAATTTTACTAAAACATAAACTTAAGACAGGTCTATCTCCTAGTTAAAGGTAATAACTTGACACTATTGAGCTGAATTAACTGAACAGTTTGGCCATTCCCATATAAAGGTCAAATGTTATAACTTTAGAATCTTTTTTTATGTTGAGTCAATTTATTTACAAGGATTTAGGATCAATATAACAGCATAAATCTACACACTGGGCCATATCATAGTGACAAAAGTAGACTATGACATTTACAGAATAAAATTTCAGCTTTTCCCTCAAGAGTATACCCTAGGTGAATTATTTAAGCACAGTTCCAATGCTCATATATACATAGCACAATCTTATTTTCAGAATATATTCCAAGACTCTCAGTGGATGTCTAAAACCCTCTATGTGTGTATGTACACACATATATAAACATACACACACATATTATATACACTATTTTTTCCCTATACGTGCATACCTACAGTGAAGCTTAATTTATAAATCAGGTGCAGTAAGGGATTACCAATAATGACAAAGAATAAAACAGAATTATAACAATATACTTTAATAAAAGCTTTGTGACTGTAGTTCCTCTCTTAAAATATCTGATTGTATTACAATCCCCTTCTTGTGATGTGAGATGACACAATGCCTATATGAGATGAAGGCAAATGACATAGTAATGTTGTGCTCAACTACTGTAAGGATTACTTAAACACAAGTATTGCAATACTTTTACAGTTAATCTATAACCAAGATGGCTCTAAGTGATTAATGAGCAGGTAACATATACAGCATGGATACACTAACAAGGGATAATTATGATCCCTGACTAGATAGGCAGGACACTGCTCTGGTCTGATTACTATTCAGCTAAACACTGGATGGACACTCGACACCATTTGCAGATCTCTTATGCTTGTACTATGATCTATAAACACCTGGCTCTTTGACTCCCAGGATCCTCAGCCCTGTCTCAACTCATGGAGCCCACCAGGTTCCACCTGGGTTCCCTCTATCTATGATATATCCTGGGAACTTTTTCAAGGCACAAGGTTGGTTCATACCATTGTTGGTGACAGTAGTAGACCTCACTTGGTTTATTTATTGCCTCCCAAAGATTACTACTCTTTACTGCTTACTGTCAAGTGTCTAGAAAATTATTGTTTCATATAACTAATTCATGTCTTGGTTGCTTCAGGTAGTTAATCCAGTGCCTATTGCTCCATCTTGGATGGAAGTGGTAGGCAATTTTTGTGAAATGGTAATTATTCCTTAAGTTCCTATATTTCCACAGGAATCTGGTATATTTTGCCAAAAGGTAAAACAAAAATGAAAACAAACAAAACCAAAGGAAATATTCCCAAATCCAAAGTTCTTCATTTATTCTGATGCAGGTAACTTTGAAAAAATCTCTTTACTTATTTTATGCTATCCAGGACTATTCTGAGGTAAGTTATGTCTCTAGTTCATTAAGTTAAAAAAAGTAAGACCCTAATCAAATTTAGTATGGGGTTACACATGTATATAGAGTAACTGGAATCTTTAGCTCTGATTGGCAGACATTCCAGCACCAGTAATACACCCGTGCGTTAAATCCACACACACAATTGGTTGTACTTACAGGGATAAACAAGATGCTAACTAGACCAAAATTATAGTAAGTTAATGCGAAAGCAAATAAAATAATAATAGCTATAGCTAACATTTATTAAGCCTGTACCAGGCACCACGTATTATTTTAATGGTTTACATACATTAACTCACTTAACCCTTGCCATATAACTATTAGATAAGTGCTATTGCTGTCCTCATTTTAAAATGAGGAAACTGAATTATAGATAAATATATGATGATTTTATGCATTTATTTATCTATCAAACCAAATTTAGGGGAATATAAAGGAAATATAATCACTGATGATTACAGACAAATTGAGAAAAAAAATTAACTATTTAAAAAGCAAACCAAAGAGACATAAGGTGAAACAACAATAAGTATAACAGACAGTAAAATTATTACCATTCAGAAAAATTAAAATAGATCTGGAAGCAACATTTTAAAGTTTTCATTATCAATAGCATTTCTGCTAATAATAGAGGTCAATAGAACTTTTTCTTGAGTTTTTTTTTTTTTTTTTAACAGGGAATTGGCCTATTGAGCAGAAAGAACATGAGATGGACATTAGAATAGTCTGAAAATAAATTGGGGTGGGTTGACCCCATTGGGAAGAATGAAGAGAGGTCATTTGTGAAAGCTGTAGTGAAAGCATCATTGAATAAGGCAACATAAGGTCAGACATTGCGGTAGGAAATTATAAGAGAAAGAGGAGAGGCAAAGATGATTCTGGTTTGGAACCTATGGACGATGCTTTAAAATGTTGATGTTATTGACAGAAATAGGGTAGAGAAGGATAAGGAGAATAATGGAAATTTTTAGAAATGCTCTATTTGTGGATGAGAGTATTATCAGGTGAAAACTTAGTGTAGTAAGCTGTTAACTTCCTTTTTAACATCAGTAATGTGACCACATGAAAATACTAATGCAGCTTCCAAAGGCATTTATTTTATAAATAGAGAGAAATTTAGTCAGCAGAAGTGTTACTAACATAATTAGTGACGGACTGTCAAAAGAGAAATAATGAACAATATGATTCATCATGAAAAAAAAAATCTGACATATACTCTATTCCTATCATTTTTAAAACCCATTTTTAGTCCATAAATAGGTTCATGGTTTGTGATAAGAACTACTTTACATATATCTCATGGAGCCAGAGATCATTCATTCTACAGGGGGATAATAATACAAAAAGTTATTTACAAGATTTTCAGAAAAGTAAAAAGCTCAAAAGAAAAATAAAAGCAAATATAACATTCTTTTTGCAGACAAAATTGCTATTAGATTGACCTTTAGGTTTTTATTTCATTATTGAACCTTTACTTGTAAATTCTAAAGTATCTACACATGGCAAAGATGACCTAAAACAGCATCTATTAAGAATATCCTAATTTTTGACAGTGGCAATTTCAGAAGACACTGGACCCATTACTGAGTAAATAATGAATGGAAAGTTGAGACATTTTCCCATGCTCTGTGGTTCAGATGAGAACCTCTAAGAGAAAGTTACAGAGGCTTAAAAAGTTAAATAGCTAATAAAGCTAATCTCACTTGAAAAGTCTATGTAATTTCTGTTTCAGTTTTGATGTTTCTATATGAGCTGAATATTTTGATGTTTGTGTATGTCATGTTTCTTGATTCAGAAGCTACTAAGTTTATTCAGTATACAGTAAAAAGTAAAAATTAATCACTTCTTCATCCTTTGCCTAGATTGATAGTTTCCTCAATTTCTTTCTGCTCTTTTTGAGTTCAACTAAAGTTTTGGCAATTCATTAATAAAATACTGATCCATTGATGAATGATGTATATATCTATAGATTTATGCAACTTATATAATTCCTAATAATTTCTTTATTATGGATTCATTTCTCATTTGCATTTTTTCCTTTTTTTTTTGAATTCTGAATGAGTTAAAATAAATTGTCAAAATAGATAACATTATTACTTTTTCTTTTGTCAGCAAAATGAAGTTTAAGAGCACCAGTGGTCCCCAACCTTTTTGGCATCAGGGACCAGCGATCCTATGAGAATCTAGTGCTTGATGATCTGAGGTGGAGCTGAGGTGGTGATGCTAGTGCTGGGGAACGGCTGCAAATTACAGATGAAGCTTCGCTTGCCAGCCTACCTGCTGTGCGGCCCAGTTCCTAACAGGCCATGGACCTGACGGATTGAGGATCCCTGCTGTAGACAGAATATCTAGAATAAAATCTTGACACAACATACAGTTGGGCAGGTTGCTAGACTCTTTGTGCTTCAGTTTCTATCTGGTAAAATGAGACTGTAGGAATCATGCAGTAAGCCAAGCATAGTATTACATTGCCAGTGCTGCCATTGTTTGGGGAAAGAGGCAGTCATTTCATTAGTTCATAAAGTGGTTGGCCAGGCTGAAAGAAATTATAAAGAACATAATAACTATACCTTTTGAAGACCTACAGAGAAGAGGTGAGAGAGAGACAGTGTATGTGTACATGATAACTGAGTAAAAGTTACACTGAAGTAGACTACCCCTATATAAAGAAAAGATTCTGCTTAATTACAAAGCTTTAATTATTGAACAGACTTCTTCACAAATTTACTGAGTTTTTATTAGCAGAGTTAGTCCAGCAGGATCAAATTACACTTACTTGTGATTTTGTTAACTGCGAGTCATGCACTCAATGACCTTCACAATCCATTTGATTTAAAAGATTCTATGAAGTAAATACACATAATAACCAACTAAAAAAAATCCAGTACTTCTGGCTCTTTTTTCACTTATTAAATCAGAGATGAAACATCCCTTGAGGCAGACTTATTCTTTCCTTTTCTGAATGAAGTCAGCAGATGAACCCTCAGCTCCTAAGAACTGGAGTCACATATCATAACCCTTTCTCATGGGGGCCTTTCTGACTACCACCCTATGAATCTGGCTGTAGCAGAATGAAATCCAGTGGCTAAGCATTTCTTTTGCTTGGTGATGACATTAGGAATTAATTTCCATGTTCACTCTCTACTCTTGTATTAAATGCACTGAAAATTATTAGTGAGTTCAGAATGTTGGGTTAGTTGGTTGGTTCGACAGATTTCACAAATATTTATATGATTCCCTAATTGAATAATATTGAATATGAAATAATTAAATTTGTTATCTTCTCCCACAAACTCAACATGCAGGAACTAGAGACCATGCACACCAATTGCACTTGACCTTTCTCAGGGTCTATACATCATTTACTTGAGTCATAGCTGGCACCTCTCTTCCACCCAACACTTTGTACTCTGTCCTCCAACCTTTAATCTCAGAGTCATTTTCAAATAATTTTTTGTGATTCCATTTAATTTGCAAGCTGATTTACATGACCTATGTCTATGAGAAATGCCATGATATTTCGATCTTTTTCATTAAACAAATTGTCTCACAGTAGGAAAGCTATACCAAACTTTCTTTTATGATATAAATTTGCATAGACAGAGGATGTCCTATGTCAGTCTTTTGAAGATTGTGGGCTTCACCTCTATTTATTAATGCAACAAGGTCAAGAAGCAAATTTAAAGCAATGTTCCCTCTCTGCCCTTTTCTCTCTTGTTGTTTGTAGAATTCTACTTCCTACTGTGTAAGTACACATAAAAATACATCAGAGGAATTTTAGATTTTTCAAACAAATATATATACACCACTTTTAGAATTCATCAACATTACATATCTTGCTCATATAAGTAGGAAATAATTATTTGCCCTCTTCTCCACCTTTAGGGGTATGTGTTAGAAATATAAACTGGCTAGGAGAACATGGATATTCTGTATCCTTGAGCTTACTGAACACCATATTGTGAGCCTTTACAACTACTTTTTTTTTTTTTTTGCATTTAACCTTCATAACAATCCTCAGAGTTAGATATTTCTATTGCCATTTTTATTGAAGAAGAATGTGAAGGTTAGAGAAATGTGACTTCCTGAAGTAGCAGTTTCAGGATTTGAGTTTGACTCTCTTGTCTACAGATTTAGTTTCCTTTTAAACCACCAAAATCATGGGATCCATTGAAGTCTACCAAACAAGGAACATAATGATCCAAGTAATATTTCTTTATAACTGTTCCTCTCTACATGTATTTGCCCCATTCATATTCCTTATCTAATTACAGAAATTCACAATACATTTAAAAATCCCAAAGCCTAATATAATCAGATTTACATGTCTTCTTTGTGTTTATCTAGATAAGCAAACTTTTCATAGAGTATGATCCAATATCTCATGATTAAAATTTATGCTTTCAATCGCATTTAAATGAAACTCTCCCTATATTTGGTAAATATTTAAAAACATTCTTTCATTTCATTTCTATATTCATATAAGTGTGAAATAGAGTGTGATAAGACACTTAAAGGTAAAAGTCTGAGGAAACAGGTTATGTAAAGGCTAAGGGCGTAGGGCTGTGGCCAGGATGGAGAAGTTAATTGCATTGGCTACTAGAGGAACCAAGATGAATGCCACTTAAGACAGTCTTACTGAGAACATGAAAATTAAGTGATGACTTAGATGATAAATGCTACAAATCCATGACTCTAAGGCACCATCAATTTAATAACAACCTTTCCAAAGTGATGTGTCACGATTTTTGAAATGTTAAAAGATGCAATGCAGGGGAGAGAGAAATCTTGTTCTTAAAATACCTAGATGCCTTAAATTTGTGATAATGTAAAACTAAGGCTAAAACTCATTTTTCTAGTTCTTCTAACAAGTCTGTAAACATCCAACCTCATCTTCTACACTAAATCTGTATCCTCTTTAAAATGCATAAAGTGATTCTTATTCTTTACTAAAACCTGACTGACTCAGTGCTTAATACTAGGCATGTTTCCTAGCAGCAGAGAGTGTTAAGTTATTTTAGGTGGGGAAATGGTACACTGGAAGTCCACAGCATATAATGGCTAATGAGTTTCTTAAATTATTTTTTTGGTCACAAATACCAGTGAACCAAGTGAATGTTACAACAGATTATTAAAGTAGGAATGATGACTACAAGTGCTATGAGATGTACCAGCAACTTCTGACTGCACTGGAATGAAAATCAAATGGCCAAGAAAAAAATCCCAGGTTTCTATTTTGTGTTTAAGAGTTGGTACAATGATGGTAGTAATAAATATGAAATTATTGAAATTAAAAAAAATACCTTTTGGTCTTAATTTTTTTAATTATCTGTTACACTGGACTAAAACATTAAACATAAAACTTTTGTGTCCTTAGAGCTGGGAAAACACTTATGGTAAATTAGCATGCAAACAATTATAGCTGCCTCATCTTTTTCAATAATTAATCCCAGTAGGCAAGTGTTTGCATATGTAGTAAATGCCCCTCCCATTGAATCATTGTCTATAAGGACCCAAGTTCAGTTTTTTTAGGGACGAAGCACTTACAGTTAAATGCTAATATCATATGCAACTATTAAAAAAAACAGTAGATATAGGGATTATGTAAGAATTATCTAAGATGATAAAATGTATCTAATATACACAAGATCCATTTATTCATTCATTCTAACAGACAGATATGGCAATCAGCTTCTGTATCACAGCAAGATTCTGAATCAAAACAATTTAATTGGAATCAATTTTGATTAGAAATTAGCCAACAAACATAGATATTAAATGTTAGTAAGGAGTAGAACGGACAAGAAGTCATTCATATTCCTTGTTCTATGATGGATATTTAGAGTTTTGTTAATGTGAAAAATATTCTTTCTTAAAAAATGGAAATAGATTGTGATGTTTCAGAAGAAAACAATTCAATATATTTTTGAGAAAGCAATTATTTACCAGGTAAAGAAATCAGTATCTCATGCTCTTGCTGGTGGAAAACTGGACTAGAATCTGAGATCCCACTTACTGCTTTTTCAGAGCCTAAAATCTTCCTGGAATTATGAAGTGAATAGAGGAATGTGTCATTTTGTATTCATGTGAATTATAGGTGTTGCCCTGGAATTAGGATTCAAGAGAGACCAAAGATATTTTCCTGTGAATAAGGTAGACATTTTTTCCCAAAGAAAGAGAATGTGCTCTACTGGACAAAAAAAAAAAAAAAAAAAAAAAAAAAAAAATTGAAGAGTTGGGTATACTGGCAGAGGCATGAAGACCAAAAGAAAGAAAATTACATAAGGTCCACTCTTCCTGTGAAGGCCCTTATCTTAAATGTTCTACTCTTATTGTGGTACTAGGAAAAACTCAAGTTAACTAGAATTTCCACCAAGTTCCTTCTATATTATAGTTCTCTTTCATGTATTAGCAATGAGTTTTATATTTGAATTGCAGTCCAGTCATTGGTATTGTGAAAGTTGATATAATAAAATGGCTTGTTTCTGTTCCCACAATTTTTTTTCAGGACTCAATGGAAGAAGGGATGTTTACCTATTCGGTGGCCTACAACATGAAGACTAGTGGCTATAATTAGTGGTGGGAATTGACTTAGAATCTGGAAAGCTTTCAAGGGAAAGGAGAGACAAGAAAATTAAACCTTCTAGTTTTCTGGTAGGTTAAGGAAGACTATGCTTAGGAAAAGGAATGGCAGATATTAGGGTGACATAGTAAAGAGTCTTCTGAACCATACTAGGTGTTTAGTGATATGACTACTTGGAGAAAGAGAAGAAAGCCTATCCTCAAAGACTGCAGTTTGTTAGGAAAGTAAAATAACATAATCAATGATTGAAATGGAGGGTTGTAAAGTGTGAAAAAGAAGGTGTGCACAAAAGAAGGTACTATAAGAGCTCATACACTGAAACATTTAACATCTGGTGAGGAGTCCGAAAAGGGTATTTGAGGAGGATTTAAAACTTGACCAATGTCTTTAAAAATGTGATATAAAACCTCCTAATTTATAAAAGTATAGTCCTTTCTCATTTACAGGCAGAATTAACTAAAATTGTAAAGAAATTTGTGCAAACAGTGAATTAACTGTATTTGAGAATGATATTGTCACCTTAACAAAGACCTGAATTATCTTATTAGTAAATGTTTGGTTCCTCAAATAATATTTCCCAACTTGTATCTTATTCAGATCCTAGATAGAAAGTGGCCAACCAGCCACTATCTCATCCTTGATATTCTCTCTTTTTTAGAAGCATCCGAAAGTGTTTCTGTTTCTCTGTCTACTTTTATAGTCTTTCATTCTTAAGTCTTGTCAGAGCCCTAGCTTTTCCTAGGGCTCTAGTCTTAAAGTTCAACCTTTTATCATTTTGTACTAACTCTTAGGCTTTTTTTATCCATGTCACAGATTTTACCCCCTATTTGCAGACAAATAAATTCCAAATAATTCTTGGCTTTAGATATTCATATCATCCTGCTCAAAACTGAAACTTGCTTCCAAACTTATGCATTTTTTTACTGCTTCCCTTAATTGAATTGTTATTATTCTCTCAATTATTCTAGGAAAATCCCTTATAATGAAATTATTTATCTCCTTCAGCTCTCATATACCTTTGCTCATGTAAAACACTCTTAAATCTTCTTCTAATCTCATTTCTTACTGTTATTGCTTTAATTTAGGTCTTTAGTATCTTTTGCTTAAAGAATTGGAATGATCTATTAGTATCTCTGACATCATTCATTTCAACTTAAATCTATCTCTCCTCGTCCATAAAAGTGACCTTAATAAAAACTGAAATGCTATTTTGGCTCTTGCTTGAAATCCTTCATTGATTGACTCCTATTATTTGCCTAAGTGATAAACAATAAGTTCCTCAGCAACTCAGTCCAGGTCCTACATAAAGTGGCCACTGCATTTTCTTACCAAACTTAGATTAAAACACACCCAGGCTCCACTATAGTTTATGTTCTATCAAATTTTAAATACACAGTATTCCCTTCTTCTCCTTTTAGTATATATGGCTCTGACAGGGCACTTTTATTTATAACCTGGGCTTTGATTACCATTTCTATGTCGATGACTCCAACTCTATATCTCCCTCCAGTACATATTTCTTGGACTCCAGACAAGAATATCCAACTGAAATGTTTATTTCTTCTAAACTGTACCACAGATGTCTCAAACTCAACATTTCTACAAACTGGATTTTAATCTTCCACAATTCTGCAGCATATAGCACTTTAAAGGATTTGTATTTATTTTAAGGAAATTCACATATCATTATAACAATACTTCATTTTATATATGTTTAAACTGGCTCAGGAAAGTTTATCTGTCATGATGCTTGGTATTTCAAAACCTCAACTCTAAATAGATTTAATGAAAAAGGCATGAGTTGTGCGCTATAAATGAAAGGTCAAGGTCAAATCTCATGGGACTTAATTACTTTAGTCTATTATTCACATAGTTTCTCTTCTCTCAGTTTAGTTAAAACCACTCAGTTTAGTTTTTCCACATTGCCTCCTTGGTCATACAGGTATTCATCCTATTTTGGGACAGTATGGAAGACAATCACTTAAAATTTATACTATGTTCTTTCAGTAACTATCAGGTAAAAATAGAATTTTTCTTTCCTAGTGATTAAAAAAATTCTCCCATGAAAAATGTTGAACATGTACCCCTTTCTAAAATAATCACAGGGATGGGTTACGTTGAGATATGTGTTATCTCAGAAACTAGAAGATGGAACCACATAGACTAAACATTTGGAGTCGTGAGATAGGGATGGGAGATTATGACAGTTACCAGAAGGACAAATGGATGCTAAGTAGGTTAAAGCAATAGTTATTTGCTCACAATGACTCAGCAAGTCAGTAGTCAGGCAAGGACTGAAAACAGACCATTTAATTTCCACTATGCTTTTTATGCTCTACAACAAATATTGTCAGCTGTAACTTAACCACCGGAGACACAGAGAGATGTAAGACACACAGCTCTGTTCCTATGGAACTGCAAATCTTAGATCGCAAGTCAGTAGTTGCCAATGATTTCATCATCAACAATTTACAATGGTCCCTGTTATCCACTGGAGATAAAATCCCAGACACCTGAGGGATGCCTGAAATTGAGAATAGTTCTGAACTCTATATAGACTGTTTTGTCCCATACGGACATACCTATGGCAATTTATAAGTTAGGCTCAGTAAGAAATTAACAATAACTAATTATAAAATAGAACAATTATAACAACATAATAGTTATGTGAATGTGGTGTTTATTCTTTTACCCATAAACTTAATGTTTTTTCCATCTTAACTAAGCATTTATCATACACTATGGCAATAACCTTTGCAGTTTGAAGTGCAATAGTGAAATAACACAAATTTCTTCACCCTCTTCACAATTTCAAGTATAGAAGATTCATTCTTATCATAGATCTTAGCAACCTCAGCATACAGTTTTTTTTTTCTTATTTTGTCAAGAAGTTCTACTTTGTTCAGTTAAAGGGAACACCCTAAAGCTTCTCTTTGGCATATCCAAATTGCCAGTATCACTACTCTTGCGCTTTGGGCCATTATTAAGTAAAATAAGGGTTATCGATCACAATGATATTGTGACAGTCGATCTGATAACCAAGACAGCTACTAAGTGACTAATGCGCAGGTAGCACGTACAACATAAATATGATGAATAAAGAGATAAATCATGTCCTGGGTAGGATGAAGTGGAAGGGCATGAGATTTCATCACTTTACTTATTTTTGGAATTTTTCATTTAATATTTCAAACCATGGTTGACCACAGGTAACTGAAACCATGGAAAGTAAAACATGGATGAGGGGAACTTCTGTATAGTGTTTCCTATCAAGAAAGCTATGGTTTAAAAAGCCTTATAAATGACATTTATTATATATGAATTGATTGTTTATATTTTACTGATATACTGTATTATTTTATTATTTGGAAAATTATTTACCTAGGTTGAGAATTACTACGCTGAGTGAAGATCACCAAAGGTTGGTTAGCTGGGATATTGTCACTGATATACTGTATTATTTTATTATTTGGAAAATTATTTACCTAGGTTGAGAATTACTACGTTGAGTGAAGATCACCAAAGGTTGGTTAGCTGGGATATTCCTGTCACTGAGATAGGTGCCTGGCCCCATGTTTCTTCTGTATTCCCTGGGTTGTCCTTTATGCTGCAGAAGCATGCTTTTTTTTATCCCCTCTTATACAAATGTCTAGCTCTTAAACCAGCTAGCTGTCTGCTAGTAGTTAAGAGGAACTAATCTGCAAGTGTGCTGTTGATCACTGGGGTTGTTCACAAATGTCTGTTCTTTCTTCTTCTGTATAGGATCACACTCAACATCATGAAGTTAGATATGGTCATGAGACTCACTTGGGATCGCCAGTCATGAGCAGTGGCACGCCATTTCTCAAAGGAATTATGAAAACCAGTGTTCAATGTCTTCCCTTTTCTTGCTCTAATAGTCATGACAACATGTGAGGAATTAGTTTCCTTCAACCTTCATCCCTGCATATGACCTGCAAAGCCGTCTGCCATGTTGGAGGTGTAGCATAAAAGATAGATATTTTTTACGGTGTTTAGTCGCTGAGATTTTGGATGTTGTCTACTATTATAGTATAGCTATTCATACTGAATCAAGTGCATTCACTAAATCACCCAGATATATAACCCCTCCCAAAGATATTTACAGTGTTAGAAAGTGCATGGAGAGACAAACCAAAGGAAATACACAATGGTGGAATTTTGGAATTTAAAGACCTAAGAAATAGTCATATCTGAAGGGCTCCACATTAAGATTTTCTCTCCTGCATGCTAGCAACAAAACATAAAACTAAAGAAAAACAGTCACAAAATTTAAATTTGGACAGTAAAAGGAATTTCATGTAAGTTCATTATTTCCTGAATCAAAAATACAAAAAGATACGGCCAAACTTTTTGAAATAAAATATGAAAACTACCAAATGTAAGGGGCTGTCATTTACAGTAACTTCCAATTTAGTGACATCCAGAGCATTAAAATATAAAGTTCTGGGCCTCTCTGCTTCTGTTCGAAATTCTGTCTGGAAGAAAAGAACATGATAAACTGCTTCTGAAATGCTGTGAAAGGGAAATAAAACTTTATCATCTCTCTCTAAAGTTAGAGAAGCTTCTTCGGCTTGTCACAGGAAACTGGGAGGAAGGCTGAAGTTAATGAGCTGCTTGCATTGTGATGGGCTTCTTTGAATGAAGCTGTGCTTCTCCATAGTGAAGCCATCAGGAAAAAAAAGAATCAGCATGGCAGCAGGACGCATCATAATTAATAAGGAGCCCGCAACAGAATGCTGTTTAATCTAACATGACTACTATGAACTGTAGACAATACCAGCATGAGTCTTCATTTACAAAGGCAATCTATCACTTTTCCTCCCCAGAAAATGAGAAAGTATCAATCTCTTCAGAAGCTCAAACTTAAAATGCTTCAGAACAAAGTAAACTTCATAAAACAAAAAATAGTTTAAATTATGTGGAGACAAATGTGAGAAAGAAATTTAATCTCTGCATCTGGGATGCAGTAGACAGTGAAAATTCCATTTACCATCTGTGACTAAATATTCTAATGCCAATCTTCTACTCTCAGTAGTACCTTTAAGTGGCCTGTGGCTTATTATCGAAAGGCTTGGGAATTAGAAGTTTGCTGTAATGATTTGGTAATAGAGGTAAAGGATGACTTTAAATACCTCTTGAGGGAATAACTGATTAATCAACAAAGTTTGCATTCCTCAAATTTGCATTCTGAAAATATGGGAAAGAAAGAGCTCCAGGAAATGGAAGCTCTTTTGCTAGCTTTATTCGGGTGTCCACGTTTCTTATAATACCACTTCTTTTCCCTACACAACTTCATAAGTAACTGAATCCTGAGGATACACTTTACACCAAAAGTAAAAAAATCAAAGATTACCAAAAATATGATGTGGGCTTCTTCCTAGTTTAAAATTTATTTGTCTATAGAAAATAAATGGACAAGGATACAAGAAAACTGAATTAATATGAGGCAGTTAAATTTATAAGTATTAGCATTAATCAAGTCAGCTAGCAAAAGACTCGCATTGAAAGATAAAAAATGTGAAAGATTTTCTTAGAAGCGATGACCTCCATTATGGACTATTAGAGGTTTCACGTTTATTAAAGCATGTTTTACAGTGCATATTTTGCATCAAATCTATTTGCAAATGGAAATTAAAAAAAAAAAGTGGCTGGAAGTTTGCAGAGGAGGAGGTTTTAAGTGCTGTTAATGAGCTTTGAATCTTGTCAATTAGCATTAAAAAGGCAGGAGGTCAAAGAAAGTATAGTTTTAAATACCACACTTTATTTTTAATTTTCTTTCATTGTCTATGCTTTTTTCAGAGTTCATTGTTTTCAGAGTCCCTTGTTATAAAATCCTTCTCTGGAAGAAAATTAATATAAAGAATGATTAAAAATAGCCTGTCAATTTTTGAATAAATTTCTAAATACCTCTGGGGAAGCTAAAATTACATAAAATCACAAGTTTGAAACAGGAATTTATAAAGATTTTTTTTAATGGTAAATTGATACACTCTATTTTTCAACAAATTTGCTCCTACTTTTTCATTTACACTTTTATTTCATGTACCTGATTTTTAAAAAGTTGCATGTGTGTATAAAATAAATTACTTCTCTATGCTTCACATTACTTCACATTTTTAAGTATAGCTTCATCATATTTCCAGATTATTAGCCATCCCTATTTTGCATGTAAAGTAAAAAGGCTAAGGACTATTTCAGTGATTTTTCTAAGTAACTAAATATAGTGTAATAAGAATATTGAAACCCCCATGTATATATGATGTGAAATTTACTATGCAGATGGCAATTTCTTTCCTGTTTGAGCTTCCTTCAGATTTTGAGCTTTGTGCTATATATTTTATACCATGATGTCTAAATACAGAGACTAAAATTTTATTTACATTTCATATTAATTACTGGATATTTCAGGATAACAGTGATTTTGAATAAAAGAAAAACATAGAATTGTTAAATATAAAAATGATTTTTTAAATTATGGTAAAAATAACAATTTATCAACTTAACCATTATTAAATATTCAGTAGTGTTAATTATATTCACATTATTGGGAAATGAAGCTCCAAAACTTTTTCATCTTATAAATCTGATTATATCCAATAAACAACTCTCCCTTTTCCCCTCCCCTCAGCCTCTATTAAATGCTATTCTACTTTCTGTTTCTATGAATTTGACTACTTTAGATATCTCACATAAGTGAAATCATACAGTATTTGTCTTTTTTGTGAGTGTTTATTTCACTTAAAATAATGTCTCAAGGTTTATCCATGTTGTAGCATGTGACAGGATTTCTCTCCTTTTTAAGGATTAATAATATTTCATTGTGTGTATATACCACATTTTGTTTATTCATTTATCCATCAATGGACATTTGGGTTGCTTCTAGCACTTAGCAATTGTGAATATTGCTGCTATGAACAAGGGAGTACAGATATCTTTTGGAGATTCAGATTCCAAAGCTTTTTTTTTTTTTTTTTTTAATGTACCCAGAAGTGGAATTACTGGATTGTATGGTAGTTTTCAATTTTTTGAAGAACCTCCACATATTTTTCATAGCAGCTGAACCATTTTATAATCTCACTGATATAGTAAATGAAGGTCCCAATTTCTCTACATCCTTGCCAACACTTTTTTTTTCTGGAACTTTTGTTAGTGGTGGTGGTGGTGGCATTTTTGTTTTGAGTAGCCATCCTAATGGGAGGTGATATCTCATTGTGGTGTGGATGTTCATTTCTGATGATTAGTAATGTTAATTAAGTATCTTTTCATATGCCTGTGGCCCATTTGTATATCATCTTCAGGGAAATACCTATGTAAGCCCTTTGCCCATTTTTAATTGGATTTTGATTTTTCATTGAGTTGCAATTCTTTATATATTCAAGATATTAACTTTTTCTCATATATATAATTTGCAAATATTTTGTCCCATTCTATGGGTTGTCTTTTCTATTTTTGTGTTTTTTGAAGCACAAACATTTTTAGGTTTGATATAGTTCTATTGTCTATTTTTTTTTGTTATCTATGCTTTGGAGTCATATCAAATAAATCACTGACAAGTCACATGTCAAAGATTTTCACATATGTTTTCTCCTAGGAGTTTTATAAGTCTTATGCTTACAACTTAATTTTTGTACATTGTGTAAGATAAGGGTCCAACTTCATTCTTTTGCATGTGACTGTCTAGTTTTCCCAAAACTATTTTTTTATGAGACCGTCCTCTCCCTGTTGAGTGATTTTGGCATCCTGAAGATCATTTGACCATATATGTGTGACTTTATATCTGGACTGTCTGTTATAATCCATTGGTCTATTTGTTTGTTTTTATGCCAGTACCATGCTGTGTTTGATTACTGTTGCTTTGTAGTATGTTTTGAAATCAGAGAGTTTAAGTCCTCCCACTTCATTCTTCAAAATTCTTTTGGATTTTCTGGCCTCTTAATATTTCATATGAATTTCATTATAAATTTTTATATTTCTACCAAAATGCCATTATGAGTTTGATAGGGATTGTATTGGATCTGTAGATCACTTCAGGTGATATTAATATCTTAACAATATAAAGATATAAAGTCTTCCAATCTAGGCACATATCTTTCCATTTATCGATGCCTTCTTTCTTTCATTAATTTTTTTTTTTTTTTTTTTAGTTTTTAATGTACAAGGTCTTTCACTTCCTTGGTTATGTTTATTCCTAAGTATTTTATTGTTTTTTATATTATTGTGATAAAATTTTCTTAATTTTTTTTAAGATTTACATTGCTAGTGTATAGCAATGTAACTGATTTTTATTCAGTTTGTGTCCTGCAAATTTGAATTTGTTTACTTGTTCTAATAGTTTTTTGTGAAATCTTTAGGGTTTTCTACATAAAAGATGATGTTCTCAATGGATGGATAATTTTACTTCTTCCTAAGAATATTTTTAATACAAAATTTAAAATTATGTGAATTTTACACTCTGCATTCTGTAACATAATGACAATGGTCTTAGTAGGTCTAAGAAATAAAAGAAAAATATACTTGGAATACAAAATTATCACTAATATTGGGGGATAGTGTAATGGTTTCCAGTTTAAAATACTTTATATAGGCCTTAGTCCTCTAATCTATTAACTGCCTTAATTATACTTCTTGTATTTGTAAGTACTTTATTTATTAGCAAATATAATGTTTTAATGTGTGTGCTCTTAACAGTTGCTGACCTTTTCAATTGTATTTCCCGGATTTTTTAATTTTCAAAGAACAGCTAAAAAGAACATTAAAAGGTTGAACAATAATCCAAATAAAGAGGACCACTACTTATATACCTTTCATCTATTAATATAAATTATTAATTTTGTAAAATGTAAATTCTATATCAGCAAGAACAGCACTCATTATCCTTTCTATGGTCCCAATTAATACTCATAATAATGTGATTTATACATGATACAATTTTATTAATACAATACTATGAACAAAGAGTGGATTAATATTCTAACTTATAAAGAAAATTAAAGCATTTGTCCATTACTAGGGATTTCCTTTTTTTAAATTTCAAAACCATAGTATCTATGACAGATTTGGCCAGTTGCTTAAATTTTCTGGGCTTTAATTAAATCAATATTAATGAAGAGGGTTAGACTAGAATGATTCATAAGATACTTTAATATAGAATAATATATAAAATTAAAGAATCTCATAACCCACAACTGGAGAGCTTAACTGTCATCTATGTAGTGTTGGTTATGCTAGAGGAGTCTGAAAAGCTACATATGTTAAAATTTTTAAAATCATATTGAATGGAACAAAAAATTATGAAGCCAAGTAACAAAAGGTAATCATATATGTTTTTCAGCATACAGTAGTAGTCTTTCATGCCACTGCCCTTCTGAAATGCTTTTAAAATAATAATTTCTTGAAAAAATTTCTATCTATTATCTCATCTACTTATGTATCTCTAAAAACAGAAGTACAGAAAGCTTTGGAAAATCAGAATAGTTGAATAAAGATTGATTAGCTATAGAATGAAAATGCCAGTTTTATTTCACATGTATTATTTCTTTCTACTGAAACATTAACTTTACCCAAAATATTTAATTTAGGTTTCACAGCCCTAAATGTTTGTTCAGTTAATATATGGGTCAAAGAAACATTTCTAATAATCATTTCAAATAAAAAACGATATAGTATGGTAGTGACGAGCTGTCAGGAAATCAAACTACTCCATTAATAGGTTGATTTTGTCTACAGTTGTATAAATTTTGGAGTCTTTATAAGAATTGAACACTCCTACATGTGTGTACTCATGCAGTGCCTGCATTTTTTATTTCATGTTTTAAATTTGTAAATTAGGCAGGTAAGTTTGTTCTTTCAATATATGATACCAGTATATTTCAGCAGCATTCCGTTTTTCTTACCATTATTTTCATATAGTATACTCCACACATTGAAAGGAGCATGGCAGGGCAATTATGTATCTATTCTCTGGATCCACTTTAGTAAAACTAATAATGCTTCCCATAGACCCTGTAATATTTAATAATATATTCATACATTCAGTCATCTACTCAGTATTCATATGATAAACATGTATTGAATATGCATAATATACCAGAAAATAGTCAAAGTTTCTTAATTTTAAAACACAAACAAAAAAGTGTAATCTCTGCTTTCAAAGAGTTTAGTCAAATGGCAGAGAGAGAAAGAGTTGGTGGAAAATTTTTATCAAAGTGTCAGCATTAATTATAATAGATATTTATATAATATATACTAGGAGAACAAAGGAGAAGATGTCAATGCTATCTGATGGGGGAATGGGAGGTAAGAAGACCAAAGGACGTATGATAAAAGCATCCAAGATAGCACAGAGACATAATTTAAAGTACAGAGTCATGGAACAGTATGGTTTTCTGGAGGAACTCTAAATAAGCAGATTTCCTTGGAACAAGAGGGTGCTGGGGTGGGTAGAGAGGGCGAAGTATAGTGGGGGTTACTAACGAGAGCTAATATTAAGAGGTAAGTCTGTGGATGATCTCATATGCTATAAAGCTATTTGGACTTTATCTCATAGCCATAAAGATATTACTCTAAATGTTATTAAAGAATATGTCATGAATAGATTTCTACACATCTCTCCTACAGCAAATAATTTGAGATGGCTTAGAAAAATAAAGGTGGTTATCTTGAGGTCCATCCATGTTGTTGCAAATGGCAGTATTTCACCTCTTCTTATGGCTGAGTAATATTTCATTGTATATATGTACCACAGCTTTTTTATCTAATCATCTATCATAGGACACTTAGGTTGCTTCCATGTCCTGGCTACTGTGAATAACGCTGCTATGAATGTCGGTGTGCAAATGTCTTTTCAGATATGGGTTTTCAAGTCTTTGAGATAAATACCCAGTAGAAGGATTACTGGATCATTTGGTAGATCAATTCTTAGTTTTTTGAGAAATCTCTATACTGTTTTCCATTTCGGCTGTAGCAATTTGCAGTCCCACCAGCAGTGTATGAGGGGTCCTTTTTCTCCACATCCTCTCCAACATTTATTATTACATGTCCTGTTGATTTGGGCTATTCTAACAGATGTGACATGGTATCTCATTGTGGTTTAGATTTTTCATGTCCCTAATAACTAGCAATTTTGAGCATCTTTTCATATATTTATTGGACATCTGTATGTCTTCTACGGAGAAGTGTCTGTTCAGGTCCTTTTCCCATTTTTTTTTTTGATTGGATCATTTGTTTTTTGTTGTTATTGAGTTGTATGAGTTCTTTGTATATTTTGGATATCAGGTTCTTACTGAGATAATCATGCTACACAAAATAAGCCAGTGAGAAAAAGTTGAAAATCACATGATATCACTTATATTTGGGATATAAACCTAAAAGCCACAAATGAACAGAAAAAAACAAAGAGACTCATGAACATGGACGATAGACTAATGGTTACCAGAGGGTAGGGGAAAGGGCAGGTGGTAGATGAGGTAAAGGGGGTCAAATATGTGCTGACCGAGAGAAATCTAACTATGGAAGGTGAACACAGTGTAAAAATATATATGCCTTACTGTTAAAGTGTACAGCTAAAACTTATTGGATTTTGTTAACCAATGTCACCATAAAAATAAAGAAAGAGAGAGAGAAAGAAAGATAAAGGTGGTAAAAAAGAATGGGATAAATAGTTGAGAGAATCAAGGGAAAAGTATGATGACAGAGCGTGGGCCAACCTGCAAATAGGAATGCATACCATATTTCCTACACACAATTACTAGAGAGATGGGCCAAATTTGACTAAACTCCCTGAATGCAAAATACAGAAACAAAGGCAGACAACTGCAAGATTTCCAATATCCATGAAATAAAGACACTCTTAGATGAAAAATAAAGAGGAAAAGAGAGTTAGCTGCCAGATTCTAAGGCCAAAGAGAAAAAAGCAAATAGCTATTAAGAATGAGCATTCTCTAAAATATGTGAGAATAATTTCTGAGGGTCTTCTTAAAAATTAAGACACTGTATGATACACTGCAGGATATTTTCAGCAGCATCTCTACAACAGACCTAATTACAAGTTTATCGTTTTTACTATTTCCCACGTTTTTCCTTATTGACTGGGAGCATATAACCAGAACTCGGTTTGATAAAGCAATTAGATGAAAGGCTCAAAGAGTGCAATCCAAATCTAAAGCTCCTTTATGGTCTAGACTGATCCAAGGATAAAGATGAGTTTATTGAATGGAATGGAGGCGATGAGTATAGGGATCTATCTCAAGAGTCAGAGCAAATTCCTCATGTGGAAGATCCTCCCAGTGGTTGAGGATGTACTGTCATCATTGATTAATGTCATTTATGCTTTGTCTGTGTGGAACATAAAAGCTTCCGGTCATTAAAAAACAAAACCAAAACAACTCCTACGCTCCCATCCTCCATATTTTTAGAGAAAAATACAAATTTCTAAAATTTTCACCTGCTTTCATCAATATGAAAGGAGGTACTGTCTTGGTAAGCAGGAAAAAATCCATGCTCCCAATGAGGTCTCATTATCATGCTGCAGCAAGGTGAATTGTCCTTCATGAAATGCCTAAGACTTGAAACAACCTAATTGTAAATACTTAGACAAAAAAGCATACTGTTGGAATAGTGTTAAATATAAACTATGGATCCATTCTCTCAAAGCAAAACACAGATATAAATCTTAGTATAACGAAAGAGTTGAAAATTAAGGAAAATACTGTGGCTCAAGTTTTAACAAGCCTACTTGTTTACTACTTTATTCACAATATCACTGTCAGGTATTGTACCAAGTGCCATGACTTTGGTATGAATAAACAGACATTGAGCTTACATTTTTTTGGATGGGGCAGTTAATAACAAACAAACAAATGAAAAATAAACATGATGCTGACAAGAGCTATGTGAAAAAATGCTGATTATCAGTACAGCAAGCTGAACTTAATGTTAGAATACTGAAGGATGTGGCAACAAAGAAACTGATAAAATTGAATAAAGATTCCTGAGTCATGATGTTGGTTGTAATGGTAACTTTGTAGCTTATAATTCATTTTAGGCCAGGACTAATTTTGTTCAGACCAAAAAAACCTGCAAGTCTTTGGTAATTGCATTATTGAGAAAGAAACTTTCATCTCTTTCAGCATGATAGAAAAAAAAAAAAATCTGCTGAAATTGTTCTGTTTGAGGTTACTTCAGGCCAAACATGTACTAATAAGGTAATAAATAAGACTCCATATGGGTTCATGGAAAGAACTCATTGAAAGATGACTACTCTACCCAGAACTTTCTCCTAGGTAGTATGCAAAATAGAATTTCAGATTTTAGATAATAATTGTTCTAATGTTGAGAGTCAGGGTAATTTGTGGTATAATTTATTGTAATTAAATAAAGCAAGATGAGATTTCATCCCTTCAAAATCTCTTTTTCTCTTTCATCTCTTTATTAACATAATTCTTCAGTGAGCATAACTTTCAATCTAAGCACTATTTCACTAAGGATACAGCTATCAGTGTTTCAGTAACCAATATAGGTTTTCTCATTTTCAAAACTGATTAATGAAAACTTCAGATTCTCTAAAGCAAAAAAAAAAAAAAAAAAAAAAAAAAAATCTACAATTTCTCTTTTGTCTGTAAGTTCTATCAACACAAGTAGGGCCCATTTCTTGATTCATTATGAGCCCATTTTGTTTTTGCAATGTGATGATGGAGCATTTTCTGTGCTTCATAATTGAGCAATAAGACAACAGCAGCAAGCGTCTTCTACAAAAGTAAAGGCTGAAGTGCAAAGTGATTTCAATCATCAGAACAGTGCAATAATCTCAAGGAAAAAAAATATTCGTAATCCCTTAATGCTGTTAAAAATAGAAATAAAAACCATCTGTAACTGCTGGATTCATTCAATGGGTATTAATCTGGGGATGCTGTTCTTGGCAGCAAACCAGAAAATTTCATTTGTGTCAACAGTCCTGAAGCTATTCCGCAATAAGAAGTTTCTTATTTTTTTATCGACATTCTCAAAGAAAATGGCTTATTCCTGCCATTCGTTTGATAGAAAAACTATGCAAATATATCCCAGGAGAATTCAGTAACTGTGAACAAAAGAAATTTCATTGATTATTTGCTTGCTTCCAGAATGGAAAGCTGAAGAATGAGACTTAGTTTGTGACAGAAAACATCTCATGTAAATCTTTCTTTTACTCATCCCTGAACTGAAAATTCCATTTTTGTCATTACCATTTATAGTAAAACACTTAAGTGAAATCATATTCTCTTCTACATATAGCCATTATCAGCAGGCATAGTATGGGAAAGAGATCTGAATGTTTATTTAATCTGAAATAAATAAAAATGATTTGATCATACTTAAAGGATTAAAAAAATATTCTGAGATACTCTAATGTAGAGAAAAATACTAAAACAAAAAAATCAGGGAATTTAACATGATCTTTCTAGAAAAAAATGTTAGCTACGATCTTACATTTTTTCAATTAATTGCACGGTTGTCAGGGAAGATGACAGTTTCAGTAAAAGCTGTCTTGCAGAACTAGAGATGTACAAGATTATGCAAGAGTAATCATCATTATAAAGTTGGCACTAATTAAAATTCTACCAAATCCACAGGGGGCTTGAGGCCCTCAAAATCTTTTGGGCTCTCCAAAAAGGCCAACAGTAATTCTCTTCTCTTTCTAAACACAAAAATGTATTAATGATACAGTTGGAGATCATCAAACTCACTACTCTTACTGAAGCAACTGAGGCATAGGGTGAGTTTACCTTTAGCATTTGCAGGGCCTTGGGCAAAAAGGTAGAGACCCATAAATATCAAAATATTTCAGAGTTAAGCCACAAATTTTAAATAATATATGTTTTGTCTTCCTTTCTGGAGAATCTAAAACTATGAAAATAAACTTTTAAAATCTATGGCTTCAATATGAATTAAACTTTGCAAAATATTCTAAACAACTAAATTTAATTTTTACTGCTCATGTGTAGGTAGGTATTCTGGTAGTGTCTGGATGAGTAATAAAATGAAGACATAATTCATATTATGATTTTAATTTCCATTAAACTTAGGTCTCTGCTTTAAATTCATAAAAAAAATCAATCTTTTTGATGTTGTAATTAAGATTTTCATATAACTTGTGCTTTGTTGAGAATAAAACCATATTTGGAAATCTTACTGTTTATAGTTATTAGATTTTTAATATTAATTTCAGTATGGCAAAACTATATTCTGCTGAAAACTGTAATTGGAAGAATGTAAAATCAGCACAGTCAAACAGATTTGGAAAAAGTAATCATTTTACAATGAATGTTAAGAGCTCTGTCCTAGAAGATTGCCGAACATTACAAGGAATAACATTGTATGGTAATGATAAATTCATTATTAAAGGAAACAAAATATTTTAATTTCTTCAAATAATTTTCATGTTACTTAAAGAATCATATACTATTTCTGAAGTTCTTTCAAACTTTAATGCTGGGACATTATAAAGAAAATTAAAAAATGTAATATGTTGATCACTTGTTCAAATCTCTCTTTACCCATGAATATACCTAGATATATGTAATACTGTGATTTGTAATAAGAAATATATACATTTGATCTTCATCCCTGTCTTGGCAAATGGAATTCCTAAAAGCCTTGGAATTTCCTAAATGATAGGAGCCATAAAAGCATTTATTATTCATACCTAGCCCCTTTAAACCACACCTAGGTTCATGTTAACAAGGTGAGTTTTGGAAATCTCCCAAAGATGAGACTAGTTGCCAAGGGAACTAAACTCATGATCAGAGAGCTGGAACTGTGAGCATTACTTACCAGCACACAACCAGGAAGGAGAGAGGATGCTGAAGACTGACTTAATCACCAGTAGCCCATGATTTACTCAGTCATGCCTATTTAATGAAGCCTCCAAAAACTCCCAAAGAAGAGGGTTCATAGAGCTTCTGGGTTGGAAAACATGTGCAAGTGCTAGTTGTGCAGTGAGCCCAAAGAGGGCATGGAAGGTCCTAGCTGCTTTTACATCTTGCCCTCTGCATCTCTTCCATCTGGCTATTCCCGAATTATATCCTTTTATAATTAACTTGTATATTATGAAATTATGGGAACCTTTAATTTATCACCATTCCATCAGAAACACAGGTGACAACCTGGATGTATAATTGGCATCTAAAGTGGCAGGGGTAGTCTTGTGGGACTGGACCCTTAACCTGTAGGATCTGATCTATCTCCAGGTAGACACTTTCAGAAGTGAACTGAATTGACCCAGCTTGTGTCCAGAGAGTCAGAAAAACTGATAAGTTTGGAAACCCCACACATTTGGTGACTAGAAGTGTCAAAAGTAAAGTATTAAGAGTAATACTGTGAGTAGAGAGAGGAATGCAATAGGATTATTTGTAATAATATGTAATGACAAAAGTGATGTTGTATATGGTAATTAATTTTAACATTATTTGTACAAACTTTTCTCTAATATAGTCAGAAATGTTTGCTTCCTTGTTATATTTTCCTTACATTGAAAGGGAAACTGTCATGTATTCTATTTTTTTCTAAAACAATCTCTATTTTCTGAAACATTTTATATTTAAAAAATATTTTAAGTACAATTGTAAGATATAGATTTGATCTTAGAAGTTTTTACTAACATTAATAGCAAGTAGAAGAGTTCACATCCATTAACTATGTATAGAATAAAAATGAGCATAATTGACAATTTATAGAAACTAAGATTTGCTCTTAAGAACCACCTGCACCAGAGGGTAGTGAGAGGATGGAGAGGGAAGGTATATAGGGTAAAAGGGGTCAAATATGTGGGAGGAAAAAAAAAACCCTGCCATTTTTGTAAGTTTTCTTATGTGACCTGATAAACATAATTAAGTTGCTTTTAAAAGCATTTAGTTGACATTCCTAATTTGTGTCTGAGAGTACCTGTAAGGTCAAGTTTGACATGGGTTTTATTCATCATGCTATTTCATCTTTGGACTGATTAATAGTATATTACATCAATCTATGAATTGTTCCAGAAAATGTCATTATTATAGGCCCAGCTGATGTCATGACCCCTATGAACAAATTTACATTAAATGCTACACATGGAACATACATACATATAAGATATGCTTCTAGATTTGGAGCCAAAATGTCAACAAAGTTAATGCCATGATCATATACTTGTTAATAATATTTTAAAATTATTTTAAATAATTGTTTTAATTAAATTTAATTTATTAGATATAAATTAGTTTTCACTTCCAGTGTTAAATATTCTTCTAGTTACCAGTGTAAATATTGGTATCATTCTTCATGCACATTACTTCTAGAAATTTAAGAATACAAATTATTTAATAATGTCAAACAGTCTTTAGTCATCATGTGCTACCATTTATGGTGCATTAATTTGTTGTACCTCTAGAACCATAAGAGAGGCAAGAAAAATGGACACTCACCACAAATAGAAAATACTGCTTTTATGGAAGACCACTGCATTCTTGCTCTCTGAAAGGAGGAATTCGACAGTTTGTCTTATCAATGCACTTCTCTTTCAAACTTCCCTACACTTTGAAGCAGTGCCCATCTCTCACTTTGGCAGTGGCAGGACCTGCACATCTTCATCTCACTTGAGACACAGGGCAAGAGAAGTAGTGAAGTGTTTCTGGGTTTCTTTGAGGCATTTAAATACCTACGATACCAGTGGCCCAAGGCAGGGGCTAAAAAGCAAAACTGCCTAGAAAAAAGATCTAATTACTCAAGAGCTCTTACAGCCAAACTATAGTAGTATAGTTTCCTGACACGCTGTACAGTGTTTTCTTTTATTTCTGTGTACTTTTATTTCCCATATAAAGCCTATATAAAGATATTTTATTATACCCTCCTACTAATTTTATCCAAGAAAGCATGAGTTATAATATACCTTGTTGTGACTCTTAACAAACTCTACAGTAAACTGCATTCTATGAGTCTAGAAACTCAAAGTATTATAGTAATTAAAATTGGCATTTTATATACTACATACTAACTATAAGGAAAAATTTACAAAAAGACCAATGAACTGAGAGTCAAGAAACCTTGGTTTCATTCTCAGCTTTGAAAATGGCTACTTGAAACATTTTAGTTCTCTTAAGCAAAACAAGAAAACATGAAATATAAGATTTTTTAAAATGATGAGCCTATGACTATATTTTATGGATAGTAGGTTCAACAAGTAAATATAAGAAAGAACTGTTATTTAATTACATGTTGGCAGATTTCCTTCTCTTCAAAGAAGAGAAATGCTTTGCCTCTTTTTTCCAGAGTGTGGTTTCCAAAATGGTTTTCCAGATAGAACATTATCTGCATCATCTCAGAGCTCATTAGAAAAGTAAACTGTCAAGTTTGAGAACCATTGCTCTAGATTTGTAGAAAGATTTAAAAGAGAAAGTGATAAAATTTGAAGTGAACTAATAAAAGCATTCGGCAGATGCTAAAGATAGAAGCTATGAGTTAAGTTTGTATAAATAAAGTTGTTAAATGTAACCTTCCCAATATGGAAAAGGAGATAATTGAATGTTAATGATTATCACCTATTGCTTCTGAAAAATGGTTAATCATTAGAGGCATTAAGTGCCTTTTTGCTAACAGCAATGGCTAGTCCTTTAAGTAGTTCAAAAGGGATTTACAATGTCCCATTTATCACCAAAAAACAAAATGTGACAGAGTGAATGCTACAAGGAAGGTAGAGGCCCAGAGAGCTTCTACTTAAATATACAAAGAGGACCAGCCCTCTTCAACCATTATAGGAATAACAGGTGAAGACAGCAGCCAACATTTGCAACATTTTTTGAAAGAAAGCAATGTATTCAAAGAAATAATTCAGTTTTAAAAAACACAAAACTTGGAGAAACCACATAGTAAAGCCCAAGAGCTAAGTAATTAAAGGCTTTAAGGAAAGCAGCAGATATTCAGGATACAGAACTTCTAATGATGGCAATCTTGTTGATTCTCAGAACCTGGAAGAATACTATCTGAACTATACCTCTTTAATCTCCTCAGTTTAATCATGAATTCAATCAAGAAAAGAAATTACTAACTGATAATGGCAATCATCTGTCATGGTGCATAAAGTTTAGGAAACTGTGTTTTTAGTCATGTGATGCTAATTGGGGAGAATTTTAATAAAGCCACAGTGCAAAAAATAAAAAATAAAAACCTTTAGATATATTGTTTATAAAACACGTGAATTGGATGGCTCCTACCTGGCTATTTTAGTTTCACCAAGAAATACATGAATATAATACTATAACAGTCTTACTTTTCTATGTATGCTTCATGTTACATTAGCATAATAGTAGATGGGAAGGACAAGTAAGAAAATACATTTATGTATTTGAGAGCTAAAAATAGCAAAAATATATTTAAAAATGCTTTTAAGAAATGTAAGAATAATTTAAAATTCTGGAAATACATTAATATGACATTTATGAAGTATCATTAGTGCCATTTATGCAAGTCTTAGTGTTATTAAAAACCAGGCATGAAAACATTAGAAACAAATATGTAAAATAAATGAATAGTTTAGTTTTTAACAATGGACAAAAGTTAGTAGAGGTGATTTGTAGAAAGGACACTTCTACCTTTTTAAGTATACAGAGAAAAATTGAAATAAATTTATCTTATTCCATCGATTTATTATATTACTATCAACTTCTACTTAGCATATACATCAAAGAAGAAATCTCAAAAGAAATTTCAAAATATTTTGAATTAAATGAAAATAAAAAACAAGTCATCAAAATTTGTGGGATGCGGTAAAAGCAGTGCTTAAAAGAAAGTTCTAGCATTGAGTGCATGTATATAAGAAAATAAGCAATGTCTAATATCAATCATCTAAGCTTCCATCTTAGAAAACTAGAAAAAGAGAAGAAATAATAAGAATTAGAGCAGAAATAATGAAATCAAGAACAGGAAATCAATACAGAAAGCAACAAAACATAAAATTTGAAAAAAAATCAATAAATTTGATGAGCCTGTACCCACACTACCTAGGAAAAAAGAAATCATACAAATTACTAAAATAGAAGTGAGAGAAGGGACATGACTATAGATCTTATGGACATTAAAAGACTAGAAAAGAAATACCTTGATCAACTCTCTGCTCACCAAGTTTGATAACTAAATGCAATGGACTGATTCCTTGATAGCCAAAATTGCCAAAACACACAAGAAGAAATCATCTGAATTGGCCTATATCTCCTTATGTCAAAAATAAAAAGATTACAATTTCAATTTATAGATATCTTCTTTTACAAAAGTATTTCATTTAAAAATACAAACCATAAATATCACTATTACATTAAATATTTATCTTTACCTCCAATATACCTAGTTCATCTCTCATATAATGGGAATTCTGATGTGTTACAAAATATGTAAACCACGTAATGTGAGTTTTATATAATTCTATATTAAACATAGTTTAGAGAACAAGAAAGAGAAATAGGTAATTTTGGTATCAGAGTAAGATAAAGGCCTTATCAGAATAAGCTCCGAAGTGGTCAGAAGAAATTGTCATCATTGACAAAGATAATAAAAATAAAAAACATAAAAATTGCACGTTTTCCCCCCAGATCTCAGATATTATAATGGGCTTGGATAAAAGTCTACATGAAATGTATTTATAGGTTTAAATGCAGAATCCTTATCTCCTTTACTGAGTTTTCTGACATCTTCTTTGTTGTGGCAGTTCTCATGTTTTAAATCACAAAAAACATCCTTGAAGATGGAATTCAGAAGCCTGGATTACAAACAAGAACTCAGAATTACCAGCTTAACCTGTGGTCTCATTACTGCTGCAAGTAATGTTTACTGGACAATCATGTTTAGACTTTGATTTCTGGCATAAATTATCTTCTAATCTCATTAGTGATGACAAAAACAGTGAGTTTATGTCCATTTACTTTACTGTAAGATTTTTTTATGAAAATATGAAAAATATTTATTATACTTCAGCTTCAGAAATAGAAATAGAGGTAATATTAAAGTTAATATAGAGAAACTCAATCTTTATCTCAAGCCAGGATTGGGAATTTCATATTCCCTTGGAAATCTCAGTTTTATAATAATATGTAGTCTCTAATTCCTTTTGCTGGTACCTTCAGATGTTTATACCTATGAGAATTAGAGCTGCTTGATAAGCCCAAGATTCCTAGACAGAGGTCAACAATGTGTGTTTAACTTGGTATATAAATCTAGTTTTTGAATGGTTAGGATAGTTTGTCCCTTCACAAACACCCAGGAACAAGTTCTTAAATAAAAGAGACAAACTGAATTACTCAGATTTTCATGAAGACTAATTAATGCCCAGTTCGATGTTCTAAATGTTTAAAATGTAAATATGACAAAAATGTAGTCATCTAAGTAGAGAAAATATTTTAATAATCTATGAAACTTCTAAACAAAAAATATACTTTATAGATGGTATATACAAAAGCATGGAGACACTTTAGGGAAATCACAGTATCAACAAGCTATAACGTCTGAGAATCCAGATGTGTTGCATTTTTCATTTTGAATAGAAAGCTTAGGCTTAATAAAAAGTAAAGTGAACAGTCTTAGACCTAGAATAAGCAAGAGGTCTGGAACCACCATGGAGAATAATATAATAAGGTGGCACACATATCTGAAAGGAATAGGGGGAATTCTTAAATTCCTGCTGGGAACCAGAGCACTGGAATCCAGCAGACTGTGCTGTCCTCTTCCATCATAACCACTACAGAAATTAATTTGGGAGTGCAGTAAGTTGTTTTTGTGTTGCTTTTCTTGTTTTCAAGATCTCTAGGAGTCTTGGGCTTGTCAAGTAGCTCTGTCACCTATATCTGGGGATCTAAACAAACAAAAAAAATAGGATTATTTTCTTTACACATTCTATTCTATTTATAAAACTGCTCTCCCTGGATGCCTTTTGATGTTTACATACACACACACACACACACACATATTAGTATAAATATGGTATAAATATACCTATTTAGTGTATATATAGTAATACACCTAATATATATCATATAGAAATTGATGCTTCATATTAAACTATGCATTGTTGATTCAGATACCCTGTTCTAAGTCCCAGCAGCATGCAAATGATGAGTATGAGAACATTTGGTTTCCTAACTACAATCTACCAGCTCTAGATAGCCTTTCAATTTTAGTTTAATATATTAATGTGTATTTTAAGATTAGTTCAATATTATTTCATCCTGGGTCCTTAGTGCCTTTGTCCAAATGAATTTCTCAAATGTGAATGTGAGATACAAAGGCATACTTTTGGTGGATAAAGGAGGAAGGCTATGTTTTTGGTAGTTATCCTGCTTACATAGAAACAAGAATACTAAAATCTTTCCCTAAAGTATAGCTAGCTGCTTTGGATTCTTCCAAGGTCAATATACTACGGTCATGAGGGAAGTCACTAAACTAGGAATTGGAAAGATGATCAGCATAGAGAAAGGCTGACGCTTTAACCAGTTGGAATTCCACTGTACAAACCTAATGGCCACAGTGATTAATTGATTAAACTGTCTAGAAAGACCAACTTGCTAGCAGTGATTGTGGAAAATTGGTTGCTAGAAAGAGGATGCACATATAACTCAGTCACAGTTCACTTCTCTGGGCAAAAACGTGAGATTTAAGCTTCCTATCAGAATCTCTTTCAAGGACTATGAAACTCTCTCATGGGTAACATCAATTTTAAAATTTTGTTTCTATGTCAAACTATTCTGCATTTGAATGCACATATGTTTTCAAAGATTAAAAATCCACTGAAAAGACAGATTGTTGAAAAGATTATCAAGATTACCTTGACCTATGGGGCACCCTCACAGAATTTTCATGTCCAGTCTTCCTGTGATTTAAGATACCTTTCACAGGTAAGGATCTTGCAAATGGGGTTTCTATTTCTTCATAGAACAGCCTCTGTAAATTTCCCAGGAAATCCAACAAGTTAATCTCTGCTGTTGCTGTTTTGTGGTAGGCCTCTCAAGTACCAGATAGGTAATCTAGGATGATTCATTCTTCTCCAGCTCTCATACATTCTGTTTGTGATGAATGTTCAAAAAATGCACTGATGCTCTGCTCTGATAATAAAATTTTTGGACTGGCTTTGCAAATCTTTAAGCAAAAATAACCACTGTAATACTCAAGCATCAGATGACATCACAGTCAAATTAGATTGTCTCGAGCTGAAAAGTAATTTTTTGACAGTAAGATACAGGCTGACATAAATGAGGTGAAAGACAAATGAAGATATGCATGTTTTCTGTTTGAAATGTATATTAACAGTTTTGATGTAGTGTTTTCTATGCACAGCTTTAAAAATTGACTTTTTTATAGTTTTAATCTAAGCTAAGGTTGGGAGAACCTGAGGCAGATAAAAATAAAGCAGTTGAATAATTGAGTAATATTCAGACAAACCCGAACAATGAATAAGTAGTGAAATCCAGTCTTATATGAAGGAGTGGAAAAAATCTTTAAATTCCTATAAATATTCATTTAACACAACTACACCAAATACTATGTATGTTCATGTGTTGCATATCTATCAAATGTCAAAAGTCCACTAGCTAACTCTATAAAACTAAAATGAGCTAATCTATAGGATATAAACCATTATGTAATTCCTCCCTCCATTTTAAATTCTGTTCATTAATTTTTAGGTAGCCATTTGTTTTAAATTCTAATAGTATATGTTTGTGATTCTGGGAGTATAATAAATTATGTTGCCTTTCTTGTTTTCAAGGTTTATTTGTTTATTAAACACTTATTGACTACTAAGTGAGGAATGGACAAAGATAACCACAACAGTAATGGACCCTCACTTTAAGGAGCTACAGTCAGAAGGGTGTCTGAGAAAAGTAACAACATGAAAAAAGTAACAAAAATGCAAAGAACTTTAAAACAATGTATTGAGAACCATACAAAAAAAAGTACTATGCAATTTCACAAGACATGATTTATATAGAGAGGATTAAAATAATTTGTCATTTAAATATTTGAACATAATATTTTCTAATGATTTACAAACCACTAAAGTGAGATCTGTACAATTTCTAAATGAGTGCTCTATAGATGTTTGTCGATATGTCTCAACTGAAGTCAAATTTTGGACTGTGTTTCAATTTTAACTTAGAAAAGAACAAGGCTCTGAGAGGACTGAACATCCTTAATTTGAGGTTAAAACCATTAGGAAAGGTTCTATTCTACCTTTATTTATATGGAGTTTTAGCCTTTAATATTAATAACTCTTGTGATTTAAACAATAAAGTACACGATTTGCTGCATATTGGGTCATCTTATCTCAAAATTTTATTCTTTTTGTTGATAAACTTTGTACTGCTGTCAAGATACCATTTAAGATTAATACAAAATTAATTCAAAAACTACATACTGCTATATTTACTTTTTTCACCAAAGGAAACTTTTCTTTCATGTGAAAGGGTAATTCCTACAAAGCATTATATATTGCTTGCTAATGAAAAGATGGGAGGAAGCTGTATTTTTTCCTGGAGTCTGAAAATGTCAGTGTATGACATTAAAGAGAGGGTTTTCTTTAGCTGTCATTTCACAAGTTTATTATAAAAATAATTCAAATAGATAATACTTCTTTTAAATGATTATTAAAAGTAGATAGACATAGCTTAGTTTGAATTATAGACCGTAAATTTTTTGATTTTATAAAAAATAAAGTCCTAAAGTTAATGAATCATTCTATATACAATAAAATTCATTCTAAGAAACAATATGAATCAGTAAAGAAAAGCTATGGGAGATGTCCATTCACTTAAAAGAATAACTTACTTCTCAACATTTCTCGTCCTCGATCTACTTAAGTTCTTATTCAGATCTATGACTAATCCTTTTGTGAAGCTCTTCTGTATAAATTTACACATATGTTCACATAAATGAATAAACAATTTATATCTTTCTTCAATTAATTTTTGTTAATCTTGGCTCATTAATATCACTGATTTAATTTTCATTATAGTTCCACATTATCATCATACTTTGACTCAGAAAAATAATAAATGATTCCTGGATTCAACAGTTTCATATACACATGTGTATATATTTATGTGTGCATATTTGAAGTTTCATAT
This sequence comes from Eonycteris spelaea, assembly GCA_003508835.1. NCBI lineage: Eukaryota > Metazoa > Chordata > Mammalia > Chiroptera > Pteropodidae > Eonycteris > Eonycteris spelaea. The sequence continues at coordinate 3,048,201 of PUFA01000167.1, forward strand.
ATATGGATATAATTTTACTGTGGTATTTATGATTTTAATTTCTATTTTCTTGATGACTAATGATGCCAAGAACTTTTTCATGTTCTCATTGACCATCTGTATGTATTTTTTAAAATGTCTGTTTATGTTTTTTGTCCTTTGAGGGGTTATTGAGGAGTTATATGTCCTGATATAACTGTTACAATGTCAGGTATATGTACCATGGTTATTTTCTTCCATTTCTCGCTTGCATTTTCATTTCTTCAATGGTGTTTTCTGTGAACAGAAAATTTTAACTTTAATGCAATTAATCATTTTTTTCTTTATGCTTCTCTAAGAAATATTTACTAACTATAAGTTTGCAAAAATATGCTTTCTGCTTCTTTTAGAACTTTAGAGTTGTATACTTTACATTTCTGTTTATGATCCACCTCAAGTTAAAGTGTATGGTGTGAGGAAGGGGTTAAGGTTCATTTTTTCCTTTGGAGATATTCAGGTGTGTGTGTGTGGGGGGGAATTCCTTAATCTTTAACTTATATTGGTGCCTTCTTTGAAAATTAATTTACTGAATATGTATCAGTGTACTTCTGAACCATTTGTGTTTTTACTTTGGTCTTATTGTCTATTCTTACAGTAATTTCATACTCTTCAATTTTGTAACTTTATAATAGGTTTTAAAATCAGATACTGTATCTTCTAACTAATAATACATGTCCCAAGTCTATTAGTTCCAAACCCACTGGTACCTTATTATACACCAAAATGTCTCTTAGGTCATCATTTTTAGTGGTGATTCTTGAAAATCTGACTATATGAAATAATTTTAAAATTTAGAGAAATATTTCCAAAGATATGGATTGAAACACAGATAAGCACATTGCAATATTAGATTCATTTTGGCTGAATTATAGACAAAAATTTGAGTAAACATAATAGACTCAAGCAGAGGCTACTTCATTAATCACAGCAAAAGTAATTAAGATATAGGATGAATAAAAATATTTCTTAGTATTGTTTTGTTCCTTAAATCTGTCTAAGGTGATTTACTTCTTCTATGTTCTAAAATGATTCCCTTCCCCGACTCCTATTTCTCCACGTGTTTCATTCCTCCCAAACCTGGTATCTTTAGTTTTCCCTTCTCACAAATGTATCTTTAACTTCCCACTTGAACACCTGTTTCTTGTTCTGTGTATGGAAATATGTTCAAATCATGCATACCTGAAAAGAAAACAAACCTCTCTTAACATTAAAAGCTTCAATTAAGCTCCCAGTATACTGTGTTATCTCTTCCCTTTCTGTAATTATGTTCCTTGAGGTATCAATTTATATTTATTCTTAACATCTACATAATCACCCATCCTCATCCTATTCTAAAATGCTGGTCAACATCCTTCTGCTAGATAGTCTCTCTTCCTTTGGCTAGAAGACTCCACTTTCTTCTAGGTTTCCTTATATCTTTTATTCTTGCTCTGCTTACCATCTCCAAATCTGATTACTCCATTTGTCATTCATTAAACAAGCACTTTGAAAATAAACTGTATATATAAAATTATTTCTCCAGAAATTGTGAATGATTTGAAAAACAGAATGTCACTAATATTATAAAAGAAGTCTTTTTAAGAAAGCTATTGAATAACATTTAATAAATCTGAGTTTGAGACAGTATAAGAAACCGTACAATCAAAAAGTATTTAACTATTCTGCACATAGAGATTTGATGTTAGTTTTCCAAAAAGTTAAATTTTAAAAATTAGAACTATTAAATTAATACAAGGGTCTAAAACATCATTATTATTAAAATGCTTATGAACTCCTGAAAATAGTATCTAAATTTTAAGACTCCACATTTTTCCCTATTTAACTTATTACACTGATTCTCTCATTTTGTAAACATTTCATGATAATGTAACTGGTCCATGAATTCTACTATAATAGCAAATCGAAAATTAATGAAATATGTCTTGCTTTCAAGATGTTCACACTCTGATAGAAGAGTAATTTAAATATTTAATATTGCATATTTAATTTATCACTACATATTTAATATTAATATTTACTTTCTATAATTTACTTGTGACAATGTCACAAGCGCTAAACTGATGTGGGACACAGTGGAGGTCAACTAAATTTGTCAACTGCAAAAGGAGAAAAAAGAAGTCTAAATAGAAAAAAAAAATTTAACCTGATTCTTGGCGGATAGTTTTTTTTTCAGTTAAATTAAAGGACAAATAGCTGTCATAGCAGAGGACATAGACATAGGCAGATGTATGTTGTTTATATGTATATATGGATGGATGTACCTGAAAGAGAAAGAAAAAGCAAAACTATAAAAATATCTAATAACTTCTGAGAATATACTAAAGTTTGGTTGATTATCAATGCAAGATAGATGTGTGTATGTGAGCATGTATTCAGAAGAGTCAGGAGATGATGGTAGGGTCACAGATTGATAACAAAATGTGAAAAGCATTACATGAATTTCTAAGTGTTTAAAAGTATACCACCTTATTTATTGAGACATTTAAGCAAGAGAAGAGCCAGAAAGTTATAAAATTTGAATTTTCTGGTGAGAGAAGGGATGGCAAGTCTGAAAGGAATGTAGAAATAATCAGGACATTTATAAGAGAAATTTCTAAACATCTCTGATAATAAGATTCAGGTAAGGCACATATTTAAAAATGATTACTCAAAGACCTGGCTCTAAGTTTATGACCCAGTGGTTTGGGGGTGGGGCCAGAGGATCTGGAGTTTAAGCGTTTTCCTTCATGATCACTCACTTTTGGAAAATACTAAGGAGGTAGTTTTATTAGTTAGGTGAGAGAGTGAGCAAATTAAACTAAAACAATGAAAGTGGACATGCAGAAGGGGAATTCTGAGATATAATTTAGGAACTGACATCTGATTTGGTGGACTTTATTCAGGTGATAACAAAACTGGGGACAGGAATTGGGAGTTCTTGAAAGTGTCTAAGTTCTTATGTATTCTTGGCAGGCTTTCTGATCTTATCTATTTTTTGAAATTAAACTTATTGAGGTGACATTGGTTAATAAAATGATATAGGTTTCAAATGTATAATTTGTCATATACATATTATATTGTGTATTTACCTCCCAAATTTGAATCTCCTTCCGTCACCTCGTAATGACTCCCTTTAATCTTTTCTATCTCCTCCATCCCTTTCTCTCTGGTAACCACTAAACTGTTGTTCACGTCCACAAGTCTGTCTGTCTTGATTGTTTGTTGCTTTCAGTTTTTCTTACCACATATGAGTGAAGTCATATGGTTCTCAACTTTTTCTGTCTGAATATTTTGCTTAGCATGATAATATCAAGATCTGCCCATTTTGTCACAAATGGCATTATTTCTTTTTTTTCTTATGGCTGAGTAATATTCTTGTATATGTACCACATCTTCTTTATCCAATTATCTGTTGGAGGGCATTTTGGTTTTTTCCATGTCTTTTTTCCACTGTGGAGTGAATAATACTACAATGACCTTTAGGATATATATATCTTTATGGATGTTTTTTAAATTTGGGGGGTAGATACCCAGAAGAGAGATTGTAGAGTCATATGGTAATTCTATTCTTAACTTTTTGAGGAACCTCTATGTTGTTTTTCATAGTGGCTGTGCCAATTTACAATCCTACCAGCAGCGTATGAGGGTTCTTTTTCTCCACATCCTCTCCAACACTTGTTATTACTTGTCTTATTGATAATATCCATTCTAAAAGTATGAGGTGTATCTCAATGTGGTTTTGATTTGCATTTCCTTAATAGCTAGTGAAATTAAGCATATTTTCATATGTCTATTGGCCATTTGCACATCTTCCTGGGAGAAATACCCATTCCGGTCCTCTGCCCACTTTTTAATTGGACTGTTTTTTGTTGTTGATTTTATTTCTTAACAATCTCCCCACTCACTGTTCTGGTTATATTGACCCCTTGTTTCTCAAATGCACTCTCATCTCAAGTTCTCTATATTTCTTGTTGACTGGAATTCTTTTTCTTGAGTTATCTATGTGGCTCATTCCTCAATATCACTAGATCTCTGCTTATATGTCACTTCGTCTGAGTCCTCTGTCATTATTTCACATAAAATAACACCAACATGCTTCCATCCCAGTATTCTGCTCTACTTATCTGCATATCACTTAGTGTAGCCTAGGAAAAGGTTAAGGACTAATAAATATTTGATTAATTGTTAAAGGAATAAAACAAAGATTGATATAATCTTTAAAACCCAAGGGGATGAGACTCAAATGTTCATATTTCAGGCTCATTTTTAGGTTGCAAATGGGGTAATTTGGGGGGAAAGGGCCTCATCCACTTTCGACAGAAATAACATAACAGATAGCCACCCATTTGAATTTCACACTCAAATGAGTGTTACATATTCTGTTTGAAAAATAAATGACCAGTAAATATCAAAGATCTCAGAAAGATCTAGCTTTACTTATCAAAGCAAGTTTTAGCATTCTCAGTGTTATTTCTAATGTAACCAGTGTGATATAAAATGGCTCTTCCACTAAATTGTCCAAATGAGTCAAAATTTCAGCTTCAAGCTGGGTACTCCTTAACTTAGTTATATTCCCCCCCCCCAAGAAATGTCCTTAAATTGATTCTTAGAATTTTCTGTGAAATATGGACAGATTTGATATCACATTTTAAAGAACACTGAGACTTATTTAGTTTTCTAAGTATATTTGGTTTGTGGAAAATCATAGACCTCAACAGTGCAGATGCCAAACTGTGTTTTGAATAAAAGATACAAGGTAGTAATTTATTGTGAGGGTCTATAAACCAGAGTTTTGCAATTTCACATTAGATTGTAGGCTGTAACAATAAACCCCTTTTAAGAAATGAAATAAATAAGACTGATAGAAAATTTTAGAAAGGAAATCATCCACCATAAATAGGGACAATACCTGCAAAATCTGTATTATGTATTTTGATATACATGTCATTTATAGTGCAGCTGCTTTCTAAAAACCCAGCAGTACAAATGCTTTTGAGAGCTTAGGTTTTCTATATAGATATATTTTCAAATATAGAACACATATATTGAGCCTGGTTTTATATGGTATGTTTTAACATACATAGAAAGCCCATTTTCTAGAAATATTCTGAATATGTAAATGGTATTTCATAAATATAGCCCTCAAAGTGAATCTCAGTTACAGCATGAAAAGAAATTTTCATATAAGGCTACAGCAGTAAGAGTAAATTTAAATATTGTTAGACAAAGAAAAATAATGTACAGGGAAAATCCCCAATGATTAAAAAAAGTTTCAGAAACTCATTCTGATCAGTTCTAAATAAATATTTGTTTTCTTTACACAGCCAGAATCAGATGAGAAGATCTTATACAATAATAAATTAGCCTATATACTTTTCATTGAAGGAACATTTGTGACAAGAAAATATAGTAATAAAAGTAATGACAGATACTTTTTATTAGCTTGAGATGTAATGAACACAGTTATGGGGCAGAGAAATATCATAAATTAGCAAAAGAGGCATTATAGAAAATTAAATAGCCTATGTATTAATTCTGAATCTTTAAATATTAAATATATCATCTAAATATAATGGCCTTACATTATATTAAATATTCATATTAAATATTCTTAGAAAGAAGTTTAGAAAGGAAGATGATATGTTTTCACATTTTTTCTTGGAGAGATTTCAAATTCTAATCGCAAAGTAATTTGAATTGGACTTGCCCTTCTCCCTTAAATACAAAACTAGATGAAATATATTAAGTAGCCATTTTCAGGCATTGAATAATTGAAAGTATAGGACTGAAATTGCTGAGAGTAAACACATGAGATGAGCCCTATATCCATTCTAGATCTGTCTGGTGATAGTTTCCCATCTGTGGCACAGGGAGGTAGAACCTAAGAAGAATCTCATTAAGCTGCAGAGGCTTAGAACTTGTGATCAGAGTAGGGAGAAGAGACCCTAGTAGAAAAGGGGCCCATAAGTTTGTGGTATTTTCCCATGAGTTCCTAACTGAGGGCTAGATGATATGTACTTAGCATGAGACTCTTTGAGACCTAGAAAAGAATAGCTGCTTCAAGACTGAGAACAGAATGGAGACATTAAAGGTTGTTCAAGTTTGGGAAACTTTGGAGTTCTCTCTAACCAGAGTAAAGAAACTTTGTTAATAGCCTATTATTCAGCTAAGGAACCAAAAAAGGCCACAGAGTGTAGCCCTAGAATAAGAGACACTCTGGTTTACCTTTGCAAAGCTTAAAACCAATCTTTGACTAGAACAAAAGGAGTCTTCAATAAAGTGGCTTTCCCAGAAAATACTCAAAACTCTTTAAAAGAAGATGGCTCCTTTAACATATCATAAACAAAATGAATTGTACAATAAGATCCTCAGGTAATTGGAGTCACAGAAGAAAAGTAGATAAACATGTGCAGAAAATAATTGAAGAAATAATGGTAATGAATTTCCCAAATTCATGAAAATATCAACCTACAGATCTCAGGCTCTTTTAAAATAAGTGGAATAAATACAAAGAGAACCATGTCTAGGCATATCAGACTCAAACTGAGGAATAGCATGGAGAAAGAGGACATCTTGAAAACAGAGAAAAGAGTATGTTATATACAATATACAGCAATAAGAATAATAATTAGTTTCTCAGGAGATTGACTAGTGGCCAGAAGAGAATTTAATAACATGTATAAAATACTAAAAAGAGAAAAAATCAATCCAGAATTCAGCAGCCAGTATAAATATCCTTCAAAAATAAGAGTGAAATAAAGATATTTTCATATAAACACAAACTAAGATAATACGTTGCTAGCAAAACTACACAAGAAACACTAAAAGAAGGTTGTCAGGTTAACTGAAAAGGTACCAAATGGAAACAGATCTATGACAAGATGCAGAGAGTATGAAAAATGGTAAATATGTATTAAATATAAAAGATTATTTTTCTTAATTTCTTAAAAGACAAATGATTATTTAAATATTTTTGGTGGGTGGGGTTTAAAATATATGTAGGAGTAAAATATATGGCACCAATAGCTCAAAAGTAAGATGACCATAAATGGAATTATTCTATTATAAGGTTCTCACATCTTTGAAAGGTAAAGAATGATGTATGAAGTTGTATAATATTAATTCAAAGTATACAATAATAAGTTAAAGAAGCCTACCATTATTCCTAGAGCAGCCACTAAAATAAAATAAAAATGAGTTATAGCTAAAAATTCCACAAAACAAATAAAGTGGTATAAGAGTAGACAAATGGTGAATGGCACAGAAGAGTTAGTAAAAGACCCATGTATAAAGTTAATTGACAAAGTTATTCATCTACTCAATGTGAAAATGAAAATCTTTTCATCATATAGTGCTGAATTAATTGGATATACATGAGAAAAAAAAAACCTTTATTACAAAAAAAGTTAATTAAAAATGACCATAGGCCTAACCATAAAAGCTAACATTATAATAAAATGTATAAGAAAATATGCATAACATTTGGGTAAGAAGATTTCGTAGATCACTACAATCTTAAAATAAAATAAATTGAATTTTATTTAAAATATCTGATCTTCAAAAAATGTTAAGAAATGAGAATTAAAGATATGTTGAGAGAAAATATTTGCAGTACATATATCTGAAAAAGGACTCTTATGTGGAATATATATAACATTCTTATAACTCTATAATATGAAAAACAATAGTTTAAAAAAAAAAAAGGCTTGATGGGCACTTCACAAAATTAGGCATATAACAGGTCAACACCTACTTGAAAAAATGCTCAGTCATTAATTATTAGGAAATGCAAATTAAAACCACAAGATATTTCAATCCAAACTCATTTGAATTACTAAAATTAAAAATTGTAAATATCAATTGCTAACAATAAATGGCAAACTGAATCATCATATATTGCTGGTAGAAGTATAAAATGGTAAAACCACTTTGAATATATCTAACAGTTTCTTTTACACATATATCTAATCTATTACTCCAAAATTCTAATCCTAAGTATTAACACATGGGAAATGAAAATACTCCTATAAATATATCTGTATATGTATCCTTATAACAGTTTTTTTCAAAATAGCTACCAACTGGAAAAATCCATATGTCTATCAACGAATGGGCAAACCAAAATATGATATATTCATAATAATGGACTACCACTAGACAATAAAGTTAAAGAAATTGCCAATATATGTGGAATTATGGATAAACTTCAAATTCTAAGTATAATAAACTAGACACAAAACAGTATGCATTCTATGGTTCCATTTATATATTGTAGAATAGGCAAAACAAATCTAAAGTTATATAAATATTTATAATGTGGAGGTTAGACGTTGGTAAAGATTCACTGCAAAGGAGCAAGAAGGAACTTTCTGTGATGACAGAAATGTTCCCTATCCTGTGTGTGGTGTATGGTAGACAGAAAAATGACACCTCCAAAGATGTCTACATTCTAATGCCCAGAACCTATGAATATGTATTCTTACATGGCAGAAGGGGCTCTGAAGATGTGATTAGGTCAAGGAGTTTAAGATGGGGAGAGTATGCTGGAGTACCCAGGTGGGCATAGTGTAATCACAAGGGTGCTTATAAGAGGGAGGCAAGAGGGCCAAAGTCAAGAAAGTAGATGTGATGATAGGAGCAGAGTTTGGAGTGCTTTGTTGACAAAGAAAGGGGCCAGGTAACAAGGAATGCAGACAGCCTCTCGAAGCTAAAACTCCTAGGAGGTGCTAGTCTTGCCCACATCTTGATCTAACACTAGAAGACATATTTCAGGCTTCTGAACTCAGAGTTGTATTTTAATGAAATTATATTATTTTAAGCTACTGAGAGTGGCAATTTGTTACAGCAGCATTAAGAAACTAATACAACTGGTTGTTACATGTGTGTATACATCTGTCAAAACTCACTGAAGTGTACAATTAAAACCAGTGTATTTAATCATATGTAAATTATACCCCAATAAAGGTGATTTTCAAATACACTGAACAAATACTACATAGAAAATATGTTTTGCATGGACGGCCCTCTCTAAGGCTGTGTTCTCCAATACTGTTGGAACTAGTCACACGTGGCTGCTGAGCACTTGGACAGAAGCTGCTCCCAAACTGTTCCACATTTTAAAAACTCAGTACAAAAATATTTCCTAATATTCATAATGGTTACATATCGAAATTATATTTTCCATACATAGGGTTGAACAAAATATATTATTAAATCATTTTTATTTGTTTACTTTTGTAATATGGCTCTAGAAAATTTAAAATTACACATGTAACTCATATTATATTTTAATAGCTAGCTCTGCCTCAAGTGCTTTATGAGTTCACAAAGGGGTTAGATTCTCATCTAGTTAGAATGAGATTCAGGAAGGAAATTCATCCTTGAAAATTTTTCAGGATAAGAGATGAAGAGAACAGTGTATTCTAGAAAACAGGTAATGCAGGTCAGAAATTAGAAGGTGAGAAAGTTCAATGCCTGTTTGAAAAATACCAAATAATGGTGGTTGGTTAGAGTACATAGCTAATGAGAGTAATTGGAGACTGCTTGAATAACCTCATACTTTGTTCAAAGTGGCATAAATTCACAGAATATTAGATAAGCCCATATTTAAATGTAAACATAAATACTTTGCAATGGCAAATTTAAAGGATATTGGCAATTACTATGGTTAATATGTTATTTGCAACACTGTTCCATTATCACAGATTGATTACAAAGATAATGTCTTCTATTAACACAGAGAGTCAATTGTCTATGGAATTGATTTTTTGTTTGTTTGTTTTTTTGTTTTATGCTTAGTCCCCTCATTGGGAGACTGAATAACATAACAACATACCAGGTACCTCTCTAGCTCTGTTATAAGCAGGCTTTAAATTCATCAAACAATCAAAACAGGTGCTTACAGGATACAATATTTAAATAAAAATAGGCAATTTTTTAAATAGTGGTTTCCAGAACATCATGCATTGATTGGCTTATATTATAAAGGTTATAATACAAAAGCCTAAGAACTTCTCAATTGTTTGAGAAAGCTATACAGATCCATTAAGAAGTTCAGAATTTTATGTTTCAAGAAATAGCTGGCTTGGGAAAAAATATTCTGGAATAATTATCTTCTCCATATCAGCGTGTCCCTAATACACACACACCAAAATGAATTGTGTATATACTTAAGTTATACAAAAACGTTTTTACTTCTCTCTGGTAATTCTGAAGATTGAACACACATTACAGTTGCCTTTAGAAAAAAAAAATGTCTTCTTGTCACGTAGCTGGGTGAACATACATACACACACATACATACATACACATGCAGGGTAGATTACCTTGTACATAGAAAACATTTGATATATATTTTAATCATAAGCAAACGTACTTTTCAACTTCCATAAAATTAAAAGAAAACCTATAACCATTCATATTGTGCTACAATGAAACTAAGTTCAACATTATCATTTAAATTTTAAAAAACAAACTTTAAATATTCTTAGTACCAGTCACTACTACAAATAATAAAATGTCAATTCCTGCACTCAAGAACTGTCTTTGGAAAAGAGAGATGTATAGATAGATGCCATCCAAAGTGAAGAATAATGTTCTTTGAAAGGATATCTTGTTAAAAGAAACCTCCTGCTATGTGTCAAACCTGAACATTTTTGTTCTAACTAATATCTTCAAGGCAATGTTAATTGCTTAACAGTTTGAGGTATATTTCTAAAAAGTTAGCTATAAGAGGGTACTTAATATAAAATGATTTCTGAAAGAGAAAAATGTTAAATTAATTGAATAACATTTTGCAATAAAACTTGCAGTCTGGGAAATAAAAATTACATAATAAATTTTGTAATAGATACTGTTCAATTTAGTTTGAGAATATATTATCGACCTCATAAAATATTGTTTCAAAGGAAAATAAACACTATTGCTAAATGCTATTCTAATACCAAGCATTTCAACTGATATTCTTATTAACAATAACTGATGTTCTCTGCTTTCATTTAAAATAACTTTTTCATTTAAAATGACTTTGACTTTACAGAATGATACATAAACTTATCTAATTTGTAACTGGTGTTTCTCATTTAAAAAAGAGTGGGTGTAGAATATAGTATGTTGGATGAATAAAGAATTGGGAAGAGTTCAGAGCTATCACTGTAGATGAAAAAATACTTTTATAATTCTTATTCTTAAAATACAGATTGTTTCATGAAAGGGGGATTTGGGGAGGCAGGGCCAGCAATGAAGTGGTGGCTACAGTTATGGGTTGAGTCAAGGCACAACAGGCCCTAGTAACAAAAGGTGGTGTGAGGGATTCAGAGTACTGGTCTTTTACTCACTGGGGAACTGGACGTTTTTACTTTTACATCTTCGGTGTGAGGGATTTTTTTTTTTCCTGTTCAGTCTCAACAGGAGCTACAATAATGAGAGACGGAGATTCAATGATGGGACAGAGGAATTTATTCTGATCATTGTTATATTTACAGTCTATCTTCAAGTGCCTGGCCCACAGAAAGCTTACTGCACTCAACAGAATAAAGAATTCCAACAAATTATAGCAATAACTTGCTAGATGGCTTAAGGAGCTACTTCTCAGCCTATCTCTAAGATGTACAACTTTAAAATGTGTGACTATCTTTAAGTGTTGTTTTGAGAATGAAATAAAGTGTGAATAGTACTTTAAAGGAATACATAAAGAATAAAAATGATAATTCTGCCAGTGTGTTACCATTCCTAAAATAAGCAAATAATAGTATATAAGGCTAAAATAGTATTGCTATCCCATTAACATTCTTCTAATAATAAAATAGGCAATTAAAAGTAAAGTAAGATTTTAGTATAGAAATAGTTATTTTCATTTGGATTGAGAAAATATGGTAAATGTTTGCCAATTTTTGACACTGATTGCTGATAGATTATAATTAATGCTTTTCAGTGATATACCCTATTATGTTAAAAAAAAAGTCCCTAATATTGATAGAATAATCTAATACTGAATTTGAGATTGTTCATGATGTCTTCAGGTATAGCTACATGAAAATATATAGCAAGACTGATTCTTTGGATAAATAATGGGGCATGCAAAATAACTCCACACAGTGGGCTTCTTGATGACGTTTATGGCTAATTTACCATATGAGTTTCATCAGTGCAGCTCTGCTAATTACATGAAATGTGTTTGAATACATATGTGTATGTATTTATGTGCTTAAAATACTTCTAACGGATAAAACATTACAAATTCTGTTGAGGCCCTTTCCTGCCTCATCTGGATCACATCTTCCTAATAGAATTTGTTTATTATATCAGTTTCTCTAAAATCTACTTAGGGTTTGTTAATATTCCACATTACTTCTATTTACTATTTTATATATTTTATTTTATTTTAAACTATTTTATTTGCTGTAGTTTTAGAACAAAAAATACATGTAAATTGGATACAATTCACAAAGTACGGATCAATATTCAGTGAAATGTATGACTCTTTTTAACTCTGTACCCTGGCCGAGTTTCCTTCTCTAGAGGCAACCAATCACTGTTACTGGTTTCATGTTTATCTTTGAGAGTCATTTAATACATATGCAATCATACATATTTTAAAAATCACAAATAGCATTTTATTTATACATACTATTCTATACCTATGTTTCTGAGAACAGGAGTACCTTGCAAAATCAAGACTACAATTCTATAATAGAAAATGTTAATAACATTAAGAAATAGAATTATAGAAGTCATGATTTTTTTTTGAATTTTTCTTATGTAAAAAAACATTCATACCAGGAAGATCAAACACTCAGTCCCTGGACAAGTCTCCCATCTCTCTTAACAATAAGACACTTTAATAATTGTTTCTAGTATTTTTTCCCTATTCTATATAAATGTAGCATCAGATATTTCTAAAAACAACAAATACAAATCAGATTTGACATAAAAATGTTATCCTGTGTAAGAACTTAACATTTTAATGTAATGCACAACACCAATGCCTCTACTTTTTTTCATACCTCTCCATCTTTCTGGCCTTGTGTCTTCTTTTTGCCTAATAATCAGCCAAGACCCCATATAACTGCCTTCCCCAGCCAATTCTTGTGTTTTCTCACAATTCCCACTGTGCTATACTATGAAATCTGAATTAGTTCCTATTTCCCTGAAATTTAGCTTTCCTATCTGCTTACCTAATAAAGTAATCTATTAACAAAAAGTGTACAAAACCATGCACCATCCTTTCCGTATGTTAATGTGGTGAGTGCCATTTGTAAATGTTTCTCAGAACTAGATAAATGAGGACTCATTATTTTGTGATAATTTATCTTTTGTTGTTGCTAACATTATATTTATATAATTTCTTTTTTATGCACCTACATATTTAAATATATTCTGAAGTAAATATACAATTTCAATTAGATAATTTTGTATAATTAATCTAATTTTTTAAGTCCATAGCAAAACATTTTTAAAACAATTATATATAAACATAACATGATTGTAATTTTTAGTAATTGTGAAGAAACTAGTTTCAAATTTTTATTGTTTCACTGTTGCCAATATTAAATGAAAATGAACCGGTACTAGTATGTATTAGTATAAATCTGAAAGAAATACATTTGAATACCTTTTTCTAGTGTTAAGGCACTACGTATTAATTTTGGAAGATTAGACCCAGCACTTGATATTTTAATATGATTAAACAGTCTTACAACCTTTCAGTTAGTTTTTATGTGCTACCCTATATAAATACATGAAAACACAAATTTCCGGAACTAATTGCTATTCCCTAACACATCCTTGTTTGAGACAGCCTTGTGGAGCTGCAATGAAGTTCTCTAGCCCTTTCCTTGTACACCCTTTAGAAACTCTAGTCCCAAATGGTTCTTAAATTCACCTGTGAGTGATTCTCTGCAATAAACTAAGAGAACTCAATCTCTAACTTATATATATAGGACTATCAGTTCCTCATTTCTTAATCTAGTACTATCTTTAAACATTAGACATCAGCAAAGTGGCAGGTCTGTTCTTGAGGTCCTCTAAACTTTTTTCCTTTTCTGATATCAGAAGGAGATCATGGCTTGTGCTCCTGATGTTGCCAAGACCCAGGACTCCAAACACTGAATTTGGAAGAAGTATGAAACTTAATGATTAATACTGTGTTTATCAAAAGCAGAATAATTGCTACCTCCATGTTGTAATGCCTTTTGGTGTTCCACATTCACAGACATTTTAGAGATCTTTTAGTTCATAGAAACCTGGCTACTATATTAGATTCTATTGGACTTATTTGGGATAATGTTGAGAGATAGATATCAGCCTTCTCTTCTGATGCTTACCTCACTAGTTTAAATCAAACTCAAGAAGCTGCTAGGTTCTGTCTTTATACAGACCCTTGTATTACTGCTCCACTGGTTCCTAAGACATATTTACTATGCATATCTAGATTTCAGTCTAGGACCACATAGGCTGGCTATGTGGTCTCATAAGTTTAATCAAGATTATTTGAAGAAATTTTCACATTACTGAAAAAGACAAAAATGGTTTTGCTTAAAAGTGTGTTTTATATTTTATGCTAAAATTCAAAATGTAGTTGGGTTTCTACAAAGTGATTACTTAACTAATGTTTATTCTGAATTTGATTTTGTAGACTTTTAAATTATTGAAACAGAGATCAGACTAAACTAGATAAATCATTGACTATGAAAGCATAGATAATGATTTGAAATATATATAATGGACGTCAAGGAGTGGAAATGCTAAGTAGAAGTAATTCCCTTTTTAGTAAATTATTATGATATTTAGTTATTTTCGATTCTGCTCTATTGGAAAAGCATCATTGGAGACTATAGCTGCTAAACAGGAAGTTTTCAGAAGGCCAGTACAATGACACCTGTTTTCTAATCTCTGGAAATAAACAGTTTGAATAGAAAATGAAGGGTATTGTGTTTAATGAGAAATCACTGGCATCACTCTCAGAAGAAGGTACTTTTCCTCATTGACAGGGATCACAGTAGAATATAAACAAGGTATTTTCACAAATGTTACCAGGTAGGTAACCTAGAACTGCTTTTCTGGATGATCTCAAAGTACTCATTAAATGACAACTTTTACAAATTATGCTATGAATGATTTCTGAAATGCTGGAGAACTAAAATCTCAACGGCCCACTGCTCGTCCACCCCATGTGATACTGTGGTCTTGGCTTGAGCGGCTGATATAAGTCAGTACCTTGACAAATAAATGGCATTTGTTTAATTTAAATGACACTCGTCATGCTGCCTTTTGTTCTAAAGCACTATGAGGTTAATTGAGCATATATGAAAAATTAGCCAGGCTAAAATTGCCTCTGCTCTAAGTCAGGATTATTAATTGACTGGCCTTAATTTAGAGCTTCTTCATTTTCTATGATAGACTGAATTATGTAGATTGTTTAAAGGAGAAATGCTAATGATAATAACCTGGTTTTAAAATTGTCATGTGACTAGAATTTCAGCATAGCCAAATTTAACAGGTTTCAAATTCTAACCATGCTCATATGGCTCTTATATTGAATCTATTTATGCCATCGTATGGGAAGGGAAATCTGAGAGTAGGTCTTATCAGGGATTTTTAATTTGCAAGTTTGCTTATGACCTTCAGAACCATTTCACACTAAATATGATCTTAGATTTCATGAATTCACAGTGCCTTTCCATTTTATGTAGATAACAATGTGTTGCAGACTTTGCATCTTACAGCAGAGTAATTAAGGCCGCATCTATTGTGCTTCCATATAGTAATTACAGAGGTGATTGGAACATTTCTGTAGAGGATTAGCTTAATTTATCAAGCAGTGGCTCTTGTGGAATAAATGAGCAGAGGCACCCTTTAGCTAAATTGTCTTCCATCTTCTACCTATAGAATATGAATGGAATGATTTACTACAGCCCAGTGAATTCCATGCATTGTAATTAAGTGCAGCTCCTCAAGTGGAGGCCACCAAGGAAAACAAGGAGCCTATGGAGAGAAAATACTGTTTCCTACAGTATGTCCTCCATACGAATCCACTTCTTTCCCTTCTCAACTATATATTTTTGGTTCCCAGAAACAAGCAAAGCGTATTTTATATTTGATTTAGGTACTAAATTTGAACAGCTTTCATAGTCAGAATTACACTTTGAAATCTCTAAGATACTTTTTGAATGCTCAATAGGCAAAGGTTAATTTCTTTCATGGTGTTTTCAGGTGGCATCATTTATAGTAATTATTTTTACAGTATATTTTTATATGTATTTCATATTTCAAAAATGTGTTATCTATATACTTTTTTCTCATTAATCAGAGATAATTTTCTGGAAGAATTCTGGCACAGTTATAATGATAACACAGGTGTACCTCCTTCCCTCACTTCTTTTATTAAGACCTCAGAGTTCAATTTCAACTGTAGACTTTAGTTGTGAACATGACTAGGAGCATACACTAACCAAGCCACAGAGAACTTGAGGCTGCAGGCATTAAACGCAAAAACACATAGTGAACTCTGTGTAAAGATTGCCGGGTGATATTAAGAATTATCTATAGGTAATATTTCTATAAAGACAAGTAGGCTTTTTTAAGCGACCTGAATTCAGATAGAATTTTTAAATGTATGAGGCCAAAGAAAGCACTAGGTAAAGGTGAACACTGATTTAAATAATATGCCTGTGCAGATGCTATCTCTATCAAAGGCAATTTTAACATCATTGGAAGATTAGACAAAAATGATAAAATAAAAACAAGTTTTGTCCTTATTCAGAGATTTACTCTGATTTTAATGACTGTCAGGACTGGAGTGCTAAGAAGCCCAATACAATGTTTTTGTTAAATTCTTGTTAAGTTTGTATTTCCTGATTCATGTCCAAGTTATGTTTAGTCAGTATTCCTATTATCAGAAATATTAATGTTGTGTAGTTGGTGACAATTGTGAAACCGTTTACTTTTTTGGACTACATTTACTTTTCCTCATTTAACACATTCAGGCCAGTAATTTGGTTTAATATAAATCGACTTAAACTTTATTAAAGATATTAATAAGAAATTTGTTCAGCCTCTTTTCACAGACTTTAAAATTTTTTACCCTAACAGATCCAATAATATGTGCAAACCTGTATATTAAAAAAGGAAATAACCAATTTTCAAATGAGCTGGATAACATAGTATGCTTCCAAGTCTATTTCATAGGGAAATAGAAACTTTCTCACATTGTTGGTGGAAATGCAAAATGGTACAATCATGATTGTTATCACAATACCTAGCTAAACTATGTAAATCCAACTTCTAGGAACCTACCCTAACATATAATGGAAAAATATAAATTTTGCAACCTTCATAGAAACAAAAGATCAGGACCTTTCATCTTTTAAAGAAATATTGAAGGAAGGCCTCTACAGAGTACCACTGATTATATAAAAAGAGGCAGAAAAATATAAATATATGCACACTCACACATGTTTATATTTCTAAGGATAAATTAAAGAAAAGCCAAAACCTATAAAAATAGTCACACCTATGTGAAGGAAACAACATGAAAAGGACAATGGAAGAAAAAGACTTTCTTGAATTTAGTTTTTTTAATTTAAATTTTGACATGAGAAACCATATAAATGCTTTATAAAACTCAAAAATATCAAAAATTAAAGTCTTAAAAAATTCAAAATGAACTGCAACAATTATATTAAATTGTATATTAAGTTTGTGGAATAAAGCCCACAGAATTATCATATGAGCTTTTAAAATACGAAAGTTTGTTCAAAGTGAAATAATCCTAAAGAAATACTAAACTGTATTCAATGATATGCTGACATTAGTTTTGGTATTGCTATTAGAAAGGAAAACAAGAAGTACAGAATTAAATGAATGGTAAGAATCGATGGATATGTAAAAAGAAAGAACCAAGTACTTATTATGCTTTTCTTGTATATACTATATTTTAGAGTTAACAAATGTAGTTGATATGAAAAAGTCATTTTTTATTTTAAAAATTCGTTAATAAATGAAAAGAAAATTAGAGTCCCCAAGAAAAAAGAAAAAGAAAGAATGTATGCAATTCATGGGAATTATAATGGTAGATTCAAATGACAACACTTGAACCCAATAACTCAATTTAATATCTCTAAGTCTGGGACAATCAGACATAATATGCCTCCTGGTATGATGCAATAAATACACCTTGCCACGTATGGTGTATTTTTGCTAAAAAAAAATTTCAATATGAATCTTATCGTGCCACCAGATCAATATGTCATACTGTACCCATTTATAGGCAATGCAGGGGCCAATGAAACAAATGACCCCATGAAGAAGCAATCGGCCAAATCCTGAATATGAGAAAGCCTAGAGGCCAAATGAGCAAGTTCTCAATAAATAAGCACTACAAAAAATGGAGGTCGAGGACATGACAGATTAAAACAAACCCGAAGTACATATAACCAGATGCAATATGTGGACTTGATGTGGATTCTGATTTCATCAAACCAACCTAAAATTAAATTTTTGAGACAATCAGAAATATCTAGACACAGACTAGGTATCAATTAACATTAATTACTGTTAACTTGGTTAAATGTTAATAGTGTATTGTGATTAGCTTTTAAAAATTCTTATTTTGAGAGATACTACACAGTAAAGTATGGAAGGTATTACATTGTAAGTTATTTATGGAAGAAATAATACGTCAGGGTTTGCTGTAAAACACTGAAGCAAAAAATATGGGACATAGATAAAAAATCAGCAAACACTGACATATTGAAACCAGGTGTTCAGTATACAGTCAGTTTATTATACTATTCGGTTTATTTTTTATATTTGAATATTTTCATTTTTTATGGAAATGTTCAAATATATATAACAAAAGCAGTGCCACTGAGTTATATGCCATTATTTTAGGCCAGTTACAAATTTACTGACTAACTGGAAACAATGTAGCCCACATAGTAGTGAAATATGCTTGTTTTGAAAAGCAAAAAGCCCATGAGAAAGCACTTTTATTTCCTTCTAGCTGCATGAAGAAGTTAATCAGAAACATGCTAAAAAGAGTATTCTGAAAAGATACCCATATTGCTAGGAGGATCATGGATCAGAGACTGGCTACTCTGGGAAAGAGAGAAATAGACCATGTGGATTCAATCTATAGTTCCTATTAAGTTTAATGAAGTCAAAGGGTATAAATATGTGAATAAAAAGGAGAGTTCTTAATGATCTATTTAGACCTGCTTTTATAATAAATAGCATTTTCCCATGCATTCTTACTATTAATGAACCACCAGCACACCTATATTACCATTATATATTATTATATGTGAGACACATACTTTTAGAATTACCCACATATATGATTATAGAAAGGGCAAACATATTTTTCAACTCAATTTTTTCATACTTGCTGAAAACTTAAAGTCACATCTAAAGATGAGGCTTTACATTTGTTTAAATAAATCTGCTTATTGATTTTAAAAATTTTAGCCACTAATATTAACATTGATAACATTAATGTATTTTAAAATCTTTCCTTCAAAAAAATTACAATTTGAATATGGAGTACATACTGCTAAAAATAAGGCAACAGGAACCAAAACCAAGTCACTTATGGTAAGTGCAATATCACAAAACTAAGACTTAATTATTGACACTTTCAGCTCTCCCAGAAATGGAATTTTAAAAGAGTTAACAAAAAATAGCCTGAATCAACACTAGCTAGGTAATCTGTTTGATTGAACCCTGCTATCTCCTACAGGAAAGTAACCTTGCAATAACCTACACTTTGTGGTCAAATATAACTCCTTGTTCCAGCTCCTTTCTGCCTGTAAAAGTCTTTCATTTTGTACAGCTCCTAGGAGCTCCTTTTTATCTTCTAGATTGGATGCTTCCCACTTCAAATCTCTTTTTGCTCAAATAAACACTTAAAAATTTTAATATGCCTCAGTTTATCTATTAACAGTACTATATGATCAGCTACTTTGCCTTTACTTGATGATGCTTTTAGAAACACTAAAGAATGGGTACCATTTTTCCTATACTTAAAGACTGAGATGTTAAGTAACATTCTCTATAGAAAATAAATTACTATAATTTGTCTCACAATATTTTATTTATTCTAATTTATTAAATAACATAATATAATACAATGCATTAGAAATTTTCATATTTCTACTGTTTCTAAAATAATGTTTTCCTATCAGTGATGCATTTCCAAATTATTTGTATGTCTTAAGTTACATGCCATTTCTACATGGATTATGTATAAAGACATGCCATGAATATTAGTTCTAGAATTCAGATGTGAAACCACTAACAATCTATTTGAAGTTTTTTTCATTTACATTTAATATTTAAAAAAAGGTTTTCCCTTCCATCTTTATTTCTCACTTGGTGTTTAATGCTTCTTGCTTTTCTGCATTCTCACAAGGCATTAACACTCACTCTACAGGTAACTAACCTAAAACTTATTTTCAGACTGCAGTCCTGTCCATTTTAGAATTCTGTGGGTACCCTTTAAAGGTTTACAAATGAAAAGTAGAAATAACCATGCTGGCCTCTAATCCTAACTCCCCCCACCCTTATTTCAACCTTTGCCATTGGGCTTTCATTAATATTTCATGTATTTCTTTACAAGATTTAATTTGAGAGGAGTCAAACTAAAATAACTTCCAGAAAAATTTTAAGTCCGATAACCCCAAAACTATTGCAGGAGATACAGAAAAGTGAACATTTATTCTACAGCTATCATTTGAATACCTATTCTTTGCTAAGCATTTTGCTAAGTGTTGAATAAAAAGACAGCTCAGATGCAGGCCCTGAGCTTGAGGAGACTGAAGTCTAGTAGGTGAGAGGAGAGCTGCACATAAAAACTTCAGCAGACAGAATTTAAGACAGAATGAGGAGATGGTGAGGAAGAACACAGAGCTGGACAGAAGGAGTCAGAGTGAGAAACACAGTTTAAAAAAAAATAAGTGCTGACCATTTTGAATGCCATGTAGCTCCAGGGACTGTTTTAGGGAAGTGAGAAGGTGGCTTGAGTCTGCAGTCTTCTCAGTCTGAGTTCCCTTGTCTCTCCCAGGGTGAGCATCTTGCCATGGTGCAGGTGCTTCAAGTGTGTAGATACAGTATTTTTTCCAAAACATAGGTCTCTATTATTTCAAATATTTAACTAAGAATGAGCAATACATTCTGACTTAAGGAAAAAATTGCTGTGTTAGATTTACTGAAATAGGGTACTTTAACTACTATAGACATGATTGTTGAGATTTTCAAGAATCTATCATTAAACATTTTCACCTCATTTACTGTCTTTAAAACATAAATTCTGCTGTATAAATATGATGGCAGTGGTTGTAAAGTTCCACCAGAAAGACTGAGATCAACCTCAAGAGGTGGCTCAGGCGGTGAAGATTCACTTTGGAAGGGGGCTATAATCACAGATTTCATAAAGGTCATGGGGAAGATGGTAGGAAGAAGGAAAGGAAATTTGTTTTGAGTGTGTGTGTGTGTGTAATGTATGTTTAAGAAAATGAAGTGGCATAGATAGGCAGCAAACAGAGAATCATGTAGTAGTTCACTTTCGCTAACAGCACTGGGCTTCAAATGCGAGTGGAAAGTAAAAAAGCTACCCATACCTACCCTACTTGGCTCCTTCGCTTTTTCCTTTTTAATATTGTCTCTCCTTTTTCCAATGGAAAATGAGGAGAGCAAGTTAGATAACAATCCAAGAAGAGAAATTATCTCAAGAGGTGATAGATGGTTTAGCTCATTCCAAACCTTTATTCTGCAGTAGTAATCAGAGTAAGTTCTCTGTAGATGGCTTGCCATGAGGTTTGAGAACTAAAGACCCCTGACAACGTACAAGAGGATAAAGGATTCCAGTCCCACTGCACAGATATAAGAATGTGAGAGTACTGATGAGGACAAACTGAAATTAACTTTCCACATCTACATTTTACAGTAGATAGAGCCTTCCCTAACCCTTTGAAATGTATTGTTATGCATTGAAGCTGGTTAAATAGCAATTCGATATTTCAAATATAAGACTAGGACAGTAATTATGGCTTCTTGAACATCATTTTTAAAATTTCACAGAAAATTTAATATACATTTCAGTTTCCAAAGTAACACCATCATTTTTGTGTGCGTGCACCCTCACTGACAACACTGTTGAGTATGCATTCCCAGTACAGATGTAAATGGTGAACATGATATACTATCCGGTGAGGAAATCTAGACAGTTTAATGCTATATGCTACAAAATGCTTAAAGAACAGATATCTTCTATTGAAAAAGTTTCTTCTTATGACTTATAATGGTATAATCAGAGCAGTTTGTTTTTTAAACATTGTTATTCTAAGTCAGAAAGCAAAATAAAATCCAATAAAAGAGAAAATTAAGCAACTGTTTTTTTTGTTTTGTTTTGTTTTGGTTTTGGTTTTTGCTGAACAGATTAGTTTTCCTCAATGGGAGTTTGAGATTAGATGTATGTGAGTCAGACATACTTTGTGTTCCACTTGCAGAGTCAGAGTCTGGTCAGTAAAACAATGACTCACTGGAACATCTCCTACATCTCTCTCCTACAATTACATACATTTGTGGCTGAGGAGCTGTGCTAATCAGAAACACACCTCATCTAGCAAAGACCAGAGCAACTGAAAAAAAAAATGGATGTTTATAATAAGAAGTCAATGTTTAATCAAGAAAGTAGGCAACTGAAGATCAGCACAGACACGGTAGTAAAAGTATGAGGGACTATATGAAGAGCTTTTTCTTGTGATATACACATGTTCTTAGGCAAGGAAAAAAGCTTTGTATATATATAGTTTGTTGAAAGACCAGGACTCAGTGTCATCATAAAGCAGATAAATTGTCCCCTACCTGTTGTTAAAATGTGATCTGTGGGGATATATTTATCTTGCCCCAGAATAAAACCTCTACCTAGTCCCAAAGCTTATTTGCTCACTCTTAGATCACAAGAAACCTTCAGTTTTTTAGTTAAAAAAATTCAGTTTTATAGTTAATATTTCCAGTCCAAGATAATAATCAAAATTCTGAAATGATTCATTAATGGTTTCTCCTCACTCAAGTCTGGTATAGTTGCAAATGGGAGAATGAGAAAGGTGCCATGTTCTGCTTGTCCTGTTTCCATCATTATCAGGGGAAGCAGTTTTTTTTTTTTTTTTTATTGTTATTATCAGCATGGTACTAGTACCAGCTGGAGTAGCTGCAACATTCTTTGGGACTGGAGTGTCTTTAAAGCAGAATTATTTTTTCTTTTGCAGAACACTGTCACTAAGAAGCTCTTCTTGTTCTATCACAGGTGAGAGATAAGGAACTGCTACCTCTCCTCCTCCTGATGGCCAGGGAGGTTCAAGCTCTCTTCTCTGTCTCTAATAACCCCAGGCTCTGTCTTTTTTGAACCCCAGGTGTTTGGGGTCAGGGGGCACAGAAAAGATTTTAGATACCTTCTTCTCATGTCCTGAATAGATGGTCTAGCCCCTTAATTTGGCTGTGGGATTATTTGTCATGTATTGTTAAGAGGTAAGCAGCTCTCAAGAAGCACACTGCATTCTGAAAACACTCATCATCTACTATCTGATTTTGCTTAAGGATTATTCTTAAAATGCATACACTTGCTGTTTGACTACACAGTGCCATTCATTGTATTTATTTCACTTTAGACATTTGTTTCTATTCTCTGTTCCAATACTGCAATTATAAATTCAAGTTCCCTCTGTGCTCTGCAAAATGCCTGCAGCAAACTGTTCAGAAGAGAATCCTACAAAAATGCCTTGTACAGCTGAGGTCAGAGTGGCTTTTGAGACCTTCCTTAACTTAGAAGAAAACAGCAAAACACAATCTTTCAAGCTGATTATTAGCTGGAAGATTCTCTCACTAGTGTGTGAGGTTGTTTCTTATCTTCTTGTACCAGGCACCTCCCTTTTGAAAAAGTTAACATTTCTCCTCTCTGTATTGATTGGGTGTTGTTGCCCTTTTACTTCTGATTGCTTAATATTTCCCTTCAGGTATGTACAGGGTATATCTTGTTTTGAAATCCTCCAAGATATAGAAAATTGTTGACTAGGAAGAAATATCTAATAATCAGCAATTATCTATGAAGAGAAAAATTCCTATCCCTCACTCAATCCTTGTTTCACTACAATTTATTTTTTGTTTCTACAAATTCCAGAAACTGTTCTCACCAACATCGCCACGTCTACCTTTCTAAATCTTATCCTTTTTTGTCCCTTCTATACCAGTTGACACTTTTGTCCGTTTGACCCTTCCTCAAAACGATTATTTTGACTAACACACAATATTCTCATCTCCTACATATTTATTTTTATTCTGACATTATGCTTTATTCACATGAATTGGGCCTTTGTCCTCCGCTTACTTTAAGTGTATTGCTTTCTCTCTTTTATACATGAAGAATAATAAATAAAATTCCTGTTTATTCTTAATTCACATCCATGGTGTCAATTACCACATTCACAGCAATAACTTCTCAATGCTATTGCGGAGTGGCAGTTTAGAATCCATTTGAACTTTATTTTAATAAACCTTGTTGACTATAGAGAGTCAAAAGGTAAATGCTACATTTATCAGATTCGATTGCAGCTAGATATATGTATGTGATTTAGTATTTATATGAAGGAGCTAAAAATACCTGAAAGTGAGTGTATTAGTCTTCTCTTGCTGTCAGAACAAATTATTACAAACCTAAAAACATACAACCTACCATGACTGAATCATGAAGTAAAAAATGTGAACTCACCAATTACTAATAAGGAGATTGAATCAGTAATAAAAACCTCCCAACAAACAGAAATCAGGACCGGATGGCTACGATGGTGAATTCTACCAAATATTCAAAGAAAATTAATAACAATCCTTCTCAAACTCTTCCAAATATCAGAATTGAAGGAAATACTTCTAAATTCATTGAAAAAAGAAAAAAAAAATTACAGGCCGATATCCCTAATAAACAAAGATATAAAAATACCCAGCAAAATATTAGCGAACTGAACTCAACTAACCTAGTGGCTTAAAACAATACCATTTGTAGACATATTTCATAGCAACATTATTCACCATGGCCAGGAGAGAGAAACACCACAAGTGTTCATCAATGAATATTTAAGCAAAATACAGTATAGACATACAATGATATATTATTCAGCCTAAAAGAAGGAAGGACATTCTGATATAAATAAGGATAAACAAAGATATTATACTAAGTGAAATAAGCCAGTCACACAAAAAAAGACAAATACTGCTTGATTCCACTTATATGAGGTATCTAAAGTAGTCAAATTCATGGAGACAGAAAATAAAATGGTGGTTGCTATAAGTTGAAGGGAAGGAAGGAATAGGGAGTTGTTTAACAGGTACAGAGTTTCAGTTTGCAATATGAAAAGAATTCTGGAGATTGGCTGAACATTATACTGTGAATATACTAAACACTAATGAACTATACACTTAAAAGATAGTTAAGGTGGTAAATTCTGTGTTGTATACATTTTACCACAATTAAGATAAAAAAAAAACTATTTTAAATACACACAAATCCCCATAATAGATATATTTTTTACCTTAGAGTTCTTTAGGTTGGAATTCCAACACGGGTCTCACTGCACAAAATCAACGTGTCAGCAGGGCTGTGTTCCCTTTTGAAGGTTCCAGTGAAGAATCTGTTTCCTTTAGAAACAACTTCTTGGGACCTCCACATTCCTTGGTGTATGGTTTCCTTCCTCCATTTTCAAAGCCAGCGACAGGTGTGTTGAGACCTTCTGATGCCGAATCTCTAACTGAGAGCAGCTGAGACACGTTTTCTACTTTCAATAACCCACGTGGTTAATTGGTGCTGGTAAGCAAACTCAGGAGTTCCTTGGGTAAAATCTGAAACTGGCCCTGTATGAAAAAGAAGGAGAGGCTGAAGAAAAGCAGACCACTCTAGATTGGAAGGTGACAGTTTTAATAAGCAAGACAAGTTGATCTTTGCCATCTGCCCACCAGAATCTTAATGTTTATATAGAGGTTTTAACAAGGTTCAATCATGTATTTGGTCCCCCTGGTCTCAACAACACCTTACTCTCTCAAGTCTATGTCCTTGAAACAGCTCCTACTGTGGGTATGGTGAGTGGAACATGCATTCCAAGGACAGCAGAGAGGGTGAGGAGCTTCCAGCTGCCCAGTTCTAGCTTGCAGCTCAGCCCGTAGTCACATCCTCTCCATGACCTCCTCCAACAATTGAGCCCACCTGGATAATCAGAGTAATCCACTCATCTCAAAATCCATATTCTTAATCACCATCAGCAAAGCCTTTTTTTTTTTTTCCATCCCCATATTAACTTATATCTTCATAGGTTCCAAGGATTAGAATGTTGAATGTATTTGGGAGGTTAGCCTTCTTCCTCCCACAGTAAATTAGGAGGCAGGGTGCGTAATTAGCATTTGTTTTGCTGCCATAGTAGTGGTTACACTAGCACAGTTTTATAGTCAGTAATCATAGTGGCAGCTTTTTAATCATGGCACAGGTAGTGTAGTTTTGCTATTATCCATGGTAAAAGTGGCTTCCTGATTCAGTAGTTTTCTCATTATGACTGAGTAACTTGTTCCTAGAAGCTTAGCCCAGAGTCTATTCTTTTATACAATTTATCAGTTAAATATGCAAAATAAAATACTGTAATAAATCCCTTTCTACAAAAATCAGCAAGATTGGATTATATTCTCTGCAACTGAACCCTGGTTAGGTTAACTCCCACATCTACATGCAGCAGGAAACGTCCTGAAAAACATGTAAATGTCCATCTACCTTTTGGATATTTATTTTTAGGAAATCCTAAGGTATTTTTAAAAAGCAGTATATAAAAACTATATTAATAATTTTACCCTCAGATTGGGACCTCTTTTTTGTTCCCTATATCAGTTAAAGTCTTGATTCATGTGCTTAGTCTAAACCTTGGGAATCATTCAAGAGTAAACTACCTTTTTTTAAATCTCTCATATTCATTTAAGAAGCACTTAAGAATGTAGAGAACCCTCTTCTCCATACTCCTTAAACTCACACCTGCCTATTCCTACTACTCATGCTCCATCAACTCTTAACTAGATTACTATGAATACCTGTTAACCAATCTCTCAATCATCAAAAATCACTAATGGCTCTTTTTATCCAGCTTGATGAAGATATAATTGACATATAACATTGTGTAAATTAAGATGTAGAATGTGATGATTTGATAAAGTATATACTACAAAATGATTACCACAATAAGATTAGTCAATACATAGATCAGTCCATCACTTCATAGTTTCATGTGTATATGTGTGTGTTGAAAACTTTTAAGATCTATTTTCTTAGCAACTTTCAAGCATATAACACAGTATTGTTAACTATAGTTATCATGCTGTATATTATATCCCCAGAACTCATTCATCATATAATTGGAAGTTTGGCCACCTTTACCCATTTCTCTCACTCCTTTACCCATCCCTCAAACCCCATCTATTCTCTTTCTGTGAATTAAATTCCACATGTAGGTTAAATCATATAGTATTTGTCTTTCTCTGTCTGGCTTATTTCACATAGCGTAATGCCCTCAAGCATCATCCATATTGTCACAAAAAGTTAGATTTCCTTTTTTTATATGGCCGAACTATATATATCACATTTCTTTCATTATCCATTCAACTGTTGACAGGTGTTTTCATGGTCTGACTATTATAAATAATGCTGCAGTAAACATGGGGCACAGATATGTTTTTGAGATAATGATTTTGTTACCTTTGAACATATACTTAGAAGTAGGATTGCTGGATCATATGGTAGTTCTAATTTTAATTTTTTTGAGAAATCCATACTCTTTCTTATAGTGATTGTTCCAATTTACTTTCTTCCAATAGTGTAGTTCTTAAATTTTGGTAATAGCCAGTCTAACAGGTGTGAGATTACTTCTCATTGTGGTTTTGATTTGCATTTCCCTGATAATTAGTGATGTTGAGCATCTTTTCATGCACTTGTTGGCTATTTGTCTGTCTTTGGAAAAATTTCTATTCAGGTACTTCGACTATTTTAAAATCGGATTACTGTGTTTTGTTGTTGTTGGTTTTTTTTGTTTGTTTGTTTTTTGTTTTGCTAATGAGTTGTTAGTTTCTTATATTTTGGATATTAACTTCTTATCAGATATATGATTTGCAAATATTTTCTCCCACCTCATAGGTTGCCTTTTCATTTTGTTGATAGTTTCCTTTGCTGTTTAGAAGCTTTTTAGTTTGATGTAGTCCTATTTGTTGAATTTTGTTTTTGTTGCTTGAGATTTTGGTGTTATATCAATAAATTACTGCAAAAGAGTAACTGTAAAGGAGTTTTGCCCCTGTATTTTCTCACCAAGGGCTCTTTCTGAACTATATATCAGATTATATAGCTCCTTTGTTAGAAATATTTCAAAAATGATTTTTTTTTTGCTTATAATAACTTATCCACCTGTAGTTTACTATTTCACCTGTGCTGACTTCTACAGTTTTTTTTCATTGTGGCTCCAAATGTAGCCCATGCCAAAGACACCTTAAACTACCTTCGGCTTCCTGAAATACCATGCACTTCCTTTCTTTTTTCTGACATGCTATCCCCTTTGTTTGAAACTGTTTACTCTAGCTACCTCACTCAAACTTTAGGACTCAAATTCTTTTCCCTTGAGGCACATCTAATCTTTTTTTTTTTTTTTTTTTTTTTTTTTTTTGGAGTGAGGGGTGGCTTTTTTGGTTTTTAATTATCTTGAGTCAAGGCATATCCCTGAAATTATTCACTCAGTATGTTTATGCCTAGGAAATTATTTCATGCTTAAGAAATGCATAACTGAAATCAAACAATGTGTTGTTCATGGGAAAGAAAACAACAGTATCATAAAAAATGTAGAAAGGTAGAAAATAGTATACTTGTAAAGACCAACCAAAAGAAATTTGATGAAGCTATATTATTACGAAAATAGAATTCAAAAAGTAAACAAAAATACAACACATATAAAAGTGGACACTTCACCTTGATAAAGAAATATGTTATAAAATATATTAACTTACATACATAGAATATTTCCCTAACAACTAAATACACATTCTTTTTAAGCACATATGGGCTTTTACAGAAATGACCATATGCTAGCATATTTCACTAAAATTTACAAGACTGAATTTATACAGAGTATATTCTATAAATGCGTTGCCATTAATTTAGAAACAAATTTCCCATATGTTCAGAAATAAAAAAAAATACTTTAAAATAATATATGGGTCAAAAATAAGTCACAGTGGAAGTTAAAAAATGTTCTGAGCTAAATGGTAACTAAAACAAAACAAATCAAACCACTGAGATACTACTAAAGCTATACTTGGAGAAAAACGTATAGCTTTAATTGGATATTGTGAGAAAGAATAAGGAATAAAATTTAATGGTTATCTCAGGAAAATTTTTAAAAGAATAATATGTAAGGAATGTAGAAAAAATAATGAAAAGAAAAAATTAATAAAGCAGAAAAATATACACAAAGAAAGATTGGTCAAGAAAAAGAGCAGGTACAAATGAACATATATAAGAATGAGAAGGGGAAGATTAGTACATATTCTACAGAATTTGGTGATAATTATAAGAAAATATCACCAATTTTAATCACTAAATAGAAAATATACATGTGATGGACAAAAATCAAAGCAATACTAAATTTTATGGAAACTGGCACAAGAAGGAATAGAAAATCTTCATGGACCTATAACTGTTAAAGAAATCAAATAAGTTAGTAATGAAGCTATCTGATCATGATATCTATAAGCTCAGATGGGTTCACTAGCAAATGCAAGCATAAATTTATTTTTTAATGTAAATTTTACTTAATTCTGAAAAAAGATTAAAAAAAGAAGTCTTGTAAAATTTTTATTCAATACTTGAAGAGAATATTTAAAGAAAGTAAAATTATATACCATATCATTACTAAATACAGATCCACAGATCTTAAAATATTAAGAAGCAAAATATTAAGAAGAGATAGTACAAAAATTAATGTATAATGAAAAGGTTGGATTTATTTCATAACAGGGTCAGTATGACATTAGAAAATCTTTTAATATAATTTACCACATTGATGAATATATGAAAAATTATATCTGATCATCTTAATAGATTCAGAAAAACTTTTATAAAGTAAACATATTCATGTTTTTAAAAACTTTGTAAAATAATGAGTACAATAGAACATCGTTAATCTGAATAAGAATATCTAAAAAATTATAAAAATACTGTTAAATTTAATGATAAAATCTTGAAAACTTTCCCTTCAGAACTGAGAAGAAGACAGTTCTCCTCTTTCACTTTTATCCAACATTGAACTGGTATTACCAACCAGTACAGATTCCAGAAAAAATTAATGGTTTAAGAATTAGGGAGGCAGATATACAAGATTTATTACTTGCAGATGACATGCTTATATACATAAAAAAATCAAAAGGATTTGATATAATTATTGAAATGAATAATGAGGTTAATAAGCTTCTTTAGAAAAAGCTCGATGTGAAAAATCATTTGTTATCACACATCAACAAAAATTTGTAGAAAATAAAAATTTTAACAAAATATTACTTATAATATCAAATATCAAATATCTAAGATGAAATCTAACAAAATATGTGTAAGATTTCTCTGTAGAAAGTATAAAACACTAATCAAAAAAAGAAAACCTAAATAAATAGGTGGATATACAACTGTAATAGATCATTTTTCCACACTCAACTATTTATATATATATAATATGGTACAAATAAAAACCCTCACAGGTTTCACTAAGGAGATTTACCAAAGAATTAAAAAATTTATACTGAAATATAAGGGGTCAATCAGAGTCAAGACCTTTTTGAAAAACTAGGTAAAAGGATTTATTCTATTGGATATTACAACTTGCTAGAAAACACAGAAAAGTTTAGCAGACTAGAATTAGCCAGTGAAAGAAAACTTGATTCCATTCATGTATCAGAGTTGATTTGTCACACAGCTTTGTGGTACAACGAGAAAGGACACATCCTTTTAATAAATGATATTATGAAAACTAGATATTCATATGGAAAAATATGATTTCTAACAGCATATCCAAATTTCAATATCAGTTATATTGTAGATATTTATTAAAGGTTAACAATAAAATCCCTAGAAGATAACATAGGAAAATAACATCATTAACTATGGAAGAGAAAAAGCTCTTAAATAATGAGGAATAATACTATACTAAAGAAGATAGCTTATTTTGACAACATTATAGCTAAAAACCCATGTCATCAAAAACACCATTAAGAGAGAGAAAAAAAGCTAGATAGTAGGAGAAGATATATGCAAAATATGTAACTAATAAAGAATATTTTTTAAGAATCTTAGAAATTACAAATGAAAAAATTAGAATGAAATTTTAATATTCACTTTAACAGACAAGATATCCAATTCTATAACACTTTGAGGAAGATATCCAATGTGTAGTAATTACATGAAAAGCTGCTCAATGTCATTCATGATCTAAAGAATGTAAACTGATAACAAAATGAGAATTTACTGCACAGAGTTTTTATTAAACTTATTAACACTTACTAAATAATATTGATAACACAAACTGTTGGTGACAATGTAGCACAATGAAACTACATGTTCACTGCTGATGGGAATGAAAAGTTAACCTAATTTGGGAAATAGTTTAGCATCATCTAGCAAACTTGAAGTTCCATATATTCTATGAGCAAGTAACTATATTCCTGGAATTTAACAAAAACAGTTGTTATATCTCTTAAATTGGTATAATAAGAATGTTCATAATGATATTTTTTGTAATAGCCCCATCAGGAGACAATCTAATGTCCAACAAGAATAGGATGTATAAATAAAATGCTATATTCTCACCATGTTACTATAATTCAGTGGAAATGAAAATACTACAATTAAACACAGCAAGTAAATGAATTACACATTTCTTAAGTGAAAGAAAATGAACTTGAAGGATTCTACCTATACAGTTTCAAAATCAAAGAACATAATTTATTCTCATTGCAGGTGTGTGCTTAAGGGTAAAAACAAAAAATAAGGAAAGAGTAGCCATAAAATTCCAGATAGTAATTACCTTTGCACAGTAATTTCAAAAGGATATGAAAGGAAGATTACTGGAAATATACTATCTTTGACTTCCATAGAAATTATGCAAGTGATCACTCTATAATAACTTATTGATCTCTACATTTATATTTTATGCACTTTTCTGTATGTGTAGTATATTACACATTAAAATAACTTTAGGAACTTAAAACTGGGAATGTCCAATATGAATGAAGTTCAGAAAGGAAGAAACTGCAGAAAATAACAAAGTAAACTTAAAAATACAGAAATTTAAGAAATGAAAGCAATGATGTAATTATAAATTTACGCAAAGGTGTAATAATAATTTAAAAACTGGAAAACAGATCCTGAAGAACCTATTCAACAGCAGAGTACGATAGAGGTGGAAACACACAAGAGAGATTGAGAGTCAGGGATGTAGCAGAAAGGAGAGGAGATCCCAAGGTGTTAAAGAAAAAGAACCCCCGTGAGACATCACTATGAAACCTCAGAATACGACAAAGAGAAAATAAATTCTAAAAGTGTCCAAAGAGTTTCTGATACCGTCTATATCTATATCTATTAATATACAATTAGACTGACAATTTTAATTTCTTGGAAGTTAAAAATGTTTTATGAAGCAAGTTTTAAGTGTATATGGCACATTTATTAAGAAATGAAATATAAGCTAAAATATAGTTATCATATTTTCTAAGCCTCTGGAAAAAAATACGAAAACAAAAGATAGTTACAATAACTTTGCTGCCTTCTTTCCTTATAGGAAAACTTGTTGGGTTTTTCTCTTGAATTGATGTATCATATTTACTTCTGTTGCTGACTCCAGCACTTTGTTCCATCTCATTAATTCAAGGAGTAAGAAACATCAAAGAACATCAGGAACATCATTAATCCAGGACCATTTCTGGCCATGCCTAAGTGAAGCTATTAAAGATATTTCAAGATCTGACTAAAATAGTTATTAAAAAGCCTAACCACTATGTCTCAATTTATTTTCCTAGATAATTGTAACATCTTTGTCTTGGGTCATGGGTTGATATATGTCTTTGGATTTCATTTACTACATTATTTTTAGGCCAAGGTGAAAAGATAAGCTAAGTCATCATCAAAAACACTAACAATTTTTTTTTTCAGGTTAGGTTTAAGAAGCTTTTCAAATACCTTACCTTAGCTTTGGTAAAAGGCATGTTTTACTTACTATCATCAGACAACCTAGTGTATCTTTCTTCTGTCTTTTATTATCTATAATAAGGAGAACATTCTTTTTCTTTTTTAAAGGATCATAATTATATAACACTACTTGAAAAAGAAATTCAACAATGAAACAAAGTTACATATTTGATCAAACAGAACAACCTTTCTGAATTTTTTTTCTTTAAATGCATGCCATTTTTTCTTTTTAATATGTTTATATCTTATTTCTAATTTTACATTCAAATGAGTGGTTATTTCATTAACATGTTTCCCCCCACAAGACTAACAGCTCCATGAGGGCAGACCCTATTTGTCTACTTCTCCACTGTAGTCCAAACAGGTAGCCTAATCTCTCAAACACAGTAAATATTTGATAAACGTTTAATGAACAAAGAGAAATCAAATACACTGATGGCAAAATAATTTTAAAATACATTTTGTTTTACTGTGGATTTTTTTCTGTCCAGATCAATAATTGTCTAATTTTAAATGGTATCATGGGAAGATACAACACACCTGTACTTAAATACACGTACTTACATACATATATACATATATATGTATGTGTATATCTATCTATCTATTAATTATTAAATGTGAAAATAATTGAAAATAACTAGGTATAACATAATGGTTTTCCCCCTTAGGTACATTGATATTGGGGTTAAATGTATTAATTTTTTACATTCAGAATTTCCAATAACCCTTTTATTTCTAATGTTTCCTATGTTACTCAAGGGACAAGGATTTCTGGGAGAATCACCCAGAACAATATAAGTTATGTCTGTAAACTAGACAAGGTTTTTTATTTTTTACTTTTGGTTGTTACTGGAGAATCAGCCCCATTAAAATGGAATGAATGTTTGTATTCCTAAACTTAGATCCCACACTTTCAGTCTGTCTTATCTTGTCTTTTATGAATTCTTAGAGCAGTTGTAATTGCCGTCTTGTATTTCCCCAAACCTCCATCATAAAATCACCGAAGCTCATTTCTCGCTTAGCACTCCCTGTATAGACCCTGCATCTGTAATGCAGTACATGGATCCATCCTGCTCCACTCAAAGCCATCAAAGGCACTTTGAATCTGGAGGCAGCACACTATAGAAGAAAGAGAAACATCAACTACATTTGTTAAGACCTTGAGTTCATTTCTAGTTTTGACCTTCACAAGTTATATAGCATGTGTATTCTCTTGATTTCCTGATCCTGGAATTTCTTGCAAATGGTGATTATTCTACATTAAAAAAAAAAAAAAAAACAATGAAACTGACCTTGTTAATAATTCCATACTACATATGTTATTATTCAGATAAGTCAGTTTCTGGCTACAACATCAGAATGATTAATTATTATCTGACTGAGAGACTTTTAGAAAGCAACAAAAGCATAGTGTCATATGGGAAGGAAGCATTGAAAAGAAGATAAAGAGCATTACAAAAACATATATTGCCTGGTCAAAATTTTCAAAGGGATATCTCTGGCTACAAAAATGTCAGCATAGCATAACTTCGCATTAGGTTCATATATTTAACAATAAGATTGGAGTGACTTACTAAAAAATTCTGGAAGGCAAGAGACTTCTTGTTATTTCCAAAGATACCACCATCCATTTTTATACTTATATAAAATATTTTAATAAAATTACAGAGCTGAAAATTCTAGAACTTCTAGTTGCATTTTTTTAAAACTAATAAACTAAAATAGAAGATACTCATGACTTTCTCACTGTCTCATAAATAGTCTCAGTGAGAGAACATAAATGTCAAAACTTCATTACTTCTAACATGTTAGCGCCCATTTGCTAGGGTCCTGTTCCCTTCCATTCTCCTACTCCTGTTAAAAACACCTAATCCTATCACCAAAAGAATATCCTACAAAATTACAATGACTGGGCCTTTTCCAAGTTCAGTAATTTCTTCAAATGGAAGCACCTGCACTTCTTTCTTTCTTGTCCTTGTGTTTTACGATTAATCATGACATTTGCATAACCCTGTATTTGATGTGCACCACCGAGAAAAGGCAGAGAAAGAAAAGTATGAGTATTAGTGACTGCTGGAAGACTGTCTGCGCCTGCAGTAAGATAAGACAGAGTAGGCTTGAAGTCCTCTGAAAAGAAATAGTCAGAAATCCAAAAGTAGGTAGAGACCTCAGAATTTTGTGCCTGAAAAGCAAGAAAATGAGGACATTTTCTTCCATTATTCAAATACTATCAAATAATTTACCAAAACAGTCACTATTATTGTTGACTGATGAGGCAAGTTCCAACATGGATATGTCTTCATCGTTTCACTTGTGTTGCTGTGAGCATAAACAAAAATGTCAACCAGCATTCACGTCAGAACTACCCTTGTTTGTCAATGATGTGAGTGGCAACTTTGCAGAGTTGGATAGTGAATAAACAGTTATTCATAACCTGACTGTGAGATACTACTGTTGGTAATATAATTATGAAATAGATTTTTTTTGGCAGAAATAGCAATCTAATTTGAAGTATAAGTCTATAGTATTTTTGATAAAGTACACTGAACATTTTATTATTTGTAATTTGTTTCACATGTTCTTTATTTAGCAAATATAATAAATAAATATAGGTATAGATACACACTTTTTCCCTACTCAACTTTTAAAATTTCTAAGCTCACATAGTAAGACTTAATATCAGATAGAGTGATTTCTGCTAACTTTTGGCTTTTATCAGGATGAAATAGAAGCTATTACAAAGTTCTGAATAGAGGAATAGCGAGATCTAATAGTTTAAAAGATGCATTCTCTGCTATCGTATTGTTAATAGAATGATGGTTATCACTTAGCATCAGTTACCTCTGACTTTTAAATAGGTACATATGACTAAATATACAGAATACATTGTCTAGACAATACTTGTACTATATTGTGTCCATGTGTTTAAATTCTGGCCCATGGGTTGTGGGTGGAAGCAATGAGAATACCATCCAAATTATGACTTTAAAAAGGAGAAGTAAATTATATTTCTGTTTCACAAATAAGGAAACTGAGACAAGTGAGTTTAAGTAACCTATCAAATGTAATATAATCAATAAACACCATATTTCAAACTCAGGTGGCTTCTCTCTAGAACCTATGCTTGAAGCCATTATATAGTGTCTTATAGTGTGTGAACATTTTATTTTCTATCAATATGTGTGAGATAGTGGTATCAGTTATTTGAGAATTTAAATTTACAGTATATATTTCAAGCAGTCAATACAATTTTATTGAAAGATTGGTGGGGTAGATGGACAGATGGATGTCTTGCTCTATGGTTCAGAGACTGCTGCAAACTATGCAGAATTCTTTGTCTTGTAAGGTAACTTATACTTCACAATGGCATATAATTTCAAGTAAAATAACAATATGTGTGATTATGTGTGTATATTTGTACACACACATATGAATTATACACATTGTGTGTGTGTGTGTGTGTGTGTGTGTGTGTAGGAACATGTAATTGTGTACCTATGTACTGGTGACGAACTTGAAAATTTCAAAAAATACATAATACCCAAATGACTATTTTTCATTTGGCCTACTATTTTTAGTTTACTTTATGTAATTTTAATTCTGTATTGTTGAAACTATTATTCTAAGCCTCACAAATGTTATCATTCAAAATCATAAAAAACAACTCTATATCTGGAGAAGTGTAAAGGCATTCTTGGAACTATTAAGTGGTTAATGCATAGTTATTTTCCTCCCAAATTAAAAAAAAAATTAGAAGCAAACATTGATCTTGACTTTTTGAATGATAAATAAGGTTCTCTAGATTCCAGCTCCTTTGCATTTGCTTTCTGTAAACTCAGCATAATCACTGCCAATAGTTCCAAAATGTAAAATATTTTAAGGAACTTGGTATAAAAACCTGTCAATAATTTAATTTGTAAATAAGATGAAACCAGGAGAACAGCAAAAGTTGACAACATTTCTGAAAGAACACTATATTGTTATAAAATGACAAAGTTGAGTTTTAAAAAGCATGTTAGGGGAAAGTTCTTAAATTGCTATAGCTATTATACTTTATTTTAAAGTGTACCACTCTGTTGCTATAAACAATTTAAGTGGGTAGATGTTGTTTGACAAGCCTTTTTTTAGCATCAGCAATGAAGAATAGGTCATGTCAAAGACCAAATTATTGAAGACACCCTCTCTTGTAAAGCTTCAAACTGGATGAAGAAATTTGAAGGAAAGAGTTTAATATTTCTCTAAAGCACTGAAATTGTTTTTATTGAATCACTGAGAAAGCAGAGCACAGACCCTGCAAAATATAGCTATTGTAAAATGAATGGTTCCTATATGCAACTTTTGCATATGGGCTGGTTTGGTGTAGAGTTTAAGAAAGTTCTGTCTTGAGTCAAATCCCACTAAAATCCTGGATTAGTCCTTTATTTGTCATGAGAAATTGGGCAAATTGCTTACAATCTCCCAGCTTCATTAGGCAATTAAAAAAAATTAAAACAAATTGCAAGTACAATATTTAACAAGTCTTCCAAGACATAGTAGAAGGACCTCTCTCCAACCCCCAATAGTAGTGACACTGGAACTAGTAAAATTGATGTGGCAGAGTTATAGTGTTCCTTTGGAATTTACTAAGAAATACATAAATTCATCAAGGAATAGTAATAGTCGAGGATCTTAAAATGCACATTTTATTTCAGAATGCCATTTGAGTTCAAATACAGAACTCTTTAAAAAGTCAAAAGCCAATTGCCTTAGAAATCACTATAGTTGAATTATAAAGTGTACTTCTAGACATTTCTTACTAAATCGTTTGGATAAATGTAAATGTCTGTAAGACTCTAAGTTTAGTTCTACATACATGTGCAGATAAAAATGAAATAAATTTCTATTAAAGTTTGTTGATGTCAATTGATATTTCTGCATATTCTGTGGGTATTGAGTTCAAAGTTGGGAATGTAGTCCATGCTCATAGAGCAATCACCTTTGTCCAGGGAAGTGTTTTAGATTTCATTAGAGCATGAGGGTTTTGTATGAAGTAGCTCAGGGCCCACAGAAGTAAACATGAGAAAAACATTCAAGAATGGCATTCTACAATTTTAGTAACTTAAATTTAATGGAAATATTTATTTTTATGATTTTATATATAACATTTGCTTTTGACTTTCCTCTTTAGGAAGTTATCACAAAAATATTATAAATGCAAAAAAAATTTTTAATTTATTTTTACAGCTTATTTTTCTCTAGCAATTACAAATATCCATGTAATATGAATGTGTGTGTACACATATACACATATGGAATTTGGAAAGAATGTCGAAAATAATAAATACAAATCAATAATAAAATTATATTCTAATGCAAGCAAATAAAACTTAAAATACCAACTTAAATAAATCATAGATTCATTTATCTCACACAGAAAGTATAAATGTAGAAAACCCAGTGCTAGTACAGTGCATTAAATGCTTAAGATTCAGGTCCTTTCCTTTTCCTACTCTGGTGCCTTTGCCATGTGACATTAATATTTATGGTCTAAGGCTGGCTTCCAAAAATCAGATCTCTAATCTAGACAGGAAGCAGGAAAGGGAAAAGAAAAGAAAAAAAGTGTTCCTGATGATTCCATCCATCTTTAAAGTAATTTCCTTGAGCTCCAATAAGCAGTTTATACTATGGTTCATCTTTTAAAACTAGGCCCTTGGCTACCCCAGCTGCAAAAGTAGGGGAAAGTTAATAAATTAGTGTTTTACAATGTTATAATACAGGAAGCTGAGGGAGATTCTGGATATGAATGATTTTGGATAGCCAATCATCATGTCTGCCACAGTAAATCCATAATTCATATAATTCAAAATTATGGAGTTTTTCATTATTTACACCCTGAGAAGTGAAATAAACTTTTACATTGGTTTTGCCAAGACTACCATAATCCAGATTTCATGTTAAGTTTATAACATAAAATTAAATAAAAGCAAGAAAATAGAGACATTTCCTTGTATTCAGAGAGATTCTCTCATTATCAAAGTCACTGGTAACAACTGGTAATATTTGTTCAACTCAATGATTGTAACATACGTTTTGAAAATTAAAAAGACAAAACAAAACAGTATTTTTTCCCATGGTGATTTCAATAATTCTATAGGCTAGCTAAAGAAGATTCTTAACTCCTATTATTTAAAAATTTTAAGGGATTCTCCAAATTCTTTATTATAATTAAAACCATGAAATATTTAATAGTATAGAAAACAAATGATGATCCATTTCTTCCAATACAGTTCATAGCCAAAAATTCCTACCTGTGGAATGCTCCAATGACAAATAATTTCAAAATCTCTGTCCCAATCTCTCAGAATAATCGGCAAAGGATTTTTTTTTTCATTCAAAGAATTTCTCCATTAAATCATGTGAATTAAATAGGCTGAATTATAGCTCCTTGTAGTTCTCAGACTTCCACAGCCTTCAGTATCAGATCTGAAAATTTGGAATTGCTGATGGGAAATGCTCGCTAGAAAGTAAAGAAAGTTTATTCTCTTAGTAAAATGTAAATCATATTTTCTTACATTGTGTGGTAGGCTGCATGATTGTCCCTCCAAAATGTCCAGGTCCTTATCCCTAGAACCTGTAAATATGTTACTTTGTGAGATTTTATAGATGTGATTAAGTTAAGGATCTTGTGATGGTGAGATTATTCTTGATTGTCCAGGTGGGCCTAGTCCAATTATACGGGTTCTTATAAGGTGGAGGTTGGAATGTCAGAGTCAGAGAAGATGTGAAGATGGAAAGACGTCGGAGAGGAGAGAAGATGATGCACTGCTGCTTTTGAAGATGGAGGAGGGAGCCACAAGCCAAAGAATGCAGGTGGTCTCTAGAAACTAGAAACTAGAAAACGCAAGGCAATAGATTTTCTCTGTGAGCCTCCAGAAGGAATGTAGTATTGCTCACACCTTCATTTTAAGACTTCTGATCCCCCGACTGTAAGATTATAAAAGCTTATCAAGCCACCAAGTTTGTGGTAATTTGTTACAACAGTAATAAGAAACTAATACATATAATCTTTTGAAACTTTGCAGAATGGTAAGATTAATTTTTTTGTGTGGCACATTTTAGATTCTAACATTTATTTGCTTCCCTTCCAAGTCTATGTTACCTGAATAGTGTAATATTTAAATGAAGAGTTTTCTTACTATGTTCCCCTTCCTCCAATACATGACCTTATTGTCAATTTACAGTACATCATTGGCATTTCTTTATGGGAAAAACTGAAACTTTTCTTAATTCCTATTTCTGGTTTTCCTCATAACTACCATATGTACTTTCATCAATTACTGCAACTGGGCACAAGTCTGTGGGAAGTATCATTCCATTTTTTATGGACAAGCCAAACACAGGTTTACCGTATTCTACAGGTCAGTGCAAAATTATTGGGCTTACTAATTGATTTTAATTTTTATGGGATTTTCAGAAACTTGTAGTATATGTGCAGTCTACATGTGCTATGAAAATGATTTAACAATTGGCACTATTTCAAAAGTCTTAAAGAAACCACTTCCTGGACAAAAAGCACTGGTAAACTATAGCATGTCTCATCAAAGCTAGGTTTCACCCAGACTGTGCGAGGGATTTCTATGTTGCAGCACAACTCTGTGATAGAAATATGTAAAAAGACAATGCAATAGTATTGTGATTATAACCTGTGAGGAGAAAAAAGGGTGCTTGGTGATTTTACTTCTGCCATTTGTCTGTCTTTAATGAATTGAAAATGTAAGAGAAACTACATCACTATAACATACTATACTGTATTTTGATTAATAGAACATAGAAACAACAAAGCGATACTACTTCAAAACTTACTTCTATGAAATTATTTAAATTTCTGTACCTTTTACCCATAATTTTTATTTTTTATGCTCAACAGCTTTAGTTTATTAACAGACTTTGGCAGGGGTTTAACACAACAAGAAGTTTTCTTTAAGACAAGCGATATCTATAGTGAGTGGCAGTTCAGACAATCCTGCAGACCCTTGGAATTACTCACTACTGTCCTTAAATGTGTGTGCTTCCCTCCTGTAGTGACTATAAAAAACTAAATGTATAAAAGAGTAAGCTTTTAAGCATCTAAAAAACAGTGTCCAAATTATTAAAATAGTTAAGAAACTATTTCCTGTATATCTCTATTTTCCCCTTAGGGTTAAATTTGATGTTTAATTTCATTTGCTATTTCATTAATGAGGTGAAATTTAATCTTATTTGGGCAACAT
Source organism: Eonycteris spelaea (assembly GCA_003508835.1). Taxonomy (NCBI): domain Eukaryota; kingdom Metazoa; phylum Chordata; class Mammalia; order Chiroptera; family Pteropodidae; genus Eonycteris; species Eonycteris spelaea. Next base: position 3,089,742 of record PUFA01000167.1, read on the forward strand.
TTCAATATTAGAGCATATTTAATCAATAAGTAATATATTTATTTCAATATTATATTTCTTATATATTTTTTGTATATAAAAATGTGTATATGTGTGTATGCATATACACATTTATGTTTATATGCACGTGTCTGTGACATTGACATTTTGTGCTCCAAAATGTCTAAGTCTAAAGGCCATATATTTATATAAGCAAACTCACAAATTTACAAATATATTATTTGCATTAATGAACTGTAAGTCCATTAAAAATATATATAGTAACAATTTCTAAAGTTTGCTCTAATTCACAATTTCAATTATAGAAATTATATTAGACAATAAATACTGACAGTACTTTTTCAGCTCCTCATTTGGTAATTTAGAAATTATAAAATGCACATTTTCTACATTTGTGAGGGCCAGAATCACTTTAGCAATTCACTATAGCCCAGTAAACTCTCAGTAGCAAGAATAAATTACTTGCCCTTTTTGACAGGAAGCAACCAGAATGTTTGCACTTGTTTATCCCTTAGAGAGGTAAACTGAATTAGGCACATGCAGTGTTATTCGGTATTATAGTGTAAACCAAGATAAAGTGGGTAATGGGGTTTATATTAGCAATTACACAAATATACATATGTATATCTGATCATGAAAAAAGAAATTGCTCTTGAAAAATATACAAAAATATAAGAAATGATACTTCCTTGAATTACATTCATTTTGTAATTTGAAAATCTTTATATTTACATCACTACATTTACTATTCAACAACGGCCTCTTGAAGTAGGTGTCACTATCCGACTTAATGGAACAGTTAAGTCCATTTTCCCAGTTCACTGAATGAGTAGTTGACACACGGACTCTATTAGGCTGGTCCTAAGTGGAGAATATTTTCCAGCTCTATATTATATATTATTGGAAACTGGACTCTTCCTTTATTTGGAGTTTCTTCCATATTAGCCACAAAAACAAACAAACAAACAAATAAAATTAACCCCCCCCCAAAAAAAAAAAAAAACAAGAATTGTTCTTTTTCTTAGTCCTAAAATTATTGGAGTAGATCTACTGAAAGGTCAGGGATCTAAATGTTTATTTAGACAGTCTTATCTCTCTTTTCAAAGTCTTTGTTATCTCTTTCAAAGAATCTCCTAGTGACTGTACTTCCTCTGTATATAGCTATATAACAAAATCAAATGAACCATGACACAGTACTTCTTATTAGAACAGTTTGCTGAGGCCCAACTATAAGGTCTCTCCAGATATGCTTAGCCAAATTATCGTTTTCTCATCTGCTTTTCACATTACTAAATAAATTGAATGTATTATGTGAAATGTGGTACAGACAAGTTTACTCTGCAAGTCTAAATGTTTGGAATAAAAAACCTTGATAACCTCTGCTAGATTTGATGAAAAAATAGTCTTTATACTACTGTCCTTAAGGTCAGAGGAGAGATTTGTGTTGCTTCTGAGGGCATAAGGAGGTATTTGAGAAGAGAATGAAAATAAAAGAATTTGAGAGACACTGAATATCTTAGTCCTCGAGTGGGTGATGGATCCTCTTAGTTATTACTCAAGTATTGAAATACTTGGTGTAAGTGAAACTATTGTGAAAATTGGTTGGGAAAGTTGAATTTTGTACACAACAGTTAAGTGAGAGGAAGAGGAAAACTACTGACGGTGGCAGAAACCAGACATGATTTGAAGAACATTGATTTTGAAAGTTGAAATTGTTTACCTTTAGTAGTAAATAAATCATGTGATCTTGATCTGAAGCTAACACAGCTTTTAATGGCAGCAAAGGGTTTTAAAGCATTAGTTATTTCAGTTAAATTATTTTAATAATTTACACACTCACTGGCAATGCTGGAGAGTACTTAGCGACTCCACATCCTTGCCAGCATTTGACACTGTAATTCTTTTTCATTGTATCCATTTTAACAGTTGTGTGGTGTTATCTCATTTTGGTTTCAGTCTATTTTCTCAGGATAGTTAATGATGTTAAGCACCTTTCCATATGCTTATTAGTCTTTTAAATATTCACCCTTATGAAGAATCTACTACACTCTTCAGACTATTTTTTAGTTGATATTTTTGTTTTATTTGTAAGAATAGATTTCTGGTGTTTGTATAGTCACATATTCTAAATATAAATTCTTTGCCTGTTATGTTTATTGCAGATATCGTCACTGCAATTGAGGAAGTAAAGATCATGCAATTAAGGAATCAGGGAGTTTCAATGAAAGAAAGATGAAGGAAATTCTTAAGATTATGGTAAGAAGAAATCCTAGGATAATAATAACATAGAGGGTTCAGATCAAAATCAATCCAGACTATCCAAGACTGTTTTGGCAGGGATATTTTATTGATAAAATAACCTCATTTATGATATAATTATATTAGAAAAACAGTGAGGAACAAGTGATTTAAAAAAAAAGGTTAAGTCATTATCTACCATAATAAGAAATTGAAAAAGTCTAAAATTGATGAATTCAAATACAGTACACTATTAACATGAAGAGTAAAACTAGGGAGAACTGAAACTTATGCTTCTGGGAATAAGACGTGGGGAGTGTAAAGGGTGGAATAGTGTATTTGTTTTAAGTTTGTAAAGATTATATAAAAGTTATGTTTTATCTGCTTAAAAATACAATTACCTAAAATTAGTTATGAAAAAAATTAATAATATTATTATAGTTTAATGATTTATAAATATGGTGTAAAGATTCTCCAAATAATAGTCTTTAACATCTGAGGGCAGACCCAAATGGAGTGGATTAACTGGAACAAAAACCATCAATGAGCAAAGAGGAAAGAAGACAGAAACTGGAATATTCTGTCCTGAGTTCATGTAATATAAAAGTTAATATGAATGTAATCATTACAGCCTAACTGAATCTTATAATTTAGGTTTATTTCTGAAAAGTATTGATTTGATATTATTTTCGTTGTAATTATTATTTTATTTAAAATTTCAATTTGAACATGTTTCCTTCAGTAAAACATGAAAATTAACTATTGAGAAGAGTTCATTTTCAGGTTCAGAAAATTGTTACCAATTATTTTGGATTTAAGCTCGTTTCTTAAAAAGCTGTGGAGAAACAAGAAAATAACCATATACTTTCTTTTTTATTCATTTAATTTTATTATACAATTATATTTTGTTAAATCATGGAAATTTATTTCCTTGAGATAAATCAATATGCATGGCTATTTTTTCTCCACTTACTTTCCCTAAATTTATGGCTAGCAATGCCACATTTGAGAATCTATGTCCTTCTTAAGCACTCAGTAACTTGCAAAAGAGAATTTTCCCTTCTGTGAGCATAATTTCTCTCATTGTAAATAATTTTTATTTTAGGTAATGTTCTTTTTTTTTTAAGTGTCTGAATGTTACAATTTTAATTTTTGTAATAAGATACTTACCTTTTTGTAAAGATAAATATATTGTGAGATAACTAATGTCACGTAACCAGTAAGAACAACAGAAATCTAATTATACATGCCAACAGTGATACTTTACTTTGGTACTTATCATTAATTATCTTAAATATCGCTAAACACTCCCTTGTTCTTCAAAATCTTGCAATCATTTTTCCATTTCCAATATATATTTGCTTTTGTGATCTAGATTCTGTTCTAATTTCATTTGGTGATCTCTGAACCTACTGAGGACACTAAAAGAAAAAAAAAAAATCTCATCAAACTAATTCTATTAAAACTTAGCTTCTTTCATTGACTAAACTTCCACCAAGGGCCTACCACACAATTAAGTCTCAGAGTAGGGACTGACCTAGAATTACTTTGAGGTCATTGAGCACACTGGTTCTGGAGACATTCAAGAAAAAAAACTCAACCATATATAAATTCTTTGTCCATGGGTTTCAAACACCTACCAAACTTGCTTGGAATTGCAAAATACTCATTTTTCTCTCAGGTGAAGAACACAGGGATTAACTTCTCATATTTCCTTCCATTCTATACTCTGCCTATCCTACTTGAGAAGGCTACTCCAGCTGATGAGAAGATACACAAATTCCGATCTGGCATCATGGGGACTTGTTTTTTATAATAGCTCAGTGTTTAATAACTAGTAGTCAACACTACTTGTTGTGCATTAGAATTACATGGGCAGCTTTTTAAATATATCAGATCTTTTGCCCCCAAACTGAATAATGAAACAAGTTTTCAGGGCAGGGGTTCTATCCAATATTGGTATTTTTAAAAACTGCTGGAAAGTGTGAGAACCATTATAAAACATGTAAATCCTATTAGACTTAAGGGTCTCTCTTATCTAATACACCATCAAAACTAAATGCATCCTATATTTCATTCTTGTTTTCTTCCTGTCCAGTCACTAAGTAAGCCTCTAGAATCATTTATAGTCTCTCATACTCTCTTTTTCACAATGTGTGCAACTCTTTTCCATTGTCCTGAGTTACTATGCTTCCTTTTCTCCCAAATCCTCCTGCTGTAAACCCTGGAATTCCTAGTCTGAGAGTAGTAAACTACTCTCCTTCTTTACCTCCTTTTTTGAATATATCTTTCTTTAAATGAAATATGGCTCCCCCTGTGGACACTACTTGGCCCATGGCTCTACTTAATTTGCTGTTAAATAAATTCTTTCATACAGCAATGCTATGTGGAATACTATGGTGGTGGATAAGGCACTCTGTCAGTCCATGGATGGTAGTTCTGACAGAAGCACTGTATGCAGAGAAGGCAAATCTGAGTGCAAAGTAAATGTCCATTCTAGTAAGAACAAAGTACTGTCCCTTTCTGAAGAAAGCGGTCCAATATAATCAACTTACCACTAGGTAACTGACTGATTAGATTAGACCAGGCAAGGGTATAATATTTGAGATACGGTTTGGTCTCTTCAGCTAGTAGACTGATGACTGTGGCCAGGTTGGCCTTGGTGAATGAAATTCCCATGTCACTGAATCCATTCATTTCCTCTATCTCTGTTACCATGACAGCTTTGTTTGTAAGCCCATTGGACAATGACAGGAGAACTTGGGGAACGAGGATGAAAAAGTAACTACTCTAGACCAAGTATATTGGTAAGATATTTGCATGTTAGACATAATTAAATTAGATAAAATTGAAGGGGCTTTCCTCCTCAGTGAAATTTCTAGATGTCTGGTAATATGGGACATGTCAAGACATTCCTTTTAATGTAAAGGATAAGTCATTGTATCTGGCCTGTCTTACAAATAAAAAGGGAACAACTTCTATTGGAATTTTTTGGATTTGATGACAACATATTTCTCATTTGTATATGCCACTCTGGATCATTTACTGAGTGATCCTAAAAGCTGTTAGTTTTGAGTGGAACGAAGAATAAGAGAAGTCTCTGCAAAAGTTCCAGGATGTTGCACAAGCTACTCAGCCACTTGAAGCTAACATGATCCAGCAGACCAGTGGTGCTCGAAGGGTCAGTGGCAAATAGAGATATTGTTTGGTGCTCTGGTAGACACCAATATGTGAATCACAATTCAGATTCTTAGAATTATGGGTAACATCATCCAATCTGCTTATGGCCTGAACAGAACAAGAAATAGGAGAAAGGAGAAGTAGGTTCCTTTCTTGTCTGCCTGTTTCCGTTTGGAAACATTGGTCTTCTCCTGCTCTTGGACTGAATTTTACACCATATACTCCCTTGATTTTCAGATCATCAGGCTTAGACTGAATTACACCATAAGCTCTCCTGGGTCCCCAGTTTGCAAATGGCAGATCACAAAACTAAAAATATATGTGTGTGTGTGTGTGTGTGTGTGTGTGCACACACACACACACAACATATACACACATACATATCTATAATCTATATTTATAACTGGTGACTGTTCCTGAGTCTTATTTCCAAATTTTGAGCTAGGTTATTACATTGGCCCAACCTCAACCAGGTGTCTACACTTTAATACAACTCAGTGTTACCAACTTGTGACTCACTATCCAGCCAATAGTAACTATGCAAGTAGATTCTTTGAGAAGGGGCAACGGAAGAACAGGTAATATAAAATTGTGTGCAAAACATTACAAACAATATGTAAACAAGATATTTACTGTCCCTAAACTCTAAAATATATCAAAAAGAAACTAAATAAATCAAAGAGAAATCATGTTAATAAATTAATATTATATTCACGAATAATAAATGTTCTAAGAAGGATGTTAAACATTTATGGTAGTTAATAGTGCAGAAAAGAACAAAAATCAATTTAACAATATGTTCTAAATAGACTAAATATTCAACTAATAAGTGCAGTTGTTGATTTGACCTTAGACAAGAACCTGAGACTGTGTATACCCCAAGTGTTATGAAATAGAAGTAAAGATGAACATTTCTTTTTCTCTCTTTATCTTGTGATGGAGTTGTGTAAAAGACCAGACATGTAATTAATATCACATAAACACTGGAAAAAATTGCAAAGCATGTATAAGAACTCAGTATTATTGGGCCAGTATGACTAAAATAATTTTTTAAAGCCTGAGAATGACTTTCTGTTACTTGTGTATGTTTCATGTTTAAAAAACAGTATTTATTTTTCTTCATAATAGCTTTTCTAGAAAAGGATCTGTAACATGTCCAAAACAAATGCTTGCATCAATGAATGGTATCTTCCACGCATAATAAGCCCAAATCCAGATGAGGCAATTCACAAACTTTGTTATCCTTAACCACTTAAATTGATCATTACAATACCACTTTAATATCATCTTCATGGTTGTAAAATGAATTACTGGCATCTGTTTGAAATAGACATAGCCTTTTCTATCACTAAGAGTAGACTTTTTAGACTAATAAGGTGACTCATTTGATATTATACTACAAAGATTACTTCTATTTTGTACTGTGGTAATTCCACAATAGTGATCAAGAAAAAATATACATTTAAAACATTCCATGAACTTTTGTTCATAAAATTTCCACTAATTTTAAAAACTACATAGAAAAGAAGTAAAGTGACAAAACTTACAGGGTGCATAACAAGCATAAGATTAAAATAAATTGTATATCAAGTCCTATGACTATCATTATGACAAAAAAAATGTTTATAGTACAACAAACAATATAGGCAATTAGAAAATAATTTATTTTGAGTCCCTTACCAGCCGTTATCTTTCTCTTCTCCCATACTTCTTTTTTTCTCTTAAAGTAGTATAGTACTAATATATATATATTATATATGTAATATATATCACATATTATATGTTGTATATTACATATATAATTATGTATTACATGTACTATCTATTAGTTATATACATAATATATTACATTAGTTATATATGTATCATATTAGTTACATATTTAATATATATTATGTATTATATTATATACATATTACATAGTATATGTATTAAAAGTTAGCATATTAACCCATAACTCTAAAATAGCAACCATTTTATTAATTATATTCCAGTTTTTTCTGTATGCATCTATAGTTTATGTACTTGAAATATTGCATCCCCTATTTTTTTATATCATGAAACGTGTAATAGAGACAACCTGTCAATGACAGGAGGAAAGATAACATTCTTACTTTGGAGTCACTGAAATAAATTACCAAGAAAAAAAGTGGCAGATTTGTCCTTACAAAAAATAATAAAGGAAGGTGAATGAATAGAGACTCTTATGCAGAAGTGAAGTAAGTTAAGGAAGTTCATATTGGGGCACTTTAAAGTATCCCACTAATCTTCTGAGAACTGGTGCTAAGAAAATTCCTCATTTAATGAAAATCATTCATTTAAGTTTATTCACTCATACTATGTACATTGCATAATGCTAGGGGTTGGGAGAAATAAAACTTTTTTTTTAGAATACATTCTTGTGCTGAGGTCACAAAACACATAATTATGTCCAGATGAAAATAGCATATCACATTTGTTGTGTGTATTTGGATGCCTGCATTCAAATTATAATGCAAATATTTGCTGAATGAATTATATTAGACAATATATGTTTTGCCAATGCCAGTTTTATTATTTGAACAATGAAATAGTAACAGCTTCCTATGACAATATTAATGCCTTATCTAAATCTTCTAAAGACTCCAGAGGAGAATATCTAATTATTTATCTCATGTTTACACATTAAAAAGCCAAGAATTAGAGAAGATATACTTAAAATATATAAGCCAAGGTTTATATTCCAAGCTCCAGCTCATTCCTTAAATTTGGGAAATTCTCTTCAACTATTTGTTCCGAAAATGCTTTCTAGTCCCTGCTCCTTTTCATCACCTTCAATAATGCCCATTATTCTTATGTTTCCTTATGGTATCAGCTAGTTCTTGTATTTCTCTTTCATTATTTTTCATTCCTCAGTTTCTCTCTTCTGACTTATTTCTAGATTTCTGTCTTTGATATTACTGATCCTTTCCTCCATTTGGTCGACTCTATTTCCAAAGCTTGCTATTTCATTTTTCAAATCTTTCCATGTGTTTTTTTATCTCCAGAAGATACATCTATTGTGTTCTTTTTGAGGGTTTCAGTCTCCTTGCTCTGCTCATCTAGTTGTTTTTTCAATTCCTGAAATTGTTGATATGACTTGTTTTCAGAAGTACTATCCTGAATTCTCTGTCATTTAAGTTGCATATTTCCATGTCTGTATGCTTATTTTCTGGAGATCTTTCTCTTTCTTTCTGCGATGACTTGTCACCTTGGTAGTTCATGGTATTTAATGGACTATATCTCTGCCCGAGCATTAATGGAAACGTATTCTGCCTTTTTTCCAGAAAGAAGGTTTATTATATAAAGACTTTTTACCTGCTGCAAAGAAGGCACTTTTCTTTTGCTTTCCAGTAGATAGTATCTAAGCCTCTTGGATCCCCACTTTATATAAAGTCTTAATAATGTCTTTTTTAAATTTTATTTTGCAGATATTTAGTCATGCTTGCTACCCTCAGTTTCATTTCCTATCAATGTTAGCAACAATTTGAGTAGTGTTTGCTCAGATTCCCCCAGGGTTCCGCGGTGATCAGTTTCAGAGGGAATGTGGGGAGAGACCCTCTGGGTTGGGAGTTGGGGTCTGTGGCTCAGCCTTGGTTTTGTAACCACAGCCAGTAAAAATCAATTGTTTCTCTGTCATCTTCTTCTCTGCTTTCTGCCCTGATGACTGGGCCCTGCTGCTGGCTGTGTGGAACTCACAAACTCTCCCAGGCAAGGCTGTTCAGAGAACTTGCTACTCCTTCTCTCTGGCCCCTCCTTCTATAGGTAGCTCCTGAGGCTGAGAGAGGCAGCTTCTTTATCTCCCAGTCCACTGCCCAATACCCAGGGTCTGACCTGCGGTAGCTCTTATGCGCAAATCCCCACTCAGACATGTGAGTTTGGTTTTTTGTTTTTTGTTTTTGTGTGTTTTTAGATGTTGTTTCAGGGGGAAAGATCTGGGGATGTCTCTCATTCCACTGTTTCTCCAAACTTCCATAAGCTGAGGTTTAAATATTACTTGTCAATTTATAGAGCCCAAGCTCTTATCTACTATATTATGTTATCCTTAATTATTTTAATTATTTTAAATAGTTGTTTGAGGGTCAGATGCAATAAGTGAAATCCCTTTATAAAAAGTAAATTTTTACAATAGTAGTTACTATTTTCTACTTTCTACACAGTCATAATAGATATTTGAGAGTTTTACTTAAACTGTTATTTCAAATTTAAATAGCCAAAATATTATCGGACTCATTGTTATTTTTTGTTAGAGTTTTAGATATGAATTATTAAATACTACTTTATTATTAAAGATGTGGATCTGTAAAAGCTTTAGTTCCTTTTTTTAGATAAATTCCATTATCAAAAGATATGAATATGATTATTTTCCTTCACACATATTGCCAGATTATTCCAAAAAACTATATCTTTTTGCAACATCACCTCTTGTGTTTAAAAGTGTTGGTTTTATAACTTTCCCATCAACACTGCATACTACATAATTTTATAATACATTTTGAAAGAGAGTTATATTAGAAGGCTGCTTTGTTTTAATTTCTTTATTACTATATATTAAATTATATTTCATATATACATATATATTTATGGTATGTTTTATCAGGTCATACCTATAAAATATAATTTTTCTTTTTTCATTATGGATATTAATTTTTTTCATGAATAATGTTAACATTTGTCAAGTTATATCTTTTAATTTATTTTTGGAAAAAATGGAGTCCTTTATTTGAAGCAGCAAATAGTTTTGTGTAGTTCATTTAATTTCATTAAGAGAATGTTAAGTGTTTAATTTTTCACCAATATGACAATTATTTCATTTTTATGATTAATCTGTTAGTCCACTTGGACTTGCTTCTATCTTATGTTTTATACTATGCAATTCATGATTTAATTTATTATGTATATTTATACTTTTCCAGATTAAGATACATTTATGAAATCATGCCATATCTTTCCTCTCACTATTTTTGGACATTTGATGCTCCTTTATTCTACTATTTTGTGCTATTTAATCTTGATTGCTTCTTTTTTTTTTTTTTTGCATTGATTTAATTACACTAGCTTCAAATCATAATGCTTCACATAGCTATAATACTTCATACACCCTATCCCAGTCCTGCTTAAAAGTGGTATAGCTTCTGATTATTTGTACATATTCAAAAATATTGAGCCTAATCAAATGGTGAAAAGCTTAAAGAAAGGGAACAGGCTGTTTTACTTTCTCCTTCATTAATGTTTTCATGGGAGGTTTGTGAATTCATGACTCATTTGAGTGTTGGCTGCTGACAGAGGCCTGTGTTCTCTTGGCTCAGTGAGGTACAGGGTTGCTAACAAGGTGGAAAATAGCTAGAAAAAAATAGTGTTATAAAAATCTGAGCCAGATAAGCTCACATTTGAATGAGAAACAGGAATATCATATACTGATTTAGACAGCTTTAAGAAAAATGACTTTTAACTATTTTAAATAATCCCAGAATTTAAGAAATTGGACAGTGTTCAAAGTAACAACAAGTAAATAAAATTAATGACAAGTATATAAAAAGGCAAGCCACAGAATAGGGAAAATTATATGAAATGATAAATCTGACAAAGTTCTTAAAGAATATATAAAGGTTTTTATAAACCTCAATAGTAAAAAATAAGCAACCAAATTTGAAAATGGGCAAAAAGTTCAACAAATACTTCAAAAAGGAATATTTATATATGTATAAAATTTTTCAATAAGCACATGGTAAAATGCCCAATAATATTAGTCATCCAAGAAATGCATATTAAAAGCACAATGAAATACCACTACATACCATGAGAATGAAGAAATATAAAGAGGCTGAAAAAAAAAAGTACTGATGAGGATATGAAGCAACTGGAAATCTCATATGTGGTTGGTGGCAATATAAAATAGTATAATAACTTCACAAAGTTTAGCAGTATCTTAAAATTTACACATAAATCTATCTTATGGCCCAGCCATTTGACTCTGAGGTATTTACCAAAGATAATAAAAACTTATGTTAATACAAAGATATGTACATAAATGTTCATCGGCTATAATCACAAAAGCTCGAAGTTGGAAACAAACCAAGTGTACATTAATGAATAACTGAGTTTAACTTTATTATATCTTAATAAAATTGATAAAATATGTCCTGGAACACATTCTAGCATGTACTGAATTAAAACGAAGTTAGAGCATGCTCAACTCATATCCTAGCAATAGGGTGAATATTAATTTTTTCTCCGAGTTTCTCTTTTAAAATATTTACATTGCCAGAGGGACATTACTGGTAATTTTCATGCCTATCTTCAGACCACACATATGCCAAAGTAGGTGAAACTTTTCAAAATCCATTTGGGTGTCTTCTTTGATCATATATTCCAAAAAATGATTATGCAAGAAGCTATAAAAAAGTCAGCTCACATGTAAGATAATATCAGGACCCAATCAACAAAGAGCTGAAAGGACTGAAACATGTCTAAATAACTTGTTTTTTCACACAGTGAGATTCCTATTAAATCTTTTTCCTAAAAGAAGTTAGATTTCAGCACAACAATTTCCTGCTGCTTTTTCATATCACTCTCTTTCTTTTACCATTATACTGAAACTGCATCATTACTTTTACAGAACAGGAACTTATGATATTTGATGATGCTTTGAGGTAGGAACACTGCAAATGAGACTTAAAAGTCATAATACTTTCTTATCCTTGTCCTCAGTTTGGAGATTGAATACATTCTTTCTCTTTTCTCCTCCATTTGTATGTGGCTATAAAAGATCTCTGCGTTTTGGGCTTGAATCTTTATTCTTCTCAGTATAATTGAAAATACTACATTTTCATTTCTATTTTATTCCTAAGTCTTCTTTCTGCTATAAAAATTCAGGGTTAAATTTTAGGTTGCATACAGAATTTTTTCATAGACAATAGAATGAAATAATATTTTACATGATGGTCAGCAATTTCTTCATAGCTTTCCTGAGAGGAAAGAGCATTTCCATAAAAAAACAATACTACAGAAAATTTCAGTAAAGGCCATACCAGGAAATAAAATTGATATCTCTAATAAATCATCTTTAATAGTCCAGTGCCAAAAAATGTCATGATGAAAACTGGAAGGAATATTACCAGAGTGCTCCAGTATGTAATAATTTTGGTATTTTTTTCCCTCCATATATAGTACTAAAATGTTATTTGAAGTTGTACTGTATATTTTTCCTTTTGTAAAAGATAATGCAGTCTGAGCTATGTAAAAGTCAAAGAAGCAAGATTTTATCTTCTTTGCATAAATTAAAGTAGAGCCAAAAAGATTAATAAAATCATTTGCTATTTTAGTCATAAAACAACTTTTAAAGCAAAATTATTGTTTTACACTTCCATGTATCAAATTAGTAAAGTATAACTTTCTCATCTCATAATTTTTTGAATAGCTAACATATATTGAATTCTTACATAGAAACAATTTTAATGAACAATTAATACTGCATGGTGTTTTTATAATTTAATAAAGAGTGAATCAATTTTTATAAACTAAAAGAATTAAATATGGCCATATGAGAAGAACATTTTGACTGGATTGTTATCAATTATAATCTTACAGTCTAAACAATCCTGACAAAGATAATTCCACATTGTTATTACTAATATCATTTATAGACATAGAAAATTAAAGAAACTAATTAACTTGGACAAGATCACAAGAGCTTATAAATGGCAGGCTAGAACTGAAATCCTGTTTTATCTGACCCCAGAACTTTTATCCAAAGCTTCATTTGTCTCTGGAAATTACATCTATGCTCACAAAGGTTTTACTTTTGTTCTTTATCTTTACTAATGTGTACTTCTTTCAGGTCATAGGCTACCCTTGTTATTTAAACAACATAACAATAAAACAATGATACACTTACATCACTATTTACTGGAATCTCTGCTAAATGCTTTGAAGACATTATTTCATTTCGTCCTAAAAGCTACCTTATTATTTCTACTTTAAAAAGAGGATAACTAAAATGTAGAGAGGTGAAAATCCAGGCACAATGTTTATAAGAGGAATTGTGATGAAAATTAAGTTTATGCTATGCAAAATTCAAAGAGACTTTCAACCAATAAAGCTTCACAAGCTCAGATACTAATCTACTGAAATGATTTTTCCTACTTTCTCTTTCAGTTGCTTAGATGCAACACTTTCTCAGTCTAATGATGCGTATTTTTATTTTTGGAACCTCGGTATGTCCAAATACATCTGAAATTTCGTTTATGAGAACCCAAATAATGTAGCTGTAAAATGATGAATCAGGTCACGAGCAGACAAACCTGAGGTCAGATCCCATCTCCCCCACTATACAAAGTATAATTGGTTTTTTACATCTTATTTTTCTCATTTGTCAAAGGGAATTATAATAGCATCTAACTCTGAGTTTGACCATTAGCTAATATAATGCATACAAAATTCAAAGAGAGTGCCTGGGGCTTAGTAATATTTGCATCATGATTCTCTATTTCTTTTCATGTCACTTTTATTTATCCCTCACATTTGTTTCTCACTTTATTCCGTGAACAACTTCTAGACTTTAAGACACTAGATCTTCAAGCTGATGAAATTATAATATCCTAAATATGTTTTCGGTCATATAGACTATCTGTATGGTACTGAACACATATACCTCTTTGGGGAGTCACACGTGTGTGTGTATAGATGCTCCTTTGTAAGGATAATAGTTGATTAGACTAATTTTATTTTACCCATAATAACAGTTTTTTCAGAGTCCTTACAATTTGCCAGGTTCTGTACTGAAAGCTTTTTCTTTATTATTTGCTATTGTCCTAACAAAAACTTTGAGGGGCAGGTGCAATTATTATTTCTACTTTTCAGATTAGGAAACTTAAGCTAAGAGATATTAAATACTTTTTATAAGATCTCATCACTCCTATGTTGTGCGGCCTACATTGAAATTGAAGCCCTTCGACCTTTATTTACATTTTTATTTATTTTATTTATTTCTTTAAAAATCAACATTTAAAAAAATTAATTTATTAGTTTCAAGTATATAGTACATTGGTTAGACATTTATGTAGTTTATAAAAAGATCTCCCAATTGCTCTTTCTCTTCTCTAGCTCTCCATCTAGCCATTACATTAATGCCAACTGCATTCCCCATGCTGTGCTCCCCTACTCCATGACCATCTATCAACTATTAATTTGAACTTTGTTAAGCCTTCACCCCATTCTCCCAGTCCCCCAACTCCCCTACCCTCTGGCTGTCACCAGATTGTCCTCTATATTTGTGAGTCTGTTTTCGATTAGTTCATTTTGTTCCTTAGATTCTGCATATAAGTGAAATCATATATTATTTATCTTTCTCTGTCTGACTTATTTCACTCAGCATTCTAGATCCATCCATCTCATTTCAAATGACAGGATTTCATTTTTTTAATGCTTGAGTAATTTTCCATTGTATATATTAACCATAACTTCTTTATCCAATCATCTGTTGATGGACATTTAGGTTGCTTCCATGTCCTGGCTATTGTAAATTGTGCTGCCATGAACACAGGGGTGCAAAGATCTTTACGAATTATTGTTTTGGTTTTCTTTGGATAAATACCCAGAAGTTCAATTGCTGAGTCAAATGGTATATCTATTTTTAATTTTTTGAGAAACTACAGACTGTTTTCCGTAGTGGCTGTACCAATTTGCAATCCCACCAACAGTGTTTGAGAGTTCCCTTTTCCTTACATTCTCACCAATGTTTGTTCTTTGATTTACTGATGACAGCCATTCTGACGGGTGTGAGGTGATATCTCATGTGTTTTTAATTTGTTTTTCTTTGATGATCAGTGACCTTGAGCATCTTTTCATATGTCTATTGGCCATCTGTATTTACTCTTTGGAGAAATATCTGTTCAGATCTTCTGCCCATTTTTTAATTGACAATCGAAAGATAAAAACCATATGATCATATTAATAGATGCGGAGCAAACATTCGACAAAATCTAGCATCCATTTATGATAAAAACTCTCATCGAAGTGGAAATAGAGGAAATATACCTCAACATAATAAAGGCCATATATGACAAACCTACAGCTAACATCATACTCAATGGGGAAAGGCTAAAAGCATTTTTCTAAGATCAGGAACAAGACAAGGATGCCAGTTTCCCCACTCCTCTTCAACATTGTATTGGAAGTCTTAACAATACAAGAATAAGACAATACAACAATAAGACAATAAAGAGAAATAAAAAGTTTCCGAATTGGAAAGGAAGAAGTAAAACTCATGTTATTTGTAAATGACAATGTACTATATATAGGAAAACCTGAAGATCCACCCCCAAAATGCTAGAACTGATCAATAAATTCAGTAAAGTAGCAGGATACAAAATTAATATTCAGAAGTCAGTGGCATTTTTATATACCAATGATGAACTTTTAGAAAGAGAAATTAAACAATCAATCCCATTATCACTGCATTGAAAACAATAAAACACCTGGGAATTGGGAATCAAATTAGCCAAGGTGGTAAAAGACCTGTTCTCAGAAAATTATGTCATTGAAAAAAAAAAAACTGAAGAAGAGACAAATAAATGGAAGATTATACCGTGTTCTTGGGTAGAAAGAATTGACATCATTAAAATGGCCATACTACCTAAAGCAATCTGTAAATTCAATACAATCCTTATGAAAATACCAATGCCATTTTTCAGAGAGTTGGAACAAATAATCCTAAAATTTATATGGAACCATAAAAGACCCTGAATGGCCATGGCAATCTGGAGAAAGAAGAACAAAGTTGGAGGTATCAAACTATCTGCTATCAACTATGCTACAAGGCTACAGTAATCAAAACAGCACGGTAGTGGCATAAAAACAGATACTTTGATCAAGGGACAGAATAGAGAGCCCAGAAATAAATCTAGGCTTATATGCTCACTTAATATATGACAAAGGAGGTAATAATATACAATGGGATAAAGACAGTCTCTTCAATAAATGGCCCTAGAAAAATTGGATAAATTAAAAAAAAAAAAAAAAAACTGGACCACTATATACAAAAATAGACTCAAAATGGATTTAAGACTTAAATGCAAGACCTGAAACCGTAAATGTTCTAAAAAAAACAAAGGCAGTAATCTTTCTGATATTACTAACAGGAATTTCTTTTCAAATGTATCTCCTCAGGCAAGGGAAACAAATGAAAAAATAAACAAATAAGACTATATCAAACTAAAAAGTTTTAGTACAGCAAAGGAAACCATCAACAAAACAAAAAGACAAGCAACTGGGAGAAGATATTCACTTATGATACATTTGATAAGAGGTTAATGTCCAAAATATATAAAGAACTCGTATAACTCAAAAACACCAAAAACAAATAATCCAATTAAAAAATGGGCAGAAGAACCTTTCTTTTTAATCACTACTCACTATACCGGCACAACTTTCTCATTTATATGTCATATTCTACAAAAATTTGTATTTATAGTCTTAGTGTAGTTATATATTTTTTTATATTATGTACTTAAGTTTTTAGCATTCAAATATTTTAGCAGTATAGCTAGGGAAAGAATAGAGTTATACTTCAAAATTTAAGATGATGCAGAGAAGGCCATTTTACTTATGAGAAAGGTCAGAAAGCTTCCAGGTATTCATTACCCTTTCCTGACCTATAAAAGATGAGTGAATAATTGAATTACCCACATTTTTACCCTTGTCCAATTTGTTTACTGTAATTTAGAACTAATCCATTTTGATAATAAAACAGACCATAACTAAATAAATTTTTGAATAGTATTTTCCTGTAGTGCTAATTGCAACTATTTGACTCAATGAAAAATTTAAGTACAAAATGCTTACTCCTTGGAAGTTGAAAATATAATTAATACACATGTGGTTGAATAAAAATTATCTAGATATATTAATATGCTCAGTTTATCTTCCAACATTTACATTGGTCAGATAAGTACACTAAGTTGCCATTTTAATGTTTTGGGGTTTTTTACAATATTATGGTTAGATTTTAGAAACTAAATTCATAACATTTATATGGCAATTTTAATAGACATTAAAAAGAAGAAATTCTTCAAGATGTCTTCTTTTCAGGAGATTTAATAGTTATTTTGTCTTATTTAAATGAAAGTTAAATGAAAAGCGTTATTTAAAGAAACCATCACCCAGATGAAGCAGAGTTAAGTCTGCTGATATGATAGGTTATCTCCTACCCATTCTGACATCTTTTTAAGAAATGCTTACTCAATTGATTATTCTCCCTGATTAGATCTCTTAGAAGACCAATAAGCCCACAAATGACCTTTAAATTGAATTAAATTAGTTTTGCATGTGAAAGAAGGATGTGAATAAAGTTAATAAATTGTGATAGGCAAAAATAAACACAAGCATATACAATAAGACCATATTAGCTAGCTGATAAGTCACATATGCATGTTGCTTATGTAGATGAACAAAATGACAACATAACATATGAATCATGTCTCTGTAATCCCAAATCCCGAGGATGCAATTATGTTTTAGGAAGAAATAATTTTAGTTTAGGAAAGCAGGAAAAAAATTACTGACAGAAAAATAAAGAAACCGAAATATTCATCACCACTCAAAGCTCTCAGATTGTGTAGGGACTTAAGTGTAAGCTTGATGCTAAGTCTCTGGTGCACTCTGAAGAGATAAGCCAAACACTTAGAGGGGTTATATTTTTGACATTTCATTAGCCGCAGGTCTTTCCTTTCTCTTTAGTAGAGCTAAGTAAACGTTCCAGATCCCAGGACTGTCTTCAAAATAAGTCAGAGGTGGTCCGAATACCCTAGTCAAATATCTCCTGTGCCAATAACACAACTTCTAATTAGATGTGGCCTGACAATTCTTATGGGATAAAGAAAAGGTTGAACCATATATAATCCCCCTAGAATTAGATGAGCATAAAAGATTTCTGAAGTTCATTTCAAGACAGGTGATTAGTATTCTATGTCACTTATCTTTCCTACTGCAACTTCATTGGAGGCTTACCTGGGGGTGCTAGGGAACATTTCTATATAACTGTTCAGTTTTCATGAACTTTTAGGTATTCAATGGTATGTCCTATTTAGTTCATTTAGAGCTACAGAAAATATACAATATCTTTTTTTTTTTTTCCTCAGATACTCTCACCAGTGAGTGTGCAAAACAGGGCTGTCAGAAATTAAGAGCCTGCATGGGACACTTCTAATTATTGATGCTTTCTGGCAATAAAAAATGAAATTAAAAAGTGTGAAAATGGGGTTAACAAAAATTTTAATATTTTACACTTAGCTAGTTCTACTATGAAACACACAAAATACAATGACTAAAACATAACCACATTACAATTGAGGTTCTTCTTGAATGTGAAACTTAGAAGAAAAAACCTTTCTGGTCTCTGCCTTAAATTAGCCTTGACAGAAAATTTCTAAAACATTTGGGGTATGGAAAAATATAAAGTGTTGTTCCCACAGATGGACATTTTTGAAAAGGATTTTCAATTGAATTTACTTAGTATAGACAGAATCTACCAGCAGAGTGGCAGCAGGTAAATGTTGGTTGTGCTATATACCAGCTGTGTGAACTTGCATTTCCATGTCCTCCTTTGTATCTAGCATGAATAATATTACTTCATGGAGTTGTTATAGTAAAATACATGATTTAATATTCATAAAGTGCTTAGGAGAATTTATTGGTACAAATATATATTTTTGTTAAATAAGTAAAAAAAGGCAGCACTATATTATGTTAGTTTCCATAACAAACATCCCCCAAATCTCGGGGGCTCAAATGAATGGGATTTTGTCAAATGCAATCCTATGTGAGTTTGGAGGCTCAACTAAAAAGTCTACTCAAATTAGTTAAACAGGAACCCAAGTTACTTCAATTTTTTGGCTATCTTATCCCAATGTACCTCCCAGGTATCCTCCACATTTAGCTGGCTGGCAGATAACTGAAGAGCGTGTGGAGGCTCCTTAAGATGTTTTATGAGAGGTATAAAATCTCCACCCACATTCCATTGTCCAGATATCAATGACACAGCCCTGACCAAGTGGAATGAAGGTTGAATTATAGCCTTTCTGTATATTCAGGACAAGGAATCAGGGTTGTTTCTTGTTGCATCTGATGAACCAGGAACATTCTTGATAAATGTCACATTAAGATTTTATCTCTTCCAAAAGAGTTTAAAAAAGCATAGCACAATGGTGCTTAAAATTCATTAAGAATCTCAAGTGAATCTTTGGCTTCCATCTTTTTTTTTTTCCCACTCCAATAAAGATGTGCAAATCAGCCTTATAAAGATGGATAAGTAAGACTGGCAGTTATTTATCTTTTAAATCCACTGGAAATTATGGTCATGTTGACCATGGGAATACAATATCTTTAGTGTATTTCAAAGTGTATTTTTCCTTAGACATAGTTCTTTCCCCTTTTCCCCCTGGTTTTCTTCTATTACCCTAAGACCAACTTTCTCTAAATATTATAGTACTCCTAAATATTTCTCAAATCTACCCACATCTCTCTACCTCCCTGGCAAAACTTGAGATCAAATTATCATTTTTCTTGCATTGAATTCTGAACTGATCTTGCATCTATCTTTGCTTGCTTTCTATTTATTCACTGCAGCCCTTTGATTTTATCTTCTAAATCTTTTTAGACACACCCTGTTTTTTTAAAGTCTGCTTCAAAAAAACATAATCTAACTTTCCCACATGTTTCTTTTGATGCCATTCTCTTACTTCGCCTCTGCCATACAAGTCATTCTTAGCTTCCGGAACATACTGGAATGCTTCCTGTCCCAGGACTTTTGTACATGCCATTCCTTATGTCCAAAAGGTTCCTTCTCCATACATTGTTTAGTTTATTCATACTTATATGTCAGACCTCTCTGAGACGCTGCTTCTTCAATAAGCAGTGACCACTCAGACTATATGTCTTTTGTTTATTTTTCATGGCACCATTACTTCTTATTCATAGGACACTTTTACAATTGTAATTAAATAATAACTGATGCAATTAGATATATTATCTGCCTGCTTTACTAAAATGTTATCTACAAGAGTTTATTGATCAGAACACTATCTTTAGCACCTATCACTATGCATTACAAAGAGTAGACACAATATTTGTTGAGTAAATATGACTCATTTTAATTTCACAACACCAAATAATTTTATTCATTTGTCGATTTATGTCTGATGCCTTACAATATACCAAGGTATATGCTACATATTATAGATTTGAATTTAACTGAATAGTACTCTGGTCTTTGAGTTGCTGATAATGCACTGGAAAATGAAAGATAACAAAGGTAATAAGCAACGTTTATGTGCAAAATTTCATAAGAAAACAAATAAATATAAATTTTCTTTTTTTAATGGGACATTTAGAGGTGATATTTTGATAACTTGTCATTTGTCACTGACGATTATGATATGTATCAAATTGGGAAGGAAAAGTGCACGGGCAAAGCCCTGCAAACTTAAATTCTAAAGGCATTACTGACCAATAAAAGCAGTCTCCCTTCTCTGAGAGAAAAACTTGCATTTTGATGGAGATTTTACCAAACAGGGAGAGACACAAACTCAACCTGAGTAAAAGAGAAGTTCTTTGTAGAGATACGAACAGGTATGATGAAATCCTGAAAAATCATTGAGGTAGTTAATAAATATGACAGTAAAAAAAATTTCAAGTCCTTGCTTCAGTCATACATTAAGGTAAATGTCACACAAATATGATCTCAAGTTAACCAAGTTTCAATAAAGGTGACAACCAAAAATATTCCCAGGAAAGACTATTCTCCATTACAATTTATCCTATTTGTCTTCATGAACCGCTCTATCTTCTTTTTTATATATATCTTTTAGTTGGAAAAACCTCTTGTATAATGATTTCTTCATCCTTTAACACTTCAGATTTACTATGGCTGACTCCTCATTGTGAATTCTATATCTCAATAAAGTTACATTACCAATTCTGCATATAAACAAGATATAAAAAATATTCTTCATTGTATCTTATTTTTGCATTAAGATTGCTATTGATTTGAGAGTTTATATTCATATTTCATTTATTCATTCCATTCATTTTATATATCAATTCTATTTACTGTCTCTTATTTATTTATTCTTTACATAGTACTGCCTATGTACTAGGCAGTTGACTTGCTGGAGGTATGACAGGGAACGACATATTTAATGTCTGTGACACAGATAAATATCCTGTTATCAGCACTATTCAATCTACATCCTAACTGAAAACATGAAGAGAGAACTTAGAATCACCAACCACTTAAAGTAAAACAAAAAATAAACGTGGTAAGAAAAACAAAAACAGCATAATACATGGGAATCAAAGATTTGAAACAGAACTTACCCACAAGTAATAGAAATGGAAGAAAGACCAAATAAATGGAGTAAATATGACAAATATCTTTGAAGTTATTTTCAAGGGATAATATATCCATTTAAAAACATTAGACACTTCCACTTTTGGAACTATAGGAAATAAGATAAGCTGAAAATGCCTTAGCTACAAACCGCAGGAAATTCTCCATAAAATGTTAAAATAACATGCTAATATAGTATAGCCAAGTGGTCAGGGTAGTAGGAAAATCCATAGGTTTCTCTAAAATGAAGAAAACTAAAAAATCAGACTGGTTACACATATAAGCATGTGCTGAAGCCTTGAAGGTGGTGGTGGTGAAAGTGGCAATATGTGTGAATTTCAGGGGAACTTGGTTATCTCTTTAAACAAAGAGATTGTTTAAAATTTTTACTTCAACATAATTTCAGAATCGCAGAAAAGTTGCAAGAATAGTACACAGAATTCCCATATCTGCATATCTGGTAACACAGAGCATTACTCCATCTCTGAATTGTGAGAAGCAAATTTATGATATATTATATATGTTGATTGTTGACTAAATTAGTTGTTTTAGTTTGTGCGTACCTACGGAACCACTTCTCACATCTGGAGTACAATAAGAGTGCAATGCATTCACTAATGTAACATTAGAAAAGAGATGTGCTGCCCATTTAACTATTCACTTAAAAACCGATTGAATATACAAGAAATCCCTACTCAAATTTCACACTTGATTTCATTATCATTAATGCTTCTGCTAGTTTAAAATCCTTTATCAGCTCATAAACATTTCTTACACCTATCCTGTGGAACAATATGTTCTCTAAAAATAATTGAAACTATCTGTTTTCTTACTTAAGAAATCTAAAAAAATGAATAATAGAAGTTTAGAATTATAGTTTTCTAAGAGCATGCTTCCATGTTTGCTGTGTTGGGGCTGGGTCCACGGTGGTAAAAGAATAAATAGAGATGGATTTCTGAGTCAGAGAGGTGAGGAGATACACCTTGTGTTCCCGACTTCCAGAATGGCAAGCTTTAATATTTTGGTTCTTGGATTCTAAGAGACGTTGCTGACAAAATAAAATTTCTCTGTTTACTCTTAAAAAAAAAAATTCTGAAACTTAAATGAATCTTTGTTCACTGAAAGGACAAGAGATTAAAGTTTAAAAAGATAGGAAATCTGTAGTAAAGTGCATAGATGTACTGAGAATAAAATCTTTTTTACAAGGTAAATAGAGTCCAATTTTCCATGATACACATCCAAATAATGCTAAAATAAAAAACATTAAGATAGAGCAGTTAAAGGCCATCTAATAGGCAGAGTAACTGTAGGAGTGATTTTCAAATGTTTAAACTGATGTTTCCTTTTGGGGGAGGGGAGTAGATGTGTACTATCTCAGAACACACTGGAAACATTCAGGACGTATTAACTGTTTTTGTCAACACTTTGATGATATTGATAATTACATTTTTCCTGAATTCAGATAACTAATCAGGGCAGGATACTAACGAGGTTATATTTATAGATCTTGTAGTTAGCTCAGTTCCGTTTAAGTGACCACAGATTTACTTCTCACCTCAATAAATCACCTCTACAGTGTATCATTAACTGCAATAGGAACTAAATTAAAGTGAGAGATTGCATCAGTAAAATGATGAGTACCTTAAAAAAATAATTCAAACCTTATGCTTTACTTATTTGGGTCACTAGTCTATCTTTGAGTATGAAAACTAGAATACTTTATATCTTTGATGATGAGACAAAGAAAAATAGTCCTTTGTGGCTTTTTTTCCCCTTTGTCCCTGTGCATATTCATATAAAAGATTTTTAAGATTATTCTAGAATATAAATTAATCTTAGCTTAAAATTCTGGACTATATTATATTTTTCAATAATTACATCAGCGATTTTAATAGTTTTGATTATCTGATATAGCTTTTCCATTTAATTTCAACGAAAAGAGATACCAACTAACAATTAAAGTTGCTCATGTAATTAGAGTAATTATCTTAATGTTATAAACTTACAGCAGATCCAGTGGAAATTATTAATGGCAGCAGCTAAACATTATACAAGTAAAATCAGATTTTTACCTCCACTGATTTGATTTGTGTTCATTTTGTATATTAAAGTGAAGGAAAGTAACAGAAAAAAGAAGAAATTATAATGAATTATAGACTCAGAATCTAGTAAACAAATAATTGATGGTTATAGGGAGAATCCTGGAAGCTCATATTCTTCAAAAATAAAAAAATAATATATACAGTTAATGTCAGGACAATTTCTGAATACCTCACTAAATAGCTGTAATTGGTTCATCAGGGCTTTATCTAAAGCTGGTCTCAGAGAAAGCCATGTAATTTTGTGTCATTCTGAATATATGATTCATAGGTGAAATTCTCAGGTGTTCACCTCCACCTAATTAAATAAATCAGTCCCCTTTTCCTCTTTCATGAATTAAAACAAAATCCTAACTGTGTTTGTATTTGCTTATGTTTCTTAAAGAGGGGGCTTAAATCAATGTGGGCATCACATTAAATCAATTATGCTTACATAATCACATTTCCATATCTAAGCATAAAAAAATGTGTATGTTTCAAACCCAGCATACATTAAACACCTTATTAATAGATTTAAATGATGAGCTTTAGGGTTCAAAAATTAACAGAATTCTTCTCAATCCCACTCTGTAAACTAATGGAACTTCAATTCTGAGATTCATTTTATGAATGTGTTTTGCACCTCATATAATATTTCCTTGTTTTTAAACCTAATTTCTTATAAGAATAAGTCTTATGTATAAAAATAATATAGTTTTATGTTTGTTTTAATTTTCTATAATATATACTATATATCATACTGTACTTTTTAAATGATATATAATGCAAATATCTACAGATTAATACATAACTTTTTAAGAATCTAATTTATATAGATATGTAAAATACATATATAGATATATTATTTGATATAAATTGGATTATCTATAAATGCTATATGATTTTTCCTTGGTGCTGGCAAAGGATTGCGAGATTTAGCACAAACAATTTAAAAAATAAATACAGGTACCCAGTTAAATTTAAATTTCCAAAAGAATCAAAAATACATTTTTAGTATATGTATGTCCCAAATATCAAATGTAGCATAGTTACATTAAAATATTCTTTGTTTATCTAAAATTCCAACTTATCTGGGTATCTTGTATTTTATGTGCAGCCTAGGTGAGCAAGACCTTTTATCTTTCTTTCTGTTCCTGATTGTCTACCTCCAGCTTCCTTGTCCTGCTCCTTTATTAAGAACTCCACTGTACTATAGAAGACAATTTATGTTAAAATATCAAGGATAAATACTTTGAAACTCTTCCCTATGTTCTATATGTAATAATAATAATAATAATATAATAATATAATAATACACCAATATCGAGTGATCACTAAAAGCAAAACACTCTTAAGTACATTACTTATGCATTTAAATCAATTCTCCAAACAATATGATTTAAGGACTACTATTAGCCTCATTTTATAGATTTGGAAAATGAGGCTACAGAAATTAAGCAACATGCCCAAAGTGATACAGCTAATACGTCTTGGGTTTAAACCCTGGCATACTGACTCCTGAACCCACATTTTTACTACTTGTTGTTTTTTATATACATATTTATATACTTGTATTTTACAAATATTACACCTAGGTATCATCTAGATGCTATAAGATTGAAAACATTGACTATCATGTAAAAAGTTCAGATAATTTAAGTAAACCAGATCTAGTATTATATAAAATTATATTTTTTAAAGTACAGTAAATTATTGGATAGGAGACCCTAGGAAGTCAGGTGCTATAGATGTAAAAGATAAAAAATAAAAAAAAAATAAGGGATTGTAAGCTGACAAGGTCCTTGCAATCTGTGAGGTCAATCAAGGGTTGCCTCACCTAAAATAAAATAAAAAATAAAATAAAATACAATAAATTAGTTTAACATTATAATAAAGTTTATTCTGAGGCTTTGTATAGGATAAAACCATTTGATTTGTCCAAACTTTAATTCCCTTATGATTTTTTTGTCTGCTTCTTTCTCTCTTTCATATACATATAATTAGGTATAGATAATATGTATTATTTGTTATAAAAATACAGATATAAATGCAGACAACATCTATAAAGATTTTTACCAAGCATATATATTTTCTCTGAAGAGATGTTTTTTAGCTTAGTATGTCAATGTAAATTTTCTAAAATAAAAATTGTGCATTTACATGTCGAGTCAGTTCGAAACACACTTAACTGTGATTATCTGAGTCCCCCTCACCACCATATTTCCATCTTAGTGAGCCAGGCTTGAAAGCAGAGAACATCCTATAGCTCTTCTTTGATATTTGAAGTAAAACATTTTTTTTTCAAAACATTTGCTAATAATTAAGTATGAAGACAGAAAAAAGATGTCTCTAATATAACTCCAAGATCTGGGGTAAGAAACTGAACAAATTCATACTTCTAGTAGGTAGTATTTTGCAATCTCGGTTTCCTATACTACTACATTTGTGATTTTGCATTGTAAGAACAGGCAATGCCAATACTTAATATTACTGAATAGGTCATATCAAAGCTGTATATAGCTATGTTTCACAAAAATAAATTAATATTATTTGATTATTAGAAAAAATATCAATGTAAATTTAGTAAATATTTTTAGTATCTAGTAATTCTAGAGACCAAGATCCCCAAATCTTAATGGTGAATATGGGAAATAAAGAGTAATTATTATAATGACACCCTTTAGATGGTATTATGGAAATATTACCAGTAATAAACTAATAATAAATAAAATTAATTTTAATAATTATATAAGCAATGCTTATTGAATGATTCCTATGGGCCAAGGAAGTTTTAAAGGTGATAGATATATCACATTATTTATTTAATCATCTCACAACCATACTGGGATAGATAATGTCTTAGTGTATTAGTCTGCTGCAACAATATACTACAGACTAGGTGGCTTCTCAATAGCAGACTTCTTACTCACAGTTCTGGAGTCTGGAAGTCTGATATCAGGGTGCCAGAATGGCCAGGAGAGGGCCTACTTCCAGGTCATAGACTTCTAATTTTGTCCTCTTATAGTTTGGGAGCTGTCTAGAGCCTCTTTTATAAATAAGGGCATTAATGCCATTCATGAGGACATCACCCTCATGACTTAGGTAGCAGTCAAAGACCCCACCTATCAATACCATTACCTTTGAGAGTTAGGTTTTTGACATATGAATTCTGAGGGTACACAGTCAGACTATAATAGGTAATTCTTTTGTCTATTTTAGGGTAAATAAAATAGATAAATTGGGCACTGCAAGATTAAACAAGAGGCACAATATTACATAGCTTGTATGTGCTCTTTAAACACACTTGCTATAGTGTCTGACCTCTTAAAAAATTTGTGAAAATTTCTCATAGCGTTTAGGATTACAGACATAAATTCAAGAAAGACTGTTGTCTTCTAAGAAAAAATTTGCATAAATTAAAATTTTATTTAAAATAATTATTAAGCAATATATGTTTGTTATAAAATTAATTCATTAATAGGAAAATTTAGAAGTCTCTGACTCTAATAGCACAATTCTACATCTCAGATTCAATTATTTGGAAAAAAACAAAACAAAAATTTACTTTGCCTTATAGTTGACATAATTTTTTAAAATTTTTTATTGTTTTGCATAATTTTTTTAGATAAACTGTTGTTTTCTTGGTTATGCTCTAGTTTTAATTTTTTGATGGCCTTATTCTATCACTTTCATACTTTACATCTGTACATCACACTGTCCAAAGTAAACTTATTTTTTATTATTCTCAGCCACCATACAAAAACTTTGAATAACTCACTGATTCACCAACATTGTTCACCAGTGCACCTCAGAAACAAGCACCGTGCCCAATAGGATACCTAGTAAAGGACCGGCATATCAGCCAATGCAGTGATATGTTCACCACTGACTCAATCATTATGGCAAGGGGATTGGTATCAATGCCACTCGAACTGGGGAGAGGTCAACTTTGCCCAAACTTCCTGGCTTCTTCAAAATGGAGAAAATGTTATAGGAAATATTTATTTAACTAATTAGATACATTTATTTTCTTCTCACACTGAAAGGGGTAATGAAGTGAGTCTAATTTTGTTCTTCCTTCATAGAAGACCTATGCAAACACTTGTACAGGTTATTTTATTGATCTATTAAAGAGATAAAATGTGTGTATGTACATACAATTATATGTAATCTTCTAATTGCTGTTCACTCAACATGTTTTTTTTTTTTCATTTCATTGGTATGATCTTTTAAAGCTTTGTGGTACTTGTGTAATTTCAAAAATAAGATTAATCTATAGGTATGATTTATTAGTCTAATGTAATATTCTGATATCCTCCCCAATTCCACAATTACCATCTGTAGTCATTGTAAAAAAACTAGTAAGCATTCTTATTAAATAGATATAGTCTATATTTTTATATAGATGTCTATATTTCCACATGTACTTAGATATGAAACACATTCATGGACACTCAGATACATGCCACTTCATTAAACTTTGAAATTAAAAAATATTCTTTAATTTTGAAAAGTTTGCTCCTTTAATATTTTATCATTTTGATAAAATATTTTTTATATACAAGTAGTTTTAAATTAAAAAAATCATTTTAAATAAAAGTTTGAGAGATTTCTAAATAATTTCAACAATCTTCCTGCTATACGGTCTAGGTAAGCATTGATTTATGAGAAGGATGTTTCTTGAATGAAAAAAGGGAAGAACTCAAATAACAAGATTCATAAAACTCAGTGTGGAGTCTATTAGGGCTAAAAGACTTTTTACTAGTTTGGAAAATGAAGCAGATGTTTCAGCGAACAGAGGACAATAAATACTGAAAATATGCAGCAGCACAGCTACATCTGTGTCAATTTTTCTGACCTGGTATTTTTAAGAAAATTAAGTCAATTTTTAATTTCTAGTTGCTTTAATTATGTCCTCTGTAATTGTGGCACTAAATTTAAATTTGTAGATCATAAAAATAAGACTTGGGTGCTGATCTGAAACAAAAGTGATAACTCAGGTGTTATACTGTAATTGATCAGCCAAACATACAACACAATCAAATTGACAATTTTCTTGTTACTAAAGATAACATAATCAATCAAGCTACTTTTTTCTGGAAAGCAATAAAATAATCTTCCTCCTAAAAGAAGGTCTCTATACTTGAATTGTTTAAATTACTGCACTTCAATTTTCTGGATGTAATTCATGACTTAAATATTTTCCTTGAAATGAGAGCGTTCTTAGTTGTCATATAAGTTCCTGATTAATCCTTTTATAATTCCTTGTGAACTATTATGTTGAATTCAAAACAAAGGAGTGCAAGTTGGTTGATTTTATATAAACTCATTATCATAATGAGTCACTATAATTTTATGTTTATAATCCTCTATGTTGTGTATAAAACACATTCCTAAGATACTCAAATAAGTATATATAAATATATATAAAATATTTTCTCATTTTAGTTAAAACAATAAGTAAAAATGAGTTTTAAACTATCTTGTGATTAAAATGATTTAGAATTAACAATGGTGGTAGTGTAATCTTTTCATTTGGGCACATGATTTTGGAGATAAAAAAGTTTTTCAAATTTTTAGAAACTAATCTAAAGGGTCTTGTAATTCAACTGGTAAGAGGAAATCAAAAGATTTAAAATTTTACTATATAAAATATATTTTCATCAATACATTTATGATTTAATTTTATTAAATTACTTGAAGTCAAACTAAACATATGTTAAGGCATAAATTCTCTAACACAAATCAGATGACTTAAAGAAAGAGCTCGAGATATAGAAATAAATTGGTTATGAAATATGATCAGGTCTACAATTCCTTATCCAAACCCTGGGACCAAATGTATTCCAGAATTGGGATTTTGTTTGAATTTTTTAAAGGTAACATTTTGCACATAGGGCAGAACCTCCTAATCAGACATGTCAATATTTCAAAAATACATAATACAAATATTTTAACTTAAATATGAAAAAAATCAATAAATATTTGTACATCAGGATATGTCTAGTTTTGTCATTAT
Source organism: Eonycteris spelaea (assembly GCA_003508835.1). Lineage (NCBI taxonomy): Eukaryota > Metazoa > Chordata > Mammalia > Chiroptera > Pteropodidae > Eonycteris > Eonycteris spelaea. Next base: position 3,119,662 of record PUFA01000167.1, read on the forward strand.
ATTAAAAAAAATCTTTGGTTATCAGACCTTTTGGATACTAGAATTGCAGATCAGGGATTCTGGATATGTATTACAACACATGCTAATTTCCCTATGAATGGGTTTTCTCTGCCTTGGTACTTCCAGCTATATAAATGTTCCTGGGTCCCAGCCTTTTGACTACAGCCACTAGCAGTTAATGTTTTATGGTTAAGGTGGCATCTGGGCTATTCCAACCTCAACTATTACTGAAATAGTAGAAACATCACTAAGCAGTTCTGAGAATATGAATAATGAAGTGAAAGACAATACTCTTTACACCCAAACCCAGGCAAAACTTGATAAGGTGCATTTACATTTATTTACATTTCTTTCATCTCGTAATTACCAAATGCCTTACTTGAAGTTATTTTCCTATATTTTCAATTATTTTATTGAAAGTTTTGGCATTATATTGCTGAGCTTCATGATTATGTTTCTGAGAACATATCTATATAGCTCGCTCCCAAGTGTTTCTCAATCTTTAGATTGAATAAAATGCTTTCCATTTTCTTTCCTTTTTTTCATTACATAAACAGTATTTTATCATTCCAGACATGAGCATACCTGGTTAGAAAATGAATTTTTTTCTCTCTCTTACTTGTTCCCAGAGGAGTGGAACATCCACAGCAGTCTAATTTAGGTGAATAAACAATAGAAAAAACAATCTGTCCTATAGATTAATCTCAGCAGTCTTGCCTTTGAGCAGCAGAATATAGAATAGGTACATGACAGTCACTGACCCAGTATACAATAAACTTGAAGCAATATATTTCGATTACGGAATTCAGAAGTAGAAAGGGTAAGAGCAGTCACCAAGTCAAAGAGATTGATTGGGACATTTCCAAGAAATTGTAAATCAGAAGACTGAAGTCTCAGCCAAACTCCTTGAAGAGATTATGGGCCTCAGAAGTTTCATCCTTTTCCCCCAACTTGGCTGATTCACAGAGCTCTATGACCATTCTGGCTAGAAATTTACCTTTGTATTGCTTTCAGGTCAGAGTATCCTCTAAGTATATATGACCAAATCTGCATCTTTCTGTATATCCTTGGATCCTGCACATGCCTGGATGGTCATATTTCACAGTCAAGGTAAGTTAACTCTGAGGTATATTGCTTCTATATTTGGGACATCTTTATGAAACAGTGATAATAACAGCTTGCACTCCTTTTCTTTAAGGCTTGCTACAACCTATGACTATCCTGTTTTATAGATGAGGATACATAAGCTTAAGGAGTTAAATAACTTGCCCTAGATCACACAAACTTACAAATGGTAGAATAAGAATGTAAAGCCAAGTTCCCTGATGCCAAATACTCAGCTCTCTCTTTCCATACATCCATGAATATTTCAAAAGGTATATTCTGGTGAGTGGAGCCTTTTATTACCTCAAAATAATTCTCCTTCCATGACTCTGGATTTTTATTTATTTAAATCAGACAAATATTTTAAATATCATTTTGCTCCACGTCTGCTACATAGTTAATCAATCAAAAATAAACAAGAATATGAAATGGCTTAACTGCAATTATGTACTTAAACCAAAATGACAGAGAAAGAATTTCTGCCTAATCCAGGAACATTACTGGAAGCTGAGCTTCCTCACACTCACATGTATTCATAAACTGTTCCTGATCCTCAGCCTTAAAGGAGCACCTTTCACCTGATAAATTTTATAATCCTGCTAACTGCTATGAAATGAATGGACTGCCACTCTTGAGATCTCTATTTCACTTAGAAAAGATGGGCTTACTCTGTACCACATAAGGGAGAAAGGGAATGAGCTGTAATTTAACCCTATCAATAAGAGGAAAGGGAGTTGTAGGAAGCTTAAGAGAAGAGAAAACAATGTTTGAAAATTACTCGACTAGCTTAAAATTTTTATTGTTATCAGCACTAAGGCCTATCCCATTGGAAAACAGGTGTGACTGAATTGCTTTTGAATGTTTTTCAATGATTCCTTTTTGAGATGAGGCACTACAAATAATTTTATTATAATTTCGTAAAATTTTTTTTTGTTTTGTCTGCTTCAAACATAACATGAGTGAAAAAGAGAATGTGTAAAATCTAATGTTGTGCTATTGAAATTTAGAGATTCTCAGGAATTAGGTTTCTGCAGATTGAACTTGATTTCTATTTTTAAAGTTTAAAAACATTTTTTAAATAAGAAGACTTGAAGTCCAATGATACTTCTATTAGACAATAGATGGTGAATTTATCAGAAGGTCAAAAATTTTAAACAGATAATAGGAAATGACCTGGAAAAATATTATAAGAATAGATTTCCCAAATTATATTAAATCTCATAATAAATGGAATAAAATTTAAGAGAAAATTAAAACAAAAATTATTATTGTTTAAAAATTTAAAAATAATTCCAAAATGTTGAATAGCACTATTAAGTAAACTGGGCATTTATTCATAATTACTGTTTCATTTAGATTCATAGCTGCATGTCAATTGTGTTGGATTTTATTCAGAGAACTTCTCAGAATCCCTTTTATTGAAATTGCAATTGCCTTAAAGACAAAACAGCCGAAATCATCTAACATTTTGTAAATCTTATGCTTGATGTGGAATCTACTGTTTCCAAAAAGCCACTTTTGGAAAGATTGCTATTATTTCAGGTAAGACAAATATCAAATGAAGTACCCTCTTTCATGTATTTTCAGCACTACATGCTTCCTATCACCTCCACAGTTTTGAGTCTGAGGTAAGAGTCTAGCTTCTACGGCTTCATGAATCATCTTACTATTCCCAACAGTCTGATCTTGTTTTGGGTAACACAGTTCTAGATGTGAAACATGGCCTGCTTTATTTGATTTATATGTTATCATCAAAATAACAAGCAAGCAAACAAAAAACAAAACAAAACCAGCTTATATGATTGATTTCGTTATAGATCTGGAAAATCAATATGGGTGTTTCCACAAGAACACCAAAGCACACATTTTAAATATTGAAAAGCTTAGTTTATCAAAGTTCATTGGCCACTCTTCACAAGTTCTTGTATAGCAATATATTTGTTAGTTTTATCTACAGGGTTCCCCATTCTGTTTTTATTCTCTGCTTCTATCATCTTTTGTGTTTTAAATTTAAAGCTAACTGATTGTCTTTCTGTGTACTACAACCTGAATTCTCAAAGTCTCACATCTACCTTAAAGAATTTTCTCAATATGTTCTTGAATAAAAATCCTTCCCAAATGGAACTACAATGCTAATCAAATAATACTTTTTATAGTTATTACGGTATTTCATAGTAATCATAAAAATATAACCATTATTAAATTTAAATAATATTTTCTCAACCAGCTACTTTTCTTCTAGTAAAATTTTGTAAACCCTACAAAAGCTACCAGTTTTCTCCCCAAATATGATGTAGTTATGATAAAATATATTTATTATATAGTTGAAACATTATGTAGTACAAAGATTTCCTCAATAAAAGTTTTTTCTTACCCTTTAGAGGGGATGCATACATGCTTTTTATGTTATTTACAAGTTTTGCTATGCTATGCTATGCATTAGTGTTATGCTATACTCTATTATCTTTTTCTCCTAGATGTTTGCTTTCCAATTCTATGACAGCTTCTCTAAGCAGACTAATTTAACGTGTCCTGAATTGGAATTAGTTCTATGGTAAATGAAAGATAGAGACTAGTGCACTTTAGGACATTCATTTCTATATTTCACCTTTGGCTCATAGTCCTACATTCCCTCTATCTTCCAGTTGGTAGTGAATTATATTCAGATGCATAGATAGGGGACTGTTACTCATCCTTCTGTCTCAGATGTTAGCTCTTCACACTAAACCTTAATCCTAGTGTGGTCTTCTCTAGAGCTGGATTCACTGTGCCAGGCAAAATTTCTCTGCATATGAGAGACTCTGTTAGGCACAGTGTAATTGGGGATAAACTGCTATTATTGCTACAATACATTCGGCGTGAGGAATTTTGCCTGATGGGAAACTGTACTGAATGCTTAGGCAGTGTATGCAGGCCTGGTTCCATACACAGATGTTATAAAATTAGACTATTATCCTGGCCCCTTTAGGCCTTCCTGCTTTCTTTTAAGTAGGTATCATTAACCTTTCCCATTCTGTCATCAGCTCCTGTAGACAAACCCTCTGCTTGACCAGAGCTAAATTTTCAGGATAATGAATTCAGCTGGATCTAAGATGCTATCTATAATAATATGCACCATTATTATATATACCATTAAAAGGAGGGAAAATCTCTGCCAATACACTAACCCAATATGTTTATATTATTTATAGTTTTCATTTAATTCTTATTGTAGTACCTCTTTTCTGACATATCACTCTGGTGCAAGCATTAAAAAAGAAAATTTAAGTGAAATAATCGATTACATGGCTCCAAATTAAAATTTTACATTCAGAGTCCAACTTTTTGATGGAATCACCAGTGTTTTTTTTTTCCCACATAATTATCCATGGTGGTGGCATAAGCATTCGTCATTCATTATTTCCTAAAAGAATGCTGCATTATTTTCTCCAGAATTATTTTCCAAGCAGCTAACATCATCCTATAACTTTTGATAAATGGGAGCAGTCAATAACAACTACAGCATATCTGCTCCTAGTTGAAAATAATTATGTCATCCAAATTCGGATTTGTTAAAATATGAAATAAATGCATTCATGAGATTATGTAGTAGCATTTTTATATGGGAATTTTGAATTTTCAATTGCTATAACTAAAGGATGGGCATTTCTGCTTCTAAACATCCAGAGTTCAACGTCATAAGCACTCCTGACCCAGTATTAGCAGATTTCTAGTGGTCAGTGGAAAAATTTCACATGTCACTGAATCCTTGGTAGCACAAGGTGTATTTTGTTTAGAAAATCTTGCTTCCCTAGAACTATAACAAAAATATAAGCATTTCTGATTTCCAGTTTTGGATTCTGCCCCAATAAGCACTCCTCACCCAAGGCTGAAAAAATTTTCCAGAAATCAATGGTATAATTCATTTTCTCATGGGTATGTGGTACCACAGCCCTCTATAGTCTTATACATTCTTGGATACCTTCCTTGTCACATATACATATACCCACAACTATTCCAACATTTTCCGTCTTGACAGAGAGATCCGTCAGCAGGTTATAGTGGGTTATACTTTGTTAGTGAGCCAACTGCTTACACTGGTAATAAACAAAGCAAGAGGTTTAATAATTGACAAGTATCTTATGACAGGACAAAGGTATGTCATGCCTGTACACAATAACTCTGATTCCCCAAGTTTGTGGCCCCAGAGGTAAAACATGGTCCCTTCTTTCCTTGATTTCTTCAAAAGAGACTCAGAAAGTCTCTTTTGTGTGTCTTGGTATGGTGGAGGGGAAAAGAGAAGCAACTTTACTGAAGATTTGAAAAGATGGAGAGAAAACATCAAAATGTAACAACTTAAGTTAAATATTCTTCATTTTTATCCTCAGCAACATTTCTGTGGCGATAGGCTTGTCTACTTCTAAGCTGCTTGACCCTCCCTCATTTTTCTCTCCACAGATTTATTTCTTCCTCCTTTGCTTTTTCACACCATAATGCCTCTTTGTTTCTTACCTAGAGAAGTTTCATGTGCTTCCCTCTGTTTCCTCAACTCATATATTTATCCTTCAAAGAACTTGAGGAGGTAGAAAATATTTAAATAAAAATCAAGGCAGCCAAATGTCTATGGCCTATATAGAATGGCTTCATGGAAGGGTTAGGCTTACACTGGGATTTTGAGTACAGAGAAAAATGAGAAGAGTCAGGAAGAAACTCTAGGCAGTGAGTCAGGAGATGGAATAGAAGCATGAGGGAAAATTCTGCCTCACTTATTTGGGGAAATTAGTTCTCTCTAATTAGCTTTACCTAGTCAGAGACTTTAACATAAACCCTTGTGCTTCACTTTGACACTCCTGCTTTTGCCATCGGTGCTCAACAGTAAAGAAGATGCTCGCTAAGATACACACATGGGCCAGGTTGTACTAGGGGGCATCTTTTTTATCTCTGATTTCCGAAGCCCCACCTCCCGAGGTTTGTATTAATAGTTTCTGGGGTTGATGCTGTGAATATTTAATGATGTTATTTATTTTAAAAGCCTCCAGATGACTTAGTCATCATTCAGACTAATAAATTAGTACAATAAAATAATTTAATTTAATAAAATCTAATATTTAAAGCTGTCATTCTGAGGAAGAAAACATGTTTTTCAGGGAGGAACGTGTAATAACCAAAGAATAAAATTCTGAAAGAAAGGGCTGAAGGGGAGAATTAGAATGCAGGGACTTGGGGCTATTGAATTTAGCATGGAGGTAAAGGGTACCTGCAGGATAAAGGAAAATAAAATTTGAGATTCAGAAGTTGTTCCAAAGGAAAGGAACTGGGAGAGCAGCAAAAGAAAATTTATCATATTTGCTAATTTGTTTAGGTCCCTTGTGGAAAATACAACCATTTACATGCATGCAACTGTTTACTATCGAGGGTAGAGGCGCAATGGGGTGGGGCAGGGGAGGGGTTTGGTTAGAGCTTGTCAGTTGCTTGTGTTGTGCAAAGCACATGAATCTTTTGAAGAAAATAAAGCATCTTCTCTGATGGAAGTGAATGTTTCTGCAAAAGATTTCTAGCACTTCTTGGTTCTCTGTGTAATGTCCTCTGTCTGGGGAAATTGCATCCTAAGATGTTTTAATTTGTCTCTATCTTTAAAAAATGTTTTTATTTCATTGCTATCCAATAGTGCTTGACACATAGCTAGTGTATAATAAATATCATTTGAATGTGTGAATAATCACATAAATAACTAAACATAAAAAAAAACTCATCCTGAAGAAGGCAGAAAGGAAAGAAGAGTTTTACTCTCCCATTAAACTCTCCATAATTTTTGGAGTGGTCAAAACCAGATTTCTTATGTGTAACACTCGATTCATAAAATAAATAAAATATCTAATTTCCCATAGGTCCTTTGAACATATGAAGGTCTTGTCTTTTTTACTTTTACAGAATGTCAGCAATACCACCATTGTATTATTACAGATAATATTTGTGTATCACTATATTTCAAAGATTTGCAAGGGTCAAAAATCTGCTTCTTACTTTGGCCATATGACCTTCCAGAAAGAATTTCCTGTAATAGGAGAGTACCTGTAGAAGGTTCTATGCTCTCCCCTCTGTACAGCTCACAGTCCTCTTATGGAAACCAAGGGCCAATTTCGGTGAGCTAGTGTTCCTGTAGGGTACTGACCATTTCCAAGCAATTTAAAACAGGAACTTTCCCCATAGTGGAACTTCCTGTCTGAGTTTTCCTTCTGCTTACCCATGATTTAGCTACATACTCTACTGAAAACTCAGTCATCTCTGGCAACTATCTAGTTTTTGGATAACACCATGCTTGTCATCTTGCATTTGATTCCATTTCTTCTAATCACGATAAATCATTTTCTTTTTGGACAGGCCAGCTATATTTTTTAAAGTTATAAATAAAGAATAAATGCTGAGAATTCTAGGACATAATATAAGCCAGCTACCTGGTAAGAAAGACTGTACACGGTATATGCATGAATGTTAAATAATTCTTATAAATTACAGTCTTTTGAGCTGTATATATTATGTGCACAGGTAAAACAGTATTTGATGAACTTAACTTTGTTCATAAATCAATTGATGCACATGTCTAAAGCAAGTTTTGATTATTTCCTTAAATTTATTCTGATTATTTCTGTGTTGTCTATATTTCTGATTATATACAAAAGAATAATTTCAAGGTTTCAGTATAAGGAAGGACTTGAGTTAAAGCAATGACCTTCTCAGTTCTAAAAATTTATATGGCCCAAAGAAATAATTTCACTCTTAAAATGGCTTTAGGGGGGAAAATTATTCCAATTCCATGGACCAAACAATATATGATATACAGGTTTATGCCATCATGACCAATCAATGATTTCTTATTTAAATGGTTCTTATATGCCCTATCAGGTCATGATTGTTAACAAGTAATGTTACCTAGGCAAATCTCAAGTGCTCTGAGCAGCTTACTTACTTGACTGCAGAAAGGCCTATGGAATGTGACTCTTTCTTAACATTTCCCGTAACTGCCTAGAGATTTTTACACTTGTTTCTAATAAGACGTGGTGTTCTGTGACAGCATCAAGAATCGGAGAACTTTTTACATAATATAAAATATTTATGTTCCTATGATTATATTATAATTGATCTCACCTAACATTTTTTTCTGGAATATTTGGGGTTATTTCATATTTTTTAATATTATTGAGCCAATGACCATTAGATTGAAAACCAATCATCTAGGATAAAGGTCTTGGAAAGGTCATTTTACCAATTTGTCCCTTCCCACCTGCCAAGTGGTAGGACCTCAGTCACCATCCTTCCCAGGTTCCTACTGCAGTGTTAGCACAATAGAAAAATACTTTGAAAACATTTTATAGAAAATTATGGTTACTTAAAATTATTCACTTAGCTTAATATCAATTATGAGTAGAGACAATGAAGATATTTTCAGACAAGTAACATGTCAAAAAATTATCTCCCATTATATTTTTCAGGGAGCTATTTGATGTGCTGTAACCAAAACAAGAGAGTAAACCTAGACAGGAAAATAAAACAAAACAAAACAAAACCAAAAAAACCCTACATAATACAGGACTCCAATAATTCAGGAGAGAAGTAAACCAAGAAATAAGTGAGCTGCTGGTGTTGGCGAAGGGAAAATGATCGATGACAAATGCATAACATATTTAGAGGACATGTAGTTCAGCCTAGAGAAAGTCAGAAGCCTCTGAGAGTTCCTCAAGAATTTTTAGATCTTCAAGAAAATCAAATTGACAAATTTTTGATGTCTATGAGTGTAGAGAGGAGATTTAGACAATTGGAAGAAAGCTGGGAGTTGGATTAGTGTCACGTTCATAGAAAAATCAGCAAAAGTTTAAATATGATGCTTAATTCTAGGAGACAATTATGGGGGAACAGAAAATCGATAAAATATATGATATATTCAAGACAGAAAAGTATTAACAGAATCAAAATAATATTAACAAAAACTGTTGGTAAAAGCAAAATCATGAGAAAGCCTTATTGGGAATGGGAGTAATATTTACTTTTTTTGGTTATATGTCTTGTAGAACTTAAACACTGTTTATGTAACTAAGGTGCACATTTCTCTCACTTGTCCAGGACCATCCACATTTATGTCTGTAGTGTTGGTATAATTACTAATAGCATACCTTTCATTCTCAAATGATTCCTAGCCTGGATAATAAATTATAGTGTCACCATGGCCAGAGAAAAAGGGTTTATTTCTTGCTCTTGTTAAATGTAGGGATCACTGGTGGTTGCACTAATGCTCCTTGTTTTTCATTTATTCTAGGATCTAGCTGAAAGAATAGGTCCCAGTAGGATATGTTCTTACGACAGAGGGGAATGGGCAAGAAGGCAACAAATGAAAATAATGGCTTTTAAAGCTTCTGTTGGAAAAGGTCACACTGTCATTTTTGCTTATATTCATTGGTCATTTGCCCAAGCCTGTTGTCAGGGGTGGGGATGACAAAGAAGGCACTGCTTGCCACTTGGCAATAAGTGGGAATATATAATCTTCCTACAAGTTAGAGGGGTGCAAATAACGAGTCACAGCATATAACAAAAGTAAAACCTGGAACGAATAAAAAACCAGTAGATATTCTATGAATAATAGATGAATACATGTTGTGAGAATTTGGATGAAAAATAATAGATAGTATTTGTACTTCACTTTTTACTTCATTCTAGACTTAATATACATAATCACATTTGATACACCTATCTTAAGATGAAGACTTGTTTAATGCACATTTTATGGATGGTGAAATTGACATTAAAAGGTTAAATAATTTGATCAAGTTAAAAATGATACAAATAATCAGGCAATTTTATTACATATTTGGTTGTTCCAATATACAGTAGCAGTGTAGCTACTTCTATTATGCTACATGTATTTACATGAAACAAAATAAGTAGAAAACCACAATCTGCTTTAAGAATAGTACATTTGTAATGAGGCTATATTTCTTTTTTACCAGCAGGTTGCAATTTATAAATGCAATAATAAATCCAGATTCCTTAATTTCTTATTTTGTAAAAAAAATTAAATCTGATCCCACTGCAAAGTTGTGTTGGATGGTAAGTCAATGATAAGGAATGAAAAACATGACGACTATGTGATTGTTATTCAATGTATAGACTGAAAATATTAGTTTAAGACTTAAAAATAAAACTATTTGAGTATGCGTTGACTAAAATCAATCATATATAGTGATAGAATGTGTTGTTTTTGTAACAGATATGCGGTGGCATACAAAAGGTAATGACATAACCACCTTTACAGATTTTTATTGAAAGTGAACTTCTATGCCATTCATTCGAGCACTTATTTATTTATTCATTTCTTCATTTGCCACTGTTTTAATAATGACTTGGGCAAATGAGAAACATTTCCTGTGTTTTAAGAGCTCAAAATCATGTAGTGGAAGGAGAAATATATGCAAGTAATTGCTAAAGAGTGAGATAAGTGCTAATATATATTTGTGGCTTAAAAATAAAAAGGCTAAAATAAACACTTAAGATGTGCCTGCAGGTTTGTGACATTTTGGTCAAGCAGGGTTAGAGAACAATGTGAATCTGCCAGGCTGTTCTAGAAAGCGGTAGGGATGCAGGTGAAAAGTGAAGGTGAGAGTACATTCTTCACTGTGGAAGAAGGAATAAAATCCAAACATATTTATCCTCTTTGCAATTTTCTCTGAGTCAAACCACACTGATTTAAAAGTGTCTACCAGCACATCTTACATCTCATTATTGTTTCTGTTTTATTCCTTACTTTTAAATGCTAGACGTAAACGTCTACACTCAAGGAATCTCTAACCAGAAGTGGCAGAGAAAATAGGCATGATAGCTTCAATGCATAAAGGAGAGAACACAAGACTGAGTGACTTGAGCAAGAAATTAAAAATACACAATAGGAATATAAGCAGCAAAAATAGGAAGGGCTAGAAGCTCTGGTGACAGTTAAGGCTCTGGAAAGACAGGTGAGTTCAGCATCAATAGGGCTTCCAATGTTGAAGGGTAAAGTTTTCATTTAAGTCAGCGAAGCCTAGAATAACCAAGAACCTCATCTGCTACATAAAGATCAGTGCCATTTTTAAAGCAACAGGATAAATTGGACTGAGTTGAATCTCCTGCTGTGATTCTAACACGCTTGCTGCTCAGCTCTTCCCAGGTGAAGCTTCAACAGTTTTACAGAAGCTTTTACTGGTGTGGTAGTATCTAAGGAAGGTGCTCTGTTTTGGCTGCCAACTGAAACGACCAAAATAACTTGGTTTGCTTTGTCTCAAATTTATGTTCATTGATTTACTGGTTGTTTCTAGTACAGAAATATTCAATTGTGAAATTCTTGACTTTGTTAATAATTTGTTAATGATATAAACAATGTCATTCAAAACTAAATGGCATTTGTCATGACTGTGTTCTTACTCAATCTGAACAAACAATAAGCATATTTGAGTTTTATATTCGTAGGTATATGAATATATGTATATATTTTATGTTGCTTGTGTTAAATTTGTGGAGGTAATTATCATGAAGCCAAAACAAAACAAAACAAAACGTCACAGAATCCAGCTGAAGAGATACATTTATATAGATTAAAAAATGTTTTAGTTTGTAGTTTTTACACTTAATATTTATATTTAAAAAGGAACCTGTTTGAGTCTTAACTTTGATCATATATTCACTGAATTCTTTTCTTCTCTCAATTATCTTCTATTTCAATTATTGATATGCACTCTAAACACATTAATTTTCATAATTTTGCAAAATGACTTAATAAAAAAGCAATCAAGACATAGTTTCATGATGACTAAATAATTATATAGTAATTCATCAAGTCAGCTAATTATTAAAGATTTGGTTCAAGATGAGACTGGACATCACTTGTAAAATTCTTAATCTTTTAGTGGGGATGAAATGGAACATCTCTTGCAGAGTTAATCTTTTTAATAAACTTAGTTAAGTTTTTTTTCCCTCCTTTCTTTGGAAAAAGACCCACTCACTCAAATCCTTATAATTGCTTGCCCCAAACTAGGGACTCAGATCCTCTGGCTATTGATCAGGGTAATTAGCCCATTGTTAGCAAAAATCTGTGCTTAAGTCAGACAGGGCCCTTAGAGTCTGAGAGGGGAGGGGACTTTAGGCCAAAGGTTCTTTTTTGTTTTTAAGAAATATATTAACCAAGCCTGTTTCCCTTTACTCACTTAATACACAAATCAATAATAAAAATGAATAGATATATGATTTATTTAAATAGCGAGTTTGTATCTTCTTTTCCTTGTCTAGGGACTGGGGTGGCACTGTAGCAGAAACCCAAGACCCCACCCTGACTGAGGCAGAAAGGGAAAGAGCTCCATGAAACCCCTGTTGGCAGGGACTATGCCCTTTTTCAGCAGGAAGCAGATATGGAAGAAGAGACCTCCCATCCCTCATCATCCATACTAATAATAAGGGGGTTCATGACTCTTAGAAAAGAGTTAGGCAGGAAAGTTAGTTCTGGGGTTTTGGGTCTGCCTACAAAGACCAAGGTCATCTATCCTAGAAGGAGTCCACCCTAATCTGCCCACAATTAAGCAAGCCAGAAGGCACTTTTTAACTCACACAAAGAAACAAGTAGGCAGAAAATTAGGTACCAGTTTAAGCCAGTCACTCGCACCTGTGCAATGAAGACCCCAATGACCTTAACTCACCTGAGCCTCATTATTCCATTATTATAATATTATGCATATGCCTGGAAGTTCATTAATATCATTCAACTAAATTCTCTATTTAGCAAGATTTTGTTATAATGTATAGATCTTTACTTTATTTCCTTCAGTGGAATTTGATTGCTTGAAATAGAATTGTTAGATAGCTAGTCAGACATGAGTGACGGGAAACAAAGGAAAAGCGGCCTAGCCTAGAGACCTCTCAAAGAACACCCCAATGGTCATAAATGCACACTAGGCAGAGTTATATAGCAACCAGGTGTCAATCAAAATGACCTCACATATATGCCTTTGGAACCACCCATCACGGCCCAAACATAAGGCAGACATTCCCATTTCTGGGTCCTTTTTGCAGTTCTGAGCTCCCCTTTTTGCCCCTTTTTGTCTTTCTGGGTTCTCTTTTTGGTGGCTTTTTGTGGTCTGTTAGCTCTTTAGTAGCCATTTTGGCCCCTCTGTGCTGTGCTGGGACCACCTGTTTCCTTGTGGCATACTTTATCTTTCTCCATGTGCTCCTTGGGGCGTTCTTTGTCTTTCTAAAATATACTTTTAATAAAACTATTAAATTTCAATGACCCATGATTCTTTACTGCTGTCATTCGAGGAAGAACCAAGGAAAATGCTAACTACATGTCTGTGCCATCATTATCCCTCTCCCTTACCCTACCATTGGGGCCACTCCAAACTCCAATTGGCTCCAATGGTGACAGAATTAAGCTGAAGGCATACCACTTAGTCATTTTAGTTACGGTCTCTTGAGTTAGCTTGTTTAAGTTACAATAATAGGGTATGGCTGATATGTAAAAATGACATTTTAATATATACATGAAAAATATATTTTAACAGGTAGTAAATTTAAACATTTAATTATACTCATTCAGGCTCTGTATGAACATTTAAAATATAAAATATTTGCATTTTTAAAAGTTTTATCATAATTTGAATGCTTATACAATTCTTCAAATAAATAATAAGATAACTTAAACCAAAAATATTTCAGCTAAATTACCTATATTACTTCATACTGTAATAATTTTATCTTGAACATGTCTTTTTCATAATTGCCTAAAATTTTTAAAAAATTCTGTACATTAAAATGTTGAATTTAGAGAATTTAGTGAATGTGATGAATTTAATCAACGTTTTCCCTAAGTTTGACCTCCAGAAAGGGAGAATAATTAGTATTTTTACATATTGCACAGGTAATTATTATACATAAATTGTCCATTTTATCTTGCATGTCAACTGGAGGCTAAATGTTCTGTTTAACATTGGCAAATTTATTTGTAAATATGAAATATGAAACACTGTATAATTCAATTTTGAAAGTGAATATTTTTTATATTTTATTTTGTTTAAAGTATGCAAAAATTTGCACAAATATTTTATGGTCTAACAACAAAATACTCTTAGTGTCTGTATGAGCTGAAAATACATAATGATAGGAATGGGTCACTTAGTAGAGCTGTGGCCCTGTGATTGTGTTCCGCCTGAGAGAAGCTTACATTTGCGAAAGTGAGGAATAACAGGTAAGAAGAAGAGGAGTGGAGGGCAAGGGACAGAAATTCAAGGCAGTAAAGTGGGAAGCACTTGGGAGTCAGAAAACCTAGGCTCTGATTGCTGTCTTTACCTAATTAATGTATGTGAACTTTATGCTAAGTTACTTGGCTTCTGTGAACATTGATTTTCTATTATAAAATGCAGAAACTAATTCAATCTTCACATGGTCATTATGAGGATTGAACCAAATAATTTCTATAAATTGCCTACGTTAATGCAAGGCACATTTCATTATGTGTTGTTTTCACCTTTTTTTCTCTCTTTTTCTCTTCCTTCTTATTTTCCTTCTTCTTCTCCCTCCCTTCCACTTCCCCTCCTTTCCCCTTCCTCTCCTTTTTCTGCTTCCTCTACCTCTTTTTTTCTTCTATTCTGTCATCACCACTATTGCAAGGAAGGGAACGGTAAAGACAGTAGCAGCTGCTGAGATATAGAATCTGATGAAAAGTGAGATGTTAGAGAGCCACTTAGTTTATGCTAGGATGATTTATTGATTTAAAATTATTTGGGGACGGATTTTTTAAAAAATGATAAATTACAATGTTTAAAACTATACTCAATAATGCTACCTAAGTCTGAACAGAAAGAATGATGGCTAATAAGGAAAATGATAAGTATTTCCCAGATGTAACAAAAGTAGCAAGCTACTTATAAAGAATATACAATTCAGAATGTGTCAAACATGCTTGAAAATATCACTTAAAAAGGAGTGGTCTTGTTTTCTATGAGACATTTCATGACTTAAGTGCGGTAAATGAAGGTAATGAATCCTTGTTAACTACATAATTATATTTTTCTCTCTAAGAAGTATTTATTATTAAACAGTATCTCCCTGGTTTTCTTGGCTTCATATATTTTAGATAAGTCCAATTATTTTCTCTTTGCTATAGTATTCAAAGTATCATTGATTAGTCCCTAGGTTAAAGGCAGAACATTGAAGAGACTTGAAAATATACCTAAGACTTCTGCCAAATCCAGAAAATGTTTATATTATTGAAACTGTAATATATTATACTAATAAAATATAGCCAAAATACAAGTTGTAATATTATTCGATTATCAGAATCTAATTATAATTGGCTTAATTTGTTTCTATAAACTACCTAGTTCTATCTGATCTTCTTGAAAACTTATGTTTTTAAAATAATAAAATTATGTGCGTGCGTACACTCATTGTAGAAAATTTAGAATGTAATAAAAATTCTAAAATGTAAAATAAAAATGTATATGTCACAAGCCAGATACAAAGAGTAAATACTTGGTGCACACCTATCAAAAGTGTGCATTGTATCACATATGAATCTATACACTTGTATTTACAAAATGGGATCATAGTGTCTGTACCATTTTGTACCTTGAGTTTAATATCATATTGTGTCATGTGATTTCCTAATGCTAGTGAATTAACTTAAATAATAGGAATGAATAACAGCTGCTTAGCACTCATTTTGAGTACTCAGGGCAACCAAATAAATTTTTCTATGTGGATCAACATTTATTCCCTGTTTAATTTTGAAAGATGACTGAGAGGAATGGTATTTTACTGATGGATGGATGGATGGATGGATGGATGGATGGATGGATGGATGGATGGATAGATAGACAGACAGACACATAAAGAGTTCTTTCCAAATACTTCTATATTTGTCATTAAGTATAATTGTTCTCAAATAGCTAAGACTATATTTTCAAACGATGTCCACCTATCATTCTGTTGCAACAGTACAATATTTCTGTTTCCTTACTACAATTTTCAAACTAAAGTTTCAAATATAATCATTTTCATAGTTTTATTTTCCTCACTTAAAAGAGAAATATTTCTAAAAAAATTGAGTGGGCTTTTTAAATTATTAACACTAAAGTGTACTTTAGGAATGCAACCACAATAATAGATCCAGACAGCACGTCTCTGGGTACTAACATAGTGCTTTCCTTTCAGGTAAAGAAAATGAAAAATATTGATTCTTCAAAGCCATGTTAGTGTAGAAAAGGTCAGATATTGACCCTTTGCAGTTTGAAGCTTTTTATTTTTTGGTCTGCAGATGCCCTATTCCTGTAAACATTTATTTATAGGCAATAATCCATTTACAAGTTTTCCACTTCAGTTATGAACTCTTACTTAAACTTGAGGTTTAATAAGCTTTATGTAATGCTATTAAAAATCATCTGTTTGATCTTAACAATAAAGATATATTAAGCTATCCAAAGGTCTTCTCAACTGACCTGGGATCACTCATTGAAAAAAGGAAAGAATATTTTCATAGCACTCCAGCAAAATTTCCTAAACAAATCCTATATATCTCTGTCCAGTTCAATACATCAAATAATGTATACTACTGAGGAAGGTATTGAGCTAAGTTTTGCAAAGAAGTCAGATGCAAAACATTTTTAAAACTGTAGCTTTTTCATAGATAATCCAGTCCCTCATCTTGATATTATGGATTAAATTGATACTGTAGATATTAAATTATCTCCTTGTATTTTGTTCTTAAATCTTGTTTTTAATTAGTGTGCAACAAAGCTTGCTCCCGGTTTGAGATGTGGCTTCAAGTTTTGATTGAATAGACAGGTGAAGAAGTACAGACCCTTTAAAGAGCAGGTCCTGCCCAGCCAGTTAGTGAAAATCTTCCACCCTACACTTCACATCCCTACTCCTCAGAGCAGGCCCCTTCTCCTACAGTTCCCATATTTAAAAAGTAGCTGTCATTCATTGGCTCTTTTGATTTAAAGCACTCAGAGAAAGTGGAGTATCATTATTATTGTGAACTTTATTACTTTCTTTTTTACTTAGGAAGACAAAACTTGGTAATTCTGGGGATCAAAACATTTCAGTGGTTGGGTCATGCTGACCAGTACAAATTTATCTGTAAATTGCTTATTCAAAAAACTGTATCTAGCTATATTCAGCTTGGATCTGAATTTATCAAGATGTGACAAGAGGGAAAATATTCTTTGAAAATTCCCCATGCAATTTAGTCTAATAATTAGGACTTCCACATTCTTAGTCTGGTTACAGTTCTAAATATAGAATCAAAACTTTTTAATATAGGAGAGTCAAAATATTGGGGTTCCAAGTATCACCTGAATTTCCATATATGCTACAGCATTTATTCTTCATGTATTTTAGTTAATGTATTATTAATATATTACTGCATCACAATTACCTTGCGAATATTACTATTTAAAACAATGAATATGATCTTACAGTTTCTGTGGATCAGGTATTCAGGCACAGTTGAATTGAGTCTTCTGATGCAGGATTTCTGATGAGGTTGCAATCGAAGGGTTGGCTAAAACTGCAGTTACCTCAAGGCTTGAATTGAAGAGGATCTATTTCTAAGTTCATTTACTCACTGTTGGCTAGAGACATCAGCTCCTTGCCACTTGGACCTCTTCACAGGACAGATACTCTGATCGAGAAAAATATTTAGCAAGAAAGCTGACATTCCATCACTTTTGCCATATTTTATTTATTAAAAGTGAATCACTAAGTTTAGTTTTCACACAAGGGGAGAGGATTATCCAAGCTTCTGAAAACCAAGAGGTGAGGTTATTGGGGGCTACTTAAGATGCTTTCTACCACAGTTAATCTTTTATCATTCACTAGCCTTCAAGTAGTAGATATATATTTTAATATACAAATGACCATTTTTGGAGTACCACAAACTGTGTCAGTCTCAGGGGATACAAAGTTAAATAGTATCTGCTTCAGAATTCTATCTAGAATATAGATACTGAATGATTCCTCTTGTCCATACATATAGGGTATGTGATATGACCGAAGGCAAAGTGGAAGGCCTTTCCACTCAAATATTTAACTTACAGAAACAGCTTGCTATTTGTGATACAGAAGTTTTATTAAACAAATTAATATCCTCAAATGACACATTAAAATTATTTGCTGATTTATCCTATTTCAAAGCAAATGGAAAAGAAACAAGTGGAAAAAAGTAAAAACACTTGGAATGTTTTATGTAGTAGTTTCCTACAACAAATTACTACAACAAATTACCATAAACTTAGTGGCTTAAAAAACCACGACATTATTATCTTAGTTCTGGAGGCTAGAAGTTCAAATAGCTCTCACTGGGCTAAAATCAAGGGCGTGGTAGAGCTATAATCTTTTTTTGAAGGTTCTCGGCTAGAATCTGTTTTGGGGGTTTTTTGCTTCCCCCACTTTTCAGCTCCTAGAAATTGCCTGCATTTCTTGTAGCCCCTTCCATCTTAAAAACCAGCCATGGCTGGTTGAGTCTTTCTCACACTGCATCATTCTGACACTTGCTTGCCTGTTTCTCTCTTATAAGGACCTTGATATTTCACTGAGCCTACCTGGATAACCCAGGATAATCACCTCCTCTCAAGGTCTGATTAGCAAAATTAACTTCATCTGCAACTTTAAACTCCTTTTGCCATTTAACATAATATTCATAGGTTGTGGAAATTAGGATATAAACAATTTTGGGGCCATTATTATACCTACCACATTTTGAAATGTAGGGTTTAACTGCAGTAGACTTTAGCATACATTTACACATTTTGAATGTACATAATACATTGTGAAATTCTTCTAGCAACTTCAGAGCAGATCTATGTTTATTTGTTAAATAAATAAGTCAATGCATATTCATCAGCTCAAATTGTTATATCTGCTACAAAATGTCAAAGAAAGCTCAGTCACCCACACTGAGGAAGAAAAGAGAGACACAGGTTCCTGACACTTCCTATTGAAAGTCTTCTTGAATTGGACTCTCTTTGATTAAGTTTTCTTGGTTGATTGCCATAATTCCCAAATTATATTTCCTTTGATCTTTATTTTTAAAATACAATCACAATAGATGTCATGTAAGAATATATAAAGAAAATAAAGTGAGAGCCACAGGAGGAATGAAAAGAATAACAGATAAGCCAAGTCTCTATCAGGAAGGAGCATTTGCGTTTGAATCAAGTATATCACTTACCTTCTTTATGACCAGATCACCAGTCCCATTTTCTTTATGGGTCCTGATGATGTGGATTCTGTCCTTTATTTCTTCAAAATCCCCTATTATACGAGGTTATCAGAGTGTGTTGCAATGCAACCTGAAAAGCTCCAATAAATAAAATTCTCGTGATCCTCTCTCTATTCATAAATCCTTGTTTATTTTAGTGAATGACTATTACCCTGAACTTATCTCTGTCTCTTTAACCTCCCTCATCTTCCAACCCAACTCTTTCAAGTCCTGTCCATTCTACCCCTTTGCCTTCATCCTTACTTTCAGGTCTCCTCATCTCATATATCCTTAATCTTTTCCTCTTCTCTTTCCATTTATCTTTTATATTTTGTCAGAAATAAATTCTAAGGTTCATATATAATTAGAATAGCCTTTTACTTAAATTTTATCAGTGACATTCATTATACACTCCTGAGCTTGTCATATTAATTTGAGTTGAAGCTACTTTTTCAGACTCATTTGCAATTATTTCTCTGGAATATCCAGTATTTGAATCCTCCAACTCATTTGTAGTTTACACAGCATGCACAGATACTGTGGCTTTACTCAAGGCTGCTATTAGATATACCCCATCCTCTCTCTGCTTCTTAGATTTCTATAAATATCCAGGAAAACTCTGTTAATCCTCACCAGTTACCTTTACCAGCCTCAACCTAACATAAATGAAATCAATGCCTGTCTTGTTATTTTTTTTTCCCACATTTATTCTTAAATCTCTTTTATAACAATGGTCTTTCTTTTTTATCTTTTTTCTTCCACCTCGGCTAAGTGTTTAAGTTGGTAACTAAAACATCTTGCATTGAGAACCCTGATGGTATGAACTCAGATGATATCTTAGGTATAGGTATACATAGTGTGTATAGGTATCTAACATTACACTCAGTTTGGGAGAAATGGACACTGAACAGTGGAAAGGTCCAGGGATAATATACAAATATACTGAGCAAGGTCTGGACAAACCTTGCAGGTTCTAAGCTTTTTTATCTCCCTGTGACTTGCCCCAAAGTAGACTCTCAGGTTGTCCCCTCTCTGGGACAGATGCTCCCCTGAGGTCCTGGAGACTCTCATCCTCGGAGTGAGTTAGCACCCAATGCAGATTTAATAAATGTGCAAATAAATGATATTACGTGAAAAATAAAATACTTCAATCTGACTGTTCTTTTATGCTTTTCTCCCAGATGTGCACTGACCCATTACTTACATCAAACTTAGACTATAAATCCTTGTATTTACATATCCTTAGAGTTCTGTAAGAGACTTCACCTGAATAATTTTAAGAGGCTCTTGGGGGCGAAGGAGATAGAAAATTACATGTTCATCCAGAGACTAGATTACATTAATTATTTTTACTTGGCTCGATCCTCCTGCTGCCAGTCTCCCCTCTGTGACTATTTTTATTATGTAAATTTCTTCTTCTTACTATTATTATTTTAATTCGCTGAGCAAATTAAATGTGCACTATGGTACAATATGTGACACAAAGAAGCCGTTATTCCTTTTCAAAGTTTTGCAGTATAAGTAATCAATTTCAATATTTAGTCTTTAGTGTTATTTTACATACACACACTGCACATACATGCATATGCACACACACACAAATGTCAATAAATAAAGTGACTGTAAATCAGTGTACAAAGTGATTCATAGCTTCCTAACAAGAACAATTTAAAAGGAAACCTACATGACAAATTGTAATTTCAAATCATAGTAATTTTTTCTATTTCTAATTTTCATACTGAATTCAAAGTAATAAAGAATGTCATGGCTCTCTCTATACATGGCCTTCGGCACCACTACTACATCTGGCTAAAGGGCCTCTTGTATTAAATAGTCTACTTGGATAGCTTAAAACTAGAAAATAGCTCAGGTAGATATACCAAGCTTTAACGGATAATTGAATAGGAACAGTGAACTAGTAGTACACATGAATTTCATAAAATCTAGATCTATGCTGAATGCTTATCAGGGCTGTTCGAGGAAGGTTACTTATATAATTAGACCAAGAAAATAACCCATTTGCTAGAGCTTTTACACATTAACAAACTAGCACAGGAGCTCATGACTGGTGTATCTGCCCAATGGGATGTTTTATGTTCACATTGATTAATAGATTCAAAGGGACTTTATTTTGGCTAGGTAAAATGTGAAGCAAAAACAGACGCAGCTGGCCATCGTGGCTGCAGGGGCAGACAGGGACAGAAAAGCTGAATCACCACACTGGTGATCACCCAAGCTAGATCCCTGGTTTTATTTGCTATGGTTTCCTGAACTAAAATCCAGTCCTGCCTGAGGCCTGCCTTTACGACTAATGGGACACTATGCTCTGCTGACTTAATTTCCCTAGAAATTAATATCATATGCTATCAATAGTTCATGTAATCTGAATATGCCTCTACTGTTTACAAGGTGAAGAAGCGGGAGGCGAGAAAAGTGAGAGGTAGAGAGAGAAGAAAAAAAAAGAAAGAAAGAGTGGGGAGGGATAAGGGACAGAGGGAGACAGAGGCTATGAGCAGGTGGGCTGGGATACTAGATGTTTGGGAGGGTCTCTCCACGGAGATGAAGATGTGAACTTATAACTTGGAAGTATTGATTTTTTTTTATTGCATAAGTCATTTTCAACATATTTATAAAGTTTTCAAAAATAACAAAAATTGTCTCCAAGTTATTTTTAATAGACTATTTTTTAAGAGAAAGTTTAGGTTAACAGTTAACTTGAACAGGAAATGCATAGCCTATGTACCCTGACCCACACATGCACAGAATCCCCAATTAAGGATATCCACAGCACAGCAATACATTTTTTTACAACCAATGAACCTTCATTGACACATGGTTATTATCCGAAGTCTATTGTTCACATTAGGGTTCTCTTTGTGTTGCAGTTCTTGATAAATGTATAATGACGTGCATCCACAATTACAGTATCATACAGAATAGTTTCACTGTCCTAAAAAGCTTTGTACTCTACCTGGTAATGTTCCCTCCCTCCTAACCCCTGAAGACCACTGATTTTATATTGTTTCCACAGTTTTGCCTTTTCTAGCCCCTTTCCCATTTGCCCTAAGATAACTCATGGATTACAATTCTACACTTATCCCCAAAATTTGCCATGAAATATTTTGCTTTTATTTTTATTTTCGCATTGCTCTAGTATATCGATAGTCTTAGGAAATAAATGAGATTGACTTTTGCACATTAACTTCATATCCTGCAACTTTACTATGATCACTTCTTAGTATTAGATTTTTGTTGTTGTTATTTTGGATTTTCTACATAGCCAGTCATGTCGTCTGTGAACAAGAAACGATCACTTATTTTTACTTCCCTCCCCACCCCCCTTTCTTTATTGTCTTAGCATTAACTAGGACTTCCACCACTAGCCGAAAAGGAGTTATGAAAGGGGACATCCTTGCTTGGTTCTTGATCATAGTAAGAAAGTTCTAGTTTCTCACCATTAAGTAAATGTTAGGTGTAAGATTTTTGTAGATATTCTTTACCAAGGTAAGTTCACTCTATTCATAGTTTGTTGAACATTTTTTATTATGAATGGGTATGAAATTTTGTCAATTTTTTTCTGCATCATTTAATATAATCCTTTGATATTTCTCATTTAGGCTGTTGATGAAGTGGATTGAGTGATTACTGAATGTTGATCCAGTTTCCATGCCTGGAATAAATGCCATTTGGTATGGTATACAATTCTTTTTGACATTGTTGGATTCAATTGCTAATATTTTGTTAAAGACTTTTTTCATCTGTGTTCATCATAGATATTGGCTATAATTTTCTTTTCTTGTAAGATATTTATTTGGCTTTGATTTTAGGTTAATACTGGCCTCATAAAATTACTTAGGATGGATTCAATCTAATTCTATCTTCTGGCAGAGATAGTAAAGAATTCGTTTTTTTTGTTTGTTTGTTTTTTTGTTTTTTTTTTTTTGTTTGTTTGTTTTTTCTGGAAATGTTTGGTAGAATTCATCGTGAACCCAACTGGGCCTGGTGCTTTCTGGTTTGGGAGTTTATTAATTACCAATTCAATTTATTTAATAGATATAGGATATTCAGATTATTTATTTCTTTTTGTTTGGATTTTAGCAAATTGTGTTTTTCAAGGAATTGGTCCATTTCATCTAGATTACAAAATTTGTGAATATAGGGTTGTTCATATTATTTTATTATCTTTTTAATATCCATGGAATTTGTAGTGATGTCTTCATTTTCATTTCTGGTATTTAACTAGTCATGCAATTTAAAAGGTAGTAAGGGCAATGTTGGTCAAAGGTACAAATTTTCAGTTATAAAATGAGTAAGTTCTGGAATCTAATGTACATCATGATGTCTCTAGTTAATACTGTACTATATACTTGAAACTTGCTAATAGTATAGATCTTAAGAGTTCTCTCTATGCCAAAAAAAATAATAATAATTTTATGAGGTGATGGTTGTATAAATTAACTTGATTGTGGTAATCATTTCATAATGTATAGCAAACCATCATGTTGTATACCTTAAAATATACAGTATTTATTTCCCAATCATATCTCAATAAAGCTGGAAAAATGCAAACAAACAAAAACAAACAAACTAAAGCACTTTGTATGATGGTGTACTATCTATATCATCTATCTGTACTTTAGCTCATTGCTTGTGATTGCTGAGACGATCTTAATTTTTACTATGATGCTTGAATTCCTATCATTTGAAGTTATTTTCTACTCCACAAATTCATTTTAAAATACATTCAAAATCTAGTAAATAAAAGCAGATTTCTTCTTTATGCAGAATTAATCAGTTTGGGCTAGATTAATTAAATACAGTCTCTATAAAACCTATGAAAATCTTGTATATTTTAATGTGTACTA
Organism: Eonycteris spelaea; assembly: GCA_003508835.1. NCBI lineage: Eukaryota > Metazoa > Chordata > Mammalia > Chiroptera > Pteropodidae > Eonycteris > Eonycteris spelaea. Next base: position 3,143,881 of record PUFA01000167.1, read on the forward strand.
ACATCTAAGTTATTTTTTTAAATGTTAGACTTAGAAGACTCCTAAAATGTCTTACAAAATATAAATTATGTGTCTTTTAGTCAATAGTGTTAAACAAGTATTTAGGGAAGTTCATAGTCCTTCTTCCTACAATAAATCTTATATGGAAATTCAGTATGTAAAACAAGTAAAAGTGGAGTTTTTCTAATGAAGGTAGGAAAATAAGACTGAAAGACACCCAATTTCCTTCTCATATAATTTGACTGATCCCCCCAACTCATTCACAGAATGTCAGGGTTCCTTAAAACAATCTAAAACCATGATTTTATTGCCCTCTCTGAAATGTCCTGAAATCCCCACTCCTTTATATCCCTCTTTGTGAATCATCCTCTTTTCAAGTCTGATAGTTGAGTCCTTTGTTATTGAATGAAAATATACATAGAGTTGCATGCAATTACCTATTTGAACTTTTATTTTAATATAGTTTAAATTCTACAGGAAACCATTAATCTTTCTTTTTCTCTTTGCTAAACTAAATTACCAAGGATTTGACTCTTATAGAGTTGTAACAGGGTTCAGAGTCAAGTCATAGTTTCTTCTTCCTCTTGCCTAGATCCTCCTTCATCGCTTTGTTTCCAGTATCCCTGTTTTCTTTCAAATGTGCAAAACGAATCAGATACTTTAGTGCTCTTGATAACTGCTCATATTCTTGACATCCTGATCCTGAGAATAAAGGTTTATTTTTAAGCAATCCCAAATATGCTATTTGGGACTTCAGGTGGCCTGAAAAAGTCTCTATCATTTGTTTTTCTCAACTTGTGGGATCTCTGTAATTAGCACACAGAATTTATTGTCTTAATTTCTCTGATTTCTGTGTTACTCAGCTGTGCTTGGTGTCTTAGAGACCACTTTCTCCAGGACAGGAGTAGTTTTTCAGGATCATAATCTCCTGTCATCTGACTTCAGAACGGTAGTTAGCTGGCAGTATAAGATCACGGATATATGTAGAAGACTCTAGTTTGAGTCTTCATCCATTCTTTCTATTTTCATCACATCCCCAAGGCACTTCCTTAAATAAATTTTTTGTTAGGAAAACTGTAAGAGATGTCTGTGCCGTAGACACTTAGTGCTCAGATTTCTCACTTTGCCATCCACAAATGTTAGTTCCAAAAAGTAGCCATCTCTCAGCTGCTATTTTTCTCTGTTTACCTTGTTCTAATGGGTTTGTATTTTATTATCATTGCCATTATATTATTGCTATTATTGTGATTATTATTCATTTTCTGTCAGTTAAATGACAGTTTTGGCGGTTTGAAATAAATATGTTACAGTTACCATATTCTTCTGGTACTATTTAAGCATTCATTTAACCAGTATTTTTGTGACTTTATTATATCCCATACTATGTTCTAGATACTTAGAATATGTCAGTGAACAATATATATGCATATGAACAATGCATATGAAGATCTCTGCCTTTATGGAATTTATATTCTAGTGGAGAAGGGATAAAAATAAAGAATAAAAATAATGACTGAATTATATAGTACCTCAGAATGCAATAAGTGTTATTTAAAAAAAGTAGAACAATACATGGTAAGAAGTTACCATTATTATTTTATAAAAAAATATGGAGAGATTATTAACAAAACATACATACTATTTATGTTTATGATTATTATTTTATGAGCATCCATTTTATGCTGTATGATACATTTAATCAATCTTCAGCCAAACTGATTAAAACAGATATTATTAAAATGCAATTCTATAAATGTTTTTATTTGAAGTGATCCCATTAAAAATAACAACAGAATGACCCTAGTTTCTAATTAATACTTTTTAAAAAGCATCTTAAAGCCTTATGTCAAATGCAAAACAAAAATAAAAACAAAAAACTATGAGTGAATCATGAACTATGGATTTTATAGTTTTGACTTGGATTGATTCGACTAACAAATTACCATTACCAAAAAAGCATTTTATAACTAAATGATTTGAATTACTTAAATATTACTTGGTTATTTTATAACTCAAGCAATTTCAATACTTTTTAACAAAAATAATTCCAAACAAAGTTCTTAGGAAATGAAAACATACAAAGTAGAGTATAATTTCGCCTATTTAAAAATGAATAAAAATTACCTTTATCAATTTTGTTTGATATATTGAGTGGAACTAGACATTACTACAACCATAGCAGTAACCCTAGTAAAAGCTGTATCACTGAATATTCATGTTTAAATTAAAGATATTCAAACAAATATTCATTAATACTAATAGTCTAAAACATTTATTACTAAATTGCTTCCTTTGCCACTCTACCCCCTACAGTACCAAATATCACAGAATAGCTTAATAAAAAAGATTGCTGAGTGTAGCTATATGTGATATGACCTCCATTTGCTGTAACTGGCAATTTCTTTAACAGAAAGTACTTAGAATTGTTCAGAAATTGATTTTATTTCTTTTCTATAGTGGGCAATAACTGTTACTACTTTGATTACTGTTGCAATCATAAAGACATATTCAAACTCCTAAGAAAACAATGCCAATAACTAGAAGCATAATTTATCTTTTATAATAACAAGTTGTATGTTATGCTTGAGCACAATTAACATAATTAAAATCAGATTTAAATATTACTTTAAAAATTGGTCCAACATCACTTTCTTTATCCAAGTATATTCTAGTGAACTCTCCATAAAAACTTATGTTTATTCTTTCAATTCAATTTATAAAATATCAGCAGAATTCTAGAAGACATATCTTACATTCCAAATACTTAAAAAGTTGTAAGTGTATCATATCACACGTCTTAATGACAATATGAAAGCATTTATTTTATAGTATTTGGCATTCACATCATATAGCTGTGCTCCAGATATTATTTAAACATTTTAAAATTACAGTTAGTTAATTCTATTCTAAAACATCTTATTCTAGATAAGTGCTGAGAGTTTTTCAAAACTCAAGAAATGCGGTTGAAAATACATTTTTACAATAAATAAGAATGAACTAAATCAGATATATTTATATCTATATGTATATAGATATGTTTATATATAAATATGTCAACATAATTAGTAACAGAATTTAAGATTGCACATTTTTTAGACACTAGCTTTGTGTTTTTACATAGGGTTTCTGGAAGAGAAACAAAAAATGATGTTTTAGATAAACAATATTAAATTATTTTGTAGGTATTTTGGGTTAAAATTATACTTTTGAAAGTATAATTACTTTTGAAAGTAATCAAACACTTATTTTTTGCTTCAAATAAATCTATCCATTCATGAAGCAGTAGTTAAAGAAAATGTAGAGATTCTTAATTAAATAGGCAAGGACACATTAAACATTATTATGACAGAATAAAAATGAGCTTTTAAGACAGGATAATTTTAATGAAATTGTTAGAGGTAATACTATTATTCATCAATCTACATAATTTTTAACATGTAAAAAATGTTTCTCTATTTTAAAGTCTTCCTGTCTAAAGCTTTTAATATATGCATGTAAATAGTATAAGGCAGTGTGCCAGCTTTTACTTCTCTTTGCATTTTTGTTTTAAATTCAGCTACTAATATTGATCCATATCAAAGCACAAAAAAGCATTTATTTGCCATCATATATTGTCTCTGGAATATTTTCAATGCAACTTCACTTGATTTACTTGTAAATGATGATAACAATAACAATAATACCCACGAATGTGCAAAATACTCTGCCCCCAGGCTAAGTATTTGTATGTAATATTTTATTTAATAATGACAACCTTGTTAGACAGATATTATTATTAGATCCATTTATACAAGTGGACACTAAACTACAATTATATTAAATAACTTTCCAATGTTTCATACCTAATAAATGAAGTAAGGAAACTTGAATTCAAATCTTTTGGGTTGCACCAAGTATTTCCTTGAAAATTTCAAATATACCTTTGAATAAGCATATATAAACAATTCCAGGCAAATCATGAGTATCTGCAATGAGCAAAGTCAACTATTTTACACAGGTTCTATGTAGCTAGGAAAGTGCCATAAAGTAAATAGCATTTCCATGGCTTAGAATCCAAATTGTCTGTAGCACATTTAACAATTTTGTATTAAATAACTCAAAACCCAATTAAATATTTTTATTAATAGAAAGTTTCTTGAATGTTTTAGGAGGTTTGAGTAGCAAGGAAGAAATCAATAGATCATAAAAACGACAAGCTATCCTAAATATGTCGACCATTTGATGAATCAGTCAAAACATGTTCTATGCATGTAAAAACTGCCTAATATTGAAGGATATAAATCACTATGCTTTTTAAAAAAGCTGTCTGTAGTTTTTCCATAGGTTTAATGACAAATCATAAGATAGTGAATGACATCATTTTGTTATGTGTGCTAAATTAATAATTGTGAATCATATATGCCAATGAATCACATAAACTAGTTAAATCTTTACTTATTCATTAATTGAACAAATGACTCTAAACATCTACTCTTTCCTATGGTTATTCTATCTGCAGAGGACATTATGAAAAAGATAGACTAGCTCCTCATCCATACAGAACTTACATTTTAGTAAGGGAGACAGGTAATAAACAGATAAAAACATTGTGAATAACATATATATGTTACTACTATACACATCAGTGGGTTATCTGTAAGACCTCTCAGAGAAACTGAAATTTCAAAGGGAATCAAATATAAGAAAGAACCTACTGAAGAGTGATAGGAAATCTATTTCAGAGAATACTATGCTCAAAGTCTCTAATGTGGAAAAGAGCCTGGTATGTTCTAGGACTGACAGAGGGCCAGTGTGATATTGCACAGAAAGAAGGATGAAACATGGTATGAGATGTAGTTGGGGAGACAGTCAGGAGCCTGTCATGCTGAGACTCATAGGCCAAAGTGAGTAGTGTGTGTGAACAGAAGCCATTGATAGGTGGTTAGGACAGGGCTTACATATTCTGATTTATATTTATAAAGATAACCCTGGGTCTTATGTGGAAAAAGGATTAGAGAGGAATAGATAGAAGTGGGGTGAGGATGGGCACCAGTTCAGAGCCTGTTATGTTGGCTTGTCTCATAAAATGATGACGCTTGGATGAGGGCGAAGGTAAGGGAGTTATAAAGAAGTAAACACATTTGAGCAAGAACCTGCCTAGCTTTGACAATGCAACTTTTGATTTAATGATGAAAAAACTGAGTCTACTGAGGATCTAGGAAATTCTGCCTGCCTCAACTCCCACACATATGCTGGCTGAGTACTCTGTTGGTCAACTGTTTAGATTACATAACTGCTTTTCCCAGGTAGCTGTTGAGAGTGAATGCAATAAGTCTGAGAACCAGGTAAGAAGCTGTTTGACAGAGGGCTGTTTTTGCTGTCTGCTTCTAAGGTCTAGATCCTCCTTGCTAGGCCTCGAGTCCTCTAAGCGGCGGTCCCCAACCTTTTTGGCACCAGGGGCCGGTGCTCCTGAGAATCTAATGCCTGATGATCTGAGGTGGAGCTGAGGTGGTGATGGTGATGCTAGCACTGGGGAGAGCTGTAAATAAAGATAAAGCTTTGCTTGCTTGCCCACAGCACATCTCTTGCGCGTGGCCGAGTTCCTAACAGGTCACAGACAGGTACTGATCTGCGCCCTGGATTTGGGATTTTGGGACCCCTATTCTAATGAGCACAACTCCTAATAGACAGAAAATAAGTATCTGAGATGAATGCAAAACACTGAGAATGCCATTTTCTCAGTAAAATTAAATTATTTCTATAGCTGCTGAAAAAAAGGAGATAAAAGAGAAAGCGTTCAATAAACACTCATTTCTTTGAGTTTCATTATATCACACTCTTGCAGATTTTCTTCCATTCCTCTAACTAATAATTCTCAATTTCCTTTGAAGATTTTTTCATCTACACTCTAATTATTAAGATTTCAGTTCTCAATTTTAGTTAGCCAACATACTTGCCCTAGGCCTTCTCACCAATTTCCATGGCTTCAAATATTTATGGGTGATAAATGTAATATGTCTCATTCAGAGTAAATATGAGTTCCAAATCAGTTTATCATGCCTCTTAAAACCGCCTTCTTAGGAATATCTCAAATATAATATGTTCAAAACTAAATTCTTCCTTTTCCTCATGCTGCAGTGATTTCTTCTCTATTAATGATACTCTATTCATCTAAGTTCCTATTAAAGCCAGATATGTTAGTTTAAATCTTCGTACTTCCCTCTCCACTTAAATATAGGGAAATTATCACCAAGTCTTGTCAGTTCACTAACCTTAATATGATCTATAAATGTGAATTTGGACTCTGCCCATCTCTAAGGCATCATCTTGTCTAACTCCCTCCCTCACTCAGAATCCTCCAGCTATCTAGTCTGCTTTCAGGCTTCCAATGCTTCAAGCATTTTTCTGACTCAGCACCCTCCTAGATGCTGTATTCTCTGCTTGAAATGTACTCTCCCTCCCATTTCTTGCTTTCAGCTGTGAGTTCTACTCAATGTCCAGATTGACCATAAATGTCACTTTCTCAAAAAAGGTCTTAAGATAACTTCTCAATCTAAATTATGTTTTTTTAAAATATATATATTTAAATTAGTTTCAAGTATACAGTCTGTTGGTCAGACATTTCTATAATTTATAACACAATCCACCTAATGGCTATTTCTCTCTCTGGCTCTCCACCTAGCCATTACATTACTGCTAACTGCATTCTGTATACTGTGCTCTCCATCTCCATGACCATCTATGAACACTAATTTGTACTTCTTATGTTTTGAAGCTCTTTAATTTTTACATTTCTTTATTAACTGAAAAGATAGTCAATTTTGAAATAAAATCTATCTCATTTTTATTACGAACTAGTCTTGAAAATCCATTTTTTCCATATTGCAAACAAAGCAAATAATTAGTATATTTACCTAGGAAATCCAAATCTTCAGCAGTAGCCTTAGGACCCATGAATACAGTAGTTAGTAAAATAGACAAGATTTATACTGTCATGGAGTATATGGTCTAGCGGTTTATATTATATTAAACAAGGTATAATTACAAATCATGATAAAGTTTATGTAGAAAAAAATGGGGAGTACTTTGGGACAATGTAATAGGAAAACACTGTTTTTCTATAAATGAGATAAATTTTATTTCAAAATTGACTATCTTTTCAGTTAAATAAATGTAAAAATTAAAGCAGCTTCAAAACATATTGAACATATTTTTAGAAAGTGCAGTGATATAACATTATAATAATGAATGATTAATGTAGTTTCTGAAATCTTAGCCAAATTTTTAAGGATTTCACATAAAACAAGATTTATAAAAAGTGATAAAGAATTGTAGTCATTTCATTATTTTGTTTCATAGTCTTTCAAAATAGTGCATGCGTATATTTGGATTTTTCTCATTGACATACCTTTGAGAAAATGGTTGTTCACTAGTGATATGTCATTTTTCTGTAGTAAAGTTTATTAGCTTGCTTAGAAGGCAAACTTGAGATTTAGAATTGGATTCTTTAAAGATGTTAAGAACACAGAAGCTACTAAACTTTTGAGAGTCAGCAGTGAAGTAGGTTCAGATAATATTACGCAATTATTAAATAAGCCATCAATATGTTTATTGAAAATGAAACATTTTTAACTAAAAAAATGACAATGAAAATAAGCAAAAAATAGGGAAACTACTGAAATATGTCATTTTAAGTAATTCTATTTTTCCTAAAATTATATAACACAAAATTATTTAAAGATATTTAAACATATTCTAAAATATGTTAGGGTTTTTACCACATTAAACACATTAATAGTTGTTATTACTGGCTAACAAAGCTTCTAACTTAAAAAAATAACCTAATGGTATTTATCAGAGTAAATATTATCTTATTTTAGAGAATTGTTTGCTTGTTAGTTGTTTTTATTTTATTCTCTTAAGTAACTGAATTGGAATAATTTTTTAAGTCCAAAGTTATGCATTTAAATATGCAAAACTCAGTAGATGAGAGATTAAGATATTAAGAGTAATATTTCCTCATCAACTTAACCTTTATATATATTTTTTTTCTTTCTTAAGGACATCTAAAATTGCATGAAATCTGAGTTTCTTCATAATGATATCAAAATATGTTTTTGAGAATGGTTAGCACACCCATGATTATATGATTGAACCTATACTATTCTTTGTATTTCTTCTTTCTTTATGGGACTTATTCTTTATAGGATTTATTTATAATGAGTTCAATTTCATTAAGACATACTATCTGAAAAAAGTTCAAAGATTCTTCACCCTTTTCAACATATCAGGAAAATTTGCCTTGATACCCTGATAGTTTTTGGGGTTAGCTAAGAGCCCTACTATTGCTTTCTCCTCTCCCCCTGTTTTCCTGCAAATTAAAATCTAGTTACTCTGTCTGCAAAGCAGTTTTCCAGATGTCTATAAGTCTAAGTGAAAAAAAAAAATGATAGAAGCAGCATAAAAATGAAAAGGCTTTAAAAAAATGAAAACCAGAAAAATGAATCAGGTTGAACTCAACTGTAGTGTACAGTCTTAATTTTCTTACTGACACCTGTAAAACTGAGATCATTAGTCCTAAAATGAAACTCTAGTAAAGAAAATTTCACAAAGTATAGCTTTTAAAATGCTCATTCATTCAATTTCTGTAGTGCCAACACATTAAAAAAATAATTTTATAGGTCTGTGCAAACTGAGCCATGGATATCTGTTTTTCTGAATTCTTAAATATATAATTACAAATAATGAGAAAAATAAACAATAAAGATTTCTGCAAATAAAAAAATAAACAATTACAACTGTCATTACGTAAAGAGTGATCAAAGTTTTCTTTAAAAGGGCCAAAGGAGACAGAGAAGCCCTAGAGTGTTTTCCAACTCTTTCTTAGCCATGGATAAATAGTATAGGAAAAGAAAACACAGAGACTGATACTCGGTTATCAAAATATAACAGCGACATCCAAAGAAATATTTCTTCTCTTTCTTGCGGTATTACTGATTTTATAACTTGAAATAAAGAAACTGCCAAATCATACCCATTTAAATATATTTGATGTTATTTTCTTATTAATAAACTGCTGGTTTATTTTTCTTAAAGCAACTTCCTTGAAGCAACTCTCCCATTTAATAATTTTATTATATTTTCTATTAGCTAATATTTTGATGCTTCATACTTAGATCTTGCAATTTTATTTTCTCTGCTTGAACTGTTTTCTCTAATCTCTGTACATTGTCTCTTTCTTGATAGATAGGCCTTTTTGACCCTTATTTATACGACACTCTCCCAATAACTCAATGTATTATTTTAGATTGTTTTCTTTACAACAGTTCATCATTTAAGATTAACTTTATTTATATTTTTTATCTTCTGTCTTCTCTTTCATAAAAATCTCTTGGCCAAAATAGCAAAAACTCGCCTGACTGATTTGATACAACCTGGTGCTTTGAATATTTTCTGACACATAGTAGGCACTTAATAAATATTTAATTGAAGCACCAATATTGTTTTGTAAAGGAAAGGAAACATTTCATTATTTGATTACAAGTTTTTACTACATTTTATTTCATTTTAACTTTTAAATTTATAGTTATATTATTTTATTAATTTATTAATATTTCTTACCTCTCTAAATATCATTTAAATTTATCAAAGCATTTGTCTTCTACTTTTTAAATCTTTCCTAGGACCATTAGGGATATTAGTATAAAGATGATACTTAATAAGTATTAGTTGAAACAGAAAGATAACAGAAAAAAATAAGAAAGCACCGAGGAAAAGAAGGATGGAAGGAGTAGGAAATAAAAGTGCTGAGCAATAAAATTTAATATAGTAGATCCACTTATAAAGGTTTCCTTTTGAAAGGTAAGGTTTACTTATAATCTTTCTGCTGTTTTTTCTGTATTCTTTTTTAAAAAAATAAATCAATGTACACTATATATAACTTCTTTTTCTGACGTACAATCTATGAGTTTTAGCTCATCTATAAATTTGTGTAACGGCAACCACAATTAGGATGCAGATTGGTTCCATAAGCCCTGGAAAAAAACCCTCATGTAGCCTCATTATACTCAAATCCTCTCCCCACCACTAACACCTGGAAACCACTGATCTAATCTTTTTCTTTGGTTTTGTCCTTTCCAGTATCAGTGAGTTAATATAGTAGGTAACTGAGACTTGATTCTTTCACAGATAATGTGCTTTTGAGATTCATCCATGTTGTGTTTACCTATAGTTCATTCTATTTTATTAATGTGTAACATTTCACTATTTTGATATGTAAGAATATATGTATCATTGAGAAGACATGGATTGATTCCAATTTTTGGAAAGTATGAATAAAACTGTATAAATATTTGCAGATGAGTTTTTATGTGAGGTAAAAAACTAGGAATAGAATGGCTAAATCATATGGCAAGTATATGCTCAATTTCATAAGAAGTTGCCAAAATGTTTATTTTGTATAATTTTGCATTAACAGCAGCAATGTATGCTGCCGATGCTCTTTCCCTCTGTGTGTGTGTGTGTGTGTGTGGTGTGTGTGTGTGTGTGTGTTGCCTTTCTAAGAGGTGTGTGGTATCTCAGTGATGTTATAAATTTTTATATCCCCAGCAGCTAATGATGTTGAGCATCTTGTAGTGTGCTTATTTGCCATCCTCTCTATCAGCTTTGTTGAAGTACTTTTACGCATATTTTGCACATTTTGTAATAAATAGGGCTGTTTTCTTATTGATGGGTTTTGAAAATTCTTTATATATTCTAGATATCTTTTTATATCTGACTTGTATATGTTTTCTGTTAGTCTGTTTGTCATGAGATTCTAATGGTGCCTTTCGTATAGCAAACATTTTCAATTTTGATGAAGTCCTATTTACCATTTTATTCTTTTATAAATCGTGTGTTTAGTATAAACTCTTCGCCTATCCCAAGGTCATCTAAATGTTTTCATGTTTTCCTCACAAACATTTTATAATTTTACATTTCATAATTCAATCTACGATCCATTATGAGGGATTTTTGTATAGGGTGTGAGGTTCATTTAAAAATATATATATACAGAAAGCAATTCAACTATGGGAGGTAAACACACAGTGTAAATATATATATATGCCTTACTGTTAAAATGTACAGCTGAAACTTAATGGATTTTGTTAGCCAATGTCACCATAAAAAAAAATTAATTTAAAAAATGTGTACACACACACATCCAAGTATGTCCATTTGTTTAAAAAACATCCTTTTTTTTCCCCATTATTTGCCTTTACAAACTTTCATCAAAAATCAATTGACCATATTTGTTTGGGTCTATTTCTAGTATCTGTTTTAGATTTATATGTCTATCATTCGACAAATACATTTCCTTACTACTATAGCTTACTGTAAATCACGTAATCAGGTAGTATGAGTCCTATGACTTTTTCTCTTTTTCAAATTTGATCTGGCTAGTCTATGTTTTTTGCCTTTCCATATGAGTTTTAGAATGTCTATAAAGAACTTTCTGAAATTTTTTGAGGAATTACATTTAATGCACATGTCAATTTGGGGAAAACTGGCATTTTAATATGTTGAGTTTTCCAATAAATGATATCCCTTTACAAATTTTTAGGATTTCCCTTCCTTATTTTTCAGTATTTTGTAGTTATCTGTGTGGAAAGCATACATATGTTTTTTAGATTTATATCCACAAACATTACTTTGTTGGAGCAATTTAAAAATCATATCTAAAAAAAAATATTTCCAATTGTTGATTATTAGTGTAAAGAAATATTATTTAATTTAGTAGCTTGACCTTACTTTTTCTCTTAGTTTTAGGAGCTCTTTAATAGATTTTTTAGAATTTTCAATTTAAAAAACTGTAGCTCTGCCAATAAAAAAGTTTTCTTTCTTTACAAAATGTTACTTTTTTCCTTATTGCACTGGCCAGGATTTAAAAAAAACTATGTTTAATAATAATGATGAGACTGTGTATCCTTGCCTTGCTCACGACCCAAGGGCAAAAGTCTTTCACCCTTGGATGCTATCTTCTGGTTTCTACACTTTATTCTCTAATTTACCAAATGTTTTACAATAAATAGATGTTGAATTTTTCCCACACTTTATATCAGTTGCTATGATGTTTTTTTAAAAATTATCATTTAGTCTATTAAACCTGTGGATTACATTTATTAATTTTTAAAATTTGAAATTGTCTTTCATTTTCTGGATAATCCTATTTGGTGGCAATTGATTTCATGTATTACTGGATTCAATTTGTTGCTATGTTGCTAAGAATTTAGTTTTTATGTTCATAAAATGTATGGGTCTGTAATTTACTTTCCTTAATGTCTTGGCATGACTCTGGCATCAGGGTACTGGTGGCCTCATGAAAGAAATTGTGAAGTTTCCTTCTCAGTATTTTCTGAAAGTGATTATATGGAACTGTTACTGATTTTTTTTAAAAAAAATAATTGATAGAAATTGCCATTTGGGAATCAGATTTTATTTTTCAGAATATATTTAATTATGAAATAAATTCCTTTATAGATCTAGCACTATTGAGGTTGTTTTTCCTTCTTGAGTGAGTTTTGGTAGTTACTAGCTTTCAAGAAATTGGCAGTTCACTGTATCTAAGTTGTTGAATTTATGCACATGGAATTATTCATACTATTCTATCCTATATTCCTCTATGTGGTATCCCTTTTCATATTTGTGGGATCTGAGGAGATATCCTCTTTTATTCTTGTAATTATTAGTTTATGTCTTTTGTCTTGTTTTTGGAGTTGTTTTCTACTTTGCTAGAGTTTATCAATTTTGTTAATATTTTCAATGAGCCATCAATGGGGCTTATTGATTTTTTTTCTATCATTTGTAAATTTCTAATTCATTTTTTTATCTATTATTTATTTTGTTTGCTTTGTGTTTATTTTATTCTAGAGTCTCAAAGTGGAAGCTTAGATTATTGATATAAGAACTTTCTTATTTTCTAACATAAACATTACATTGCTTAAGATCTTTTTAGCTGCATGTCACACATATTGATATGTAAAATTTTTATTTTGTTCACTTTGAACTATTTCTAATTTTACTTGATACTTTCTTTTTACCAATGTATCATTTATATGTCTTGTTTATTTTCCAAGTAATTGTGAGACTTTCCATATATTTCTCTGTTATTCCAGTTAAATTTCAGTATGGTCAAGGGAATATAATTTGTTTTGTTTCAAAAATTAGGATAATCTTGATGAATGTCCACTTCAAAATACTATGTATTCTATTTGATTTGACAGAATCATAAATATTTATTTCAAATTAATTGATACTGTTTATTAAATCTCTATATTTATTGATTTCTATCTACTTTTTAAAAATCTGCTACTTTGAATATAGTATTGATGTATCCTACGATAATTGCAAACTTGCAATTTTCTCCTTCCGGTTTTATCAATTTTTGCCTCATATATTTTGAAGCTCTATTGTTATCTTTATATATATTAAATTTATTTTATGTCCTTAATAAAATGATCCTTTTATTGTAACACAATGTGCAGGAATATCTACTTCTATAAAGTCTACATTGCTTGATATAAATATAGGCATTACCTCTTTCTCTTGATTAATGTCTGCATGGCATATATTTTTCTGCCTTTTCCCATTTAATCTATCTACATCATAATATTTAAAGTGTGTTTCTTGTATATAGTTTATAGATGTGTCTCTTCATTTATCTAATCACCATTTCCTATCTTTTAATTGATTTGTGTAGACTATTTACATTTAGTTTACTTATCAACATGTTTGAATTTAGATCTACCCTCTCATTACTTATTTTCTGTTTGCCCTTTATTTTTTTTTTCTGTTTCCTCTTTCTAGCCCTCACTTTGATTGTTTAAATATTTTTAATATTCTATTCTATCTATTGAGTTTGTAACAATATCTAGTTGAATAGTTTTTGTCATTTCAATGGTTGCTTTAGGGATTGCAATATGTTTTCTTAACTTTTCACCATGTTAAAGATTGAGAATTGTTTGACTATTTACCCCATGGCATAGCAGTCAGGGCAGCATGAATTGTGCATTCACATCCATTTCCTTTTTCTCTCTAATCCCATGGAAGATACAGGGGAGCTCAGATGATGCTGTACACACACCACAGATAAAAAAGTGAGAAATTGGAAACCCACGTTTTATAATAGGCCACAAGCATAGTACACCAGATAGAGATATTATTTTATCATACTAGAGTAAGTAAACCTACCTTATGTCCTGGATGGATATACTATGTCTATCTTCAAAAGCTGTTCACTATACCATTATCTTTGAAAGGATATTCTGAAACAATACTTCTGCTCATAAGAGACCCACGGACAATTGTTTCCCAACATAACCAATCCTCATTTTAATTATGTTTTGGCTTTTCTCATGAGTACTTTCCTTTGTTGGTCATTCTGATTAATGTGAACTATAGGGGTTAGGACCAAATTAGTTTAATTGGCTTTTTATACAGTATTTAATTAAAGCTCCTATCAAGAGCATCCAAGAAGCAGGATAAGACCAAACTGCAATTTTGACCTCAATCATGGCTCCCAGAGTCTGAGTCAGCAAGGTAAACAAATCCCATAAACCATCTAGTTTTCATAGAAAGCCAGATGACTTTCTGTATTAAGTTTCTCTACTGATTTCTCCACTTAGCCTGATGGATCAATCTAGGCACAGTCAAGTAAATTAGCTATTGCACAGACCATTCTGGCCCATAAGAGGGAAAACAAAGGAAATTTTATTATCCACCACTCTAACCAGTGAGTTGAGGTTAACATAAATCTCAGTGCTGAGATGCTGCCATTGATAAATATGGCTAAAGTCAAGAACATATTTCATACCACCTTATTTACTTGAACACTCCTCTTATAGGGAAAACTGTTCACAGGAGGGACATATCTAATTCAGTATTCTCTCTGTGAACTTCCTTTAAGTACCCAAGAGTAGCCTCATTTTGTAGAAATGGCCAGAGTCCTCTGGTATCATTTCCTAAAGAATATGAAGAGCTTTTATGAAAACTTCTACGGTGTATGTTTTAGAGAGAGAGAGACAAATTAATCCCTGGCTCCCATATACAGAGTGAAACCTTAAAGGAGCACATGTGCATGATGCCCTAGAAAGAACTTGTGTGTTTTTGTTGTTGTTGTTTGTTTGTTTTTAAACAAATGTTAGTAACTATATTATTAGAACTCATAGGCTTATAGTTAGTCTACATGGATTTCCTTACTGGCGCCTAAGCCTTAGTGTTCCAGCAG
This sequence comes from Eonycteris spelaea, assembly GCA_003508835.1. NCBI lineage: Eukaryota > Metazoa > Chordata > Mammalia > Chiroptera > Pteropodidae > Eonycteris > Eonycteris spelaea. The sequence goes on from PUFA01000167.1 coordinate 3,159,125, forward strand.
GGTTGGGACTACATTGAGGCAAGTGGGGTGACTAGAGTACACAATTTAGAAGGTATTCATTCTCAGGTTCATGCAGGTGCTGGTGCCAGTTCTAGCAATGGTTTGAATTAAAATTGACTCTAGTTTGTTTGTTTGTTTGTTTGTTTATTTATTTATGTTTATTTTTGAGGGACTGTCTGAGAGCAGTGAGACCAATCTATCCTGCTTATCTACCCCAGAAGCTACATGACTTTTGCTCACCCAGAGGAATGATGGAGTGACAATAATGAGAATGGAATAAGGAAGACACATGGAAGTGCTGAAAGGTATTTTGAGTGGGAGGTACAGGAATTGAGGCTTTCTCTTGCTGCTTCTAATAGAATTATTAGACATATTAAAAAGAATGTTGATTAAATAGTGATTATAGTCATTAGGCAGAGAATAACATACACAGAAATCAGTTAAATTTAAGAGGCTCATAAGAACCACACCAGGGAGTTTATTTTTGTGAGGAAGTCTTTAGGGGCTTCTTTTGAGTATGGGATGGGAGATACGAGACAGAAAAAAATACAGAAGATGCACCAATGTTTGGTTTACTTCCCCAATTTAACTGCTACCATTTACTTTCTAGAATCTTTTGATAGTTCCTCTATGTGTCTTATTTTGGCTTCAGTTGTCAAAATTGCTATATTTAAAAAATAAAAGTACAGAATTCCAAGTTAAAGTTTAATTTCAAAGAAACAAATAGTTATTATAAGTATGTCCAAAATATTGTAAGGAACTTACTTTTACTAAAAAAAAAATGTTAATCTGAAATTAAAATTTAATTGGAAGATCTATATTTTGTCTAGGAATCTATGAGAATGACACAGTAGAGTATAATTACACCATTTTAGCCACAATCAGAACCAGAGATGCATACTGAAACACCATTTACAGTAACCAGGAATGCAAATAACCAAACTCTTAAACAGCAGTATTTATATCAAAGATTATTGTCACATTCATTTAATAAAATAACATGTGGTCTTTAAGAAAAGTAATAGAATGGCATTTCACAATTCATTGCTACATGAAGAAATGTTTTATCATACATGGATGATGGATGGACAGGACAGACAGATGTTACATTTTCCTTTACTCTTGTTGTGTACCTACAAAATCACAAGGCTTAAAGAAGATCCTGAGTCTTACGTCTAAATTTCAGGGAAAAAAAGTACTCATCACACCAAGGACCACAGAGGTCTCAAACTAGATGAGAAAAGATAATCAAAAGATGCCAGCATCAAAGAGACAGGGATGTTAGAATTACCTGACAATAATTTTAAGGTGGAAATTATAAAAATATTTCAACAGAAAATCATGAAAAAAGGGGAGATATTTTTTAATAGAATTTCTCAGCAAAGAAATAGTTTCAGTAAAGAAACAGAAGTTAAAAAGAAGAACCAAACAAATTTAGAAGTAAATAATGCAGTAAGAATATCTGTCAATGAGTTCAACAGCAGAATGGAGAGAACAGGGATAGAATCAGCAAACTTGAAAACTGAACAATAGAAATTACATGTAAACAAGGAGAAAATGAAGTGGGGAAAAAAAATGAAGATACATGAGACTACAACAAAAGATCGGTTAATCACGTCACTGGAATTCCTTTTCTTATGAGGAGAAAAGGGGTATGGTTGAAAAACACATTTGTAGAAATAGTGATTAAAAAATCCCCAAATTTGGCAGAGAAACTAAAACAAACTCAAGATGAGTGAACCCCCAAAAGAATTGATGCAAAGAAATTCATACAAGACACAAACAGTTAAACTTGTACACCTTAAATATACACAAGAAAATATCTAGGAGTGAGTGAATATACAAATACAGAATCCCCAAATAATGAATGACTGTATTTCAAATTACTGTGGTAAAAATATTTAGAAATTAAAACATGACCAGAGGTCATTGTGCATGAACATTTCAGTTCCATTCGATACACAAAATTGTGAATGCCCTCTTCTAGACACGTGCAACATGTAACCAGCACAATTATACTCGGCAACTGTGGGCATTACAAATGCCAGGAGGTGCATGGCATATAGTTAGAATGTACTGGTGACTTCTAAATTGAAAGCGTTAGAGACAGACATCTGCTTGTGGGATGAGTGAATCAAGTCATTTCTTATTATTAAAAAATTCACAGATGTATTAATTTGGAATATGGTCAAGAAACACAGAGCTAACACCCAAAAAACATTCGAAGGAAATTCTAGCCAATTCACGTGCTCCAGTGCTGATGGAAAAATTCCTTTTAAAAATGAGCTATTATATTACTGAATAGCTTTCCTGCAATGCCTAATTTATAAAAAGTTATTAAAAAGTGATTAGTACTGGCAGAGTTGATATTAATGAACTGTGGCAACTGTGGTTTAGCCTAAGAAAATAAAAGGTAAGCAACATATGTGCATATTCTACAGATTAAACAAATTAAGCAATTAAATGTTTTTCTAAGGTCTTTGTCGGTTTCAAATAGATATTTATTAGAAGAAAAATTATATTTGAATAAAAGAAATATATTTAATTAGTAGACATGTTTATGCTGAAAATGAAGGATCAGGAAGAAGTTAACACAACCTTTATGTATGGCTTAGAGAACAAATCATATGAAATAACAAGAATATGTCCAGTATAGATCACTGATGCTTTATAATAAGTTACTGATGTCATCATGGCTCTAGTGAGAGGGAAAAAAAAAAAAATCTACCACAGCAGTCATTAAAAGAAAACTCTTATTGGTTGGCAGTGTCCTTATCCACTTAGTTTTTCACACACACGGGTGAATAAAGTAGATTATGATTTGCTCTTGTAAAAGAAGTTTTAAGTGCTTAGTAACATTTTGGTGAAACACTCTTCTGTAACAGATTTAATTAACTATAAGCCCTGGGTTTATTACTGATAATTATCCTACCAATGCTAGCAAAATATACCTGTGGCTAATTCTATTACAGCTATAAGTCAACAGCCTTCTTGAAGATCAATATTCCATTTATTTGCCTGATTTTCTGCTGCTGGGTAGGTGTGATTAATTAAGCTCAGGTCACATAATTTTATTTAATGGATTTAAAACAGGACAACTTCAGGTCATAGAAAACAGACAGTAGTTTCACATTTCAAAGGTTAGTATTAATGCATTTCAGTTATTTTAATATACTAAAATCAGTAATACCAAGAAGTCACCCTTTTTAAGTTAAGTTACCCACTCTTAAATATGTGACAAGAAATACTGTACATTTATTTCAACTGCTAGGCCAATGATTTCACAATGAAGACAATTATATATTTGTGCCTGTACTTACCTGAACTACTAAAAAAACTTGAACTTTTACAATTATATATTTTGTTGTTAGTTAAAACAATATGGATGTGTACTGTATATATACACCGTGTAATTCTTATATAATGTAGCCTTATAATTTGAAATAATTAAGGTGAAAACCAGACTGAATTAATGAAAACTAAGCTACAAAATATTTGAAAAGGGATATAGTTACATTACTGTTCTACACTTCAAACAATGTTAATCGCTAGATCTACTGACAGGGGAGTAAATGAGAATAACTTTTGAATTGTATGTAATATTGCTAAGGTATTATGAGTGCTTAAAATACTCTGTTCTTCAAAAAGTGGGCTAAGTAATTTTTTACAGGATTTTATATAAAGCATTAATTTGCAGTGGTACACTTCTTTCCTCAAATAGTAACAACAGCAATGGTAGTAACTAAAACACTCAAAAGTACACTTAGCATGTCAGGCACATCCAAGAGCTTTACATATATTCATATATTTAATCCTCACAACAACCCTATAAGATTGGCACTATAATTATGTTCATTCTACATATGAAAAAGTTAGGACACAGAAAAATTCAACAGAAAAATTCTCAAGGTCACAGAGCTAGCTAGTGGTAAGTTTAAGACACAAGTACATACTGCCTGGCTATAGAGCTCATGTTTCTTGCTTATACTTTCTCTCCCAAACATTTAGTAATACTTCTAAGAAATTTTAGATCCTGAGCAAGAATTACATTGTTTTTATACTTTCTTCCCTAACTCACTTTCACAATTGATGCTTGAATAAATAACAGCATGAACAATGGTCATTTTTAACTTTTCAGGAGAAAGTATTCCCTTGCATATGTAGTGAGACCCATGTACTATTTTGTATGAATAATATGTGAATATATATACACAAATATGCAAATCCACCCTACATTTTTTCACACAATTTAAGATGGTTCACAAGCTATCTGAAAATCAGTTGGTCTTCCTCTATGGTCCACAGACCTACTCTACTGATCTTGTCTTTATTTATAATGTTGATATTTTGTTAATCATAGGTGTTTTGCATTTCCAAATAATATATTAACATATTTATCTTGATCATGTAGGGACTTTGTTTATTTTTGCCTTTTTCTTTCTTTTTCGTGCTCGTATTCCTAGTACTTGGGGTAGGGGACTGGTATTCTGTCCATATATGCCAAACTTTGAACCATTGGTTTTTACTGTGTCTACTACAAGCTATGAGACCTTACTTCCCAGGTCCCCTGGCTCTCTGTGTATATTAATCATGTAAATGCCAATAGATTATGTGTATAGCTAATTTATCCTTAATACAATAAACTAATAGTCAATGATTAGTTATTATTTCAAAATTCCTCATTTGATATAATAATTTAAAAATGAACCTATATCATAAACAATGTTTTATAATAAAATTTAGATGTTTAAGATGGCAAGTGAGAGACTGTCTTTATTTTGACATATTTTCAGTTTTTGAAAAAATATGTAACATATTTGGGATTACTCTTATATTTGACTATGGTATATTTAATGTTCATTAAGGATTACCTATGATTAAGAATTGAATAACTCTCACTATCTCCACTTTTGCCATTTACCCATAAAATAGTCTGCAGTAAATCCTGGCATTACTGCTGAATTAAGCTCATAAGCTTTTTGTCCACGATCATGAAATCTTAAAGTTAGATCCCACCGAAGTTTTCTACTGCATACCCACATACTATGCCTTATAATGTTATTAACCTATTAGTCTTTAATATATAACTATGAAATATTTACTAAAAACATATTCTGTGACAACAATTCAAAAGAAAAAAAAAGTTAGAAGTTGTGAGAATTAACTAAACTATTAGTTGATGGGGAGTTACCTTGTCTTGAGGTGTTACAGAAGGAATATCTGGAGACAAGATGCAGCTTGAAGGGTCTGAACATAGGGAGAAGACACCCAGAAAAAAACTCAGGATAAACAAGGAGAAAAGTGATGGAATTATTTCTAAATATATAGGTTCAATGAATTGTCATTAATGATATGTATTTCATAGTAGAACACATCTTTATACAGATATGATTGCTATGTAATTCCTTTGATAGTCATTTAAAAAATAACAGAATTAGTTATTTATGACTGCGGAATATAAACTCAGTAACAACATTCACTGAGCATGAGAAGACAGTAAAAACTTATGAAATAATCAGAGATTTCATTTAACATGGAGAAGCCACCAAAATATTAAATATCGAAAAGTAATGTAACTTAGAAACTGATTATAAATCTCAAAGGCTTTGGATTTATTATAACAGGTAAATAATTTATACTTGACAATATTGGGAATGCTGATTTCTGTATATTCATTAACATTTTTACATTTTTATGAATCTAAGTACTTAGAATGTTCCCGAAAGATGTGAGTTTGAATGAAAGAAAAAGAGAGAGACAAGGAACACAGAGCAAAACCATCAACTGAATATAAACAAAACTTTTTTATTTTTACATTTGATTTCCTGAATAAATGTAACTGGCTTGTTATTTATCTATTTATTCACTCCTCAGATATTTATTGACTAATCTTTAAATGATCTAAAATCCCCCTGCCTAGACCATTTTGGTTTGAACTCACATACTTATCTTCCACTGAAACTGGTAATAGATATTTATTAAAAATATTCAACCACTTCATATAGAGAACCAAAAGAAAATTAATGTATAATAGTAAAAACCATATATAAAAAATATTCTGTGTCAGTTGGTGTTGTTTGCTTTGGTGAGAAAATTTGAGAGAAAGTGATGGATACCGCTTTTGGGTGGAAGTTCAAAGAACCGATAGGTACTTCAGATGTTTTTCCTCTGCCACAAGACCAGTGATGTCCCAGATAAGGGCTGCTTCTTCAGTCTAGTGCCAAAGTGAAGACATGAGTCATGGAGATGACGCATAATGGACATCTAACTTGAGGGAGACATGAACCTCGGTTGCTGTAAATCACTGAGGTGTGGGAGAAGTTTGTATAGCAGCTTAATTAAACCAACATTAATATATTCATCCCTCAATATGTTAGAAAGGTAAACTTCTTTTAGAGCATAAAAATAAAAATATTCCAGAAAATTAAATAATATTATCAAGTGATAGCCAAATATTCTCTGAGAAGTTTCCATAATACTGATCTTAAAGTCATTTCTTACTGATTGTAAAAGAAATGCCGAGAAATTTATTCTCCATGAAATTGCCTCAAGATTTTTGGTCATCTTAAACAGTACAGACTAGCAACCCACTGCCCATTACAAATATTAAAAGATATTCATTTCATCTTGACAGGGAAATTTGGAAAGACAGAGGGTAAAATGAAGAGAAAAGGCCATTAAGGGGAGAAAATAAAGTGTAATAGGGAAATATAAAAAGCATCAATAAGAAAATAAATCAAATACTGCTTCTCATATGTTGGTGATGACTTACTGTGACAAAATTTCAGATAAATATTTTTACGTATCCCTTGCCTCAAGAATCTTATTTTAGTTTGCATTACTTTTTTTCTGACAAACTTGCAAATATGGTTGCAAAACTGAACAAATACATATGTAAATGACAGATAAAAAGCTGAAATTTAACATACTAGTCACTTAACAAAACTACCATATGTCTGAACATTCAGTATGTAGAAAAAAACAGTGAAATTTTGCCTGAGAGACATCTAGATCACATTATTTCCTGAGGAAAAACATTTACACATATTGGAATTGTTTTGAAAGTGCCAAAAGCAGTAAAACTTTCAGAGGTGGGGTTTAGTTTGGGATCCACAGCAGTTCACGATGATGATAGAAACATTACAGTGGGCATACATTTTTCAGAACCCAAAATAATCTGATATATCTTGCTCTGTAAAACTCAGAGTATACATAAAGATATTTTCGTTATTGCAAATGTAAAATGATAAGCATTAAACAAAAGATATTTATACCAAATGGAATAGAATTACTAATAAATCCAATCTGGAGAAGTAAAAAAGAAATAGTTTTAAGTGTAAGGTGCCATTTTATGAATTCCTACAAGGTTTTCTGCACACTTCATCATAAGTGCATAACTATTGAATTAAAAAAAAAGTCTACCCTGTTGAATTATGAGTTATACATTTAGTTTTACTTGATATAGTAGATATAAGAGGTTCAAAATCACTGTTTTCTGGTTGGCCAATTTTGAAACTAATTAATAAAAAGACAGGGAAATATATTATTTTTATAGTACATAAGTTGAGGAAGAAAGCTAAATTATATTTCTTTTTGACATTTTAATGTTTTCCTATCTCAATATTTGCACTGGTATTTTTAAATCAATAACATACTTTTGAAAAATATAAAGCTATTTAAGGTTTTGCAGAAAATTTTGGGATAAAACATAGATCAGATAGCAAGATACCACATTATTTTAAAGTTATAATACCAATGTACTAGAAGCTATGAACTGATGGTATTCATGGTAAGTGGCCTCCTTACCAAAGTAAAACGTATAGCAAAATGGGTCTTGACAAAATGAGTCTTCACCACAGTCTAACTAAAAATATAATCCAACAGATGGTGAGACTCTTACTGCTGCTACCTAATGGGATATCACCAGCCACATCTTTAAACTAAAAACCATTCCAGGTCATTGCTTGGGATATGGACTCTGACAGACTGACCCCAGTTAAGTACTGAAAAAAGAAAAGTACAAATAAAAAATTGAGGGAACAGTAAATTATAAGTCATTTTATTTCCAGGTACCTTTAGAGCTGACTTTGACATTGAAAGAAAATGAAGGTTGATAGATGACAGTAGTGTCATATTATTGTTATGAAAATACATACATTTCTTTATTAAATATATCAGATATCTACCTTTTTCTGTCATATACCAGAGCATAATAAGTGAAGATTATAGCTGCCATCTGTCTAGTCCCTAATTTATTATTTTCTTCCAGATGTAATTTTTGATTATATAATTTATTCAAGTGCTGGATAAATCACAAAATATCTATTAAAATAAAAATATGTTAAAATATGCATTTTCCATATAAGATAGCATAAAATGTAAAAATATAACTATTATACATTTCTTTTTTGTATCTTAGTCATCTTTACAGGTAAATAAAACAAGTTATTCTAGTATTTATAGTACATAAACCTATACTAATCCCATATCATTAAATATATATGCAGATAAATACTAATGTACACTTGATGAAACTATCTTTACCAATCCTTTAAGAATTATTTTGCCTTGTAAACACTTTACTTTCAAACTCCCAATGTCAAAGTATAACCTTATTACTTGTAAATCTTTTTCATAAGGTTTTTGTGCACCTCAGGCCAAGCTACCTAAAAATGAAAAGGTACACTTTTCACCAAAACATCCCTTCCATTTGTAAATGCTAAAATGGTAGAATAAGGATAACTGGAACATCTTCATTTACTGTTTTTTATCTAATAGATACTATCTCCAAAGTAAAATATGTCCAGATAAGAGGTGATTTAATATATTATCCGGTAGCCTTGCCTTTTTAGATGTATTTGTTGTGTGTCCTATTGATAGATAAAAGGCACGACTGAGCAAGGTAATTTAGCTAGTGGTAGACTATCTTTACTACCAGAATAGAAAATGACACTACACATAATCCCCAAATTATCCCTTATTACATATTCTGAGACACAGCCAGAGTAGCAATTGCAATTACCTAGAAAGATTAAATGTATTTAACAGCTCACTCGAGTGGACTTCTAATTCTGCCCAGAGGGTTGTCATATGAAAATCCCAGCAGATCTTGTGTTTAAATGCAATGTTCTGTTCTGTGATTTCACGCCAGTTAAGGCACAAATGGATATTTTCACTATAATGATAGAGATAGACCACTTTTTCCTCCCTGGTGATTTGAAATAGCAGGGGCTATTAAATTCCTTTTTTCTTAATTGTCCAATTTAGCTTCCCTATGGAGGAAAAATAAAGTCTAATACAAACCAGTGATCAATGGAAAGCCTGCAACTTGAATAAAAGATGATATATAAGATGCATTTTGAAAAATATGACGTTAATCATTACTTTAGATTCTGCTTGACTATAAAGGTTTATAGGAAGGTGTGGGGGGTGTGACTGAGGAAAAGATCATATATAAGTGTAGAAACTCAAATTAAATACAGACATTTTACTCTCCACACTTGCCACCAACAAATTTCACCAAAATAAAATTTTATAGAATGTCCTTCAAAAAAAAGGAGACCAAGTCTGAGATTTATAAAGGAATGAAGAGCAGAAAGGCATTGGTAAATACATAGGCATATCTAAGCAAATACCAAGGAAATAAAACAAAATATAATATTGCTATGTAGTGTTAAAATTATGTAAAACTTACATATGTAATAACCGTAGTATATAAAACAGATGGGGTTGCAACTGGAATTAAGGTCCATGCATTTTTGAGGGAGCAAGGATTAAACAATGAATGACTTTAGATTTTGACATTATAAGAGGGGCAAAGATTAAATGGTAAATTAACATTTGAACATTTAAAATTTTCCATTGTAACCAATTACTGTATAGACATATAATTCCCAATATAGTTGAGAAAAACTGTAGAATGTAAAAGTAAAAGGTGACAGGAATAGAGAAAATAAATGCACAGAAGGATAGAGTAAAAGCAGACAAAGTGATGGTATAAATAAATTCAAATATTATAAAAAACAAAAATGTTTTAGTTATAGAAAAAAAAAATCAGAAAAAGAGAAAGCCAGCGATGTACACCTTGCCAAAATCTACATTTAAAACAATAATAAAAACCAGCTAACAGTAAAACAATCAAGAACGCATGCCAAACAACAACTTACCAAAAGAATACTTTTTGATAAAATGTTTTATATTTTACATTAGAAATAAGGAGGATGCTTGCATATATCCCGTTTTCTCTGGGATCCATCCTCACTCCCCCACTGATACAAGGGTTCTGAACCTTGCAGGCTCTGCCACCTGATCAAAGAGTGGCATCAGCAACAGCTTGAGATAGGTAGGAAGTGAAGAGCTGTGTGTTTTGACCCCTTTCTCTGTGCCTGGGCTATGTGTCCCTGATGACCCCCTTTTCACTTAGCTGAAGCTCTGGCTGGACAGATCCACCCTGGCTCCCGGGCTCAGGTAGTTGTAGGTCCTGCCTTCTTCCCTCCAGTCTAAGCAGAACGAGGCTTCCTTCTTTTGCTAATTCTTAGGCTGTCTCAACATCTCCTGTTGGCCTCTCACTATTCTCACATAATTTAATTCTTGGCTTTAAATTCTTTTTTTTTTTTTTAAATCACTTCCTGTGGTTTATGTTTTACTAATTGAAACTATGTGCTATTACTAGGCACCTGTGTGGGAAAGAAAAATGAAAACCGTAGGAATATAATTTATATCGTCATGAAATAGAACCAGTACAATGGTAGAAGTATGTATAAAGGGCCAAAGGAGGGAAATTGCCTGTGAAGGAAATTAAAACTAGGTCTTGAAGAATAAAAGGACTTTGTGAGAGGAGGGAGTCAAAAGCATATTTATTAATTCTTTTATTTGTACATTCAATCTCGATCATACATTTATCATGCCAGGCACAATTTCTGGCACTAAACATTTATAATTTTAAAATATATGGGTTAATTTTATGGAGTCCATGTTCTATTGGGGAATTGAGAAGATTCAGGAAGGGCCTGCTATCCAGCCTGCTTGAGGGGAAGCTAAGAGAAACTTCCTCAAAAAAAAAAAAAAAAAAGGTGATTGAATGATAAGGATTTTAAAAAAATTAACTAGAGTGTTTGTCAAGAATGAGAATGATAAAGGTCAAGGATAGGGGCACTACTCCAAGTGATGAGAAAACACTCCTGCAAAGAAAAGATCTTTTCTTCCCTTAAACAAAACAAAACAAAACAAAAACAAACAAAAAAAAAACTCCTACTATGTAACACTGCTCCTGCAACTAAATCCCTTTTTCTAAACAAAAGGTGAACTGGTGTGAGATTTCTGTGTCTGTATCTTTAGAGACATACTATTTTAAACATTTTCATGTTATAAAAAAAGTGAGAACGATTACACTTCATTTTAAACTATATTGTCAGTCAGGAAGAGCAGTTCAACATTTTCTTATGGATTTCTGTTTGATTACTCTCCCTTAAAATAAAGGGGAAAGAGAGAAAGTAAACTTCCTAAGCTCAGAAAAAATCACTTGTTAAAGTCAACTTTGTTTACTGATAGTTCTAGAAGAGATTGTGAGGCAGAAAGAATTTTATTCCCTTTAGGTAGGATTTTGTTCCTATATTATTAAGTCCGTCTCCTCAATTTTCTCTTAAGGCATCAAGTGTTTCTTCAGCTCCTTCATCATATCTGAGTCTCTGCTTGGGGAATGATACAGATTATGCACTGAACCAGAGATAGCAATCATTGATAAATTACATATTACAGCCTTTGCATGTATTAATGCAAAGAAAGGAATTTTGTAAAATTTCAGGTGGAGGTTTTGGTTAATCTGATGCTCTATAGATCATACCTCATAAGTGGAAATGGATAATACCCTCTCGTGGGATAAACTACGCTCATTTTCCCACCAATAATTTTACCCCTTCCCTGAAATCCCCTTCCAATAAAAGAACCCACATAACTCTTGTCACATTTTGTTCTCATTTGCTTTCTCCTTTTTTACTGAACTTCAATGCTATCTAGAATTCCTAAATATCCTAAAATTAAAATTGAATTCTGAATATCCTATAATCCACACAGAAGCAGACTGTAAATTCCAGGAAGGTCAGAGAGGTACCACTCAAAAGTGGAATAGATGACCTCACAATTCCTGAAATTATAAAGTTTATCCCTTAGTACCACTCCAATTAATGGCCCAATTTGCTGCTAAGAAAATTGTCTACAATTGAGATGGATATTTGATTTTTTCAGTTATTTGATTTTTTCAGTTAATTTGATTATTGCTTCTGTTTTAAAACACATTTTTATGCAGCTGAACGAATTCCTTTTACTGTAAGTAATTTTATATTTAAAAGAAGAAACATATTAAGAAGTTCTAGGTCTATTTTCATACTTGTTCATAGACATCTTTGTATTAAAAATTCCAGAGATACCAAATATCTCCAAAATATTACAAGGTTACCAAGAAGTAGCATTTACTACTTAAATTCATACCTTTAAACATATCTTCCAACTCCCTCCACTGCAAATATTACTCTCTAGAAAAAATTTATCACTCACAACTTTTAGTAAGAGCTATATCAAAGAGTGTTATATTGCATTTCCCTTATGTTTCATAAGAAATAGTTTCAGTCAATCAAATAGTAAGTTTAAAAATTATTTTGTAGTTTTCTCCAGAATCTTGACATTTCAAGTTTTTGAGACTCCTGCTTCTTTTAAAATCTGACCTTTTCTACCTAAATATCATATTTTTGCCTTGCATTTTGATAACTCAATAATGTTTTTAAATGAACATTCTGTGCTTTCGACTTACAAGTATACAGAGCAACATGGCAAGAGCAAGTTCCATTTTTTAATTTAAATTATTTTCATGGCTTTGAGCAGACTTTAACCTTTCAAACAGGCTGGATGCAATTCTGATTAACACCTCTACTATTCAGGATGGTGATTCAGCAGAGATGAACTCTTTCCCCTATAGCAGAAGTAAGCTAACTTTTTCTTTTCTGAGCCAATTGAGAAAAAAAGTGAAAATATTTCCAGGCCAAATTTCCTTTCATTCAACATGAAAACATTATTACTGATTTCCATGATGCTGGGAGAGAACTACCTAACTGAATGCATAGAAGAATATGATGAAGAAAATTGACATTTTTATTAAATCTTTTTATTAATATATAGAAATATTTTGATTTTCAGCATAAATGCTTATCCCTTAAAATTGTACAGTATTTCAGAGTCCCTAGAGAATGTTCATATACCTTATATTACCAGAAAACAAAGTATGAATTAGACATTATTACATTATTTTGAGTAAATGCAACCAGAGCCAATAAAATATGTTGTCTGACCTCACAGGAAAAATTAATTCTAATTATAGTACTCAGATCATGTTTTTATATTCTGTGATATATTGAACTCTATTGTCCCTTAGATATTATACCATCAAAAAATTAGCCCTTTTTCATAAACAAGGAAAATATTTTTAAGAATGTCTATGCTGTGTGGTTACAGAAAGCTTAGAGTTTTTATTGGGTTCAAGTCCCTAAATATTTCTGGGTCACAAACTTCTAGTCCCTAGCTTAAGGGCTCTGGTTTGTGCTCCAGCCCCTGCAGGTTACCTAGTTACTTGCTTTTTGGCCTGCTATCAGTCTGCTCAAATTCTTCACTCCAATTATGGAGCAGATTTCTCTTTAATTCTACAGAACTCCTCTTAGTTCAAGCTGTAACTGGGAACCAAACTTTAGTGAAAGCCTGGAAATAGCAGGGAGAAATTATGTCTCAGAAAAGAAAAAGTTAGAACCACACAGGGGCCATAAATTCTCCTGGATACCGCAAACAGTGAGTCTTTACAGGGTGAGTCTTGTTGGCTCTCTCTTGCCTTATCGTCCATTCTCCTACTGTCAGGTGGCGAGGGCCAGTTTTATCTCCCTTGATGGCGATGTTTTGAACCTGACTTCTACCTTCATCCTCTCCATATTACTGACATGATGAGGAAAATATTATTTCCTACTCTCAGGCTCTGCCTACCTCCAAAGTCTATTTAATAAACTTTAGAATGGCCAATAATCCACAATTAAGACACACTTTAAAATTATTGTGCAGAATAGTTTAGCGTGAATTATTCCATAATACCTTGCAATTTAGCTATTCTTTTATGAAAACAAAATGTTCCTTAATATTTTTCATTAATTCAAAAAGTAGTTTTGACCTAAAAAAGAATTAAAAACTAAAGCTGGCAACTTTCAAATATTGCCCTCCCCCGGCCCCCTGCCCTGTGTGGCAGAAACTGGCAGCTGATCACCAAATTCATTCTCTTTGTTTTGGCCACACATTTACCAACCTTTTTTGCACTTACATGTAGTATATTTGCCAAAAGCTTGTGAGTTAACACTAAAAATACCACTTCTAAACCGCACTCATAAACATCTTTTGTAGATCATCATCCATGCTTTTCCCTTCTATGGCTTCATGCAGAGGATCATGCAACCTTGGAAGCTACATGTTGCAGGCAGCAAAGCTGCAAACAACAGCCAGGTCTTTCAGTCATTACATGGAGGAGACTCTCCTGTCAGTTGCAAGGGCACTGAACAGATTAGCAAAAATAAAGTTTTCTTATGTTAAGCAATATAAGGGGTGTTTTTTTCCCCCCTTATAACATCATATTTCCTTAACGACTGCATTTATTTTCTACCCTATTAATTTTTCAAGTTTTAAGTTTTAAGTTTTGATGTCCTTCATCAAAACATCTGTTTACACTGCATTATGTTCCCGTTTATTTGGCAGAGAAGCAGGTACAGATGAAAATGGTAAAGGTCCCAGTCCTTCCTGAATAGGAATCTCCTTTTCTCATGGTCAGAGAAGCTTCTCTCTGCTGTTTTTAAGAGAACTGGATGACGTAGGCAACTCCAAACTGCACCAATGCTGCCAATTTACCTGCTTTGTGCCTATGCTAACTGGCTTGGGGTAAGTATTAACTGGTAACAGGAAACCATGACAGGTTATGGACCTTAGCTCCAATATTTTTTGGCCTAAGCCCTCACATTCCCTAAAGGATATTCTCCTCTATCATACTCAGTTTCTCCTTCTCATGTGACTGCTTCAGATTTTTCCTTCTTGGTTGCCGAAAATCTGCATTTGGCATTAGATCTCGGACTTTTATTTAAAAGCTACATGTACCAAGAAACATCATCCTTATGTTACTGTTAAGGAAGAAAGACAATGTATCTTGCCCCAAATTGCATTACTCAAAATTGTATAATAAGGGAAATATCAAAGCACATTTCTGGTAAAAGATGAGAATGCCCTGGTTAAGGTGTAAAGATGTTATTAGGTGTTATAAAATGTAAAACAGTCAAGGGAAAGGCACTGGTTCATATTAAATTTAGTAATATTTGAAATGGGCAGAATCTGAATATAGACAGAAAATGAAACAAAACAGGGGAGAACAAAGGCACACAGGCAAGGGGTCCGGGGGTCACACCTAAATGGGTAAAGTGTGGAAATAAAACAAGGCTGAAGACATAAGAGACATAGGTCACTAGGCAAACAACTAAAGTACTTTGATACTGTTACTCTCCCAAGCTTTCATTCTTTTACTTATTAACCCCAAATTCTCTCAAAAGTAGTTATTTTTCAGTTCCTTTATTTTCAGACCAATTTAACACTTCTTAACTCCTTAATCAGCTTACGTAGATTTTGTGAAAAGTCACAGATTCTGTGAAATAGTGCAATGGTTGAGAGATAGGCTTTAAAGTCTTACAGATATGTGTTTGAATCCAGACCCTGCTACTTAACAAGTGACTGAAATAGTTCATCCTGCTAAGCTGCCATTCCTCACTGGCAAGAAGGATACGATAGTATTTAACTTATGTAGTTATTATGATAATTAAATAAGATGAAAGTAAATTACTTATCATAGTGGTTGGTACTGGTAAATAATAAATGACATTGTTATGCACTGAATCCAATCTCTTTTCTTAGTCTTTTCCCTCTTGAATTCTCAGAAGCATTCAATAATAGTGAATTCCTTGAGACAATATACCTTCTCCTAATTGGAAAACACTGGTTAAACAACAACACATTCTTTACTATGACATTCATCATATCCATAAGCTGTACTTAGCTGTCTTTTCCAACATTATTTCCTAAAAAACTCTTCATGAACTTTCACTCCAGTCCAACTAAACTTATTTGATCCTCTAGGAATGCATCTCAAATTCTCCTAGGGTTTTTCACTTCTACATACTAGTTCCTCTGCTTGAAATTGCTTTCATTCCATCATTGCTATATTTTCCATAATTTGAGAGGAATGTCTATACCTTTTTCAGAAGCTCAGAATTTAATTGTACTATAGAATATTACTGTTTTATTTATCACAATCATAACTGATTGGATCATTATACAAATTTTCTTTTCTTTTTTTAACTCCATGAAAACCATCATAGCTTTTTGCCCATTAACTAACATTTTTATTTGGGGTTATAAATATGCTTAAAACTAGAACAACTTGATTTCCATTTTCTCTAAGCAACGAATATCAGAATCTTGATATGGACTGCTGTTTTTCAACAGAGGTGGGGCAAATTAATCCAGCAAGTGACATTTCTTATGACATGTTTTATGCCTAGCTTGTCACTGGTAATTGAAACAGAAGGTAGAGTGGTTTTAAACCTTCCTGATAACATATCACTTTACTGTGGTTTGTCAATTTTTACTTCTCCTCCTATTTCCAAACAGTGCATGGCTCAGATAAGAAACCAAAGTTTAGTTGGAAAAAATAGTGTGGATTAATTAAGGTAGCAGGAGTGACAGACCAAAGATAGAATCTGTGATAGTAAAACCTGCAATTTTGGGAGACACTTTTCATCTTCTCCTCTTAACTTCAGGTATTTTGTGCACATTGCCCAAAGACAAGGACAAGTGGTTTTATATCTCTTTTTATGTGCCTTCAGGTTCTATAAAGATTGCTATGAACTTATCAAGTAGGTATTAAGAAATCTTTTCTAAACAACTTACCTATATATATGATGATCTCTAAAATGCAATATATACATTTACTAGAACATTTAATGCAAATTTATAATCAGAATCTCTATTACTTAGAATATTCCAAGTTAAATATTTATTTCCACTAAAATATCCTCTCTCTCTCTCTCTATATATATATATATTTAACACTTTTATTCTTTCTGCACATTTGTTTTATCTAGCATTTTATTTTTTCTTTAGTGAGAGAATGAGATAAATTATCATGAGAGCCTGTTTAAATACAGGTCTTCCAGAAGCTGATTTCAATAAGAGGAGAAAAAAAAAAAAAAAAAAGGATTCATCAGGAGAAATGCCTGTGAGGGCAAATTAAAAGGGCAAGAGGGCAGGAGATGCTGGGAAAGTGATCAGACTGCAATGTATCCCTGACTCTTATGAAAGAGAGAGCAAGTTTGGAGGGGTAGTCTTAGACTGCAGTGCAGTTCTAAGATGTTCAGCAAGGCTGCTGAGGAGTCGTCAAGGCAGAGCTGCCATCAGAGGAGTTTCCCATCTTATATCTCCCAGGAAGGGGCCTGGCTTGGTATCCCTGCCATGCTGAGTCATCAGCCTGGAACAGCTATCTGCTCAAATATACAGATCTCAAAAATCGGTGGCCTGGGTTTCAGTCAATTAATGCTCTTAGATGTCAAAGATCCGAATGAACATTGTTATGGCTGTAACAGGACTGAAATTCAAAATAATAAAGAAAAAAGAATTTATATATAAACTTGCTATTAAGGGTTAGATGGAAGCACTGTCTTTTTATTGATGATATTTATAATTTTACCGTTCAATTTATTAGAATGTCCCATTACTTTTTCCACAGAAAATATAGTAAGGTGCTTAAAGTGAATGAATCATTTCTGCCTATATATCAGGACAACGAAGAAAAAGTTTAGGCAATCATTGGATATAAACCACAGCCATCGCTGGAAGAAGAAATTCAAAGGATAGATTGAAAGAAGTAATGATACCATGTTGAGCCCTTTAATTATGCTACATGGAAAGAAAAGAGGAATAAGAACATAGCATAGTCTAAAACACACACACAAAATAGCTGCAATAAATGTGTGGTTTTGTGATAATTCCTAAAAGACAGTCAAATCTTTCAAGTACTGTCATTCATTATATACCATATCAAATTCTTATAAATTATCACCTAAGAACATCACTTAAAAAAAAAAAAACTGTTCACTTTTAGAGGTTTTAAATTTACTTAAATTTACTTAAGAGAGTTTGAATTTTGCTATCCTTTAAAAACTGGAACCTGTGATTTTGGGTTCTTGTGAGCTAATGGCAAGTGAATACAGTTAAAAGATTTTCCTAAACATTTTCTATGTTACATTTTTACATAGTTTACATGTAGTATTTCCAAGGGAAGCTAAGGGAAATAGAATTAGTAATACATGGCCAACAAGAAAATTGTTGCAATATTTAGGAGATTTAATGTTTATATTCTTGCCAAATGCAGTCATAAATTATGTCAGTGACAAAGACAAGCTGCTGTTACTAGAAAAAAGATGAAAAGCACTTAGGAATGCCTCACCGTATTCTGGATTATAATGAAGACACCCATATGTATGTGGTACAAATAGCATTAGAGTTATTTT
This sequence comes from Eonycteris spelaea, assembly GCA_003508835.1. Lineage (NCBI taxonomy): Eukaryota > Metazoa > Chordata > Mammalia > Chiroptera > Pteropodidae > Eonycteris > Eonycteris spelaea. Next base: position 3,177,751 of record PUFA01000167.1, read on the forward strand.
TCTTCTCTATATTAGCTGGATTGTTGTGATTGTTGAGAGTCACAATCACCATACACTTGTACTGATGTTGACTGGCTATATCTACATGCCAATATTGCTCCTGGTACCAGAGTGTGTAGTGTTCTGAGCCACTGATGACATTTTTAAATGTTAATGGGTTAATGGCGTGAATGTTTATTGCAGAGCATGAGCCCTGTAAAAAACAACAAAATGAGATTGTCCTACCATAAAAAGCATAGATATCTTATTCTTCTTTTCTTGGTAATAGTTCTCCCTCATTTTTTTTTTTAAATGGAAGTTGTTATAATCATGGCCAGACAATGAACTAGGCAAGGAGTGGGAGGGCCTTAATGATTTTGCACTGTGAGTTTAACTGTGGGCACAAATTATCTATTGCACTGATCTCTGTTGTCACTACATTTCACCAATAGCCCCAATGATATTCCATACTGGGAGCAAGCTGGAGGTGCTTCCTACTTTGAAAATAGATGTATATAAATCAAGGATGAAGCTGATTGGTAATGAAAGTGATACTTTGTAATTTAAATTTGGCACAGGAGTGAAAGAGACAAGTAATAGAATAATAATGAGCTACTATACAGATCTCCTTTCCATCCTTGTTAACAAACCTGGACAATCTTAAGAGGAATCAATTGCATTTCAAGTAGAAACACTGCAGTTCAATATATGCCATTTTCCTAATTAGATTATAAGTATAATTATAATCATTATTATTATATACCAAGATTTAGGTAGAGGCAGCATGTCTTAATCACTGTACATGCATTTTTGTGGTGCAATAATTAAACTACTGTTTTGATCAATTTTGGGCAAGAAGACTGAAATGCAAAGGATGACTTGCCTAAGACCCTGTGAGCAGGAACAAAACAATCTGTCCAGAGTTTATATGCTCACTTACTTTACTCTCTTATTGCTACTGAGAGAATTACCCTGCAGAGGTATCTCATGGATGAAATTAGGTAATTGGTGTTTGAAAAACTGACTTTTAAAAATTTTAGAGCAATTCCTGAATTTGGTAAGAGATTGTTCAAGATGAAGTTAAGCTTTTAAGTTTCTAAGGAATTTATTCCATTCAGTAACATGCTGCTACTGAGGACAAAAGCCAAACAGAATAAAACTGAGTTCAGAGTAAAAGTGCGAGCTTACTTTATCAATGTAGTTATTACTTAATCAATCCTACTAAGCACCATTAGTCATAGTTTTATAACATTTAAAAGGCCTTTGGCTATACGCCTGTTAGAATGGCCAAAATCCTGAACACAGACAACACCAAATGTTGGTGAGGAAGTGGAGCAACAGAAATTCTTTTTCCCTGTCTTTATTGAAGTATAACAGACAATTAGATGCTTGTATTTACATTGTACAATTCAATGAGTTTTTTTTTTTCAATTATAGTTGGCATACAATAACATACCAATTTCAGCTGTATAGCATAGTGCTCAGAGATCCACATAGCTCTCAAGTGATCAACTCACTAAATCTAGTACTCCTCTTCCCTCTAACATAGTTATTGCAACTTCATTAATCGTCTTCCCCATGCTACACTCTACATCTCCATGTCTATTCTGCAACTATGTATTTGGACCTTTTAATCCCTTTGCCCTTTTTTGTCCCCCAATCTCCCTCCCATCTACCATCCCTCTAAATATTCTCTGTATATATGAGTTTATTTCTGCTTTTGTTTTGTTGTTGTTGATTTTGTTCCTTAGTTTCCATGCATATGTGAAATCATGCAATATTTGTCTTTCTCTATCTGACCCATTTCATTCAGTGCAATACCCTCTAAGTCCATCAAAGCAATATGTTTTTCCATCCCTTTCTTTTTAGTCTGTGTGTCTTTTAATCTAAAGTGAGTCTCTTGTGGGCAGCATATGTAGGGATCTTGTTTCTTATCCATTCAGCCACTCTATCTTTTGGTTGGAGCACCTAATTCTTTTCTGTTTGAGGTACTTGTTGATAGGAATGTAGTTATTACCATTTCTTTATTCTTATTTTTGATACATGTTTTTTCTTCTTAAAGACGTCCCTCCAACATTTCATTTCCTGTAACACTGGCTTGGTGATGATAAACTTGTTTAGCTTATTTTTGTCCTTCAACTCCAAATGATAGCTTTACTGAATAAAGTATTCCTGATTGTAGATCCTGGGTTTTCATTATGTCAAATATTTTACGCCAAACCCTTCTGTCCTGCACAGTTTCTTTTAAGAAATCAGCTGTCAGTCTCTGGGTGCTCACTTGTAGGTAACTAACTTCTTTTCTCTTGCTGCTTTTAAGATTCTCTCTTTGTATTTACCTTTGGCATTTTAATTATGTGTCTTGGTGTGGAGCTCTTTGGGTTCCTGTTTTTTGGGGCTCTCTAAGCTTCCTGGGGTTTTATGTCTATTTCCATCACCAGGTTAGGGAAGTTTTCCATTATTATTTTTTAAAAAGCTCTTCAATGTCTTTTTTTTTTTTTTCCGGTACCCCTATTACATGAATATTTTTACATTTAATAGTATCTCGTTGGCTCCCTAAATATTTATTATAGTCTTGGCTTCTTTTTTCTTGCCATTCTGTTTGAGTGTCCTTGGCTTTCCCATCCTCTATATGGGTCATTTGATCCTCTTTGTTATCACTTTGTTTATTCTCTTTAATATATTTCTCATCTCAGATAATGTGTTCTTCATTTCTGACTGGTTCCCTTTTAAAATTTCCATATCCATTTTTATATTTTTTATCTCTTTGTTGAAGTTCTCACAATTTATCTGCACTTCCAAAAAGTTCATTGAACATCTTTATAACTAGTGTTCATTGAACATCTTTATAATATCTTTAAATTCTGCATCTGTTAGATTACTTGACTCCATTATTTCTGGATCTCTATTCTGTTCTCTCATGTGATTTATGCTACTTGGTCTTCCCATTTTGGCTGCCTTGCTGTGTCTGTTTCTATATACTATGCAAAGCTCTTAAGTCTCAAGGTCTTATTAGTGAGGTGTGTGGTAGGTCTCCAGTGGCACAGACCTGAGAGGGGTCCAGCTGCAGGCCAATTTACCTCAGCTCGTGCCCCTTCATGGCCACCTGTTAAGATTCAGCAAGCAATCCACTGATGCTGTGCTTATATTTGCCTCAAAAGGTCACACAAGAAACTGAGGCCAGTTGCCACCAGTGTGAGTCTAGGTGCTGCTCAGCAAGGGGCACCTGACTTGCCAATGATACACCTGGATGTGGCTTGGGTGGGGCCGCAAGTTGGGGGAGGCAGAGTATCTGGGCAGAGCAACCTTATCTAGTTGATGACATCTCAGCTATTGCAGGGCTGCGTCTGCACACTAGGAGGGGGGATGACTCAACAGACAAACAATGGACACCACTGGCATTTCTGTCCAGGAGAGACTCTAGCCTCTGGCTCTCACTCTGACAAATCAGTGTCCCCTTGTAAGTCCCTGGTTCCCCCTGCACAGCCAAACCAGCACTGGTGCTCAGAGCGAGCAGGTCCATCACAGCCAAAGTCCATTTGTGGACACGGCTCTTTTAAAAGGTATCTGTGGCTACTGCAGCCTCTATCCCACTCAGCTGCTCAGGACTGGGAAGCCGCGTGTCCTTACTCTGTCCTACTTTCTGCTGTTGCACGGTGATTTCTTAGATTTCTCCCTAGTTGTATGTCTTCTAGACCCCAGGTAATAACCCTTGCTGTTTTCTCCTTGTTTCTGTCACAGCTTTGATTTGGTCACCAGAGGGATGAACAGAGCCTCTAATATCTATGCCATTTTTCTTTTCCTGCAATGGAAATTCTTAATCACTGCTGGTGGGAATGTAAAATGGTACCACCACTTTGAAAAACAATTTGGTGATTTCTTACAAAACTAAGCATACTCTTACCATACTATCTAGCAATTATGCTCCTTGCTATTTACTTAGAGGAGTTGGAAATGTATCTTTACACAAAAAACTGCACATAGATATTTATAGAATACCTATTCATAATTGCCAAAACTTGGAGGCAACCAAGTTGCTCTTTGGTAGGTGAACTAATAAATATGGTACATGAGAAATAGATTATTTACCAATAAAATATGAGTTATCAAGCCATGCAAAGACATGGAAGAAATTTAAATGTATATTACTAAGTATATGACATTTTGGAAAAGGTATAACTATGGAGACAGTAAAAAAATTAGTGGTTGCCAGGGTTTGGAAGTTGAGAAGATTAGGTGGAGCACAGAGGATCTTCAGGGCAGTTAAAATACTCTGTATGATACTATAATGAAGGATATGTGCCATGACACATTGTCCAAACCTACAGAACACACAACACCAGAGTGAACAGTAATGTAAACTCTGGACTGTGTGGTTTGATGTGTCAACGTAGGTTCATCAATTATAACAAATGTACCACTCTGATGGAGGATATTGATAATGGGGGAAGATATGCATGTGTAGGGCAGGAGGTATATGGGAAATCTCTGTAACTTTCCCTCAGTTTTATGGTAAACATAAAACTATAAAAATTAAAATTTAAAAACAAATTCCTCGGAAACACTTGTTTTCAGATGTTACAGAGGAGTAGCTACTTTTCTTGCCTCCTCTGTTTTGGAGAATCTCTGCTTGTCCCTCAGCTTTCTCTTAATTACTACCATTCCTTCCCCTAATTTTCAATGCAGTTTCTCATACCTACCCATTACATATACACTAGCTGGGTCTTCCTTCTTGCCTTGCTATAATGCTCGTTAATTAGAATTTGAATTGGATGTCATAGCATAGCAACAGAGTGATAGTAGAGAGACATGAAGAAGGAAGAAGAAAGAAAATGCATCACTATTTTGGGGTACTACATCCGCCTGTTGTTGACTCAGAGCTCTGCGGTAGAATGAATATGTAAAGGACTTGACTTTTATTTACCCATTTCTTTTTACTGTTAATAAACCCCATCATTTATTGTCTCTGACTGCAGCCCTTGATAACTTAAGCAGCAACAATAATAGCAAAAGAAGAGACAAGAGGGAAAACCTCTACTAACTACTGCTCCTTAATTTCCCAGGATTCAGATTCTGATCCTTACCACTCCTTTCAATATTTTTTCTTTTTGATACTTAATATGTTAAATAGAAGCTTATAAATTAACTTAGGATTCAAAATAAGCATATTTTTAAATACTAAATCACATTTTTAACTTCAAAATTATAAGCAGAATTTAAAAATACAATCAGTTCCCAAGCTGACAACAGACTACAGCTAAATTACACACACACACTCTCTCTCTCTCTCTCTCTCTCTCTCTCTCTCTCTCTCTCTCTCTCTCTGATCCAGCTGTTTCTTACTTATGTGGTGTAATCTAGTTCATTATCTTGCATCTGAGGTCTTCATCCTGATATCTTGGAAGAAAAATAGAGTATAAAATTGAAGATAAAGAACAAACAGATTGCTAGTTTTATATCTATATTACTTAAAACAGCTCCTCTACAACTGATAAGAAATCATGATTTGAAGTTCCTTATGTTTACATCTGTCCTTGTCTTTTGTTCTAAAAACAAAAAGCATAGGAAAGTTATAGGGAAAAAGTTACAAAGCATACTACAGAGGAATTATTTGGCAAGACTGTCTAAACAAAAATTCTTGTTGGACATAAGAAAACATATCAATGAGGAAGAACCTATCCCACACGAGAAGACGCCCTGTGCCCCTGCCCCCGTTACAACCAACAACATAGACATTGCTTTCACTTTAAGAAAGAACCTAGTCATTTAGTTGGGAAATTTCCACATACTAATATATTTGGCAAGAAAGAGAAATGGGATACAACTGAAGGTTTGTTTTCAAGTATATTGCTAGTGAATAGTGGATTATTTCACTGTGCAAATTTTCTAAAGCTCGATTTTCAGAGAAAAACCCAGCTTAAAGGGACCAAAATAGAAATGTTTTAAAGGATTATACACTATTTGAGTTGGGGAAAAAAAATACCTTATAGTCATCAGCTTCTACTTAACAGGAAAGAAAACTGATATCCAAAGATGTTAATTTATCCAAGTATTCATTTTTAATTATTACAATGATGTATGCCTAAAAATATACATTTGATTTCATAAAAACTAAAAACTTTGTAACATACAAATACAAAATCATAATAAAAGTTCAAAATAAATAAAAATAAATGAGACAAATATTCACAACTTATAAGAAAAAGAATGCTTTCCTTACTATGGGAAGACGTTCAATAATAGAGAGAGGAACAATCCTGTGGACCTGAACACACAGCTAACGTTAAAACAAAACCTATGAAAACCTATTCATTTATTATTAAATGAATATAAATTAAAATAAAGAGAAATACCTCTCTTAATCTAGCAAAAGGAATATGTTTGAAAGGTGGCCAGCACCCATAGTTAAGAGATGTCAAAAAGCATAATCAGAGACACATTTACAAGCTCATGAGAGCTGTCCATGTTCACTTTTGCCCAGCTCTGACTATGGTAACATCATGTTGGTAGTTTGAAACATGTTGGCTGGAGGATATTTTCCACAGAATTGCTATCATAAGAGTTGCTTTATTAAGTCAGAGAACCAGTTATTAAGTATTTACAGCACACCGCTATGAATACTCACACTTTAAAATGAGAAATTGCTGTAGCTTTTTCATAAGGGCTGTATAAATCTATAACTGAACTTTTCATGTGTACATATTGACAGCCACTTCACTTTCATGAATTTATCCTTAAAATGTGTCTAGACAGGTGTGAAAATATCTATGAACACAGATGGTCATGGTGTCATTTTTGTAAAAGCCAAGAACAAATAGAAACAACCTAAATGCCCCATGATAGAAACCTAAACAAAAAAGCTTTGGACATGTAGACAAAGAAAAGAACTGCATTTACTTAAAGAATAAGAAATTTCTACATATAATGATATAAAAATATCTATATTATTTGAAATGAATAAAACAAGCTTTCCCCACATTTAATCTCTCATTACATTGGTTAGTGTTAACTACTAAAAGTTTTTCCATGTTTGCCATCAACATAGCCCATACTACCATCCTCTATCATTTGGTCTATTGTAACAGCTTCCCAACTAGTCTTTTAATATCTTAGCTTCTCTGAATCTGTTCTTCACTTGTAGCAAAAGATCTTTTCAAAACAAAAATCTGATGAAATCCTCACTGTATTCTCTCTGTTCATTGGATTAAAACCATATCCTCTGCCAGTAGAGGTTTTGTTGAGATTATTTGTTTTGTCATTTTAACCTAGATAATTATTCACTGTTCAGTTCTCACTTGAGCATGACTTTGCAAGGGAATCACTGCATTACAACTAGGACAGATCACACCACCCTGTGACTCTCCTTGAGGGCACATGGCACAACTATAATATTACAGTTGTTTGTAAGAATTTTATATCTGTGCCTGTCTTCCATATTAGATTGTAAGTCCCCATGAAGGCAGGAATAATAGTTATTTTGCTCATTATTTTATTCCCAACTCATAGCAGTTTATCAGAATATACTAGGTACTCAAAAATCATTTTTCATATATAGAATGAAAAAAATAAATAAAATTGTGAAAATTTTGTGCAATTTATGTACAAAATGATTAAGTGAAAATATAGAATACAAAGTTATAACTAGTAGGTTTTCATTTTGAAATATACTGATTTTATATATACTGCAAGACAGGATGATTTTAATAGTAGTAGCTTACATTTACTGAGTTGTAGTACATTCCAGGTGGTACTTTATATACATTTATTCATTTATTCCTCACAAAAGCTTGTACATTAACTATTATACTATTGTATAACTGAAGACACTGAGGTATCAAATTATCAAATGACTAAACTTAGAGTGGGTCTGGAATCAAATCCAGGCTATTCTGTCTTTAGGGATCGTGTTTTTAAATAGTTGCTATGCTGACTTTCCTAATTATGGGTGATTTGACTCCCAAAGTTTCTCAGTTGTTCCATGACATCATCTTCATAACAATAATAATAAACTAATGTTTCTCCCACCTTCAATCAATGTTTAATCAATGAAGTCCCACTATTAAATAAGATATATGCTCCTTGGGATTTTCATAATCATAATCATACCACAAAATTGTGTGTGAGAAAACTTTCAGTTCAATATATGGTCAGCGTGTATGAAAATAAATAATGAAGATATATTATTTTCACTTCTGGAGACTTTATAAGTTGTAGCAGTAATGCATACGTGTAGAGATATTCTCTTGGTTTGCTTCAAAGTTATGAACATCCTTTAAAACATTTAAAGACTATATTGTCACTAATTGGCTAATTAACTATTTATATGTTAAAAATTAAAGGTTTTTCCATCCTTGCTTTACATTTTTTTAAAATGTCTCAGTTGTCATGTATTGATTTTCTTGGCAGTTGCATTGTTTGTATATACTATAGAGCTCAAAGTACTGTGTTGGGGGGAGGGTAGGAACAGAATATGTTAGAGTTGTCAAATTCTTAATTAAGACTTTCATTTCAATACTTATATCAGATTTGTGATATCCTAGAAATTTGTGTTCATTTTCTTATTCCACAGAGTAGAAAATCACACAAAGGCATATAATGTACACACTGCTGATGTTACTAAATTTTGAATTAATTAAGCCAGCAGCTCCTCAGCAGCACTATATGTAGCCCACTCAACAAGTAAAACTGTGACTGTCAAGTCTGTGCTGAATAGGATGGGGCACAGTGATTGAATTCACTCAGGGGTATGCATGCTTGCTTACATTTCTCTGGGTGCTACTTAACTATCCAACTTTGATTAAGCCAGATTGGTTTCTCTCCTGGAACAGCATGTAACAGCTGGCTAACCCTCCAGTGTATATCACAGATTTCAGAAAGCTAAAAAAGTAGTTGATTGTTCCCTACTATAAATAAAGAACATACTTTATAATTGAGAAAACTGTTTTTTTTTTCCTTTTTTGTAATTCTAGTCTGACAAGGTATTGAAATAATTCAATCTGTTAAGAAGTTATAAATTTTGGAAACCTATTTTTACTTCTATATAAAAACATCAATTTATTATTACCCAAAAGACTCAGTTTAGATAACATATTAGAAAAAGGAAATGAAGTATGTATGCATGTGTGTATGCGTGTGTGTGTATTTAAAATACCTATATGTTCCTGAGCTTTTGATTCTGTTCCACAGGTTTGTGTGCCTGTTTTTCTGTCAATACCATGCTGTTTTGATTATTGTTGTCAATGTTCACTCCAGCATTATTAATGGTGGCCAAGACATGTAAACTGAAATGCCCTTCAATAGATGATTGGATAAAAGAAGTGTGGTATATATATACAATGGAATACTAGTCCTCAGAAAAGATGAAATATTGCCATTTGTGACAACATGGATGCATCTTGAGATTATCATGCTAAGCGAAATAAGTCAGAAAGTAAAGTTGAGCACCATATGATTTCACTCACATGCGGACTATAAAACTGAAAGCAACAAATGAACAAGACAAATAGAAACTTATGAACACAGACAACAGTTTAGTGGCTATCAGAGGGAAAGGGGGGAGAGGTAGGTAAAGTTTAAGAGGGTCAAATACAAGGTGATAGGAGGAAACTTAACTTTAGGTGGTGAACACACAATGCAACATACATATCACATATTATTGACCTGTAGAGTTAAAGCTTATATAATTGTATTAATCAATGTTACTCCAATGAATTTAATAAAAAATAAAATAACATAAAATAAAAAAAATACATATATGTTCACATTTTGAACTATTTTCATTGTGTTCATCATACGAACAGAAACTCTGAATTTCCTAAAAAAATCATAAAAAATCATAACTTATTCCAAAATTTCATTTATTTACAAGAAATGTATACTTATGATTAAGTACTAAAATATATAAAAATCACCCTATTTGAGCTGTTTTCCCTGATGTGTAGTCTCTAGGGTTTCATTCCTCTTTTAATGCTTATTTCTTATTGCTGCTTGGTTTTATCTTGGACATTTATCACTTTTTCACTTTCAATTAATGATATTTTATTGTTGCTTATGGAGGCTTTATAGACAAGGAAAGGATTTAATAAGAAAACATGATTAAATATTACTAGAATGAAATGTGCCAATTAAAGAAGCCTTTTTTTCAGCTTCATTGTGCACAATGGGAGCTGTCTGAATCACACTGTGTTCAGTGAGATCTACTGAGGAAGGACTTACCAAGCAATATTAATGTTTTGCTCAGGTTTCAGGTCATTTTTCAGCAAATATGGATAATAACCAAAGGTGAATGATGATGATGTGTGTGTGTGTGGTTAAGATTTTGTTAGCATGTGTTAAAGCAAAAATTACACTGGATATAATAAAACAGGTAGTGACTATTGCTATATGTGAGAGAGAACAGACAACCATCTGAATTCAACTCAGCTGAAATTAAGGGCCAAAAGGTTTCAAGAGCTGGGATTGGGAAGAGAAGATGATGGTTATATCTATTTGCATTTGCTAATTTGCCTACCCAAAGGAAAAGTAAACTTTCTCATATCTTCCTGAAAGGAGATCATTATATAATTTGGAGCAAGGCACCCACAAATGTTAGGCTCCTACTCTCCCTCGGAGACCAAGAGATATTGGACTTATCTTCCTCAATGACGACATTTCGAAGAGAAGGCTCCCTGTCCTTGAGACAATTCTAGTTTTAAAACTTGTAAGAGACTTAAAAACAAACAAACAAACAAACAAAAACAACAAAAAAACTTACATCTCAAAGGCACAGAGGAAGAATTCACAGTTAAAAATTGTCTAAATCAAATTTTCTAAAGAAAGGGAGGTCCAGGCTTCGAGCCTGAGAGAAGCCTAGTTAATTTGAGGGAAACAGTAACACCGCCTTGATTACATGACAGTTTTTTCTACCTTGCTTTACAATGTTCATATATCTCATTTATCTTTTTCAGACACATGCCGATGAATGAAGTCAAAGTTCAGAAAGTTTGCATTAGTCCATGAGCACATAGCTAGTTCAACTTGCAAATTCAAAATATTCTTCCCTTACATGACTGTTTCTACCTCTACTGTTTGGCAAATTCTTGAGGGAGATCAACTGTCTCCCTTTGGAGGAACATGCCTTTTATTTTTATCTGTGTCATTATTGCATTCATCATCCTAGGAAAGAGGCATAGAAATGACTGCTGTATTCATTTTTATCTCTATTAAACATAGTGGTCTGGAGCTAGCATAGGGCAATGTAAAGTGTCCCTATCTTAATGGTGCATCATTTTCTCTTGAGCCTTTTGGCATTGCAGCAGAAATATCTTTTTTTTTTTTTTTTTTGCTCAGAAGTCAGGTATGGTCTGTCTATTCTCGAGAAGTACTGCCATTAGAGCCTGAGTCAGAAGAGAGCTTACAACTTCCTGAATCAGTACGAGGGTCTCAGGCATTCTTGAAGGCTCTCTGCGAAGTACTCACTTAGACCAACAATGTGTAGCTCAGTGAATCTGACAGGATGAGAGGACAAGCTGCTTGCTATGTTAAAGCAAGCATAAACTAATGAGCAAAGAAAGTTCACAGATACCATTATGATGTTTGGAGCTAAATAATATATGACATTAGTGGCTTGAATTTAACACAGCCTTTTACTAAAACTCTTCTTTCCTTGAGGTATCAAGAAAGACAAATTATGAGGCCTTCTGTACATTATAGACAGATGGGTTATTTTTACTTTTACCTTGAAAATGGATAAAATTCTATCAAAAATCTAAGGAGCTTTACCCAACTAAATAGTTGAAATTGAATAAATTTTTAACTTGTATCTTATTGCAATTTCAGAACACTTTGGTTTTGAATGTGGAACTTTTTTTTTGAAATATAACTTTTAATAATTCTTTCTTCAGAGTCACATCATGTGATTTCATATATAAGCAACAACTGGAATGTAAAACAGCAGGTCACTACAGAGAAGTGAACTAAATGTTTTGAACTCTTTAGATCATGATGCATACCGTCACTGTACATAATGAGTAGGGTAAAATATCTGAACAAGGATTTATATTATGGCAAAATTTTACATTTTAAAATCCCTTTTCATTCACAGTGATTAAAGAAATGTCTGGCTAACAAACAGACACTCAAAATTTCATGTTAATGAATAAAAGAAGGAAATGAAAAAAAATTTATTCAACAGATATTTATTGAATATGCACTCTACATCACATTCTCTTTTAAGCACTTAGCATACTTTATGAAACAAAACTGGCAAAGAGAATGCTATGTTGCAAATTTGACACAAATATTGTCAAAACTGTCAACAAAGTGATGCTTTGGATTTTTATAGAATAGATTCTATAGTTCTTTAGAAAATTTACTTTATTACCTGTGGAAATAGGAGGCATTAGTTTACTGAGCTACCATATAATACAGTTGGAGAATGATTTTACATGAAAATAAATGAGAATGTTAAATGAATTCTTGTTATGTAAATATAGCTAAAAAGCTGAGAGATACCAAATAAATTACTAAACCTCACCATCACTAGTGAAATTAAAGCAGTAGAACTCCAATAATAGGTACGGTTTGGAATACAAAGAAGGAATATTATAAAACTTCTAATCAAAGAAAAATTTGAACATAGTCATAACTCTTTCTTAAATTACTTTCTTCAAATTATTATCAACTTCTACTTATTTCATAGTTATGTTCAAATTTATTTGAAAGATTTTTTTAGTCTTAATTAGATTCCCTATTCCTAAGTAAGTATACAGTTAAAGTTCATTTTTAAAAAGTTTATGATAAGTAACTATATGTAAAATAATTCAAAATTTATCAAAATATAAAACCAATATATTATTATAAAATAAGGTATTGCTCATCCAAGCCATTTAGGTTACACCTTGGTACAAGAAAAAACCCAGTACGTAAATATTATAAATACGAAAACAACTGAGTCACTGAATTCAAACAGACTAGGACTTTTCAATCCAAAGACTATGTGATTCTGAAGCTGAATGGTAAATCTCCACGTAAATTCTAAGTAAATCACACAAAATAACTCTGTATACTATTTTGACAGAAAATAAAATTGGTTTAGCAGAAGATTTTGGATATGTGATAGTGCTTTTTATACTTTTTATTTCCTCCTTATCACACATAACTAGTAAGATGATCACTTCAGCATGTTTAATTACACTGGGAATTCTTCCCTAAAATCATATGTTACTTAGACAAACCTAGGCTTCTATCACAATTACAGTTTTTACTAGTTTGACTAAACAAAGCCGAGCAATTTACTGTTGCTATGCCATAATTTTTTTTATCATTTATAAAGTACAGAGTGTATAAGACTTAACTTAGAGATTTCTATTGTAATTATACATATAAAATTCTTAATACAGTTTCTGGCAGTAAAAAAAAATGGGTCAAGAAAAGGTAATTATTATTAAAATTATTTATGTAATTATTATTGTATTATCAATTTATTTTTTCAGTAAAAAATTTGACAAAGCATATAAATTGTTTAAAAACCATTTAAAGTCATAGGAATTATTTTAAAACAAGTTCATATATTAGCAAGTCTTAATCTACTTACTTTTAAACATATAATGACTCCTAGCCATACTGAAATTTCTATCATCAAAAGTAAATAATAAAAATGCAAGATGGCAAAGTTCTTTTTCCTCCAAAATACTTGAAAAATACTAGAAAATTAATTTGCACATTTCTCTTTATTCACATCTCTTCATAATGATGATTTCTAACAGAATTATTTATATAAATGTCCATAAATTATTCTACTACTTGTTTCTATTCTCACTACATTTCCTGAACAATAGTGATCTTATATATTTTTTAATGAAATGGATCTATCTGTTCATATTCTTTATCTGATTTTGCATTTCATTAAAAACAAAATTTGATAGGTTTGAGATATGAATGTTAGATTGCACATGTGCTAGAATATTTACAAATGCTAAATGGTTAATAGCAGAATCCCTACAATTACATTCCAAAATGTAAACTCATGGACACTTAAAAAATTTTCAGTCATTGGTTCAATCAATTTTCTAAAGCAATACTATGTGCGTTGCTGTTTTCTAGGTTTATTGCTTTCTTATGTATCAGGTTGGAAGTAAGGTGATAGGAGAAACAAATTTTGGTCTCAATGGGTAAACGGATGCTTGATAATGATAATCTATATTTAGTGGCTTTCGATGCCAGAATTTGAGTTGTTTTAAACTTCATAAAAAATGACCAGATTTATATTGTTTATAACTTTATAGTCAAAATTTAAAATTTTAGAATTCAATTTTTTGACTTTGCATCATTTTATATGCACATTTAAAAATAAAGACACAAAATCAATTCCTTCATGAGAATTTCTCCAGTCACACCATTCACTCCTAAAACCTAAGTCAATTTGCTCTTTCTCTCATGATAATAGCACTTCTGGTTACCATAATCTTTCAAAGAGAGCAAAAATAAAGAATACTAATGGAGATCTAGGCTCAGATGACATCATGCAATGATCATCATATTCCACTTATTTTTAAATTTTTTACATTTAGGAGATAAAGGGACCTCTTCCTTACAGACTGTGATGCTTTGATGGGTTCCAAAATATATATAAAAAGGGGGAAAACACTAAAAAATAATGACAGTGCATACCCTTTTCCCCTCAGAATCCAAATAATGAATAATTTCAGTCCACCTCATAGTCTTTAAAAAAGTCACAATGCCACCAATTTTGGCCAATTATAATAGCTTTTTTTTTGAAATTTTCTGAATTAAGTCTTAAAAAACATGTTCAAAATTTCTTCATTGTGTTGTCTTTATGTTTTTCTTTGCTAAAGATAGCAGCATTGGAGCACATAGAACCAGGAAACAAAAATACCTAAGACACAGTATTTACCTCTCTTCTGGAATGCTCAATTTGTAGATTTACTCTGTTCTTGTTGGTAGCCTCCACTATACTATCTCTCATTCCATGTCTTTATCAGAATGAATCAATATCTGAATATTAAAGTACAACTGATACTTTTTCTGTCAGGAAAAATGTTAAGCACTGGAGGTTTCCAATAGATTATTATTACATGTTATTCACATTATAAACGTTAAAAAAAAAAAAAAAAACCTCAAACATTATAATTATGCCTGTCAAAGCAGCCTTTATTGGAGAGGGTAGTAAGGTACATAGATGCAAAAATAAACACAAGACATATGAAAGGATAATCTCAGAAAAGGGTAAAGAAAGAAGCAGGCTACAGCTACAGAGCCACTAAAAATGATAATGATTGCAAAGGCTATAGAAAATTTGATATGAAGCTTTTTTAAAGAATATCTCTCTAGATACCCCTTAATGTGATATCATTGGGCCAGCCTAGTCGCTAGTCATTGCAAAGTGTACTTATAATTGGTCACTTTGTACACAATGTGGTATAAGAAAGAGAGCCATACTTTAAAAAATAACAACCAAATAAACTATGCAATCCTAAGGAGATTCTTAAGTAAACTTTATCAGTTTAAAAACATAGAGTATATTATAGTTACAGTCTATTTACGATCTCCATGAACTCTTTAACTTAATATATTTTTTCTTTCTACAGTGTATCTCAAGTATTTCAAGTTGCTCTTTGATTTTCTGAGTTATAAGATTTTTTATTGTGCAGAAGTCACAACATTTATGTATCGAAATAATATCAGCTGCTTACATACAATATGTAATCATTATACTTTGTCATTGAGTACCAAATATACCTAATTTTATTTTTTCCAATAACTCAATGAAGAAGGTATTTTTATTTCCACTCAACAAAGAATCTGAGGCTTTGACAGGTTAAATTCCTGCCTAACATCCCACAACTATTA
Organism: Eonycteris spelaea; assembly: GCA_003508835.1. Classification (NCBI taxonomy): domain Eukaryota; kingdom Metazoa; phylum Chordata; class Mammalia; order Chiroptera; family Pteropodidae; genus Eonycteris; species Eonycteris spelaea. The sequence continues at coordinate 3,193,576 of PUFA01000167.1, forward strand.
ATAATAGACTTTAACTATAGAAGTTAATTAGAAGAATGCCTGGTTTATATATAGCTACTTACTAATGTCTGTTTAATGAATCAAGGAATATGGGACGAGTGTCAATCTCAGATAAGATAAAAGTTTTATTTGATTCTTTGATATACTTTGATTACTGATTCTCTCTGCCAAAGATGTGGTATGGGAAACTATCTCTTATCATATCCCATACTTTCACTCCGATGCTACACTTTGCAAATATATTAATTGGTTCTGTGATTATTTCTTTTCTTAGAAGAAATCCTGAAGTTCAATGAAGTCAGTTTATAATTTGGTATGTAATTCTTCAAAGTTTAGGGACATTATGTCTTGTAAAATTTCTGTAATTGTAGTACAGTAAAATTAAAATTGCTATAGGTTAAAAAAAGCCTTTGTCTTTTTACAGGAGTGTAAATCGAACTCAGTAAGTTATGACTAAAAGGTGTTCTCAATTTTATATTACTTGTTAGATTTCTGATCCTTAGAATCAATGGGATCTTAGAGGACAGATATTTTAGTATCTAATATAATGTAACAAATTCTTCTAAAATATTCCTGACAAGTGTCCAGTTAAATTTTGATTGAACACTTCCAATGAAAAGGAACTCACCACTTTAAGAGGCATCCTGTTCCATTTAAAAAGACCTTTGCTACTGTCCTCAGTTTTTCATAAGCCTGTTAATTCTGGATTTTATAGCCATAATTATAAGTACTATAAATTACCCCTACAAATGCAAATGTAATAGCCTAGTCTACTGATTTAACCCTATCCTTACTGTTTTTTTGATTTATATTTAATTCCTTATTTTTACTACATATTTGACCCCTTTTATCCCATTTAACTCCACCCCCCCCCTTCCCTCTGGTAACCACTATTCTGTTGTCCATGTCCATGAGTCTCTGTTTGTTTGTCCTGTTCATTTGTTGCTTTTAGGTTCATATTCCACATATAAGTGATATTATGTGGTTCTCAACTTTTTCTGTGTGGCTTATTTTGCTTAGCATGATTATCTCAAAATCCATCCATGTTGTTGCAAATGATAGTATTTCATCTCTTCTTATGGCTGAGTAATATTCCTTTGTATATATGTACACAGCTTCTTTATCCAATCATCTATTATAGGACACTTCAATTAGTTCCATGTCTTGGCCACCATGAATAATGCTGTTATGATGGTTTTAATCTTAATTAGGACAACACTTAATCTAGAGCCTTAATATTTTGACTCAATGTACCTACCCCAATTATGTCTAAGATACGCAAGTGTAACCTAACAGGTTATAGTACTTTAATGAGAATAGCACAGTCAATAGCACGTTTGCCCACTTTGGGGAATATACACTATAGAAATAAAAGTTGCATCATTTTATAAAGTGGTTACATTTATTGAAGTGGTCTGAATACCAACAGATAATTGTTGATGGAATTATATGCACCCATACTAGAAGGATAAATAGTTAAAAATAAGACAACCAGGCATATCGTATTCAGACTGTAAAAAAACCAAAGACAAAGCAAATCTCTTGAAAAGATTTGAGAGCGGGTAGAGAAATCGTATAGAGTATAACAATTACACTGTTATATAACAAGTATAATAATTACATTGGATTACTTGTTAGTAACTATGCAAACAAAAAAAAGTATGGAGTGAATAAAGTGCTGATAAAGAAAATCCTTACCAAATTAAAATACCATATCCAGCACAATTATCCTTAAAAAAATGAAGGAGAAAGACTTATACAACAACTGTAGCAATTCTTTGCCATAAGACCTGCCTTGAAAGCTAAACGTTCTTCAGTGGCCTGGATCTCCATTTTAAAAGGAATGTATTAGGGAAAGAATAAATAAAGATAAAATAAATATTTTATTCTTCCTTTCTTAATTGATCTAAAATTAACAATTTTAAAGTAATTATAGTAACATATTGGATAAGTGAAATGGATGACATTATTATCACAGATGAGAAGAAAAAATTGGGGATATTCATAACACATGAACACAATGCTATTTGAAGGTGAACTTTAATTAATCATGAGTGTACATTGCAAACTTTAGGCCGTTGATTTTTAAAATCATATTTTATATGTTAAGAGATGGGAGAAAATGGAATTATATAAAACCTTCAATTAAAATAAGGCAGAAAAACAGAGAAAGAAAAAAAGGAATACAACAGTTGCAATAAATAGAAAACTATTATAAACATGATATATATCATACAGCAATATTAGTAATTATTTTAAATAGCAATGGTTAAATGTATCAATAAAGTGGTAGTAATGGAAAAGTATGGACAACTCTATGCCTGCAAACTTGATAACTCTCATGAAGTAGTCCAATTTATTAAAAGACACAAATATCCCAAACCATGCAAAATAATAGATAATTTGAATTGGGCTATATCTATTGAAGAACTTGTATTTACAATAGCAAACTTCCAAAAAATAAATCTCAATAATGAAAATTTTAAATATAGAAAAGGCTGAAAAATTCAACAATCTTGAAATAATTGTTGACAGATGGTTCACATACTTAATTATATTGGTTTACAGTAGGAAAAAATTCTAGAACGCAAATGATATGAAATGTGATATATACTAGGATATAAAATTGAGAAAGCAATATTAGTAAAGAAGGTATCAAAATATAAATTAAAAAATGGCATGCAGGTAAGAAAAATAATGTATCTAACTAAGGTTATTTCTAAAGATCATGTACTCTGGGATCAGGGAAAGTATGACAATATTGCCTAATGAAATGTGATTAAAAATACATGCTCTGCTTGAATCATGCATATGAAAAGAGTCTTCAAATATTTGCTATTTCCAAAATGGGAAGGTTTTATGGAGTCTAATTTAGAAGATAAGTGAGGGAATTCATTTTTTAGGTATGATTGAAAATATTATTTACCAAACTAAAATATCAGAGTGAAATTAAAGGGGTCAGAGAAAAAAAATGTAAAATTTTAAAACATTTTAAAGTACTTCTTTATAATTCAGTTCAAAATTAGTACCTAGAATAAAGGTTTTTTTTTCTTTTCTTTTTCATTAAATAATTTACCATAAACAATTAGTATGACATTACTTGCTTGGTGACGGTGGGCATAGATAAATTTTTCAATGCCTCCATTTCTTCATCTATAATGTTTCTTAGCCCTGGACTATTGACATTTTGGGCTGAATAGTTTTCTGTTTTAAGGGGTTATTCTATGCATTGTATTACCAGCATCCCTGGTCTCTGCCCACTAGATGCCAGTGCACACCTCCCTGCACATTATTCTTTTTTGTGGATTTTCTACTATAATTGTCATATAGCAATTTTAAAAACATGACGGTCATAGTTCAAGGAATTTCAGAGCATTAGCAATATTAATCTAGAAAAATGAGATATCAAAGTATACAATATTTACACTTAGCAATACAACATTATCTTCATTGTTTCATTCAAGATAAAATTGTACCTTGGGCAGAGTCAAGCTTCTTCATCCTGTGTTGTATGTTATATCACATGCATTTTCTATTCAACATTAAATATTTTAAATGATCCCAAATCCATTTTTCTTGCTTTTAAAATGACCTATTAAACACAAATTGGCAGATTAATTTACTTTTCCAAGACTGAAAAATGATTATATGGAAGTTTATTTTTTCCTTACCTGGTTAGTTTATTTTTTTCTTGTATTTTGTGCTATTTCTACTAAATATATAAGAACATTGTGTCATATATTTTTTCTCATCTGCTAACACCCATTCTGTTTAATTGCTTTCCATATCTGTTTTCTATATGTCATTTAATAATATGCTATATTCTTCTCCATATCCTCCATTCAGAGTACATTTATCCTTATTTATTTTATAATTCTTTCCTGAAATTATATTGAATGTTATTTGCTCTTAGCGATTGATTTTTGTAAGAGAAGTGCATTCTTCTCACTTTTAATTATGTTCTCTCTTAGGAGACAATTTCTCCCTCTCCACAGTTAGACCACTTGTTCTCACTGCACCATATGGCTGTCAATAGATTTTTTTTTTATTTCTTTCACATTTGATTAATATTCCTAAACTGTTATGATTAGTGGACAGGTTCTTTCTGTCACATTGTAAGTTTAAATTACTGGCCTCTAAGCAAATATTTATAAAGTACCTTTATCTTTTTTTGATATAAAGGAAACAGCTCTCCTGAGGAAATGCACATTTTCCCTGTAAGTGTTCAAGAATAACATAGTTATTTTGGAGATATTTTAATTTCTACTTCTAGGACCAACATAAAGAGTCTTTATTATTAAAAAAAAATCCAAACTCAGAACAAGAAACTTAGCTCTTCTTTCATTAACTCTTGGGTATTATTGACTTTAATCATGGTTACATTTTGTTGACTGAAATATATATACATATATATATATATAATGTAATATGTTATATATATAATATAATATAATATAATATGTATAATATGTATAATATAATATACATAATATATAATATATATTTCAAATATATATATATATAATAATATAATGTATAATAATAATAATATATAATATATATAATAAATATAATATGTAATATATAATATATATTAATATAATATATATAATATGTATAATATATAATATATATTTCAAATATAAGTAAACATATGAAAAAATATAATGTTATATGTTGATTTCAAATGACTTTCTGTAACTATGTTGTTTTATTTAAAATCACAATTATTCTAACTGAATTCCTCACTGAACAGTCTCCTCTCTCTCTCCCCCATCCCCAATTCCTATCTCCCCACTTTCTTTTACAAGCACAAACACACATACACACATACACATACCATTAATAATTTGGGGGAGTCAATTTCTTGTTACACAAGATCTCATTGTCTGATTTCTTTTTACAATATGGCTTACTTTTTAATCAGAAAAAATGCCATCTTAGATAAATATGTGAAACATTCTGTTGCAAATAATAGATATTTATCCTAAACTAGTTCAATCCCATATGGAAATTTAATGGTTGACACAATAAGAAAGTACACATATACAGTGTGGCTTCAAAAATGGCTAGGTTTAGGGTCAGAAATTTGTTTCCATTTCTTAGTTTATTTTTCCTCTCTCATAATTTGATTTCAAGCAGTATCTTCTCACATGTTGTCAAAGCTGGCCTGACGACAGTTCTAGGTTCACATTTTCCTAATATATAGTAAATTCAGAAAAGAAAATAAAGTGCATCTTGCTCCATTCATGATTTCATTACAACTCTGGAGAAGAGTCTGACTCTCCAGATTTGGGTTATGTTTCTATCCCTGAGCAAACAATCTCTGTGGCAAGGCAGAGGCAAAGCTCCTGGTTGAGCAGGGCTGAACTGTGAGTTCATCTTTTATGTAGCCAGGATAGGGAAACTTACAGATCACCTGATCACATGGTATTTTTTTAATCTATAGTAAAAGGAAAAAATGGTGAACAGATGAAAATAGCAGATACCTCTTCTGTGTGTGGTAAATTCTGGTCTGAAGAAAATGCTGTAAATGTTAACCTCACATGGGTAGTGTCCATTGAATTGTTGAATGCATATTATGACGAACATAACTTTATTAATAGCAACATAAATATATCAATATGTTCTGTCATAGTAATATGCATTTCTTATGCTCTGTATAACAGGAATTCTAGCAACGGACAATGTTGGCAAGCATCTTCTCAGATACCTTTAGGATACTCAGAACCCATGGGAACTTCCCATCTGCCACAGAATTGGAGCAGTAAATTATCTTCATTCTGTCAGATATGTTCAGTCCTGCAAACCTGTGGTACTCAATGGAATTGATGATGAACAGGAGAACTTCATAATACTAATGATATTCTACCACTCCTCAGAATTCTTAAAACTCAATGTTCTCCACCATTTTGCACTAATCATGTGTAAGTTTGATACTTTCCTTGCAAAATCATGGATCTTCCTTGCAAAGTGTTATGAAATGCATCAAGATGGATTTAAGAAAAGATTTTATGCCTAAGATTATTTATGTTTGTCAAATTAATAAATAAATGGATATAAAACAAAATTTCAATAAGCTATATATAATTAGAGTGAAAGTCCTAGTTTCTTTGAAAAATAAGCATAAATAACTTTTTAAAATTAAATTTATTGGGGTGACATTGGTTAATAAAATTATATAGGTTTTAAGCATATAGTTCAATAATACGTTATATGTCCATTGCATCATGTATTCACCACCCAAAGTTAAAATTCCTTTTATTACCCTTTGATTTTGATACTTTGTGAAACTAAAGTAAATGTATTACTAAATTTCTAAACTATAATGTATTAATCATTTCCTGTTTAGTAATCAGGGATTAATAATGAGATTGAATTTCCTAGATGTCATAGAACCTTTCTATACTCATTAACATGAATCTGAGAATCTGTGATTATCATTCACAATTTACATGTAAATGTAGATGATGGAGGTTGTGAAGCTTGTGCAGTAAACACATACTGCAAAGATCACACAGCCTTAAACAAAAAATCTTTTATCAGTTTTAAAAATTCTTATAATTTAAATAACATTTAAGCCATTCATTTATTTTTACCTGATAATGAATAGTATTTTAAAAGTCTTAAAACAACTTCTGGGTAGAACTTTTAGTGTAAAATGCAATTTGAATTCAGGGAAGTATTTAGAGTCCCTAAAAATAGTGTATGGAATAGAATATGAGTACTTTGAATAATATAGGAGAAGGATAAGTTATCACATAACTATAATAATAATATAAGAAACTGGATAGGACTTAATAAAATATTATAGTCATTAATTCAATCATATTTGTATGTACAAATAGAATCAGTGCATTGACAAGTAAGGTAATTAGTGTCTTCTACTTGGGACTGATTAATTCTCTTTTGAAACTGAAGAGAGTTCAGAACAGGTTAAAAAGTGTTCAAAGCATTTTATAAAATAAACTGCAGAATTTTTTTACATTAATGAAATAATTTATTGTAGAGAAACTTCAACTAAATGTGCAACAAAGTGCCAATATTAAAAATAGATGTGAAAAAAAGATCAGAGAGAAAAAATCTCACTTCAGAAATGTGACAATTAAATTTTAAAATGAGAATAAATTATTGCAATATTAATGAATGAAAGAGAATCAAGAAAACAGAGAAAACACAGGGGTAAATGGTACAGGTGAAGACTTGTCCTTCATTAGATAACATCATTTTAGGTTGTGAATGTGCATGAAATTTGGGTTAAAAAGTGTTAGAACTATTGTTGCATGACAGCCAATGCTTGAGAAGTCTGGACCAGCCTAAATTATTATTCTAATCTATAAGCAAGACTTTGATCAAGAACCGTTAGATCCAGAGTTCCTGAGAAGCTAATGACTTGATAACACCCATTAACAGTTCACATGGAGACGCTCTCTAGAAGAAACAATTCATGTTGGATATATATTTCCAGATTAGATCTGGAAGATGAATGAAAAAATTTCCAGAAATCTGTGATGTCCTAAAAATCCAACTTAACATTTCTTTGGTTGAAGACTTCCTAACTTTTCCATGCTAAGTAATTATTCCTTGTTTTTGTTTGTTTGTTTGTTTCATTGCTAGAATTTATTATTTTTGAAATGCCCTTAAACATGTCTTCGAGGTCAGACAACTCTCTAATTTTGATTCTTTTTATCCTCGTTCTTGCTATTAAAGGCCAGAATTACATTTCCCTCAACTCAGTAATTATTGTTTTCTCTCTCCAAGCAGCTCTTAAAACTTAGGTTCCTGGTCCTGATTTTTTATTAGGATTTAATAGAACAATAGTTATGAAGGTTTTTTGCATATCTTCAAGGTCTTTAACTGTAGGGACAGAGAAATATCCCTCAGAATGAAACGCATATATTTAGAAAGACACATGAGAAGGAATATATTTTATACTTAACATAATTGTTTGGCTAACCTTTGAAAGTCTGAGTAAAATATCTCCATAATTTAGCATTTATTTTCATTGGATGATGCAATGAATAATGTATTATGCTTTATTAATCAAATATCTCTATTGGGGTAAAAATTAGCAAGAACTAGAGAACAAGTTTTATCCATGAAGTTGATTACAGAAAAATTAAAATAACCTTCAAATATAAAAATAGTATAAATAATTAATATTGTTAATAGTGGTGTCTAAGAAATACCACCAGTGGTATTAAAAATTGTTGTTTTTTCCAAGTTTAAATGTATCATATCAAATTTTATTTATTTTTGTCCTTTTGTAAATTCCTTTGGTGTCTAGCAAAAAGTTATGTAACATATTTCTTCATAAAACTTAATATCTAATACATTATAGGAAATGTAGCTATAAAATCTGTATTAAATAAATTATAGAATTTTATATTCTCTTCTTTGTTGTCAACAACTCAGCCCAATAATTGTGATGGCATTAGTCTTTAAATCCAGAGTTCTAACATCACTGTATTGATTGGTATAGACATGGCTATTGTTGGCAGTATTTAGAATAATGTTTTCCCTTCTGCAGATATAAAATAAATCACCTATAAAAATTATTGGGAGAAAAGGTGCTTACTATAAACAATGTATATCTTAATATTTCTCAAATATAGTATATTTTCTGCACTTATGATAGACGGCATATAAAACTTTTCCCACTTTTCTTGATTTTATTAAGCAATTTATGGGTACATGAAACAGTAACATGAGTTCAAATAGCCAAATTGTACAAAAAGCATATCACATTATTTAAATCCAACCCCCACCTACCCTTTCATGGAAGAAAAAGTATTTCCTTAGTTTCTTGTTTATCCTTCCTGTGTTTTTTTTTTATACAAATATGTGTATTTTTATAAATTTTTCTTTTTCATATAAAGAGTGTTATACCAAAGGTATTCTTTTACACTTTTTTTCACTGAAAAATATATCCTGGAAATCACTTTATTTCATTAAAATCTTTCCTGTTTTTTTTATGACTGCATACTATTTTTTATGTGGATGTACCATAATTGATTCACCTACCCTTTACATAAGGGCATATAAGTTGTTTCCAATATTTGTAACTACAAACAAAATGTAATGAATAAGCGAGAGACATTAATTTTTCATGTTGGTTTTATACATCAGAGTAAGATTCTTTAATGATTGCTGGGACAAAGATAATGTATATGTAATTTAATAAGATATTATCAAATCCCTTCATAAAATTTATACTAACCTGAATTTCTAATAGTAGTGTAATTGAGTAACTATCCCCAGATGTTTGCTGAGAGAATATATTGTTATACATGTCAAATCTGCCAATCTTATAGGTGAGAAATGTTATCTGAGTTAGTTGTAATTTACATTTCTTTTATTGTAAGACTGGACATCTTTTTCATATGTTCAAGAATTATTTTTATATCTACTTATGGTTGGCCTCTTCCTTTCTTTAACATATTTTTCTGCATTTTGGTCTTTATGAAGGAATTGTTTATGAATAATTTAAGAGTATTAAGAATTCTTTATGTAGAATTCTTTAGGAGAATTTGCCCTTTCAGTGTGATATATCTTTCATATATGTTCTCACAGCTTTTCAAGTGTATTTTTCTTTATATTAAAATGCAATAAAATTTAGTTTCAGCATACAATTCTTTGAATTTTAATATGTATGTAGATTTCTATAACCACCAGCAACATTCACAATACTTCCATCAGCCCTAAATCTCTCTTGTACTGCTCTTTTGCAGTCCCAACCTTTCCCATCTCTAATTCTGGAAACCACTAATCTGTTCTAACTATAGTTTTGTCTTTGTGAGCATGTCATATAAATAATCATACAGTTTACAACAATTTGAAACTGCTTATATAGCTCAGGGTAATATCCTTAAGATTTTCCAAATTATTTATATAAATCAAGTTCACTCATTTTTTATTACTTAGCATTCTGTTATGTGGGTGTGTCACAGTTTATTTATGTATTCATCCACTGAAGAACATCTGTGTTATTTACAGGTCTGGGTGATTATGCATAGAACTGCTTTAAACATTCATGTACAGGTGTTTGTGTGAACATAAGTTTTCATTTTTCTAGGGCAAATACATAGGAGTGGAATTTCTGGGAAATACAATTAGTATAAGTTTAATCATATAAGAAACTGCTACATTATTGTCCAAAGTGTCTATACCATTTTGCTTGTCCACAACCAATTTATGAGAGTTCCAGAAGCTCTGCACCCTTCTCCACAATGGTATTATCAGTACTTCTCATTTTAACTATTTTAATCGGTGTGGAATGGTATCCCATTATGACTTCAATTTCTATTTCCTTAATAGCTAAGGATGTTGAAATTGTTTCAAATTGCTTTCTGTATAGCCTATTTTATTAAGTATCTCAAGTCTTTGATTCTTCTTTTTTTAATGAGTCATTTGTTTTCTTACTGTGAGTTTTGTAAGCTCCTTATATAGTCTGGATAAAATTATTTTTTCGGATTTGTTGTTTGTCAATATTCCATCCCAGTTCATAGTTTGCTGTTTTTCAATCTCTTAGTACCCATTTTCTTTTACTTCATGTCATGGCATTCATGGTGGTGGTTGTGGTGGGGGAATGCATTTTATTTTATTAAGTAAAATTTATAAATATTTTATTTATAGTTAGAAAGCATTTATGCACACTTGGGATGAGAAGGAATTCACCGATTTCTTCTAAAACTTGTATAGTTTTATATTTTGACATTTAGAGTCCTCTTAAATGTTTATCCTTGTATAATGGTGTGAGATTTAGATCTAATTTTATCCTTTGCCAAATGACTAACCAGTTATCTTGATAACATTTAGTACAAAGCCTACTGTTTTCCAAAAGATTTGATGTGCCACTCTCTTCACATTCTAAAGCTTCATATTTTTTAGTATAATTCTGGACTTCCAATTCTATTTCCCTGATTTGCCTGTCTATTCATGCATCAGAACCATGCTGTTTTAATTATGAAAGGTCTATATTTTAATCCTTGTAGTCTCATTCTCTTTCAAAGATTTTATTTTTTAAAATTATCTTTATGTCTATTGCTACATGTTTATTTTTTCATGAATATTTTAGTGTCGATTTGTCCATTCTATAAAAAGAGCTCTTTGGTTCTCCAGTTATTACTGTATTTCTATGTTTCCTCATATCTCTTGTAACTCTTGCTTTATAAACATTGCATTTATTGGTTTGCAGCCATAAATGATGACCTTACTTTTACATTTAATAATTTTAGCTTTGCATTCTACTTTGATAGCAATATAATTACACTTCCTTTATCATGGTTTCCATGTGCCTGGTATACATCTTCCCATTTTTAAACATTTAGCTTTTGGGGAAAATTTTTTTAAGGTATGGTTCCCTTGTAAGACATATAGTTATTTTTTGCTTTGTGAACCAAACTATTTTAAATGGGTGAGTTAGTTCTATTTACATTTATTTTTAAGTGGTATATTTGCCTCAATTATCACATTATTTTGATATAACTATTATGTGTATTTTGTTATGTTTGCTATTTATTTCTCTATGTATTTCTTTGTTTTATTTATTGAATTTGTTATGGCATTTAGACAGGTTTGCACTTTTGTCCTATTTATTACTTTTTAATAAAATGTTTTAATGTCTTTATTTTCTTATTTAACCTTTTATTAACTTGTTTGTTGGTTTATAGTGGTACAATTACACGGTATATATAACGCCATTACAACAATCAATAAGCATATGCTAATTTTCTCTTCCGTTACCTATTTCCTTCCATTCTTTTGTTGCAGTATGTTGTCAGACATACAACACATGATATATATTGTATAACATACTTTATTCCATCCTCATCCATATATTCATTTTATTCCTCAATCCAGAATTAAATATAATAGATAACCACTATCATTATTGTTGCAGTTACTTTTGTTGTCTCTTGGTTGGATGAAATTCATATTCTAATAGATTCCTCAAGAAGAGCTCATAGGTGCATAATTCCCTGAGCTCATGCAGATTTAATCCTTTTATGTCACTTTGATATAAATAGTTTGGCTGTTTATGAAATTCTTGGTTCACAATTACATTTCTTCAGTTTTTTGAAAATGTTGATTTACTTCTCAAACTGTTCTTGCTCTTCATAAATACATGTGATGGGGCATGGCCAATAGCTTGATGGGATGTGCTTTTTATTTTTCTGCTTACAGAAATGTTGAACTGAGAATGTTCTCTATCTTCTATTTATGTTAAGAGCATGAGTATCTATAGTTTAATTTGTTTTTCTTCTTTTTCTTCTTTTTTTTTTAGAGGTTTGGGGACAACATGTTCCAAGATTTCTATTTATACCACCATCATCTCAATCATATATTACAATTATAAGGCAGAAATATATATATGACATTATTGTACTACCAAATGTGGAGATAAACATATAATCCAAAGGCCATTGTGAAATATCAGATAAGAGTATTGTGGTTTCCTGTAGATAGTGACACTACTGGTTGTTTCTTTTGTACTTATACAGCGATAAGGGTGATGCAGTCTATGTAGTTGGGCTTAATAAATTCTTAATGATTTAATAAATCTTAGGTATTGTTGTATTATCAGTCAAAGGCATAATTCTAGGATTTATTAATGAGAAATCAACCCAGAACATCAGAATTGATGTTGCAGAATGCTTTCTTTTACTTGGCCATGTAATCTTACATATATTCCAAAAGCCTGACAGTAACTAATTTCTAATTTGATAAACAGTTTATGGTCTATAAGGTTTTTTTACAACTATGCATAAGCCTTAATTATCTACCTAAGTGCTTTGAGGAAGCTTTCCTCCAAGTGGACTACCCCAAATCCCAAATTTCTGCAAGCAGTGGAAGGATCAGTCAGCATTTAAGGTTGACAACAAATCTCTATCATTTTTCTCTTTTCAAGCCTTGCTATTTAGTTAAAAAAAAAAAAAAAAAAAAAGATGTTCAGAATTGTAGCATCAGCATCACCTATGAATTCATCAAAATCACAAAATATCAGGTCCTTCTCAGATCTATATCCCAGAATCTGCATTGTATTAATGCCCCAAGTAATTTATAGGCTCATTAAAGTTTGAGAAACACCGCTTTATATAAATTGAACAAAAATCTTCTAGTAAAAGAGAAAAAGGAAAATAAAGAAACCAGGGTTGTTTACAATGGAGGTGAACCTAGTCATTTGTAGATCTAATCAACATCAGGCAAAATTTACGGGCCAACGTAGAGCATCAAAAGTCAGAAGAGCTGTGAAATAAACAAATTTTACCACACATAGGTGTATTTTCCTAGAGTCTGTAATTATACATTTTCTTGAGATTCTTAGAAATCTTTAGGAAACATAAGGATTTATTCCATATCTACAAGTAGCAATATAGCAAGCTATATTAACTTGAAAGAAATTACTCTTTTTCTCTGAGAATCAATTTTCTTATAAGTAAAATAAAGTGGTTCGTTACTCTTATTAGTTTGGCAATAATGTGAATCCTGTCTCTATAAAAAAAAAAAAATACTGCCATTTAGACCATATTAGATATGGTGAAGTTCTTCCTTTATGACCTCATTTCTTCTTTCTATGTCTAGGAAAAAAACTCTCAAAGGAAGTAAACATCTCATTTACCTTTAAATCTTCAGAACCAAGAATAATAATGGCTCAGTGGTAGGAAATGATGCGGGTTGTTTGAATTTACACCAGACAATCATGAATGTTATAGACTTCAGGTACTTCTAATTTAGTAGATATCTGGCAGCCTCTTTTAGCGACAACTTTTTCCCAGGTGTTAATTCACTTCTGATTGTTTACTAATAGTTTATAGCAAGATCAGATGTAAAAGAGAGAAATCATTCTAGTAAGACTATTCCTGCACGACTCATACCATTAAATTTTTTTTAAAGAATGTTTTGTTTTGTAGATTCACATCAAATGTCTCCAATAAAAATATAAAAGATGTGAACTTGCTGTTATTTGTCTATATTTAGGCATAAACGCAAATGTAATTTCATTGCTAAAAAAGCTAAACTTAATAATATAATAATCTTAGTAAATGAAGTCACTAAAATAAAAAAATACAAATTTTTAAGATGCTAATTATTGACTTTTGTCCATGTCTTTGCTAGTACAGTTTGTTTTTAGAACCTAGACCCAGACATACACAGAATGACAGGTACCTTGAGGATTTATAATCACACTGAAGTGTTATAGTGATATAATTTACCTCAAGAAAACAAAATATTTTAAACATATATGCTTGCATTTGCATATGTATAAAATAAAATTATAATTTTATTTTAATGTTGACACATACAAAGAGGTAGAGATTTAACATAATGAAGTGCAGGGTTATCAAATGAAATAACCTAAAATCACTAAATTATTCTGAGCACCATCTACTTCTTAATATCTGTAAATGGGTGAAACCATGGAAGAACCTTCATTTAATCTTAAAATTATCAGATTTTATGTTTGCAAATTAAAAAGGACATGCAGAATAAAAGGTAAATTTGTTAGTTTTGTTATTGGAAAAAAGTAAACTATGAGAATGAATGTTTTCCTCCAACTTTGCAATCCACCAATGTCTCCAGTAGTGGCACTGAATTTTGATGGCCCAAAACAGACATAACCAGAAATGCTAATTAGACAAAAAGAAAAATTGGACACTTAAGTAATAATTACAATATAACCAGAATCAGAGTTTAAAAATAATTTGTATTAAAATTTCTTAAATATTTACATGCAAGTCTTGTACAATGTGATCTTTAAACACATACTACATCAGTATTCTCTAAATATTACTGAGGAAATGTTTAATAAGTTTATGGTTATTATAAGCCTGGAAGTTATAGTTAATTACTTTTTCTCTCTTGCAACCTAATTAATAGTTTTCATGAAAAAATAAATTAGTCATTTTCCATATGCATATATTGTTACCAAGCCTAGGAATTTGCTGATTACAAGAATAGAATTGGAAGGACAAGAACCGAAGCTCACGTTAGAGCTTCAACTCTCTCCTACCTCCACTTCTCACCTTTTATTCCTGAATCTTGTGTTGGGTTAAAAAGTTATATCTTTGAGGAGTTTTTATTTTCTTTTGTTCTGAATGCTTATGAATAGAGATACTAATAGCACAAAATTTGCTAGTTATGTTTTAGCAATAATTTTTTTCTAAAATTTTTGTTATATTTTATAAATCATGACCAAAAATTCTTTATGATTTTATCAAGATTCAAAATACATTTTGCCTTGTCCTCAACAACACATATAATTACTATATTATTTGTTTCTTTTGACTGCTTTATTATTAGGCTTTCTTTTAGCTAACTTAATATGTGTCTATGCACATGATTAAGTGTGCTTACAACAAAATTATTAAAAGATGAAGGTCAAACTCAGCTACTCAAAACTACTACTCATTTTAAGTTACTAAAAACATGGACAAGATTCCCATCTTCCAATGTGTTGTGGGGTTTCCACACAGAGACGTGAAGAACAATATGCACATTTGGAAATAGCGCTAAATTAAGGTCTGGATGGAGCTGAAACAGATCGTTCTTATGAAAGCCATGAAAGAAGCAGATGAGAGAAACAGGAGTATTTTTTGTTGCACTCTCTTTATTCAAAAAGAATATGGCTCATCCTGTGATGGTATAATACAGCCCAAGTTTGAACATTTTGTTATACATGGCTTGGAAGGAGATCAGGAATTTTGTAACCCCATGTTTTAAGATTACAACTGACATGACCTTAAAGTTAACCTTGATTTCTGCTGAAGAAAAGTTTTGTCTAAAAGACTATTACGCTAAGTCTTATAAAAGGAGTGTCCTCTTGAAGGGTGGTAAAACAGCCCTGAGTTTGTATGACACAGTTTTCATTAATTAAACACATGGGAGAAACTTGGATTGGCTAATTTACATTTGAAATGCATGATAGATATTGTACCTAAATGTAGAAGCATATTCTCATAGCTGATGAAAATAAGCTTCATTTATGTTATTTATTTTATACAGACATCTTTTCACTTTAAACCAATTCACCCTATATTATTTTCCAAATTTATAAATTAAAGTGCAGCAACATTCATTCACACACACACACAGACACACACACACACACACACACACACACACACTTTAAAAGTATACATTGGTTCCCTTACTCAATAGTGATCACTTAATTCTTTAGGAATCTTGGGGAACACTGGGTTCAAGAGATTTTGTATTTTTTCTAGATTTTCTCATTTATGTAAATAAAACCTCAAATACAGATGAACTTACTTATATGTAAAAGTTTTCCCTACTCTTTCTAGAAAATTAGGTTCTATTACTTTTATTATTTAGTCATTTACCGAAGGAAGTGTTCTTAACATTTTTGTTATAAACTAATAATTCTTCCATTTACATCTACCTCTTTATACTTGGTATATACTATATTCAAAAGGAGAAAGAGAAGAGAGAGGTATGTGAGTGTGTTGTCTCTATTCCTGAAGGTGATCATAAGAATTTTTTAACCTGTAACAGCACTGCTCAGCTTATGCAGGTCATATCAATTATGAAAGGAAATAAAAAGATTGTGTCTGTGCCATAAATACTTCTCTGCTGCAAGGATTTAACCACCTTTTCTTTGGGAAAGTATATGAAAGGGAAAGGATTTGATATTTAAGTACCAGATAAGACATGTTCTAGACACTTCCTCTAGTTTATAACCACTTCCTTTGATATACACTGAACTCAATGAAACAGGTTTTTAATGCTCATTTTACTGTTTAAAATTTTGATCCATTGAAATTTAAAAGTTTTTTCCATACTCATATAACATTAACTCTTCAGTTGAAACATAGAGACTGTGTGAGTGTGAGTGTGTGAACACTAAATTGCAATGAATTGCAGAGAGAGTTACCATGTTTGGGCATTTCCGACATGCTGTATAGGTTGAGTCTTTATTGAATACAGGTAGCTTTCTTGTAATTATCTCACATCTTGAGAGATGCTCAATCTGAATTAATGGCTGAGGCAACCAGTATTTATTTCACTGTGCTCTCTTCAATGACACAGAAGATGGTTAAATCCTGTAACTACAGAGAGGTATGATCTTGTATATAGAAACCATATAAAATCCACTAAAAATTATTAAAAATAATAAATGAATTAAGAAATTTTACATAAGAGTGGGACACAAAATCAACTGTATTTCTCTACAATATAAATTAAAACAATCTCAAATCAAATTAAGAAAATAATTCCATTTACGAGCAACAAAACAAATAAATTATTTAGGAATAAACCTATCCATGAGGTACAAGAGTTTTACACTGAAAACTAAAAAAGAATCTTCAAAGACATTAAAGAAGACCTTAATCAATAGAAATTCATCATGTGTTCATCATAGATTGGGACACTTAATACTGTTAAGATGACAATACTCCCTAAATTAATTTATAGATTGAATTCCCTCTCTATCAGAATCCCACCTTACTTTTTCTTGTATAAATTGACAATCTGGTCCCTAAATTCATATGAAATTGCGATGGACTCAGAAGAGCCAAAATAATTTTGAAAAAGAACAAAATCGAAGGACTCAATTTCTCATTTTCAAAACTTACTACAAAACTACAGGGATGATGACTGTGTAGTATTGACATAAGGATAGCTACAAATTAAGAATCTTAAAATAATCCTTACATTTATGGGCATTTTTGACAAGGGTGCCAAAATAATTCAACGAAAAATAATATTCTGTTCATAAATGATACTGTATGGATAAGTGGATATCATATGCAAAGGAAGTCGAACTTCTATCTCACATCATTTACAAAATTATTCAAAATGGATCAAGGACCTAAATGTAAGATCTAAAACAATAAAATTCTTAGAAGAAAACATATGCATATATCTTCTTGACCTTGGATTCAGCAATGGTTTCATAAACATAATACCAAAGTCTCAAACAACTAAAGAAAAAATAGCTAAATTAAACCACATCACAATTAAAATGTTTGTGCGTGTAAACACCATCAAGAAACTAAAAAGACAACCCAACAAATGGGAAAAAAATATCTTCAAATCATAGTAAGGAACTTGTATCTGAAAGATACAAAATTTCTTCTAACTAAACAATAAAAGGACAAATAACTCAAGTAAAAATAGGTGAATAATTAGAATAGACGTTTTCCAAGAAAATAAGCTAATGACCAATAAGTCAAACAACAATAAGATAGCTACTCACACTCACTAGGATGGTAGTAATAATAGTAATCATAAAAAGGGCAATAAAAAGTGCTATTCAAGATATGAAGAAACTGAATTTCTCAGATATTGTTGGTAGAAATATAAAACATTATAGTTCCTTTGCAAAACAGTTAGGTAGTTTCTTCAAAACAATTAAGTTACCATATGACTTAATTCCACTGGTAGGTAAAAATACACAACAGAACTGAAAACATATCAACACAGAAATTTGTACACAAATACAAGGAGCAATATCATATATAATTGCCAAAAAAAGTGGAAACAATTCAAATGCCTATAATCAATAGGCAAATGCAATTTATGAATAAACAAAATGTTATGTACAGACAATGGAATATAATTGAGCCATGAAAAAATATTAAACATGCTACAAAATGAAGTAATCTTGAAACCATTATGATAAATAAAAGAAGCCAGCACAAAAGCCACATAGTCTATGATTCTATTTATATCTAATGTCCAGAATAGGTGAATCCATAGAGATAGGAAGTAGATTACTGGTTGCCAGGGGCTAGAGGAAAGGGGGAATGCAGAATGACTGCTAATGGATATGGAGTTCTTTTATGGGGTGATGAGATATTCTAAAATTAGGTATTTGGTGATAGCTGTACAACTCTATAGTATTTTAAAAACCATAAAATTTATACTTTAAAAG
The DNA here is from genome assembly GCA_003508835.1 of Eonycteris spelaea. Taxonomy (NCBI): domain Eukaryota; kingdom Metazoa; phylum Chordata; class Mammalia; order Chiroptera; family Pteropodidae; genus Eonycteris; species Eonycteris spelaea. The sequence goes on from PUFA01000167.1 coordinate 3,212,474, forward strand.
GGTGAATTTATGGTATGTGAATTATATCTCAATAAAGCTATTATAAAAATTGTATGTTTTTATAATGATAATTACTGAGAACTTTGATTACCTGTTTCAGAAGTTAAAATTATCTTGTTTCATGTTAGAGAAAGTAAATGTTTTGCAGATAAGGTAACATGATGAATAGCATACTAAGAATTCTAAAATTCAAGAGTGCTCAATGGATTGGGAGTAGATGAAATCAGACTCATGAATAAATATGTGGAGGCTCTTCTAAAATATGTGGTGTTGTACCTTTATATTAAAAAGATTGGATTACAGAATTATTTTTAAATATAAAATAATTAGGGGATGATTGCTGATTAAATATTGAACTTAAAAAAGAATAAAAAGCTGTACATTACTCCATGTTTTCAAGCTTGTAAGGTTGTATAAATATAACCCATTTTAACAGTAATTGATAGGGATTGAGGTACCAAGAGACAGTGGAAGGTGGGATTAGTTTTTAGGAATATTTTGTTAGGTGGTTGTGAAGTATCTGCTATCAAAAATTAGTAACAGTACAGCATAGTTTTTAAAACCATGAACTTTACAGTTAGGCAGAAGTAAGTGTGAATCATTCCTTCACTACTTATTGCAATAGCAAGTATTGTGTGGAAAGTGATTTATTCTCCCTAAAACTTTACTTTCCTGAAAAGTGACTCATGACTTGCTTCATTATATTACTGTAATGACTGATTACACTGTTGTATGTTAAAGGCTTAACAAAACACCCGAATCACTATAACTGCTAATTATTTTTCATACAAATTATTATCAATATTATTATCTCTGCTTTACATATGGGGGAGCTGAGAATTAAAGAAGTCAAGTAAATTGCCTCCATACCCCAGGATTACTCAGTAAGTAGCATAATTAGTATTTGAACACAAATCTTTCTAACTATCATTCCATACTGCTTTCATTAAGCAGTATTCTCTAAAATCCACAGTGGAAACAGGCATTTGAAGATAACAGAACTGAATATCATAACCAAGTTACTACTGAAAATATAAACTTCAGTGCCATCTGCATGATACTGGAGGTAACAAGTTTTTGTTATTCTCTTTTTCATGCTATAGCATTGATTGATGAGTACTCTAACTTCACAGATAAACTCTACTTCAGTGACAAAAAGTAACACAGTCAATGGGGGATATTCCATTAGCAGCAGTCCATTTTTTTCCAAGTTAAATTTTCCCTGGGATTAACCATTAAAATCATAGCATAAGGCAGGGCCTGTTCAGATTGCGGTGACGCCTGACTATTGCATTTAGGGAGTGGTTTGTGTGAAAAGAATACCTGAAACACAGATATGAAAATGCTGCCTTTATAAAGCTATGGACTGACTGAGGGATTAAGTAACGGGAAGTCTATTGTTTCTTTTGTGTGAGTAGAAAAATTCCTCTTTGCGAATTTGGAGTAAAGAAAATGCTCTAAATTTTTCAAAGCAAAGATATACAAAGTATAAATCTTAAAATTCATGATTTTCTATGCAATGAAGCACATAAACAAAGTTAACAGATGGGGTGACAGCCTGGTCTTAGATATTTACATCTACAATCAACAGGGGATTAGCATGAGGAATTTAGGAGAAACTTTTGAGAAACAACTAATGAGACAGGAAAAATAATAGAACATTGAGCAAAGAATATTAATATGATGAGAAATTTAACTATACTATAAAGTTCAGAATAAAATAAAAACTACTAATAAATTCATAGTAATGGAAATTCAGATTAATGCAATAATGAGGGTAACATTTTCACATAATCTGGTTGGCAAAAATTAAAAGGTAATAGCAATGTCAGAAATCTGGGAAACTTCATTGGCTCACAGTAGAATTATAAATTGGCTACATTCTAAATTAAAAAAAAAAGTTACGGAATTTGGTGAAATTGGATAGCATATATTAATGTTCCAGAAATCCATTCTTGGACATTTATCCCCAGAAAAATTTTCCTTGGTGTATAAGAAAACATGGATATGCTCATTTTCATGGTGGTAGCCTTTTATATGGAGAATCTAGATATCCAACTTTTGAGGAAATGATTGGTAAGTTTTTGCGGGTATATTCTATGAAATAGTCTGCGGGAGTTAAAAGCAGCATACAATAACAAGGACATACTTTAAATATGTGATGTTGAGCCTTTTCTTTACCATTTATTAGAAACCCTGTTTTTTATTTATTTGTTTTGTTTTGCTCTTTTCCTCATCTTCACTCTATAGCACTGAATTGCTTTACTGTTATATTTGACTGGTATATTTTTCATAATTTTTTTTTTCTGTCCTTATGTTTGTCTTCATTTTTATATGACTCTTTTAAAACAAAATATAGGTAATTTCAATTATTTTTTCCTGTTTTATTCATTCAAATTACTTTTAAAATTAGATTTATTAATGTCTTTTAATTTATACTTTCTATTTCACCTGCTTTCTTTTTTCTAATTTTTTCTAAATTTTTGCTATACTTCTATTTTTCTCCTTTTTTGTATGTTTTGAATTGATGAATATCTTATTCCTCTCTTTTCCTCTACTAGTTTGAAAGCTAAATATCCTATTTCTATCAATTGTGTTGTCAAAAATTTTAAATGCTTATTCAAGCAGGTTCAAACATAATTACAACCACTTTCCTCTTTCTGAAAAATGCAATAATCCTAAATGCCTCTGTGAACTGTGCTTATTCCTGCCCTATGTTAAAGTTTACCTTGCTTGCTTTTTTACTTTAATGGTTATACATAAGTATGATAGTGTTTTACTGAGTTGATATTCATTCCAGTTTACTGTTCTTGCTTGTCAATTATCTCACATATCGAAACTATTTTAGGGTTCACTTTCCATTTTCCTTTTTCCTGGGACATGCTTTAGAATTTTGTTTTGGTTAAGTTTGGTTAGTTTTTATTACGTATTTTAATCTTGACCATAAATAATGTTTTCTTATCTATAAAAGGTAAATTGGCAGTTATTTTCTCTGGGATTTTGAAGCTATCTTTACATTTGGTTCTCTTTACACATTTACTGTTAAAATATGTCTTGTTTGTGAATTTCCAATGAATAATCTCTTCTTTCTCTGTATATAAACTCTTATTTCTCTTTGTTTTTAAGATCTAAATTTTTTGTACACTAAATTTTGTCTACATCATGTCTAACTTGATATGGAATTTATTTTATTTTTTATTTTATTTTATTTTATTTTATTTTATTTTATTTTTTTTATTTTATTTTATTTTATTTATTTTATTTTAATTTATCTTTGTTGGGATAAATAGTAACATCAAAATCTGAAACCAATATGGCCATCTCAATGTATTCAGAAGAAACATATTAAATGATATTCATCATTTTTATGATTAAAAAAAAACAGTAAGAACACTAGGAAGAGAGGGAAACATCTTCAATCTGATAAAATGTATTGGGAAAAGAAATATAAAACAAGCAAACAAACAAACAAACAAAAATCCCTACAGCTAATGTCATTCTTAGTGGTGAAAGACTAAGTACTTTTCCTCTAATATTATTAAAAAAAAAAAAAAGAAGAAGATATTCACTAACTCTACCTCTACTTAAAATTGTTCTGGAGACTCTAGAAAGTGTAATAAGGCAAGGAAATAAAATGAAATGCATGCATTTTGGAAATAAATACAATAATTGTCATTCTTTCCAAATGATGCAATTATGCACATAGAATACCATAAGTAAACACAAAACAACTTCTAGAACTCAGGAGTTCAGTGACACAATTCATCAAAAAATCAATTATATTTTTATATGCTAGCAATCAAATACTGAATTTTAAAAAATTTAAACAATATCATTTAAAATAGCATCCCAAAACACAAAAGTGATAAATTCAGCAAAATATATACAAGAACTTTTACACTCACAGCTACAAAACATTGCTAAGATAAATTAAAGAGGACTTACATAAATGGCAAGATCTATCATGTGTTTGGATTGGAATACGCAGGATACTGTTAAAGTGAAACTTTTCCCCAAACTAATTAATAGATTAAATGTAATCCCAAACAAAATCCAAAAAAGAATTTTTTTAAAATTGAAAGCAAGCTTTTGAATCCTTATGTTCATTGTAGCATTATCTGCAACAGCTAAATTATGCAGGCAAGCTGGGTGTCTGTCAGTGGATGAATGGATAAAGAAGTGGTACATATATACAATGAAATATTATTCAGTGGTAAAAAAAGAATAAAGTCTTGCCATCTGAAAAAACATGGGTGGACCTATAGAGGGTATTGTGCTGAGTGAAGTAAGTCAGACAGAGAAAGACAAATGCCATATGATTTCACTTACATGTGGAATCTAGAGAACAAAATAAACAAACCTACAAAACAAAACATACTAATAGATACAGAGAACATTTTGATGGTTGCCAGACGAGAAAAAGTTTGGTGAGATGAGTGAAGCGGGGAGAGGATTCAGAAGTAAAAATTTATAGTTACAAAATAGTCATGGGGATGTAAAGTATAGCTTAGGAAATATAGTCAATAATATTATAATAAATATATACAGTGTCAGATGGGTACCAGATTTATTGGGATGATCACTCTGTTAGTGGTATAAATGTCTAATCATTATGTTGTACACCTGAAACTAATATATCATAAATTAACTGTAATTGAGAAGTAAAACAAACAAACAAACAAACAAACAATTAAAATAAAGTTTACCTACTGGAGAAAAAAAAGCTAGCTTTAAATTTTACAATAATATGCAAAGAACTCAAAAAGCCAAAACATTTTTGTGGAGGTGCAGGGTATGGGGGAAACAAAGTGAAAGACTTACATTACCTGATTTCAAAACTTACTAGAAAAACACAGTAATAACAACAGTTGACATAAAGATGTGCACATACAGGAAAGTAGCCTGTAATAGAAACTGAAGGTAAACTTACACGTACATGGCCAATTTATGATTGATAATGATGTCAAGGTGCTGGAACAGCCGCAAAGTCATATATATATATATATATATATATATTTTTTTTTACAAAAGAACTTTGATCTTAATCTTCCACCATGTATGAAAATTAAATTTAAATTAATGATAGACCTAAACTTAAAATGTAAAACTATGAAAATTTCTATAAGAAAATAAAAGATTCCATGAGAAAATCTTTGTGACTTTGGTATAAGTAAAGATGTCTTGAGTAGGACAAAGCACAAACATAAAAGAAAAAATTTGTAAATCAGACTATAACAAAATAACTTTTGATAGACAGTGATAAGTAAAGAAAAGGAAATCCACAGATTGGAAATAAGTAATATTGGTTCACCTAGAAAAGACAAAGAATGGCTCTCGAGAATATACAAAGAAGTCTTAAAATGTAATAAAAAATAAATAAACGTAAAATGACCACTTTAAATTTGATTTTAAAAATGATAATGATTTTAACAAACACTTTACTAAAGATATAGAGCTAGTTACCAAGCATATGAAAAGATGGTCAGCATCAATAGACATAGAGCAAATGCAAATTAAAACTACAGTGAGATATCGCTACACGCTATAATAAAAAAAATTTAAATGACTGGTAGCACTGAATGCTGGCAAAGGTGAGGAGTAACTAGAACCTGCAATTATTCTCAGTGATTACACAACACAGTTCAAATAAGTCATTTATCCTCATCAGTAGGTAGGTTTCCCTTAGGTTGGAGCCCTCGAATTTTTCCTAGTTCATATGTTTTTAACATTCATGCAGGGATACATGTAAAATACTGGGAAGAAATGCCTAGGGAATTACAGGAGAAAAAGGGAACTGGGAATTGCAAATGAAGGAAAAAAACAAAATAATATGCAAATAGAGAGAGAATATCGACCAATTATGATTGCAGAAAATGATTAACTCAAAATTTCTACAATTAATAGAGAATTTTTAGAATAAAGGAAGGAAGGAAGGAAGGAAGGAAGGAAGGAAGGAAGGAAGGAAGGAAGGAAGGAAGGAAGGAAGGACATTTCAAATGAATGAAAAATATATCTGTATCTAAGTAACGAGCTTAGAGGTTTTGGTTCTCCATCATGTTATGTGTTATATATGTGGGCTATACTTAGATTCATTTAGATATCAGTTTATCTTGCAGATATGAATCAATAGAGAGCAGTTTATTTGCACCACCAGTGCACGTTGCTTAAAAAAAAAAAAAAACTAGTTATTTTAAATTCTGTTATCCTTTTTAGGAACCAAGTATCAGTGCCTCTCATCTGTAGTCACCATGCCATTCACAAGCATGTTCAGTCTCTCACGGCATTCAACTAATTATAAAACAAAGCAAGCGATATAGTCAGATTTAGTCCTCTAGATCTTTGCATGAGTTAGTCTTAGCATAGTAAGCTCTTGCTGAGTCTGAATGAATACTGGCACCTGTGGAACACAGAGATATTCGTTTCTTCTTATCTACTTTTTTAGTCACGCCAAGTGGTCAGGATTTTGCTTAGGTTTCCTTGCCACTACTTCATTTTCCACATGTATAAAACTTAACTCTTATCACATGTCCACTTTACAAGGATTCTCGCCTTTGCTAGGCTGTAATCTCCAAACCAATCTGTCAAGAGCAAGCTATTGTGGTTAATACAATATTTAATTCTATTTCAAATGGCTACCACATCTTACCTCCTCCTATCCCACCACAATAATTCATGCAAATTCAGGTTCCTCCACATCCTCACCAACATTTGTTATTGTCTTTTTGATTATAGCAATTCTGTGGATATGAAGTGGTACCTCATCGTGGTTTTAATTTCCATAACATACATGCTCATTTATTGTGAATGGTCTGATTGACCAATAACTGTTGTTATCTCAAGGAGAGCTACTTGGCTCTGTAGCTCTTCCTAGATTTCTGCTACTATATCTTACTGACCTCACTAGGATTCTTTGCATAGAAGAGTCTACTCAAAATATGTTATTCCCCTTTAATCTTGATTCTCTGAACTACTTAGTTACAGCTGGGGCAATGATGGTGATTTCAACTTTTTTCCTTGGCAACCTAAACCCAATGCAAAGGCCCTTCATAAGTAAGCCTGTTAGAATCTTTGCATACACAATTGGTTTAAAAAACCACAACAGCAAAAATCTGATTTTTAATAAACATTGACCATAAAAGAAAGTATCTGGTGGTTCTGGTGAATTTCAACAAAATAATTCATTTAGATTTTAACAGAGATTTAGTAGTAAATTATTAGTAAAAAATAAATATCAATAGATTATTGAAAATATTCTGATGGCAGAAAAAGCTGTATCATGAAAAGCTCTCTTAGGTATAATTAATTTTATTATACAAATAGTAATAATTTTTATATTTTTATTAATGTGAGTTAAAGTTATTTTAGATAATTATGAATAATAATATAACTATGACAGTGGATTTAGGGCAAGGGTTTTTGAATCTAAATTTAATGAGCTGAATGAGCTCAACATTGGAGACTCAGAACTACACTGGTAGCATTTTTCTCTCAGATAAGAGAAGATTGATTAGAAAATAAAAACAAATATATAACACTTTTATAAAGCTCTCAGTAACACAAGCCAAATATTCTGCAGGATTCAGTGACTACTGTCATACCCAGAGCCAGTCTCAACTGCTTACCACTGAAATATTAATACCAAATTTGCTATAGCTCTCTGAAAGCTAAAAACTGAAAAAACATAATCAGACATTATTCTACATAGATATATCAATATATATTTTTTTAACTGACACAGGAAATAATAAGTAACTCAGTTACCAAAATGAAACTGTTGAGGGAAGATGAATATATCATGTGGTTTATGAATATATGCACTTTTAAAAAAATACTGAAAAATTAATCTTTCTTAATATATAAAATATATTCAATCAAAATAAGGTGGGGTTCAAATGATGAGTTGGCAATAGAAAAAAGACAAAACAGAGTATAGGGCCAAGAGAGTCAATGGCCAGAACTTGAAGGTTTTCCACACCTAGGTATAGGATAATTTTGAACCCCAGTTGTTATGCCTGTAGGAGGCATTTAACTATAAAATATTCTAAGGTTATTTCATGGAGTGAGAGACTAAAGTGATACAACCATCTTCAGTTAATTATTAAAGGAACAATGGTCTTCAGATCGAGAAGGAGGTAAAAGTTGGATGGGGGACTTAACATTTTAGTAGAAGTAGTAACATCCAGAGGCAGATCCATGTAGTAAAACACAAAAGAGAACAGAGAGTAGTGGCAAGAAATTTAGGAAAACCAAGTCATTCCCCTTCCAAGAGCATTTGCATGGTAATGATTATGTGAGATTACCTCATAGAAAGGGTAGAGACTTCAAGACCTAGCACAGAAAACTGAGTAATAACTTATCACCCCTAACACCACCTTACTATCCCCAAGTCAGTTTGACTACAAAAATAAAGATTGAACACCCAGGTATTAGTAAATGGGCCTCCCTTTTCTTGAATCCAATAATTTTGCAAATGTTCCATTATTTAGCATGAATGATGAATTATAAAATACAAAAAAAAAACAAGTATAAAATAAAAAATATAAAATAAAGCAAACACCAGAACTGTAAAAATGTACCATGAGGAAAACAGACAAACTTTAAAGATAGTGCCAGGTGACCTTACTACCTGGAATTTAGGATATTTTCGCATCCCCATTCTGCCTCCTCCACTGTAGCATTGTGTTAATTTATGGGTTCTTATTTCTCTCCTTCCTAACTCATTTTCAGAGTTTCCTACTATTATCTTCTCTGTCTGATAGAATTTTCAGGGTTAGAACCCCTCTCTTCCAATAAATGACTACTTGGAATTGTAGTGAATTCTCTAAATTTGCATTTAGAAGTAATCTCTGGTCATTAAGCCATAATTTGGACTGCCATTTCATTACCTACTTTGTCCCAAATACCTAACAATTTTCCCTTTCCTTAAGATAGCTTGACCTCTTTCCTACCATTTCACAAGCTTTTAAATTATGAAATCTTTAAAGATAATATTGACCCTTCTCATCAAGTCATTATGTCCTCTTATGCGATGACAGCAGTGCAGAGAGCAGATATCTGATCTAGCTCTCTCTCCCAATCTAATGGAATAGAATTCCAAAAATAGAGCACATGCTAATTAAGTTAACAATCCATAACTCAATGCTATATGTTTATGCTTATTCAGTGACAATCACTCTTTGATATTAAAAATACATTGGTAACAAGATATATACAATCCCTATATTTACAGAGTTTAATATTTTAAAAGATAAATAGATATTAAATAACCCAAATTATTTAAGGAACAATTATGATGAGTAGACATAGAGAAATACAAGGTGTTGAAAAATTATAGATAATGAAAGATATATATAATGACTACAGCATCTGGTATTCCTAGATGGTCTTCCATCCAAGTACTAACCAGGTGCAACTCTGCTTAGCTTCTGAGATCAGACGAGATCAGGCATGTTCAGGGAGGCATGGCCATAGGTGAAAGATATTTTCTAGAGGTAATTTTGTTGAATCTAAGTTTTAATCCTGTAACTCATAGTCTGGTCACACTTAAGTTATAAAAGGTGAAATATGGCTAATCAATGACAGTACACTTTATCTGTATTTACATAACAGAATAAAGATAGTAAGTATGCGGTAAAGTTTACCTGCATATTATGTCAAATTGGGCAATTTAACTCCAAAAGAAGTATTTTAAAACCAGGCAATTGTCAAGTATTGCCTTTATTTTGAATAAACCTAGGCAAAATAGTAAGATCTTTACTAAAATATTTCTTTTAAGAGTAATATAAATTTGTTATATCATATTTTATTCAAAGATTTCTGGATGACTTAAGAGCATTTTATAAACACATGGATTTATTTCTCCTTTTAAAATATAGAATCATGAGCAGTAATTTTCAGTGTACCCCATGTTGCCATTTACAGCATTATGAAGTTTAATAAAAACTTGAATCAACTTTGATACTGTGCACTATGGCACTGATTTATCTTGATGATTTATATTCTAACGTAATTACACATTGGTAATACAAATTCCTAATGATAAATATTTTTCCTTCTTTGAGAAAAATTAAGGATGAGTTATTAAGTGAAGTTTTTCCTAACCATTCTGTATTTCCTTTATATTGCTGTTTGTTTTACATTTATAAAAAAATGTTTTATTTATGGTTTGTATGTCACAACAATACAAAGTAGGCTCATAATGAGGAAATGACAGCCTTACTAATGGAGCCTGAGATCTCCTTATACTATAAGCTCTGAACTCCATTTTTTAATAGATTTCAAGATTTAAAGACATGGCAAGACCCCATTCTTTCACGTTTTTCCCCCACAAAGGTAACGTGATTTAAATTTATTGTTTAAAGGATTATTTTAGTTGCTACTCATGCTAATTACCCATCTATATGAAATATATGACATAAATATTATATGCTAATTGTATGAAAAGCACAACACAAATATACAATATATATTTATATACTCCATGTATACAGAAACCTGGATTAGTAAATAATGAATGCATTTGATTGACAACTTACAGAATAGGAAGAATTCCTTCTGTAGCTGTCTTTGTTTCTTCTTGTTGCTGTCAGTTAACCTATGAATATATAAAGAAATTATTTAGAAAATATTTTTCTAAATAAGAAAAATAAGATATTTAGAAAATATATTTAAATGTTTATTTTCTAATAGAAACATTTAAACCATAAAATTTCCCTTTAAATATTGTTTTCACTACATCCCACAACATGTAATATATTGAATTTTCATAAACATCCCACAACATGTAATATATTGAATTTTTCAATTGGAAATAATGTCCTTGTGATGTCTATTTTAATCTAATGGAGATTTAGATGTGTGTTTAATTTTCGAATATGTGAATATTTTCTCTACAACTTCCTCTTACTGATTCCTAATTTTCTTTTATTTGGTCAGTAACTATATACTCTTTAATATGTCATTTTTTTTTTTTTTTTGAAATTTCTTGAGACTAAATTTTATGGCCAACTTCATGGTCATTTTTTTTGTTGTTGTTGAAAAATCCATGTTCATGCTAGAAAATATGCATTTATTTAGCATTTTTTTAAATAAAATTTTTAGAATAGTTTTGGGTTCACAGTAAAGTTGAGAGAAATGTACAGAGAATTCCCATTACACATGCACAGCCTCCATTATCTGACCTTTGTGCTATTATAACACATTCTACTTCTGCATAATCTCCCACAGTATGGTGTGATTATTTTTGCTTTAGCTACTCAATGATAATTTAAAGAGCTTTAAATAATATATTTTTTAAATCTTTATATTTATCCATAAATTTACTCTTTTTTTGGTGTTTGTCATTCTTTAGTTTTAAACCAGATTTCCATCTGGTACTATACATATTATTTTGTATAAAGAATTCTAGGCAGGTACTTTTTCTCTTTAATAATTTAAAGATATTTGCTATTGTGTTTTTATTTGTATTGTTTCTAATGAGTGATCTGCTCTCATTCTTATCTTTGTTTCTCTGCATATAATGTCTTTTTCCTCTGGATGTGTTTGTAGTATCCTATTTTTTTTACTTTTTTGAGCAATTTTACTATGATATGCCATTTCGATTTTCTTTATATTTCTTTGCTTGGGTTTGTTTAATTTCTTGCGTAGCTATGTTTATAGTTTTCATCAAGTGTGAAACATATTAACTTTACTTCTTCAAATTTTTCTCTGTCCACCTTTACCTTTCTCATCTCCTTCAGGGATTCCCATGGCATTTGACATTATCTCCCAACTTACTAATACTCTATTCTTCTTTTTTCCTGTTTCGATTCTGTTTTGCTTTGTATACTTTTGCTTTGTCTTCAAGTTCACTAATCTTTTCTTCTTCAATGCCTAATATTATGTTAATCCCATTCTGCATATTTTTCATTTTGGTCATCGTAGTTTCCATCTCTAGAAGTTCAGTATGAAAACTTTTCCATATTTTCATGTCTCGATCCCACATGTTCAGTCTTTCCTCTATTTTCTTGAGCACATGTGATATGGTTAAAATACATCTTTTAATATCTTTACTAATTCTATAATCTATTTACATATGTGGGTCAATTTTGATGAATTGATATTTTTTTTTCATTATAATGGGGTATATTTTACTGTTTTTTGCAAGTCTCATAATTTGAAATCTTTTAATTTTTAATTTTTTTTAATGTCCAACATTGTAAATTTTATCTTTTTGAGTATAGGATATATTTAAATTTCTATAAATACAGAAAAATGCTGAAATAATCCATGCATTTTTTCTTTAAAGAATATTATCTCGGGGGAGGTTTGGAAAAACAGGTTGAGTGAGAGATGTCTCTAGATCTCTCCCTCAAAATAACAATAAGCTGAACATCTAAAACTCAAAACAAAACAAAACAAAAAAAACACCCAAATTGCATGCCAGCACATTGAGCATGGGATCTGCACATGAGAGCTACCACAGGTCAGGACCCCAGGTATTGGGTAGTGGACTGGGAGAAATAAAGAAGCTGCCTCTCGCAGCTGCCAGAGCTCGTTGTAGGGGGAGGGGGAGAGAAGAAGGTGTGGTGAGTTCCCTGCCTGGAATTGTGAGTTACAAGCAACTGGCGGCAGTGCCCAGTCATCAGGGCAGAAAGCAGAGAAGACAGCAGAGAAACAGCAGTTGAATTGTACTGGGCATGGTTGAAAAACTGAGGCTGAGCCAAAGCCCTCAACACCCAACACAGAAGGCCACTCCCCCAAACCTTCTGAGACCATACACTGCTAAGCCCAGAGGAATCTGAGCAAACACTATCGAAACTGTTGCTGACACTGACAGGGACTGAAACTGAGAGTAGTGAGTGTTATTAAATATCTATAAGAAAATAAGGTATTTTTAAGGCTTTATATAAAGCAGGGATCCGAGAGGCTTAGATGCCACCTACTGGAAACCAAAAGAAAAGCACCTTCTTTGCAAAAGGCTAAAGAGAGACCTTTATATAATAAATCTTCTTTCTGGTAAAACAGCAGAATACATTTCCATTAACGCCCAGGTGGAAAAAATAGTCCATTAATCACCATAAAAAACCAAGGTGACTAGGCATCTCACAAAGAAAGAAAAAATCTCCAGAAAATAAGCTTACAGACATAGAAATATGTGTCTTAAATGACAGAGAATTCAGGATGGTACTTTTGAAAACACTTCTGAAACGAGTCATATCAACAATTTCAGGAATCGAAAAAGAATGTAGATGAACAGAGCAAGGAGAATGAAATCCTCAAAAAAGAAACAAACAGAACTTCTGGAGATGAAGAACACACTGCAAGAGTTTACAAATAAGATAGCAAGCTTGAGAAATATAGTCATCCAGATGGAGGGAAGAAGCAGGGATATCGAAGACAGAAATCTAGAAATAAATCAGAAGGAAGAGAGAAACTGAAGAATTAAAAATAATGAAAGAAATATCTGATACCATCAGGAGAGAAAACATAAGAATAATGGGCATTATCAAAGGCAAGGAAAAGGAGCAGGGGCTAGAAAGCATTTTCGGACAAATAGTTGATGAGAATTACCCATTTCTGAGGAATGAGCTGGAACTTAGAATTCAAAAAGTCAACAGAATACCCAATTATCTCATCCCAAAAGGCCTTCACCAAGAACACCCAATTATCTCATCCCAAAAAAGGCCTTCAACAAGGCACACTGTATTAAAGTCATCGAAAATCAACAACAAAGACAGAATTCTCAGGGCAGCCAGGGAGAAGAAAATGGTAACTTATAAAGAAAGCCCTTTAGATTATACTCAGACTTCTCAGCACAAATCTCACAAGCCAGAAAGAAATGGAACAAATATTTAAACTATTAAGTGAAAGGAACTACCAGCCTAGAAAAATTTATCTAGCTAAGCTCTCTTTTAGATATGGAAGCGAAATTAAGACTTTCCAGACATACAAAAATTGAGGGAATTATCCACTATGAGGCCTGCAGTACAGGAAATACTGAAAGAGGTCAGTTCACATAAAACAAAATGGCAAACAAACAAACACACACACAAACCCATAATTAGGAGTATTAGGAGTAAAGTGACTATCGAGCAAATAGAAGCAGAGGAGTACAACTCTTACTAAGAACAGGGCATTATAAGCTTAAGCAATAATAAGAGAATTGCTATAGCAAGATAGTAATGAACGTTCAGCATACATAGGGACACATTGAGATAACAACGACTGAAAAGGAGAGAATTCGAAGATCCAAATTTGCAAAGGGAATGAAGATAAGGCACGTGCAGAAGAAAATGGACAACTGTATATATGTAACTATCCTTTACATATTCATAATGGTAATCACAACAGAAGATTCAGAACTAAAGTACAGAACATAAAACAAGAAGAATCAGAGACAAAAACAAAAAAGCCAACCAAAATAAAGAAAAAAGGAGCAGAAGGACAAGGAAGCAATGGAGAAACTGAGCTACCGGAAAGCAAAAGATAAAATGACTATAAGAAGAACTTATTTCTCAGTAATAAACCTAAATATAAATGAATTGAACTCACAAAGTTCACAGAGTTGCATAATGGACCAAAAAACAAAACCCAACCATATGCTGCCTGCAGGAGACACATCTCAGCTCCAAAGACAAATATAAACTCAAGTGAAATGGTGGAAAATGATATTTCGAGCAAATGGCATTCAGAGAAAAGCAGGAGTAGTGGTACTACTATCAGATTAAATAGACTTCAAAATTTAAAAAGGTAAATAAAAATACTGAAGGACACTTCATAACAATAAAGGGAATCATGCACCAAGAAGACATAACACATATTAATATCTATGCTCCCAATCAGGGAGCCCTGAAATATATAAAGCAATTACTAACTGAACTAAAGGGAGAAACAGACCAAAACACCATTGTAGTAGGGGACCTAAATGCCCCATCGTCAAATATGGATAGATCATCCAAACAAAAAAATCAATAAGAAAATAGCATCCTTAAATGATGCATTAGACCAACTGGACATAATTGACATTTACAGAGCCTTCCATCCCAAAATGGCTGCTTATACATTCTTCTCTAGTGCACATGGAACATTCTCAAGAATCGACCACATACTGGGACACAGAGATAGCCACAACAAATATAAGAGGGTTGAAATCATACCAACCATATTCTCTAATCATAATGCTTTGAAACTAGAGATCAAGTGCAAAAAGAAACCAGGAAGAACTACAAATACATGGAGATTAAAACAACTGAAGAATAACTGGGTCAGAGAAGAAATAAAAAGAGATCAAGAGATACATAGAAACGAATAATGATAGTACAACATATCAAAACTTTTGGGACACCACAAAAGCAGTCATAAGAGGAAAGTTCATACATATTACAGGCCTATCTCCAAAAACAAGAACAAATGCAAATAAACAACCTAATGCTTCATTGAAATCACCCTTTCTTCTGTTGACTAGAGCTGAATGCCTTTGAAGACCTGCACTTCATAAGATGTAACACTGTGATGTTATCAGTCAGCACTGTCAAAGAAATGTCACTGTGAAATTCCTTTGTTTTGAGAAATATTTTTAAGCGAATATTCAAACACTTGCATAAGGTATAGTGAGCTCTTCCAGCATCTTCCAGCAAAGTAGCAAAGGCTCTTACAAGTCCAAATGTTATTCTTTGTATCATGTTAATGGTTATTTAGAGCATTATTCAGCATGAGGTTATTTCAGTCAATGATACAAGTGGGTTTACAGAAGCATTTGTGTCATACACACATAGATGTTTCATTTTAAAAAATTAGAAAAGGAAGAACAAATGAATCCTAAAGTCAGCAGAAGGAAAGAAATAATCAAAATTAGAACGGAAATAAGTGAAATTAAAGACAAAAAAAAATAGAAAAAATAAATGCAACAAGCTGGTTCTTTGAAAAGGTTAATAAATTGACAAACCCCTGGCTAGACTCACTAATGAAAAAAGAGAAAGGACACAAATAAACAAAATCAGAGATGAAAGAGGTGAAATTACATCTGACATTGCAGAAATACAAAGAATCATGAAAGAATACTATGAAAAAGTATATAACACCAAATTTAATAACCTGAAGAAATGGACCAGTAAGTAGAAAAGTACAATCTTCCTAGATTGACTCAAGAAGAACTAGAAAAATCTAAATAGCTGATTGCCAGTATGGAAATTAAAACAATCATCAAAAAACCTACCAAAAAGTCCAGGACCAGAAGTTCACCACTGAATTCTACCAAACCTTCAAAGAAGATTTAATATCTATTCTCCTCAAACTCTTCCAAAAAAATCTAAGAGGAGACAATACTTCCCAACTTATTTTATGATACCAATATTACTCTGATACGAAAACCTGGTAAGGATAACATGAAAAAAGGAAACTATAGACCGATATCATTCATGAACACAGATGCAAAAAATCCTAAATAAGATACTAGCGAACAGAATACAGCAACATATTGAAAAGATTATACACCACAATCAAGAGAGCTTCATCCCAGAGGCACAGGGATGGTTCGACATACACAAATTGATTAATGTGATCCATCGCATAAACAAAAATAAGAATCATACGATCATATTAATAGATGCAGAAGAAGCCTTCGACAGGATATAGCACCATTTATGATCAAAACTCTTAAGAAAATCAGTATGACAAATTCTCAGCCAACATTATATTTTATGGTGAAAAGCTAAAAACTTTCCCTCTAAGATCAGGAACAAGGCAAGGCTGTCCACTATCACCACTGTTATTCAATATAACATTGGAGGTCCTAGCAAGTATAATCAGACAAGAAAAGATATAAAATGCACCCAAATAGAAAAAAAAAAAAAAAAAAAGAAGTCAAACTGTACTGTTTGCAGATGACACGACTCTCTATATACAAAACCCTAAAGACTCCATAAGAACACTACTAGAAACAGTAAGCAAATACAGTAAAGTCTCTGGATGCAAAATCAATGTTCAAAAATCCATAGCTTCCTACTCTAATAATGAAATGTCAGAAAAAGAAGTGGAAAAATAATTCATTTTGCAATTGCAACTAAAAGAATAAAATACCTAGGAATAAATCTAATGAAATATGTGAAGGACCTATAAATGAAAACTATAAGACCCTATTAAAAGAAATTGAATAAGATACAAAGAAATGGAGAGATATTCTGTTTCTTGGATTGGAACAATCAGCATAGTTAAAATGGCCATATTACCTAAAGCATTATACAGATTTAATGCAATTCCCATCAAAATCCCATCAGCATTTTTTAAAGAAATTGAACAAAAAATCATCAGATTTGTATGGAAGCACAAAAGACTCCGAATTGCCAAACCCATCCTGAGAAAAAAGAATGAGGCTGGAAGCATCACTCTGCCTGACTTCAAATTATACTATAAAGCAACATTAATCAAAACAGCATGGTATTGGCAGAAAAACTGACACATGGACCAGTAAAACAGAATCAAGAGCCCAGAAGTAAACCCATATTTATATGAACAAATAATTTTCAACAAAAAAGCCAATAACATAGTGGAGAAAGGAAAGCCTCTTTCCTTTCTATGAATGAAACTAGACTGTTGTCTATCACTACACAACCAATTTAACTCAAAATTGATAAAGAACCTGATATAAGGCTGAAACAATAAAATACATAGAAGAAAACATAGGAACGAAACTCAAGGACCTTGGATTTAAAGGGGATTTTATGAATTTGACCTCAAAGGCAAGAGAAGTAAAAGCAAAAATAAATCATAGAAATAGACTGGAATTTTTCTTTGAATTTTCCAAACAATATATATGCACAGTGATGGAACTTTGAACTAGAACTTCTACTAACCAGAATTCTATAGAGGTGCTCACTTTGAAAGGTTATAACAAATTACATCATAAAAAATAAAAATAATGATTTAAACCTAAAGAGCATTTTAAATTTCATTTATTCAAATATAATTTGTGTTATGGTAACTCATCGTAGCCAATGATGCACTAGATGTCACTTTTTGGGATATAGAAACAGATCTACATGAATGGGACAAACAAACAGAGACTCATGGACATGGACTTTAGACTAGTGGTTACCAGATGGTAAGGCGGGGGAGGAGCAGGGGGAGATAGACATGGAAAAGGGGGTCAAATATAGGGGGTAGGGGAAGGTGAAGTGAATAAAGGAGATCAAATATATGGTAGCTAAAGGAAACTGGACTTTAGGTGGTAAACACACAATAGAATATACAGATGTCACATTATAATTTACAACTGAAAATTATATAATGGTATTAACCAATATTACCCCAATGAACTTAATTTTTAAAAAGTTAAAAAATAAGAATAATTAAAAGACTGTCCTTTGTCCTAATAGATAGATAGATAGATAGATAGATAGATAGATAGATAGATAGATAAATGGTGCTGGGAAACCTGGATGAATACATGCAAAAAAAATTAAATTGGACCACCTTCTTACACCACATACAAGAATAAATTCATTTGGAATAAAGACTTAAATATAAGACCTGAAACCATAAAAGTCATAGAGAAAACATAAGCAGTAAACTCTGACATTTTCTTATAATATTTTTTTCTGATATATATCCTTGGGCAAGAGAAACAAGAAAAAAATAAACAAATGGATTACATCAAATTAAAAAGTTTTTTCATAGCAAAGGAAACCAACAACAAAACAAAAAGACAACCTAATGAAAGAGGAGATGATAAATCTGATAAGGGGTTAATATACAAAATTTATAAAGAACTCGTACAACTCAACTCCGAACAATTTGATTAAAAAACTGGCAGAAGACTTGAATAGGCATTTCTCCAAAGAGGACAAACAATGGCCAATAGGCATATGAAAAGATGCTCAACATCACTAACCATCAGATAATGCAAATTAAAACCACAATGAGATATCACCTCACACCTGTTAAAATGGCTATCATCAATAAATAAAAAAAAACAAAACAAACAAGTGTTAGATGGTCATAGGGATGAGGAGCATGGTACAGGGAACACAGGATTTGTTATTTAGACAAGCCACTTACGTGATCTTAAAAATAAAATTGTTACAACTTTATAATAAGATAAACTTGAAACTATTTCTCTAACATATGTATATATATATATTATATATATATATATATATACACACACACATACACACATATGAGTGTGCAACAACCTAAACTATAGATGTGCACTTTAGGAATTATTCAACTTATAGATTTATATGCTTGTTTTTATGTTTACTCTTCTTTAAAGTGTTAACTTTAAAAAAAAATGGATTAAAAGATTGATTTTATTATATTTTTATTTCAATAATGATCATTAACCTATCACAAAGAAATACTTTTAAGAAACAAATTTAAACACTAATTTTTTAAAATTAGCTTCAAGTATACATTGTTAGACATTTACATACTTTATTAAACGATCTCCCTAATTGTTCTTCTCTCTTCTGGTTTTATATGTAGCCAATATGTTAATGCTAACTACATTCCCTATGCTGTGCTCCCCATCTCCGTGACCATCAATCAACTACTAATTTGTACTATTTTAGTTATTCACCCCTGTTTCCTAGCCCCACAACTCCTTCCCCTCTGATTTAAAAATATTTGTACTCCTAGTCAATTAGCAAAAATGGAAATCCCAATGTACTGATAATTTCTCTCATAATTAACTTTTAGGAAACAATGTGCTTTCCTTACAGACTACTGTTGATATAAGTTGTTATAAACAAATTCTTCTAAAAGACAAATAACCATCTCTCCAATCTGACAGAAATACAAAATAACACAGTGACTTTGTGGGAGGTAAGTGTTTACATAGAGAACTAGAACAGGGTGGTGTTTTAAACAGCTAGGAAACAGCAATCAAAAGAAAGTTGTATAACAATGAACATGTACTTATCATATTTATAAATCATATCACTTGGTACTGCAATTCAAGTTTATTTGCTTTTGTAGGCAAAGTTGATATATACCTTTATTTCAATTATACATTACTTCTGCGGAAATCGTACATATGGGTATATTTTAAAGAAAATTATACATCTACAAACTTATTTAGTAAATACAATAAAATGTCATATATTAAATAATTTTGATAACTGTACAATAACAGGTTGAAGCGAATAGTTAATAGAATTTTGTCCAACATGAAAACAGATTATCTAAGTATATGCATATATATATGCAATTTCACATGCTAATTACATAAAACAAAATACATACATGTATCAAAAAAATTTAGAGAAACTTAAAATTGAGCAACCTAAGGATGTATTACAAAAATTAGTGGAATTTTAAAAATTAAATTGATAAGGTTAAACTAAAGTTGAGATATTTCTGCACATAAATAAACACTATTAGACATGATGAAATGTTTTATTTTACTGAAAAAAATGCCAGTATTTGAAAAAAAATTAAGTACACGATACTTTTAACTTTTTATTATTCAATATATTCTATGAAAACAATATTTATAAGAACAATAAGTTAGAAACTACCAAATTCCTACTTATAAATCATCTAAGCTCCTCATAGTATAGCGGTGCAATGAATATTATATATATTTAGGTTTTATTGACTATCTATTGGTCACTTATTATATTCTAGGTAATCTTCCAAGCTTGGGAATGGCACTGAATGTAACACTGAATAACCAATAGCTATCTCATGGACTTTATTTTTTAAAAAGCAGAGAAACATATAAACAAATAAACATAACATTTCAGATAGTAAAAAGCACTGTGATAAAGTTTTAGTTGTTAACATAAGCCACTGTGAGAAATGTTTTCAGTAACTAATATAAAATTTAAAAGCAAAACAATTCAGTGTATCTCAGAGATTACAATTATATAACACTGAATATGATATGTACTATTGAATTTCATGTGATTTGAATGACTTTAATCTTTATTAGATTGCTTTTAGAGAATTGTTTAAATTCACAATTAAAAATTGAAAATGTGGACTAGATATAAGGGTTGAGATTGAAAATGGTATGGTAGATTATTGAACATTTTATTTAATTATTATCCTGAGCCTTGTGACATTATTAATAAAGCAAAGTCCCTTTAAATTATATAGCCATGTATATAATTAGGACTTTGAGAGGAGTATCCTTATGAGTGCACTGTTCTACTAATATATTGACGGTCTTTTAATTAAATCAAAGACAATGTTTATTATTATTATTTAAATAGCAGTATGGGTTTTCTGCTTCTGGCAACATAATATCACAATGAAATGCCTCTAGACTTTAAGTAGCACCTTATGATCTGTCAGAGACCTACTCAACACACTGAAATAGTGTGTTCCTGGCAGTTGCCCTATGAGGACAACAGGGAGACATTGTCATTCCAGTCCTGCCTACTAACTTCACAGCACCTCCAGCCTTGAACATACCTGCTGAGAATATTGGGGTCACAGAGGAATCCAAAGGTCATGCTCTGGTTTTGGTACAGCTTCGGAGAAGATAAAAGAACTTGGAAATCTGCTCCATATATTTTCTCAGTAAAAGTAAAGTGAATCTTCTAAACCCTGTGTAAGAAGTTAAAAAAAAAAAAAGTAAGAACATTTAGTCTGCAGCTAAAGTAGGACAAAAACAACTTAGAAGAGTTAAAAGTCAGTAAATATATTGTAGTTCTTTTCCTAAGAGCTCAACTGAGATACTGGTTCTTTAGTAATGTGTAAAGAATAATAGTACTTAAGGTTTTTAAAAGCTGTCATTTGAGGTGGTCAGAAAGCAAGAGTATAATGCTGAATTAAAGAATAAGACAGACAGCAAGGTTTTGAAATGATAAATCCAGGAAACAATTTTGAGGAGTGAGGTTTATTTGTTCTGAATGGGCTATCAGTGAGCCTAGGCAAAAAATCCTTAGGAATTGAAACCAAGGCTCATCTGACTTGTTAGAAATTTTTATGTTTCAAAACTAGCTGGGGTTCAAAAGTGAGGAATTATTTTGTATTCTGTTGCAATACCAATTGTATTAACAGATGTTTAAGAATGAATGCTCCAAACCAAAGGCATTTGTTTTGATATTTTCAGCATCATTTTATTCTACCCATATGTCAAAACAATTCTGAACAGCATGCTTTTCAAACTGCTAGTAATTTCTTTAGAGAAATAACTTCAGAAGCAAAAGTAATTAACTAAGCAAATAAAGTTTATATGAAATTAGAATTATTCAAGTAGAACCAATTTTTTTTAAGCTGATAAAATGGGAGCAAATTAATTAACTTAAATTTCTTCCCACAAATATCAATGTCCTTTGTACTATCATGACCTATGTATTCTTATCCAGGTCTTAATAGTTGTCATAGTAGAATTGTTTCTGTGGTAGACAAGGAATTGTTCACCTTTTACATCATATTTTGGTATGATTTTTAATTTAAAAAAATTAAATAAAGAAATGGGCTCGGTTGTCAGTGTGTTGTGATTATAGAACCAATGCCTACCTCAGTTTTCCTTTTTTTCCTGACAGGGTAAACTATGGACTATCAATGTGCAGTGTCCGGAGAAGAGCAGCCCTGTTTTGTAGACAACTGTCATCATGTGTATCTATGAGTAGAAATTCACTGTATGAGTCATTCTCTCCATACACAAATTAGGAGATCCAGATCATGTTAAGCTGTTTGAGTCCGTATTTGAGTACTTTCAGACAGGCTAAATTACAGTCATTGACAATTATCTAGTGAAGAAGTCTTCTAGAACATGTGGTCATCTGTTTCCTACCCATCTACCCAACAAGATTCAAGGTACCTTTGGTAATATTAAGGGAAAGGCTTGGCAATAGAAATAGACTGGAATTTTTCTTTGAATTTTCCAAAACAACATATTTGCACAGTGATGGAACTTTGAACTAGAACTTCTACTAACCATAATTCTATAGAGGTGCTCACTTTGAAAGGTCTGTAACAAATTACATCATAAAAAAAAAATAATGATTTAAACCTAAAGAGCATTTAAATTTCATTAATTAATCAAATATAATTTGTGTTATGGTAATTCATCACAGCCAATGATGAAATAGATGCCACTTTTTGGGAATATTAGAAACAGATCTACATGATTATGCCAATCGGTTGTACCACATCGTACACAGAACTACTTTGATTCACAATATATATTATACAAGCAGAATCTAATACAACATATTAGACAAAGTAGGAACTCAGTTATTACAAATATGATTATCTTCCCAGCCATAGATAGTCATAAAGCTAATTAAGCAAATAACTTAGTTAAATGTCAATGAAGGAAACTCCAAAGATTTTCACAAATTTTTTTGTTACATGTTGTAAAAAAATATATTTTATTTTTTTATTTTTATTTTTATTTTTATTTATTTTTAGGTGAGGCAACCCTTGGCTGACCTCACAGATTGCAAGGACCTTGTCAGCTAACAACTCCTTATTTTTTATTTATTTATTTTTAATTTTTTCGCCTACAACACCTGATCTTCCTAGGTGTTCTCCCTTCCAAGTACTAATCAGACTCAACCCTGCTTAGCTTCTGAGATCAGTCAGGGTCAGACTTGAAAAAGAATATATTTTAAAAGGTACTTGTAATAATTTTATGATTCTTTGACAGTAATAATTAATCTACTTAATTCAATATTATTTTATCAGTGATTATGTACTATAATCATTTTCAATTATCTCATTCTTCCCTTTTTTCATAAACACAAAGGTATAGTACAAAGAAATATGGAGAATTTTTATAAAAATAGAATGCTCTTTTTTAAGGAGTCTTTTTTGTTTTGTGAAAATTGGTGGGAGCAATGGCGGAAATGCAATAAAGAGAGCTAATAATCTAGCTCCCAAAATTGTATCTTGAAGTCTATTTGTCTTTTAAGTTAAAAATACATTGTATATTATTTTTAAATTGCAATTTTCAATTTATTAAAATTTATTCTATTCCAAAGTTTTCATTTTGACATAATACTGGATATTATTAGTAAACATTTATTTTAACTAATATCACAAAGATGGTGGTCAATTATAGTTGATAAGTCACACATTTATAAAAAGATGAGTTATATAAAATTGTTTATCTCAACTCTAGTTGGTTATTAAAAATCACAGGAATATTTTTATTTTTATATTATTATATTTTATGTAATAAAACAATGTTTTTTATATTAATAATCAATGTCTACATGTAATTTCATTCCTGTATGGTAATTTGACCATAATTTCTTTCAGAATTCAATAGTGCTTGCCTTATCTTCCAATTCCAAGTTGCAGATTATGTTTTTATTCCACACCTATGAAATGAAATAAATAGGTATTTCATTTGTTGAAATACCTACTTCTTTCTGATAAAAAGCATTTGTTTATTATTAAAGAACTGTAAATATAATTAAGTCAAATTCCTAAAGTTTGGCAGATGTTTAAATAATGTAGAAACCTCACATATTCTCAGAAAAAAAAAATAAAATCTCGTTTTTACATAGAGGAAATGTTTCTGTAAATAAATAAGTCTTTTGTAATGTCAAGCAATTGCTTTGGCAAAAAATGGTACTACAGAATAAAAATTAATTCAGTTCATAGAAGACTGTTAAAGCTTGACAAGTTTCATTCTAAAAATAAATAAAGATCTGTCACTGTAGTTTTCTCAGACTCCAGCAATCTTTTACACAAGATATTATCTTTAATCTCATTGAAAATAAACATGACTACTTTCTACCATGCATAAAAACATATACTAATATTTTATTCCTACATGGCAAGTGAATTATTTTATTAGTGGCTGGTTTAAATTAGGTAATTTGTGAGAAATAAGAAAATTCTACAATAACAAAGCGCAGAGATTGCTTTAAAATTGAAATGCTGCTATAAGGAGGCTCACACAGCAAGATGTCTTTTCTTACACAGTAAGAAACCCACCTCTGAGAAATGTAGTCTTGCACAGGCTTCTAACGCCATGATTTTTTAAACCTTTCAAAAAAGCTGCTCAATATCTACAGATTTTATGATACAGAAGTTGTGTAGATTTCTAAAAGGTTTAAAAAAACCTGGGTCCAACAAGATTCTTCTGTAACCAAATTTTGTGCTGAGTTCATTGCAGCAAATTTCTTGTGTGTTTTAAGTCTTCAGCAGAGAATGAATCTAGTCTGCTGCTAAAACAGCCCCTCCTTTCTCCTCTGTCCTCTCTGACCCATTTCCCATGTTCTGGAGAAAGGGAAATCTTTCTTTTACAACACTTTTTGCAAAATGAGGAATTCCCCAATTCAGCCGAATCTACGCTTTGGTTTAACTGTTTTTAAAAACATATTTGTTATGTTAAGTAGGCCGAAGGCTCTGGAAAAACAAACAAGCAACAGCGTGGCATACTAAAAACTTTCCTGGCCAAGGAGTTATGAAACCTGCTGTTGTCACATAGCACTGATCTATACATTGATCTCTTTGGCCCTCAATTTTTCACTTGTACAATTACATATCCAAACAAGATAATTTGACATCCTGCCAAAGTCTAATTTACTGCAAAACAGATTATTTATACACTTTAACAAGTCAGTAATCACAAACCACTGAATGTATTTTCTACTAACATTTTAGTATTAGTATTTAGTAGTCTAATTTTTATTTTTGCCACTCTAGAAACATTATTTAAGAAGAGCTCTTCATTGAACAAAAATACCTCTCAGTGACAACTTACTTTTTGGATATCTGCTTTTATTTTCTTTTCTAAATACTAATTTTCAGTCTATTAGAGGAATTGGTGAAACTGATTGATCCTATATTGATATGGTAGTTCTTTTTATTACTATCAAGGTATCTTTTTTTCTGGTTCATATAAGCTCACAGCTGTCACTAACACTACCTGGGAAAACCACACACTTGACCATAACATGAGTTTAGATTCATACATCCTATACTCGATTTTCATGTAGCTGTACAAGGAACTACTACTGTTGATATAACCATGCTTTGGAACATTATTTTTCTCACCATTATTACTATTTAATTAAGTTCACAGATTGATTTTTATTTGGCCAAGTTGAAAACAAAACAAAACAAAACAAACTTCGAATCTGAATAAAGCATAGCCCTCTATAAATAGTGAAACTAGTAACAGAATGGGTGACGAGATGGGGTATAATGCAAACAAGATACTTAGAATCTACATCACAGAAATAAGACTAGAATGCTATTTTAAAATTCAACAATCTAGTGATATTCTATAAATATTGGATAAAAAGGAATATCCATGAAAGCCAGAGTAATTTAGCATGTAATAATTTAAAAAGGAGCTAATTGGTATATGGAGAAGGTCGAGTTATTCCTGAAACAATGAAAAAGAAATGCATTGGAAGTGTTAGTTCTGCCTATTAATAACAGACATAGTTTTCAATAAATGTACACACTAGTATTTTTTCAGTATATGAGGTACACATTGCAGAGAAAAACTGTCTGAAGCACTGAAATTGAATGGGCAATATTATATTTTAGGCAACGGAAAGGTAGTTACTCAAAGACATAAAATTGTGTTGATGACTAGATGCAGGAGGCTATGGAGTCAGAAAATTGCCACATCAGATTAGTCTTACACATACACAGCCACCCAATACACAAGCTCAAATGTACAAATGCCAGTTTGTAGTTGGACTTAACAGTAAGCTAGACAAAGAAATTGAATTAAAATAAAATTAACTTTTAAAGCATATTTTAGTTTCAAATGCTTACTAATTTTCAAAACTTTATTTTATAAAGTTAATAGAAAATGTTTCAAAAATGTAACTTATATGGCCTCTAATGGTACAATGTGACTTTTCATTAACAATGTTCTCTAAACTACTTTGCACCTCAATAAAAATACTTTATGCAGAAACTGTATTACTATTTTGAGGCCTGAGAATGCAATTCTCTTCATTCTGGCAGTTACTCCCTGACCACTCACAGATGACAGCTTCATTGTAACTGATCTGATTATTAACAAAGAGGATCAAGTTATAAAGTCTTATATTGATAGGAAATTAAACTCCCTTTCTTTACATTTGTTAAAGTGAATTAAATAAAAAATGCATGCCAGATCCATTAAAAATTATTAAAATAGATTTTATTTATAAATAGCTCCCCATATAATTTATCCATATTATAAATGAGTGGTATAAATGGATTAATGATTTTTCTTCATTGAGAATATTAGCTAAAAGAATATCTACTATTTCTTAATATCAGAGGTTAATTGCTAATATTAACCAGGATTTATCCTGGTTTATGTTATCTTCTTGCTTTACTTGATTATCTTGATTTCAACTTATACCCTATCAATTTATTAATTACATTTTCATGCTAACTTCTTTCTGGAGCACTTGTATTATTAATTCTTTATTCAACATTGAACTTCTCACTTTTCCATTAACTCATATATGTTCGTTTTTTTGTGTGTGTGTTTCTCATTTCACCTTTACTGTCATCATTCACTTGTTTCCCTTATCTGTTTGTAGGTATGGGTCTCTTACTAGATTTTAAATGTAGAGAGGGAAATCTGACTTTCTTTATTACTTATATTTTCCACACGAGAGTTAAGAGCACAAAATCTGGAACCAGACCGCCAAGTTTCAAAAGTCAGCTATGTATTTTAACAGTGATGTAATATTGGACGAATTGCTTTGTATTAGCTTCCTGAACTGGAAAATGAGATAAGTTTCACTTCATAGGGCCATATTCAGATGAATAGAGATAATACATGTGAAATAAACAGTAATTATTCAATAAATGTAAATTACAATTCATTATTACATTTAGTATTATCTGTTCTCCATGCTAACCATGTTGACTAAACTATATGTACTCAATGACTAAATCAATTTATGTAAGCAAACAAGAACTAGTTTACAATATTCCTAAAATGTCCTTGACACATTTTTGAAAACATTTGTGTTTGAAAGGAAACAGATGCATTACTTCAGATGTAAAATTATTAAATTATCAATTGTTTATAAATATTTTATAGTGTATATGCTCTTTGGTATAAGAAACTACTGGTCCAAACCCTAAAGATATCAAACATATATTCAGAGGTTATTGAAGCAATAACCTTTATAATTTCATCTAAAAAGGAATTAAGTAAAACATTTAGCTTGGCATACAATTTTCCCCAACATATTTTATTCTTTACATCAAAGAATTTCTCAGGATCTATGCTACAATATACTGTTTGACCAGATAGCAGGTACTTGGAAAACAGAGCTCTCTGGCCAATCATTTTGTGAGATAATGTTTAAAGTTGTAAACAGATTTCTTCATTGCACGACTTCTCAGAACTTTTAATATAGTGGTTTGTATTATTATGAAGGCTTAGAAGAAAGGGATATGTATCTAATAGAGTTCCTAATTTATTTAGACTTTATTCTGAGAGTATCATGTAAGTCTAGTCCTCTGTCAAGCAAAGTAGGGACAAAATAATTTAAACATCCATCCCTCTACCCACCCATCCATCCACCCATCCATCCATCCATCCATCCATCCATCCATCCATCCATCCATCCATCATCCATCTATCTGGTTTGAATTCAACCTGCATACTGGATTCAATTCTATATATTAAAGGGAACAAGACAGATGGGAACACAATTCTCCTAATGACATTGGACTGTTTGTCACTTGTTTATTCTGCTAAGTTTTCTTAGATTTTGTAGGTACAGTAAATGACATAGTCTTAGTTTAGGAAATAAAAAAAATAAAAAGGTAGAGAAATAATGCCTAATTTTCTGAGGACTTTTCAGTTCTCTCCTTTCTTAGCATATTAAAGATAAGACTGTGTTTAACAAGATTGACAAAAAATTCTTGATGAGGTCAACTGAAAGAAGGATCCCTAGAAAACTTGGAATGAGGAGAGTAAAATAGTTTATTTTCCTTAACAACTAAGACGATCTTAACCGTATGTCTTTTTTTGTTGTTTCAAGTGGAAAGTAGGACTGAAAACTTAAATGCACATTTATTGAAATATATCTCATAGAAATTCAAGAATTAAACTCATTTGCCTTACATAATTAAAATTCTTATGGGTGCTTATAATATAATTGAATTATAAGGTGCCCTGCAAGCTTTAACACCTTGAGGGAGAAAATCATAAAACTAAATGGCTCTCTGGCTGACTACAAAATGAATGAGGCCTCTATAATTCATTAACAGATGATCCCAAGATCCTTAAAATTGAATAAACAGTCAGACTTCTTAAGAATTTTATCTTTTTTAATCTAAATACAAACGTCTTCTTTCTTTATATACATAAAAAAATGAGCTTTCTAAACAACCTGCATTATTTGTACCTTATTTTTTAAAATTCTTCTTCCACTCCAATTCAGATTAGTTTGTTTTCTATTTTATATTTTAATTGCTTTTTTTCACATTATGAATATTTCTCAAGGAAATTTGTAATAACATAGAAAAGGAAAAACAAACGTGTTTATTATGTCACAGGTGTGTGTGTGTGTTTTGTGTGTGTGTGTGTACACATGTGTGTATTTAATATAAATGTTCATGAAGGTACATTACTAAAGTCAAAAGATGAGAGAAAGGGAGTGAGAGAAAGAGAAAAAAACGAGAGGGAACATATATGAAACACAGGGGACATGAAGCTGTATTGCGGTCATTCGAACTCTATGCGTTTCTCTCGTTTTTCTTTCTTGAGTTCTTTTGCTCATTTTGTGGAAAGTAGAACAAGATTCCCTGTGATTATTAATCAGTGTGTAGTGCTGTAGATCAGAGAGAAGGAAAAAATTGTTTACTCACTTTGTGTATTCTATCTTTATCACCCAAAATATTTTTAATTAACATAATAGTTCACTGTAACATGATATATTCACTGTAAATGTTGGAAACTTAAATATACTCATGGATAATAAAGATTGATTTTGAAAGATTAAAGGAATATAAGAAAAAAGCAGAAGATCTGATGAAGAATTATTGTAAAAATTACATTTCTTTTCAGATTTTTGGGTCAAAAACAAATCATTCTTACCATTACATTTCAAATTCTATTCTCTTCTTTCTCATTTCTCATATCTCAACTGGATTAAACAACTAAAACCTTCACAATCACTAAAGCACTCCATCGAGATTCCATTTAATAGCTTCAGTGCTCTTTTTTGTTTCTTAGGGAATCCTGTTAGCATTGCTTTCAAACATGCCCTGATGATCAGAAAGAAGTTTACACATGGCTGATTTGATTCAAAATTTTGTATGCCAATGAGAGTACTGACTTACTGTAAAAGCTCCCTAAAACTTTTATTCAGATATGACACATGTTTATTTTCATTTTAATTGTTTTATAATCTTAATTTTCTAATGTGTAAACTTTTATAATTTTATTTATCCCAAAGCATCATAGACCTAACTATGCTAAATACATAACTTATATGCTGTAACAAAGAAACTACAATGATTTTAGAATTCCCAAAGCTGTGCCTCTAAAGAGATTTTACAAAGGAAATGGTAATTCTTATGCCTGGGATATAAATGAGTAACTGTCACAGTTATTAAATTTGTCATAGGAAGTTCTTTTTCAAAAGAAATAATGTGTGAAAACGACAACACAAGTGGAATTATTTAGCATTAAAATTACATATATTATTTTTTATGATCTTATACAGCTCTCTTGTTTAAAATAAGGGTAATTCCTTTTTAAACTGTTTTGCTTAATGCAGTTGATGGATGGTAGACAGATAGACAGACAAAAAGATTCACTTTATTAGATTAGCACAGAGCAAACACCTGTTATGAATATTCAAAACTCTCTAGAAGCGCCCTTTTTGCTTTACAGTACAATTACCATTCTCTTCAAAGGGAAACCAATGCTTTGACTTCTAACACTATGTATACAGGTAATGCCTGTTTTTGTACTTTAAACTGAATGTTACATTATATGTACTTTTTAATTTTCTGTATCTTCTTTCTTTTAAAATTATTTTTATACAGTCATCCATGTAATGGTTATAACTGTTCATTTTTATTGTGGTATAATTTATACACACATATCTTAATATAAATAGGATAAATTAAAAATTACCTATTCTGATGTTGGACATTTAAATTGCTTCCAATTTGAGATGATTATAAATATTTTTATGAGCATTCTTCTACAAGTCTTTTAGTGCACATATGGATGAATTTCTGAATATGGAATAATTGAATCTTAAGGTATATGTGTTTAAGTTCAGTTTAAGTTTGCTATCTGTTACCGAACTATTTTCCAAAGTGGTTATATCAATTTACTGGTAATAGCATGATGAGAGTTTCCATTGCTTGATATCCTTGCTAATTTTTGATATTGTCAGTCTGTTTAATTTTAGTCATTCTAGCGGTTATACAGCAGTATGTATTGAGTTTAATTTGCAATTCCTGTGACTGATGAGATACAGCACTCTTTTATATATCACCTTTCCACTTGAAAAACATCTCTCAAACCATATTTGTTTGTTATTTTTTTCACTCATTCATATAAATTTGTTTGTATTATATCCTAAGTATAAGCCATTTGTCAATTACAAATACTGCATATATCTTCTCCCATTTTGTGGCTTTTCTTTCTCTTAATGATATCTTTTAATAAACAGATGTTCTTAATTTGAATGCAGTTCAATTAATTAAAATTCATTTTTTGCTTATTCCATTTGGTGTCATTTTGATTCCAAGATTGAAAAGATATTCTATTCTCTTCAATACATTCTTCAATATTATTTTCACTTTCACATTTTGATCTATAATCAATTTTTAAATGATTTAATGTAAGGTATAGAGTCAGGCTGTGATTTTCCAATAGCCAAATGAAACAGTACCATTTATTTAAACGATCATGCTTTGTACCAGTGTAAAATAATATGATTTAGTCATAAATCAACGTTCATGAAAGCATGGGTGCATTTACTGAGTCTCTTCTGTTTCCTTGTTTATTTATCTATTCTTTCACTAATACCACATTTTCTTAATTACTAGAGCTCTGTAATGAGTCTTCATATTTGATATTCCCACTTTATTCAGAAATGTCTTTGTATTCTTGCCACTTTGCATCTTATATAAGTTTTTCAACTTTTCATTGAAGTGCACGTAAGTATACAGCTCAATTAATTTCTCAGGTGAAATACACACCTATCATCACCCCCCCCCCTCAAATAATAACAAAAATAGAATTCCTTGCTTTGCTCCTGTCCATTTGTTATACTCGGGCCCAGGATAGCCATTATTCTGACTTCTACCTGTATAGTTTAGATATGTCTGCATTTTGTTTCCATATAAATGGAATCATTCAGTATGCTTTTGTGTCTGACTTCAAACGCAGAGCATTATATTTGTGAGATTCATTCAAATAGTTGGATGTGGCTGTTTGTTTGCATTACAGTATAATGTTTCAAATATACCAAAATGTAATACCCTTTCTACTGCTGATGAATATGTGGGTATTTTCTAAATTTGTCTAATATTCCAACACATGTATTTTCATTATCTATATATCCATTTTTGTTGTGTTTCTCAGAGTATTAACTCTTCATATATAATATATCCTATTGCTTTATTTATCCACTGCTACATGACAAATGCATCCACTGCAAAGCTTTATTTGCTCACAATTCTAAAGTCTAGACTGGACACAGCTGGGCTAGTGTTGCTTCCTTGTGCAGCTGTATCTTATGGGTTGGTTGGGACTGGGTTACTTCGAATTATGGGACAGCATGCCTACTTTCTTTGTATAGTTATAGAACTTCTTTCACCATGTAGCCACTTTATCTGGTCTCTCCCGTGGTATAAGTGAATTTCTTAAAACTGACCAAAGTTCTTTGATAATGGAAAATGTAGGAGTAGCTAGACCTTTTAAACTTAGGCCCAGAAATAGTACTGTGTTATTTTTACATTTATTGGCAAAATTATTTCAAAGGTTCAAGCCAAACTGAAGAAAATGGGGATTCCACAAGAGCATTAATACAGAGAATGTGGTTCATTAGAGGCCATCAATGTAACAGATTCTGCATCTACTTTAACAGTTTGTATGGAGATTGCTTTGTAATTTTCCATTCTTATAGCTTTGCTAGGTATTAAAATGGAGGTTATGCTGGATTTATAAAAAGAGTTAAAAAGTGTTCTCTCTTTTCTATTTCCTGAAACTGTTCATGCAATGTATTATTTTCCTTAACAATTTGGAAAAATTCATCAGTGGAAGCTGTATGAGCCTAGGGTTTTCTTCATAGGAAGCTTTCAAATAAAACATTCAATTGTAGGATAAATATTAGCCTATTTACTTTTTGTCATTTTTTTTTACAAAATTATAGTTTTAAAAATGATGTCCTTTTAAAATGGGATTTATGCAGCAACTTTTAATCTTTTCCTTTTTGATGTTCAATAAAATGTATTAATAATATATCCTTTTTCATTTATAATGTTGGTAAATTTTTACTTTTTTTTTTACTCTTGATGATTCTTACTAAGGTTTTAGTTTTATTAGTCATTTCAAAGAACCAATTTTTTTGTTTTCTCTTTTATGATATTTTTCTACATTCATGGATTTTTGTCTCTATTATTTCTTTCTACTTTTTGAATTTGAATTGCTGTTATTTTATTAGCTTCTTAAAATGGAAATTTAGTTGACTGATTTTAAGCCTTTTGTCTTTTTCTAATGATGTATTCTACTATAAACACTGATGTATCCTAATTTTGGTTCGTAATTTCATTACCATTCAATACATAATATCTTTGAATTTCATTTTGATGGTTATTACTATTATATTGTTTAACTGAATTTGGGTTTTCTAGTTTTTATTTTCCTTATCAATTTCCAGCTGAATTACATTGCAGTTGAAGAACATATCTAAACTATTTCAAACATTTAAGGACTTCAGGCTTTATCTAATGCCTAGTATATGCTTTGTTTTTATATTTATTATTTTGTAAATGTTCTAAGTATACTTGAAAAAGTGTGAATTCTCCCAATTTTGGATATAATACACAATCCATTCTCATTAGTCGAGTTTGTGCTTATTTTCAATACTCTTCCTGTTCATTTCCCTAGCAGCTAATAAGAGACGTATATTAAAGTTTCCCATTATCTTGGTGATTTCTCTATTTCTTCTATGCTGGTTTTAGTTTTTGCTTTCTGTATTTTGAAGGTTTTACTGGGTGTGTACGTAAGTAGAATGGATTCCTGATGGCTTGATCCCTTTATCATTATGAAATGCCACTCATTATTTCTAATAGTTTCCTACCTTACAGTATTCTTTGATAATATTATAGCTTCATCAGCTTTCCTTTTGTGATTATGTGGTAATTCCTCTCATTCTTTTTAGTTTAAAGCTATCTGAATAGATTTTTATTTAGAAAATCTGGAAAAGATCTGCAAAATTGTTCTTTTTTCTTTCTCTCTTTTCCAATTGATCTCTAGATATGTGATCGAAGGAGTAAATTTCCAAGAAGAGACTTAATAAACAATTTTTATGCATTCTGAATATCTAAGTTTTTTATTTGGATCAAACACTCCTGGGGAAAACAGCCCCAAATATTAGACTCATTTCCCTGAATTTTCTTCTTCTCCCAAAGATTGGCTACAAATTTCTTTGCTATCTTGTTAGCTTTCTGATACCTTCAAGAAAAAATACACATTCACACACATATATATGTACATATTTTTTATTATATAAATCTAGTTATTTTCATGGGGGAGTATTTCCAACCTACTTGGGCAACAAGTACCAGAAAAAAAAATTATTTTAATCCTTACAAATATAATACCTTTCCTAGCTGGTAATCTAATGCTATTAATGAGTATGTTTGATTCTTCTCTTACCAGGCACTCTGCACAATACTCTCCAAACCCAAATTGTTAATATACCTTAAACTCATTCAATGAAACCAAGACATTCTTCTTTATTTTTTAACTGTAGTCAGAACACTTAAAGTGAGATCTACTCTCTTAAAAAAATCTAAGTGTACAATATAGTATTGTTAACTAGGAGTGCAATGTGTACAATAGACCTCTAGAACTTCTATATAAAACTGAGATAACCTCTTGGGTATTCAGACAAATACCAGAAGTGTTGTATCTATTTCTACAAGAGAGGAGTTTTTACCTTTATGTGGCTTTTAATTCACACACAGTACCCAGTGGGGTAAGAAGCATCCATATAATTGCTTTATATTACTCTTCCTACTAAAGTCTCAAATTATCATGCTTTAAAATGTATTTAAATTTCATGAAGAGGGGCTACGACAGATGTCCACTGATATCTATTATAAAAGCTGATAAACTTAACTCGAAATATTATTCCAACATGGTGTGCTTAAGATGATGTTCAGGAGGACAAAGGATAACACTGGGTAAGATTCTACTTCCAAAGTCAGGACAATATGTGACTGTCACTGCTATACAGGTACTTGAAGTAAGTGAATGAAATGGGAAATGAGCACAATCCTAAAACAATGACTGGCAATCCTAAAACAAGTAGAAGTTCACTGAGTTTCCCAGAAGTATCAAATAAATAGAAACAGTATCTCAAAAGCTAAGAGAATTTTAATTACGGAAAAATAAAATAAGTCACTTCATGGCAGACTCAATTTTGAGGCTGCCAAAATAATAATAAGAATAAAAAATATATGATTAATGTTATTAGTAAATAATTCTGATTTGACATGTTTCAAATTAAACATATTTAATGCCTAGAAAATTTAATGTTAAATCATACTTGTTTGCCCAAGGAGGGTGATGTTGGTGCCTAAACTTTTTATAATTCATATATACATTTTCCACAGGTAGTTAATATGAAAGTTATTTAACACAAATAAACCAAATATCTGATATGATTATGCTTGATGGTCTAAAAGCTTGGAAGCAACTATACTAATTACCAGAACAGAAAAAGGAAAATGGTTTCTCTACTTCTTCATAGATCTATAGGGTTAAAATAGACATTCTCAGAAATGTAAAATGTCTACATGTAGTTTTCTATTTTTTCTAAATAAACTTTATTAACAAATAAAATAGCTGAAAATAAATTATAAAATGCATGAATCTCCTTCTATATGCATCTATATTTAGCTATTATCAAAAACTATTTGGGTTAAGCATGACCATTCTCAAAAATGGTGGTGTCAAATTTCATGTTCTATAACAATTAATTGCAAGCTTTGAATTCACTTCTGAATTATGTCAGCATTCATTATAATATCATTTTTAGAAATTCTGGAAATTTCTCCTCTCTCTCTTTTCCACTTGATCTCTTCTAGGTATATTTGGTCAAGGGAGTGAAAATTCTAAGAGATACTTAAAATGTGGCTTCTAGGCCAATGTTCTCACTAAAACTGTCTTTATTAATTATAATCAAAGAACCAGACACAGAACATATGTCCTGCTTCAGGCTCTATAGTTTTATATTAGGGTACTCTGGCTTTCACCATCAATGAAGATAGCCTCTGTGAATATGGAAAAAAATTCTCTTACATTAGTTTGGTGACTCCCTTAAAAAAAAAAAAAAAGAGTTACAATAAGTCCTCAAGTAAGTTTAGTGAGTCCTACAGAAGAGAAAAGTATTCTTTATGCTAAGAATGTTTCTCTGGAGTTTTGTAAATGCAGGCCAATTTAAATATTAGATTGATATATCCTTCTGTGTTGAACTGAATATCCACTGTTAGACAAAGAGTTCTGCTATGTGTG
This sequence comes from Eonycteris spelaea, assembly GCA_003508835.1. NCBI lineage: Eukaryota > Metazoa > Chordata > Mammalia > Chiroptera > Pteropodidae > Eonycteris > Eonycteris spelaea. The sequence goes on from PUFA01000167.1 coordinate 3,249,114, forward strand.
ATTTAACTTCACTACAAAATCTGTGGGGTACCAAAATAATGCAAATTTTAAAATCATAATTGGAATGTGTTAAACTATGTCCTCAACCCTTAGAATAAAGATTGTTATATGAAGAGATTTATATGGTGCCATTTTCTGTTTCATTGTAGTTTTTGTCGTAAGAAGAATGTAGTAGAATTTTAATGTCTCATACATTCTGTCAATTATAAGATTCTACTATACAGCTTTGACCTTTTCAATGTTATATGGTTTGATTGGCTACTCATAGCATTTTTCCCTTGCTTGCTGTTCCACTAATCTGTAGGGAAGATATAGAGTGGACAGCCAATTAAAGTGTAGAATATTGAAAAGGTCAAAACAGTACAATATGTTATCTCTACTCGGAATATAAAATACTAACCAGATGTTGTAGTTGTTCTACTAGGACAAGGAGAAGTATGGTTGCCGGGGAGAAAAAAAAGAGCAAAAGACAATCACTCTAGATTTCAGTGAACAAATTACCAAAGCCATGTTTTTTCCTAAATAACTCAGTTATTTTCAAAATTAAAAAAAAAAGGCCCATTTTAAAAGAAAAAAAAAATTTCACAGTTATATCAATCTACCTGGAAGCTGTAAAGTGTCTATTGTCTACATGCCTGAATAGATGCAAAGAAAACATCAGTCTCCAGAACCTTTTGTCTTTATTTTTAATATTACATAACTTTTTGTCTGATATTTCATTGGTTTTAACTATCATTATTGTATAATCTTTACTAAATAAAGCATTACTGTAGGAAGCATTATACATTTTAAAAAATTCAGTCATCTTCCTTTTTCAGAACTTTTCCATTGCCAGAATACTAAATTTTAACCTTTAAAAGAATATGTAATTACCTACCTTTGTGGCAAAAACTGTGTGTTGCTTTGTCGTATCACATCAGCACTATACTCTGTGTGCACTTTTGTTACTCATATCACGATTTTAATTATTCTCATTCAATGTCCCCAAGAAATAAATTAATTTTAAGTTAATAATTATAACCCAGATGTGTTTATCTCACATCAAAAACAAATATCAGCCAGAAATTCTATTTCTACCAAAATAAAATTTTACCTTGCCTGTTTACCATCTTTGGTCTGACTTTTACGTCTCTTTTTAGTCAATTTGTTTAGACTGTTTACATGAATGCTACTGTTTAGAATGCTTACATAAACTCTACTCATTAGAATTTTACATTACAGAGAAATCAATTATTACAGCATGCTTTAGAGATAACTTAATAACAACTGGTGTTGAAGAAGTTAGGCCAGAATTTGACAGCAATGATCTTACCCAGATATAAGCTGAATATCTATTTCAGTCAGATAAAACATTAATCTCAAAAACTTTCCACTTTTCCTATCCTTATCTTTCAAATTGCTTAGAACTAAGATATTTACAGTATATATACCCATTCTTCTATTTGACGAATCTCGTTCTGAGTCTTACTCTCCATGCTTTTTAAATTTTTACTTATCACACCAAAAAAGGATCTTAGTATGACTGTTCTGATACCACATTTGCACCATGTCAAAAAATTGTACTTAAGGGTAAATATTTCATTGTCATATCTCGGAGATTTGCATGTTTCAAAAAAAGTTATGTCTTAGCTCCAGAGCAATAGTGAGATAATTAAAATTATTAAATTTTAAGTGTCAGGGTTTGGAGTAAGTTTCTATGTATGCATACATATTTTTAAGGAGTAAGAGTAAGGATTTAGAATGAGAATACTAATCAATAAATAAAAGTATGTTTTGCCATTACCTACATTAATAAGATATCTCATGTAAAATACTATTTTAAGAGAAAATATTAGAAAATAGAGTCGCAGGGAATGTTCAGTGGAAATATATCATGAATTAAATATTGAAAGAATGATGAACTGAAAGAGGAAAAAATGGGTTATATACAATGAAAAGAAAGTTAGAAACATAAATGTGATACTGGCAAGGCCAACAATTAATTAATAAAGCAACAATAAAAGGTAGTAGGGAGTAGTGGAAGAATGACATGAGGAAAGCAGTGCAGTGCAGATTCAAGTGTCAGAATAGGAAATTTGGAATCTAATATACAAGCAACAGGGATCCGGAGCATGGTGTAATTATTGGTGTGCAACATCTATTATGAGATTGATTTTATAGAATAGGTATGAAGTAAACAGGATCTTAACTAGTATGGTAAAGATAAGGTTGGAGAGGCAGTAACATGTAAACTAATGCAAAAAGTTAGTAGAAATTGATGTTTGGAAGAATATACAAGTTGAAGAAGTTTAAAAATGGAATCATAAAATGGAATTTTAAGAATGACTTAAAAATGTGGCAGAAATGACAGAAGTGGTAAATCTGGCATTGGAATGATATGGCACTGTTTGAAAATATGAGGATTAAAGGGAAAATGAATTTATAATAAAGACTAATTGGTATGAAATATATTTTTGTACACATATTGTTCTTTGACTTTTTAATGGGTTTTATTTAATACATAAATGAGGAAAAATATTTTTGAAGTTAGATGGAAGAATCAAACACAGAAGAGGCCCAAAAACAACTAAGAGCACAGTGGAGGGGGTTTTTGGAAACAAGACTTTAAAATTTGCTGGAGTTAGGAAAGCAGCTAGATTATATAAATGGTTGAAAGGAACAGAGGAGACTGACTGTTGGCCAGGATATCTGCAAAAGAGATCTACTACTCCAAGGTGAGTAGGTTTCCTAAGTGGAAACTTACAAATGTTCTGGAATCAAAGTTGGCAAGTACTAAATGTGTCAGTGAGAACTGAAACAGTTGAAATTAATTGCAGGTCGTCCTTTTCCCTCTCTATTGCAGAGTAGCTGATAGCTAGTGCTACTCCAGAATATAAAACCAGACCACTTTCTTTTAAAATGCTGAATAAACTACAGGTGAGAATTTTTGTGTTAATGTTTTGGCATTGAGGGAGTGTACCTCATCAATGTAAAGTAAATTCTGACAGTTAACAAGAACAGAACACTTAAAAGAATAAAGGATGCAAAAGCAGCCGTTGGAAATTTAAAATATTGCCAAAATTAGAAACTAATACAAATGATGGATAATAAAGTTAAGAATATCTTCTTAAATATCTGGTAAAATGACAGGAAATAGCAGAAAATATAAAAGACATAGTGGATTAATCTTGGAGTTAAAAAAATCTGGTTAAACACTTGTATTATATGAGAGCAGATAAAAAAAGAAGAGTATTTGTTTTAAAAAATAACAAAAATTCACAGAGAAAAAGAGAAAATCATTAGAGTTTAGTAGAGTCCACCTACTCCCTGTAGGAGGGGAAAAAAATGGCATTTAATACACCTTTCTGAAATTTCCAACTGCCAAGAATATAGAAATTCTAAAAATTTCCAATGAGTAGGAGAAAATGTTTATCAAAAAAGAAATAAGTATTAGACTTTTAATGCACTCATCAAAACACTAATCATAAATTCAAAGGAGCATTGGCTTCAACTTATGAAAAAATTGAATTTAGATTTTTTCTACCCACAGTCAAATGTGAAGGAGGAATGAAAATATTTTCAGATACATGGCATTTGATAAAACATGGAAGAACTGATTTGTGCACTTCCTTTTATACACTTCCTAGAAAGTGATATTTCTATTAGTAAACCAGAGACATTCAGTTCATCAGGGGGAAAAAAAAAATATGTGCTTCTATTGCTGAAATACAAATTTTTGCAAATATAACAAATGTAAAATGGTATTTAAGGTTGTTTTAATTAATATATTTTTAATCTTCAGAATCAGTTAAATCTTATAATAATTGCACTTATTTGAGTCCCTTGATGACTTTTCTATTAAGAATTTTGTTACTTTATTTTCTATTTAGGTTTGTCCAAACTCTAGTTATAGTCTAGATGACAATCTCTTTGTGGTTTTGAATATAGACAATTCCCTTTATCAAACAGAAATTCCTAATGTTGATGAAGAAAAATCTATCACTTCTGTCTTTTTTGTCCTTTTAAGATTATATCTGACAATAACCACCTACTGTATGGTCATATAAGTATTCCTCTATTTTGTCTTCTATTGATTTCAACACTATTATTATAACCTTTTAGATCTTTATATGGACTTTATCTTTGTATACTATATACAATAGGTATCCAACTGTAATTTTATCTACATACTGAGAGTTTATCCATTACTATCAAACAATCCTTTTACGTGGTGTCACATTATCTTGTCATATTCCTATATGAAACTTTAGTTTATTTCTAAGCATTTTCATTTTCATGGTTTTGAACTATGCCTAAATATTTAGTAAGTTGATTTTTTTTGTAGCAAATGCAGTCTTTTGTACCAAAATGCTGTTGTTTTACAAGTTTCATTACCCATTTATGTATTTATTTTCAAAATTAGTTTTAGAATCTGTTTGTCAAAAACCTCAAAAAATACCAACAGAAATGTATTGAAGTCCATTGATTTATGGTTTAATTAAAAATGTATATGTTATATCTGTTGATAAAATGTGGCATAAGTTTTCATTGGTTTGTGTCTAATTTTAAACTGTTTAACTATATTTTGGGTTATATTCACCAGTTCATATTTTAAAAAGTAGAATATGGTTTTATGTACTTTGTAAACATGTATACATTTTTCTATTGATGCCTCAAGCAGATGAATGTCACTGACAATATCTACCAAGATAGTAGAGCACGGAATATCCCAATTAAAAGCATTTTTAGAATTCTTCAATTCTAGAGCAATCTATTCATACCTGGGTGTGCTTCACATTATATAGATCCATAAAGCAATTTGTTGACAGAACTAATTAGCAAAAGGCTTTAATCAATTACTAGTTTGATAATGGTTATTTCATCAAATCATTCCAATTATATCCTAATTATTGAAAAATCTGTTGTATAAACAATAAGCACTTTTCTATACTACAATTTTTGCAACAAATAATGTCTAGCTCCAATGTATCTGTGTCAATGCTGAATTTGGAAACAAAGATTTGAACATGTATTTTGCCTTTTGCTAGAATAATTCTATCACCTGACTTTATCTTCTAAAACAAATTGACATGATTTTCTCACTATAAAATGTTATCTCAGAGATAATCATTGACAAAAAAACAAACAAAAAACAAATGAAAAGTCTAGCTACTGCCTTGCAGATCCATTGAATAATTTTTATCCAAACAGCATAAATCAATTACTCTTCTTGTTATTGCATTAACTTATACAGGCACAATGTTATCATTCATTATGCTAAGCTAAATGAACTATGACTGCATATTAATACAATCTAATTTTCAATATTAGGAACAGGGATCTAAAATGTTTTGAATTCCTTCTGAAAGCATCCCTCACTATAGTAGACAACTTGGAGTTATAGACCATGGGATTCATGTTTTCATCTTTTGGACTGCATTAGTTAATTAAGATGGCTACAACTGTGACTTTTTTTATTAGTTATCAATTCATTTGATCATGTATGTTCCTCAAGGTTGACTCCAAAGGAGTTTTTTTTTTTTTTTACTTTTCTTCCTTTCTTTCCTTATTTTGGGGTGATAACATATTTGTAAGATCATGTTTTCTCTTTTGCTCACAGTCAATATGAACAGTGCTATTACATGATGCTCAGCTTTCCACCTTATCCAACACTTGCTTGTCTCCATATCTAAGCTATATTTTTAAGGAAAGCTATATATTTGAGCCTTTTTTTCCCCTTTAACATATTTAAGAGAGTATGGCTGGTCTAAAATTACATTCATAAGAATTTATTGAATGTTTGTTCTTTGTGTTGGAACTTGGATCATACTGGGTGATTCACATAGAATCATTCTCTGATTCTGTGTGAAGTGCTGTAGCCTTTAATCAGAGTGAGCTATCACTGTTTGTCTATTATACATGTTTCAAATATCTTTTCCTCAGATCCATTTGACTCCTCTTGAATAAAAATAAAAAATAATTCCCCTTAACCTTCTACTTCCCAAATTTGGAGTTATTAGTGATCATTTTCAGGCTACTGTCTACTCACATTACATTTATTTGTCACGTAACTGTGACAATTTCCAGTCATTCCTTATCTTCATGACCTTGGCACTTCAGAAGAACATTACACAATTATTTTGCAGAGTTTTTCTGTATCAATTTGCTTGGTGTTTATATTATTAAAATGAGATAATGCATTTTAGGGAGAATATCACAGGGATAATATGACCTCACTGCATAAAGTCATGGGGTACATATTATTATGACTTATTACTGGTAATGTCAATTGTGATCACTTAAGTGATGTTTATCAGGATTCTCCACAACAAAATTCTTAATTTTTCCTTTTATGTTGTTGATCATGAAGAGTTCTTCTGCTGATCAAAAAAATATAGTCTATGTATAAAAACAACACTGGAACATCATTAATTTTATACTTGGTTTCTTTCCAGAAAAGATGATTCATTCTTTCACATTAGGTATTCACTTTTCTCTAAGATAACATTTTTTTCAAGATTTTAACGTGTAAAATTGCTTTTGTGTTACTAAAACTTCTACTGTGAAAATGTGAAAACAGCACCAGAGATGAAGACAGTGGTAATATGAATGTTTGCTTCCCTAATATGTTGGAAAGATATAATAAACTAGGTACTGTAAAAATTCCTAGATTAAAAAAAAGTAGTGTTAAAAATATGAATGACTTAATATTTATTTTACATTAAAATAAAATAGTACTCTACTATCTCCATTATTGAGTTCATCTAGAATAGTTTACCCATCTATATATATATATATCTACATCTAGATATGTATTTTTTATTCCTATAATTTTAATAAGTGCCTGTGAAATAATTACAACATCACAGAATGCAAACAGCATAGAAAAGCCAAAAATATAGTTTTGTTTTGAGAAAGTTGTCAATTGACTATAAAGTTGTTAATTAAACTCTACGTGGTTTCGTAAACACTGAATTTTATTCTCTGAGTACACACTGAAATGGCTGTGGGTAGTGATTTCCATTAAGTAAAAAAAAGAAAAAGTTATTTGATTGTTATATGCTGAGTAGATTTTTCTTATTCCTATATAATTGTCAAAAAAATTTTTTTTTTAATTAAGTTCAATGTCCAGGCTGTCTCAAAAAGATGATGCTGATGTATGATGATGCCCACTATGAAAAAAGTACCCCACAATATCCTCTATCCTGATCTTTTTCTAAATTAAGTGCTATCACTGTACTTCTGACATCATGACTTGACTTACATTATGACTAAGGATTTGTGAAGCAGATATATGAATTATTTAATTAAAATAAAACCATATTCAAAGAAATAATGATTTTATTATTTTCATTTACCCAGTGTTCTACAATAGGTGAAATGCTAATTATTTGAAGAACTCTACATATCTCTTCCTATCTACACATATTTAATATTCTCAACCATCTCTTAGTTCCTGATGTGTCTCATATTTTCATTCATCTTATTTGTTTCCGCAAAATTCTAGAATAATTTCTCAATTGCACTCTTCTTAACCAATTCTTTCTCCAATATCAATATGCTGCTCAGTGTCTCCATTACAACCTTTAATTTAGCAGTTAATTACCTTATATAAGAATGTTATATTAGAATCTCACTTTATCTCCTTTTCTTTTTGTTCTAGCTTCACAGATGTTCTTATGATTGTTTTTTAGAGTATAAGCCAAATAGGGATCTTCCTTTTGTTAAGTTACATCTTTATCTTGTAGCAGTGAGTCATTTTATATTCATTAACACTATCCTTATACCCAGGAAAAGGGGCCCATCTTAAGCCCTACAGTTTGAAAGTCCCCACTTTGGCCTTCCATCAAATATGTTTCTACACTTTTAATGAAAAACCTGCAGTATGCCTCTTATCCACCATGCTCCAACTATCTGGGGACTCAGTATTCCCTACTGAAACAGTTTTTTTTCTGGGTGTACAGACATGCATGTAGCAGGGGAAGGAAAGAGTCAGGAGAGGGAAAAGAACAGGTGTCTGTACTTTTCATTTTCTGTTGTAGAACCCCAACACAGTCCAAGATTTTCAAGTTAGAATATGGATTTTTAGGTCTTTATGGAATTATATCTTTTCCAAATAATTTATTAACATTTTATTAACTTGACTTATGACTTTTAAATATTTAGATTTATGGTTTATGAACTTCCATTTCTACTTCTGCCTTAGTCCCTGAAAAGTTAAAAACCAACGTGAAATTAAAACATGTAGGTATCCCAGGAAATATAGGCATCTGCCCAAAAAACTGCCGGCTCATTTGGATGTTCCTTGAAGATGTACAGAGGATGGGATACTTAGGCCAATATTTCTCATAGGACACACCTCATGGTATACAGTGGATTCCTAAAGGATGAGTAGATACATATAAATATGCTCCTCACGAGTGGTAAGTTACTCTCTTGGAAGACCTAGACTCTAAGCGATGCTCTCCGAACAATTTCGCCAGTTCCTGTGTTTTCTATATTACTTTGGGATGCTATTTCCTTCTTCAATTTGTATCCTATCACATGTAGAAGAGACTATTTTAGATTTAAGTCTTCCAACTATTTTTAGTCCTGCTGTACAACTGACCTTGCTACTTCTACTCCTAACCTAAGATGATGAGGAAAAGCTTACCAGTTGTTAAATATAGGTCTCATTTTGAGAAAAGAATCCATTTTCATTGTAATTTGGGATAGGCAAGAAATTTCAAAAGTGGAAAATGGTATGATGAAACTCTTAGTTCAAGCACTGTGTTAAAAACTTGTTCTGTATAACATAAGACTAAGATAGACAAGTACTATTTACAACCAAGTGAGCTAAATAAACATCTCTGTCAACTGACTAGTTTGGCTGGGGCAAAGATCTACAGTAAGATTAAATGTAATGACTATGCTCTCTTCTTTATACTAAGCTGGACATTATCACTTTATGCTTCCTCATTTTCAATATAAAGATAAGCACTCTGAAATGTCAAATTGTTTCATTATAGCAAACCCTAAATTTCATGGAATATAACTGATAAGTTGAGCTGGTTATTAATAACTGCTTCTGTGGGTACTTTTTCCTATTTCTCTTCCTTTCTTTGTTCTTAACATCTATAATTACTCACAGTTAAAAATGCTTGCACCTTGCATCTCAACAGTTATTTAAAATGCACTAATAATAAAGTTGCCCCCCCCAAAAAAAAGTTGCCTCTAATAATTTCCTACGTGAACACAGAATTTTGTTTTGTCTACATTCCTGGAAGAAGCAAGAGACTATAAATTAAGAAAATCCACAAAACATATGCCAAGAAATTACTCTTCCACTCATGTAATGGGTATTTTAGTCATGGAAAATACCTAAATAATTATCACCATGACATTATATACAACAGAGTATGCTTAAATTTAAGTTCACTTACCTTATTACTCGGGTATATATGCAGCACTACTGAGTGGAGAACACACGAAAAGACAATTTGTATAAAATAAAATCTGAAGTCTATGGAGAAAGAACTCTTTATAAGTAAAGAGAGGATGGAATAACTGACTGGTTCTACAAACAATGATTTAACATGATATGAAATGATAATTTTGAGTAAAATATTGAGCCTATAACTCAGATTACCCTCTCCACTACTGAACAGGCAACTTTGTCAAGTCTAGGTGAAAATATCTGTTTTCACATACTATCTCTGTCAACCACTGAAACACAGGGAGACCATCCGAGAAGATGCTTCCCTTATTTTTGTATATATTGTTTGTTATTTCTTTTGGCTACACATCTTTAAATGTAGTTTTATATTTGTTAATGTCCAAGTTGATGAGTCTTGGTGAGACAGCAATAAATACTTCAACCTCTAAAAGCTAAAAACAAACAAAGAAAATGCGCTATCACTTACTTTCTCAGCTCAGCTTCCTTTGGACCTAAGGCACAGGCATATGACCTAAGTTCTACTAATTAAGCAGATACATACATTAGACAACATGCTGATGTGAACAAGGACAGAGATCTCTTTTTCTCTTCTTTTTCTTTCCCTTCCCTTCTTCCCTCTTTCTTTCTCCCCTTACCTTCCCCCTGCCCTCCTCTTACAGTAGCTGCAAATTTTTGTTGCTTTTGCATAATTGGAAGCTATGGAAACCTCTAGCATAGTTCTACTTAGCAACAGGAAGAATATATTTCTTAAAGATAAATTTTTAGTGTTGCTTTGGATTTCACGGGAGGGGAGGAATGCAGCCTTGAGCCTTGTTCTCCAAGTTTCTCTCAAATTCTGAGAGCTGCTCCATATCCTTGTAAGTTTTTTATTTTTATTTTTAATTTTTTTGGCTTAATCACCTAGTCAGCCTTCATGGATTGCAAACATGAATCTTAATTGCTATAAGACAGTAAAACTAAGGTGAAATTTAAGGATTATTCTTTCTTCATCAGGACTAAGTATTACCTGGTATTAACACAGTACAATTTACAATAAAAGCTAGACAGCTAGTGGTATTAATGCATATATTGGTTCAGGAAGCAGCGGCCACAATCTATGAGAATTCGACACAGTGATGTTTGTACTTTTAGGTAGTACATTTTGATAGCAGTGGCTCTTTTAGTGAGTGGCAATTTCAATGAGTGTCTTTTGCTCTAAGTGGTTTTAAGGAATCTAGCATGAATTGACACCAAAGGTGACAGGCAATGTTCCTGATTTTGAAGGTAAAGGGAATAGATGCCTTGTTTGACAAGCACTAGCAGCACTAAAGGTACCCTTATGTGATTATCAGAACACCCACAGGCAGAGCAGAAAGGAAACTGCCAAGCCAATGGTAGTTAAGAGAACTTGTCAGCAAGTATCAATTAAATCCTAATAAATTTCTGAAATATTTAGGGATGAGAGAGAGTGGGGCCTCAAAGAGAGACAAGAGTTCCAGTGGATTCTCTGTAGGGAGTGGAGCTACAAAACTAATTTTTATTTCTAAAAACAATCTGAAATTTTATTGATAAAATTCCTGAATAAACATATAAAAATTTACATACATTACATATACATACATATATATATATATACACATACACACACACACACACACACACACACACACATATATATATATATATATATATATATGAATGAGGATATATTTAATTGGAAAGTAAAAGTTATTAAAGGCACAAGAGATGTGTTTTAACCAAAACTGGAGTCTGACCAAAATTTTACAGGGAATCTAGCATTCTTTATTTCCTTCAGAATTATTTATTAATAAAATTTCATATGCTTTGTGCTGTGTACAAGTATACAATGGAACATATATGAAAAAAATAAAGAATGGCATGCAGAAATGTGGTAAATGGGCTGTCAAGAGATGACAGGAGAAATGAGTAAGTGAATATTTTAGAAAACATTTAGAAAGGTCATCATATAAAAGGATACATTATGAAAAATAAAAATAGATGGGTGGATGAAGTCTTAAAACCAAAAAAGAGAATAAAAACCTTCAAAAGGATTAGTTTTGTTGTTTAAGTGATTTTTGAATGCTGAAAAATTCCAATTTGTATGAACTACTGACTATATGAATCTACTGAGGATTTTCTGCAAAGGTCTACTGCAGATTTTTTATTGTTCTATTCTGTAAATAGACTTTCATCAGACTTGCTTCTCATATGAATAATTTTCCTATCTCTGCTTGCTGTTTATTGGATCAAATAATTGGCATTTTGATAACTATTTTGAAAGTGCAAGTTCTAGTGCTTAACTGAGCTGTCCCTACAGCATTCGGGCATTGAATTTGTGTAGAAGCCTTTCCCATTTCAGATTCTAATTCAAATCACAAATCAAAGTTCTGAATATATAGGATTATGAATAGGATAGCTCTGTACAGACTTGTAACAAATTAAATTAACCCATAGGCTAGGAAGGTAAGCTAAGGACATCTCTCAATTAGAACCAATTGGCTGTTGAAATAAAATTTTGGCAGCTAGAGAATACAAAGCAGATTGCATAAAATAAGCCCCATAAGGGCTTTATTTGACATAAAAACGAGCTTCTCATGTCATTCTCAGTATGTAGCTATGTTGATTTCAATTACTTTTCATCACTTTAAAATGTTATGCTCTTTTCTAAGAATTTACTATTTAGAAACTGATATTTTCTTAAGATTTAACTTGCTATAGTCGATACTAGTTTTCTATAAATTTGGGATAATGTTTTACTTTATAGAATATATCTGAAAGTATATTGTAAAATAAAAGTAATTTATATCTTTTAGTGTATATTATATAATTTTAAAAATTAAAAGCATTTTAAAAATGTGTTTAACATATACATTTAGTTTTTATGTTGACAAAAATTTTTCCTCAAATGTCAATTTATCAAAATTTCTCTCAAATTGTATTCATATACTCATCATGCATAAACTTATAATTGCTGAGTTTTTGTATACCTTGTAGGTGTATTAGAAGGGAGCAATAAAATAAAATGTATTCATTAGTAAAGGAATGTGTCATTTTTAATGCACTGAGCCTTCCACTGCTGGACTAAAGAAATTTCTCCAATCATGCAAATCCTTTATGAAGAAAGATACATATAGGATATAGAAAATAAGCATCTTACATAAGCATCTTAGTTTTTCTTTGGGGAAAAAAAGGTTTCTTTTGTCAAACAGTATTTTTTACTGTCTTTTCTTTCTTTGTTTTCCACTGATTGTTTTCTTTGATTTTCAGATTAGAAGAGATATGAGACAAATGTTAGGCATTTCAAGCACAGATACTCAATTGTACACTGTGTATAAGAATACTAAGTGAACCACCTGAAATTCTTGTAAAAAAAAACAAAGCTCACTGTCCTATTTACTGGTACCCTAAAGGCTTACAGAATTTCTAGAGATGATGTAGGATTTTTTTAGACCTATCTTGCAGATATATTCTAAAGAGTATTATTGTTTGAAATGCAAAATATTCAGGTCTTTTTTTTTCATGTTGTTAATTTCACACCATTGCAGATGGAATAGGAAACTTAACACATTATTTAAAAAAATCAAAAGGTCACTATGTATTGTACGAGTATACATAAATTTAAGTTGACGCAAGATACCTGATTTGAAGGGTTTTTTTCCTTAATTTTCTTAAAATAATTATATTAACTAATAAACCTTTCAACAATCAAAATTATTCCTCATTGGTTGATTGAATGTAAGATGTTAATGTAAAATTGAAACAAGGACAATGTAAAAATCAATGTCTACTAGCTATGACTATTTCGCATACATGGCATTGGTATCAGTAAGTATAAATTAGGATGAGGAAAGACAATAGTTAAAAACAAGGCACACATAATTTAAATTCACTTGTCTACTTTTAAAGAATATCTTTATCTGATACTGATGTATTCATCAGAATATTGAAAGAAAATGCAAATTCAAGAAATAATCATTACCTTGTAATTATAACTACAGATTGAACAAAAAAAGATTATTTTCATTTTTAGTCTGCAAAGCATGACAGTTTTACACTCTAAATATATTTATTAATATACTAAGGCTAATTTATTTTTTCAAACCAGATACCTGCTACTGTCAAAGCCACCTCATGCTAGTATTTGGTCAAATGCTTCAAGAAAACTATTAACTTTTTGAATCCTAAGGACTTGCTATGCATTTGTGCTAGTAACTCCCTTAAAAAAAATCTATGTTTATTCCCATTATTGGAAGATATAAAGAAAACATTAGGAATAACAAAAGAGAAAGATAAAAGAATCTGGGTCCTTAAGGCTTGTATATCCACAATCTCAGTGGTGAATAATCACTAGACCTTTCTTTTCTGTGAGAGAAACTATCTTGTTTAAGCTACCGTTACTTTGTAGGTTAGTTGTGGCAAATAATACATTTTCTGATATGCTCACTATTTAAAACAAGAACAAAAAATAGGAAAAATGTTGAAAAGGAGAAAAAAAGTCAGAGTCTACAGTGTTAAAATGAATCAAAGAAAGTAAAATTTAGAAGAAATAACTAAAATAATAAAGACTTAGACATTTTTGTTATCATTTTCACACCCTCTGGGCAAGTGGGGATATATCAGGGAAATAAGTTTTGGAGAGAGGATTTTGGAAACTGACTGATTGAAATATTAGAACATATGTTCTTCTTAGAATATATAGCAAATGGGAACTCATATCTTCTGATTTTCATTGTTAGATAAAAGCAGTCTTGCCCATCAAAGAAGGTCAAAACTTTAAGTCAAAGATGGGGAACGAAAATACATTACACTAACAATGAGTGATCTGAGAGAGGATCCTGAGTGACAGATGAATATCTCAGGCCATAGACAAACACACTAATCAATCTAGTAAGACCCTAAGTCAAAGATTCAGCTGACCTGTACCCACATTCCTGACCCACAGAAACTGGAAGATAATAAATCTAAATTGTTTTAAGCTGCTAAAGCTTTTAGCTGTGGTAATTTGTTACATAGCAAAAAGAAACTAATATATTAGGCAACTAGATATAAACCAATAAAAATAACATTCTAGAAAATAATGTGCCAAGTAAACTGACTGTTACAAAATTTAAACACTGAATGTGAAATTTTAAAGATAATTTATTGAGTCTCCTTTTACTAATATTTCTTCCTGTGTTTTTTTCAAAAGCAGTGATTACTGTTTTTGCCTTTCATGAAATAATCATCAGGAAATCTAAGCACTTTTAGTGAAGGTTTAGCTTTATTGGCAAGACTCTAGATGGATGTAACAAAATTACATCTGAATATTTTCATTTTTAATAATAATAATAATTTTATAACAATAATAATTGCCATTATTATTATTATTTTATATTGCATGTCTCTCATTTCCAACTACTCTTTGGTTTTGGAGAACTACACTTTATTGAGCCATAAGGAGAGGGTATAACACTTCTCAGAGGCCTGAGGCCAAAAAAAGATGCTATAAAACCCCGAAATCAAAATTAATTGGAATCAAATATAACTTACTGAATAATTTCATACTTTCCTTTTGTTAAAATAATCTTAAAATGATTGAGACATTTAAAAAATAGAAAACTTAAAATGTATGTATAGATTAACAAATTATTTCCACTGAATTAGCAGGCTCTATCAAAAGATCACGTTAATTTTTATGTCTCCTTTTTGATTTACATTAAGAGTACATTAAATATGTGCTTCTTAAACTGACTACACATCACTGAAGTAAGTTTAAAATTTCCTTTGGGCCATACAATGTTTAACTCTCATTTGAAATTGCACTCAGTTATGCATGTTGAGAGGGGACCCAGGATATTAAATAAAAATATTTAAACTGAATGAATGAAGAAACATATGCATGTCTTTTGAATAAAAAAGTGATCAATATCTTTTTATGAGGGTTCTTTACATCACCTGGTAAGTTCCTAGGCATGACCAGACTCTCATTCCCAAAACTGAGATGGATGATTAGCTCTTGATAAAACTAGAGCATAACTTTTGTTTAAAGAGGAGAGGAAATCCATAATGTATGTCAATTTATTTCCTCAAAATAGCTTTATTTCTGGAAATGAGGATGTTAAAGTTACTTTGTGATAGTATTGTGAACATATGCATCATCTATTCTCTTTCTCTAAATTGGAAAAGTATTGGTTCAATAACTATTTGAAATTATATAACAAAATTTGTCAAATAATGTTCTCTAGTTCTTAGGAGGTGTGTACTGCTCTAAATGCTACAGGAAAAAGTGATTGAAATAAGGAAGTTTTCCACTTTACAAAATTAAATATTTTCAAGCAGAACTTTTAAAATCTCTGACTTTTCTACCTTTTACTGCCTCTGACAATCTCTGAACAACACTTTCAAGAACTTTGTGCATCTCCCTCTGGAGCCCTGGGAGCCTTCCCTTTGTTTCCTTTAATGTTAGGCCTAACTCAGGTGCTCTTTTAGCTATCAGGGCCAAACGTATCACTCCTACTACCAAGCTGTGTGGACAAAACAAGGGATCTATGTAGTGATACCATCTGCCCACTTTTTATTAAAAATATATTATACTTATCAATCGACCCTTATGAGCCAGCTCCTCCTTCAGGTTATTTCATGGCATCTATCTCACAGACTCAGAGCTGTGCTGCATACTATCCTTCTAGGCAAATTGCTCAACTAAGACCAAGTCCTCGCTGCACAGCTCAGGATGCCAGTCCTCATCCATTCCAAAATATGCCGGGTGCTGTTCGCCCAGCTGCTCCTAGACCACCATTTAGCACTATGAGACCAGCTTCTTCACAGGTTCCACGAGTCATGTCAATACAGTGTGTTGCTACCACATCAACACAGACAATGGGTCCATGTCCTGCAGGGGCTGCATCCGTGGCTACTCCTGCTGTCCGCACCATTCCACAGTATAAATATGCTACAGGAGTTCTCAATCCTCAACATCTTAATGCACAGCCACAAGTGACCATATAGCAGCCTGCCGTTCATGTACAAGGTCAGGAGCCTTTGACTGCTTCCATGTTGGCATCTGCCCCTCCTCAAGAGCAAAAGCAAATGTTGGATAAAACAGCTTTTTCCTCTAATTCAAGCTATGCACCCTCCTCTTGCTGGCAAAATCACTGGCATGTTGTTAGAGATTGATAATTCAGAACTTCTTCATATGCTTGAGTGTCCAGAGTCTCTCTGTTTTAAAGGTGATGAAGCTGTAGCTGTACTACAAGCCCACCAAGCTAAGGAGACTGCCCGGAAAGCAGTGAAAAGTGCCACTGGTGTTCCAACTGTTTTAAATTGATCAGGGACCACTAAAAGAAACTCGTGTTTCACCGAAGAAAAATATCTAAGCACTGAAAAACTTAAATATTATGGATTATGGGGGGGGGGGAACCATTGCAAAATATAAAATAAATTTAAAAAGAACAGGAAAATTTGAACTTTATGTACTGAATAAATGCCAGGTCTAGCATACATAATGCTAGTCCTAGATTACTTATTGATTTAAAAACAACAAAAACCAACAAAAAATACTAAAATATAAAACAAACTAATGTTTTATAGATCCTAAAAAAAAAAAAAGAATTTTCAGCAAAGTACAAAAATTTAAAGCATTCCTTTATTTAATTTTGCAATTCTTTACTGTGGAAAAGCTCAGAATGTCACTTCTGTTTAAAAGAACAAAATTGATAACTGAGCAAAGAAACATAATTTGGATGATAAAATCCTTGCTTTAATAAAAATTTCTTAAACAGTGAATATATATATATATATACACACATATATATGTGTGCATATATATATTTTATACTTAACAACAAAAGGTATGGAAAGATGGTAGAGAAGTCACACATTGTTGTCTTTAAAATTATGTAATTTTTGGTAACTGAAAAAAAAAATCTTTTGACTTACTGGGCCTGGAGGCTGTAATAATGTGAAGTCTTTGACCTGCCTCTGTTTCACACATATAATAAAGTGCCTTGCTCTACTTTAGATTTATACAGGACACCAACATACTTTTCTCAATTTTTCCTCAACTTTCATTAATTCTCTGCTTGCAATAGATGTTCATCTCAATCAGAGAAGTGCCCACCAATTCATAGATAAGGGGATTAGAATATGAATAAATCAACTGACAAAATATTTAGGAGTCATTATTTCTGCTAATTTTCTTGAAGGTTTGTAACAATTCAAAACAAAATTTGGTTATATTAAAAATGTTGCCAACTTGGTGAAAAAAACATTAAAAAGTATTAATTTTTGTTGTTTAGATTATATATGTAAATCAAAATTAAACAAGGTGAGGTAACAGAACAGTATTTTAACATTTTGAAATCCATCATGATGATACAATATTTTTCATCATTTTCTATTTCTCAAATACAGAAACTGAACCTGACTACTACTAGGGAATGCTTGCAAAATAAAATAGGTAATGTCTCATAAAACATCAGTTTTCACACATCACTTTTTTAATGTTCCCTATAATATCACTAGAAACTATGGTAGAGTCTACAAATACAGATAGCCATGTTCATGAGATGCTTAATAATTTTTAAATTTATTGAACACATTCAAGCCTTTGGCTTTCTCTTTATGCCTTTATTTAAACGACGTGTTGTTTTAGGTATGTGCCTCAAATTATTATACTGACAAATCCATATAATTTAGGGCAATGGCATTAAGTTATTCATACTTTATATATCAGGGTTTCTCATAAGTAAACTTTCTAAATCAAGAAAGAAGGGGAGACATGTTTTGGCTTAAATTGGTGTGTAACCTAAACAGTATTTATTAGTTAGACTGGTATGACATGTATTAATCTGTTATTAAGCCATATTTATGAAAGGCTTGCCACTCAGCAATGTGAGAATGAGCAGAGTGACAGGTATTATAGTTGTTATCTTCTCTAGGACTTATATCTCTGTTGGGAATATAAACTGGGTGAAGTAGCAGGTCCCTTCCTTGTCTATCTTTCAGAAAACAACAAAGAAAGTGATTTAGGTTTATTGAGGCAGCCCCTACTCTATCATTCATACACACCACAAGCTCGTGCACACGCATGCGTGCACGTTCACACACACACACACACACACACACACACATCACCTCCATCATCACTGTGTGCAATGCCCTAGCTTCAGAACAGAGACACAGATGGAGAATTCTAATCATTTATATCACTGTTTCAACTTAAAGAACCAGAGGAAAGGGTTTTAAATATGAATGTTAAAGATTTCATAGTGTAAATACAGCAATGACCAAATGTAAAATTTTTAAAAAGTGACTTAAAATAATATTTAGTGAAATCTCTAGGTAGTGAACAAAATATTTCCATTCCTATTTTAAGCCATTTAAAAATATTATAAATGGCATTTACAGACTTGATAGAAAAATTTCTGGCTAAATCTGGTGATTTTGAAAAGGAGCTAAATTGCTTTAAGGCTACATACGAAAATGTCTAACAACACTTTGTTACATCTATTAGTAAAAAAATCCTTCTAATAAATGCACTGTATTTCTTTATAGATGTTATCCGGAGACAATTTACATAGAAGAAGAGCAAATGAGAATGGGGGCTTTGCAGTAACTGCTGCCAGCAGCTGGAAACTAGACATTTTTCTTTTTCTGTGTCTACTTTCTTGGGCCTAGCCCATCACCCTGCAATTGTGTGCCTCTATTACCATTACACTCATATATTTTTAAAGCCAAGAAAAGGAAAGACAATATATTGTGTCTTTTCCTCTAATAAGAAAAAATCGGAGTCCTCTTTTTCCCAGGATATGAAGAGAGTTTGGCTAATTCATTTTGGAAAAATATTTTACTTGACATTTACTGTATTCATTATAATTATACAATAGATAATGGTTGTTATTGAATAGAACTTTGTAGAATTAAAGTGTGTAAAAGATTTGGTGACTCATTATAGTATCATTTATAACATTTCATAATGTAACAAAATTTAGTGAATGTAGTTATTCATCTTAATAAATTATAAAGTTAATTATAAAGCATGTTGTAAGAAGGCTTGACTGGAAGATCATGATAAGCTATTATGCATGTTTAATATGTGAATATAAGCTATTACCAACTACCCTGAATAGCAAGTAATTTAGTATATTTGGTCTATCTAAGGGGAAAAAAAATCTCCAGGTTTTAAGAAAAAGTATTTATACTTCAAACCAAATATTAATGTCACATCTGAAATAAGGAGTTTAGATACACTATATACAAGAAGCCGTTTAATATATCTCCTTTTGTCGAAGCACATAGCTTTCAAAATCAGATCATTTTCTTTTATGTCCTTGACTATCTTGAAGAGAAAATTTCATTTATGCCCATTTTTTCTCAAAAACATTTTTCACATGCCTACCAGTGTAAAATGTTCAAAGACTGTATTTTATCTAGTTATGAACTATTAGAGCTGAAAGAGATCTTAACTATATAATAAAATTTTCTAATTTTAGAGATGACCACTTGAACCAACAACATTTATCCAAAGACATGCAAATGATTATTGCAAAATGAAGAATAGGACACTTAGTTCCTTGTGCTGAGTCTTATAGTGTTTTTTGTTTGTTTTTTGTTTTGTTTTGTTTTGTTTTGTTTTGTTTTTTAGCAATGCCTTCAGGCATAATTTTCCAAAAGACAGCTGTAGTCATGTGTATTAGTATGGTTTTGACTAACCTATGTTATAGTAAAAGACAACCCCCAAATCTCAGTGATTTAATACAGAAAATTTATTCTCATGCAATGTTAATGATATCTTTGGGTAATTCTCCTGGCTGGCTAGCTTCTAACTGCTATCAACCCTCCTTTAGTCTTGCAGGCTCTACCATCTCAACCTTAGTCTTTATCACCATGGCCAGGGGAAAGGGAACAGTGAGAATTCACATCCGCTGTTCTATGCTTTCGAGTAGATGTTACATGCGTTACTTCTGATTATGGTCCATCACACTGAATTAACCTTATTACCTCATCCACTATAGGGTAATGGAAAGACTGTCATTCCTGAGCTCAGGAAAGAGAAGAAGTTATGGGGGGTATCATAAATATATGATTTTTAAAAGGGCTGACAAAGAATAGCAAGTAATTTCTTTTAACTTTAGCACGTAATGTCAGACTTCTATAAATTATGATTTTGCATATATTGTTTTCTGTGATAATTATTTTAATATTCTCCCTTATGATTTATTTATATAGAGAACCTCCTATAAAACTAATTCATAGGAATATATTAGGTAAAACTATAAAAGAAATGTTAACACTTTTATATTGCACCCATATATAGCTCCTAAGGAAATTTAGTTAAAAATTGAATAAATCATTTAAAAGGAAAATAACCTCTCTTATCCTAACCAATTCATCTGGAGACATAAGTATTACTGCTCAGCACAAATATTTATGAAGTAAATTAGGTTCAAAAGTATTAAGTAACTAGTCTAAGAAGACTCAACTGGCAAATGGCTGAGCTGGAATTTAATTTCATATTTACATTTGTACAGTTATTTTTTGGTTGTTATTAAGATGTCAGGTACAAATGGTTAGGTTAACCAAAATTTTTGACTCATGACATATTCTGATCATTGGTCCATACAAAGCACTCTTTATGTTTATTTTATATGTTTGTATATAATCTTATTTGTATGTATTGTAATATAATAGGAGCACAGGAACCCACAAACAAAAACAGAATCTGAGACCACAAAAATCTCTCTATGGGGCCCGTACCCATCACATTCCTTCACCTTTCTTTCCTTGAAGTAACTAACATTCTGAACCCAGTGTTCATCATCTTCCTTCCCTCCCTCCCTCTCCCTCCCTCCCCCCCCTCTATATAGATAGATAGATAGATAGATAGATAGATAGATAGATAGATAGATAGATAGATACCATCTGCATAAAGTACCATGGGGAGAATTCCAAAAGTTCAGAAATTGCATTCTATGAGGAATAAGGTAGCTACAAACATAGTTAAACTCAGGGGTAGCCTCCCCTTGTACAGTCACTGTTGATGTGAATAGGATAGCCTTGGGTGTATTAATAGGATAATGAGCCTGTTGTTTAGGGGTTACATGTGAAAATCTAGGAGAGCTAAGAATTCTGTGTGCTATTTTCCTGTTCTATAAAATGGAAAAAATAACACCTTTAAGGTGAAGAATCAATAAACTTCTTGACTTTGTCTCAGTATATAATCTCTAAAAACTTGAATATTATTATAATTCTTATAGATACATACTGCTTATTGAAGGACTAGATATCACCTAAGAGATTGCCAAGAAGGTATGGCCATTTTTTTACAGAAGATACCATAAGGGGCATTGCTAGAAAAAAGAAAAATAAACCAATTACATCAAATTATTCTCATGTAGTGTGTGACCTTGTAAGCAATCAGGATCCTACATAAGGAATGTGTTCCACAGAGTTTTATATCCTCAGAGGATGACCGAAAGGACTCTGAACTTCGCTTACAAATGGCCTCGATTTCACAGGAGGCACTCATTTATTAGCAAGGAAATTCCCTTGGAGAATAAGTGTAAATTACATAGAGCTACCACCCCACTTAGAACAAGAGAAGCAATTAAGACCCATATGACTTGCCCCTTCCGCTATCAGTCCCCTCTCAAAACCCACCCTCACCACTACTCAGCAGGCACAGATTATTCACAATAAGCCAAAAAAAAAAAAAAAAAAAGTGGAATAATACCAACAAACTGCATGTCATAACTTGCCTTGAAAAGAATTTTACTGTTTTTGTATTCGTTATGCATTTAAAGAAGATGGAACACAAGAAAATACAGGAAGATAAGGTATTCCTGTTTTAGTTAGTGACACGTTGATTGGTAAGATCCTTGAAATGTAGTGTGATGAGGCTATTTTGCCTGCCTAAAACTACCATGAAATGAATTAAAACAGAGGTCTATAGAAGGTAAAATAAAGTATGATGATAAAATGATTGGGTTTTATGTTCTTCTAAATTAACAGAGGAATTAAATTAAGCAAATTCAAAATGTCATTAAAAGAGTTTCAGTAACATAAAGGCAAAAAGTTAAGCTTTTGACTATGTTTTACTCTCCAACTTCTGTTGACATGAACACTACAAATTCTCCTTCACAGATCACCTGTACATTTTTACTTAAAAGGCTCAGAATTTACTAAACACAACTCGGAAAGGAAATCACCTCAAATTAGAATGCTTTCTTTGATTTCACCCACCTTTTTTATTTTACAGAAAAATTGGGATTTTAGGCTGACATTTCAGTCTTATTTTGACAAATGTGTAAATTAATTTTTTTGCAGTTTCTTTCTTGGGCATTATCCAAGCCCTTCATTCTCTACTTTTTCATGCTTTCCTGCCCTCTACTCACCTCTGCAAGTCCTGAATTTATTTTCCATCTTTTTGGGCATAAAACTGTCTTGTAATTAAAGCCAATCTGTTTAGAGCATGTTTACATATGTGTACCTGGAATATCCAAAGCACTGCAGTAGCAACACAAGACTAACTCATTTTATAATAAAGTTGCGATGTACCAGAATATTTCTTCCTTGGTCACGTGGCCCTCCAAGGGCGTGCAGCCACAGAGCAAGTGCCAGACAGAAGCAGGAGCAATTTAACAATGGTAAATGTACTCCATCTATCCTTGTGCATGACCACTCAATGGATCATAAATTGAGCTTTCATGGCTCATAACATTATAACAAACCTGAATCTACAACTAAGGTTTAAGAAACAAAGTTGGGTAATATAAAGTCCTCAGATAGAGCAATATATTTTTTCATGATTTATTTGAAGATTTAATGAGGTAATATGTAAGCTCCTTAGATGCATGCCTGACAATTGATAAGTGGTCAGTGAATTGTTTTACATTAAAAAGTATTATAAATTCTAAAAATAAAGAAGAAACAAGAGTTGAGGGTCAAAAAAATGTTTGATTATGTATTATGCTATTTTCTCTCATACAATAATTTCTGTTTATAAATGACATAAAGTCTACATTTCCATTAGGAAAATAACCCTTACACATAAATTAAAATCAGTACTTCAAAATGTAGAGATGAAATGACTATAATATCCTTAAGGACATGATCCTAAATTTCAATTCAGTAACATTAAATCACAATTAAATTTGGTTTAGAAGGAAAGTATCTGAAGATTCTACTTAAATTAAGAGCACTTAGACACAATTATCACTAGCATACAATTTGAATCACTTGGGATAAAACCTCAGCAATTGCCTTAACCACAGGCAAAACAGCAACTGAAATCTAAAAATCAAATTTAGATGAGTAGGTTATATTCCCCACTTAAACACAGGCAGAATAAATTATGTTTCTATAATCCATAATGTAGAGTGGAAATGAATAGATACGTATGTAGAGATATTTTCCGGAAGCTTTCAACCAATTTAAGAGCTTAATAATGTCCATTTTTATTATCTGATGTAGAAACTATAATGCAAATTAATACTGGAAGATAAAATTCTTTTTTTAAAAAAATTCATTCTTTTGGAACACAATCATAATCATATACCTTTAAAAAGTTAACACTATTACTAAAAGGAAGTTTTATAAAACTCTTTCTTGGAAAATCAAACAATAGAATTTTATAAGGAAAGATGATTATATACAAAATTTAATCGAATCTTTTCTCCATGGCTGAAACCTGAAGAGCTGATTCTTTCTGATCTGAATATTTCCAGTGGTAAAAAAATAAATAAATATAAATAAATAAATAATAATAAATAAAAACAAAACAAACAAACAAAAAAAAACAAACTTGCCTTTTTAGATAGCCTATTCTAATTGTTCAATCTCTCTCATTGGCCAAAAACAAATTTGGGGGGAAAAAAAAAAAGATGCTTTCTTGAGATAGAGCATAATCTAAATCTTAAGCTTAGTCACTTCATATATTTATTTTACTTATCTGGTCTACCTCAAGAAAGCAGACTTACTCAATGCCTCTGAAAATATCTGAGTGCCTAACCTTAGTTGAAACATCTTTTGCTTTAGACATTTCCTGTTTGCCATCATTTCAAGAGTCCTCAACCTCTAGGTCAATCTAACACTAAAGTGTCCTTTTAACTGAAGCCCCTATTCCAAATATAGACTTACCAGTAGAGAGAAAAATAGGACTGTTATCTTCCTCGATTTTAGAATTTCTGCTTGTATTAATTTTTGCTTGCATTAGTCAAGCCTTATTTGACATCACAGTACATGTTTGACTTATATTATACTGTCATCCACCAAATCTATTAGGCCTATCTATAGTAGGTATGTATAAATCAAGATTATGCTATGTAAGTAATAGGTTTTACATCTAAATGTGTTACTTTATATTTATTTTTTCTTCTTAATCAGTTTTCATGATTTTATGTAATATAATTGATATAGAAAATTAAGTTTCTCAACTCTCAATTATCCTTTTTTCCTTTTAGAACTATGCCAGACAAAATTATATCGATAAGGATGGCTGTTATGTTTATTAGTGTATCTGTTAGGATATTTTAGGGTATATTACAGACTTTTGCAAAGCTTCCATTTTTTTATTTAGAGTAATATTGTTATAAACATGCCATATCTGTGCTTCAGTGTAAATGTTAAAGTATTTCTCTAGATCATATATAGTGCAAATCTTCACCTTTTCCGAATAATAACAAACTGCTTTTCAAATATTATATTTTACTCCCAACAGCACTGTATAAAGTATTTTATTGGTTTACATCCTTGCCAATATTTGATGTCAAAATGAAATCTTTGCCAATCTGGTAGAAATGCAGTTGTAACTTACCATGATTTTTATTTTGCATTTCTATGATTCTTGATAATGTTGAGTATATTTTCATAGGTGTATTTGCAATTTAGAAATCACAAAGGATGAAGAGAGGCAGCATACTGGTGTCAGGCAAATATATATACCAATGTCCAAAAATTAAAAAAAAAAAAAACATGGCTTCTGGTAACAAGAGATTATTTACTAACTATTGATCAGAAGGATTTCCTCTTTTCGGAGGGTGGTATAAGTTTTTGCCCATTTTTAAATATGATTATCTATTTTTTTCTCATTACAATTTTGGCCATCTATCTGTTTCCTATCAATCTATCAATCTATCTTCTAGAGCATTCATCCTTTGTTGGTTACATGAATTGGTTATAGGTTATATGAGGATTGTATACATCTTTGTATGTGTGTTGATAAAGAGGAATTTATAATTCTACTATATATAAATTTAAAAATTTATCCTTTATGATTAGTAATTATTTCTGAAAACCACTTTACTCCATTTTCAAATATCGGTATATCTGCCCAACTCCAATACGCTTGCTCTTTACATTCTTCATGATCTCCAAAGTCTATCCTTTGTATATTTCACATATGTCATGTTTCTCAGGTTCATGGATTTTTAGATTCAAAATTTTGGAGCTAAATGTGATCTTAGAGAACATTAAATTTAGATTATCTCCAAGTATCCCTTTATGGTTTTGAAAAATATGATATCAATGAAGCCATTTCAAAATGGAGTCAGAGCTACCATCTGAGAGGACAGGCTGTCTTGCTCCTTAAACCTTTGGAATGTTTGAACTGGGCAAAATAACCTTTGGACTGGGCCAAACTAAATCTGTCTTACAAATAACTGTTTGAAAAGCTAACAGGAAAGCAGACCTCCTGACCACAAAACTGATAATTAAGGACATTCTTTAGAATCAGTAAATAGCCATGCATAGTTTCAGAATAGCTTAGCTTATTGGTAACAATAAAAATTCCTTTCTCCTATTCATGGAATTATTTCCTTTACCTTTTTCATAAAGCTGCTGACCATCATTGTATAATCAGGATATATTTTGGGTTTCTGAATCTATGCCCCAGATTGCAATTCATTTTGATCTCATACAGTAGTTGCCTCTCACTTTCGCTTTATATTTTTTTGGTTAACAGTTTACATGCATAGAAGCATTTAGGGAGACTGTTAAAAACATTCAAGCTTCTATTCTAGTGAGAGGAACATATGTGTTGTAGAGATCATTTCAAAATTAAATATTAGTGATAAAGGTATTAAAGTTTAATATAAAAATAAGTTTAAAAATATGCATTCTCATTTTTTCCCATTTACCTAATAAATCTATTAGAATCTCCAGGTTCACAGATTTTCATGTGCATGTGTGAGTGTACCTACCTGTTATTTTTTTTTCATTTCAGTTACTAAAGTTTGAGAAATAATGGATAATCCGAAGTGCTTATTTTAAAGATACAAAAAGTATGGTCTAAAAAGTAACTTAATCAAGGCTACTCCTTTAGCGACTGTCAGAGACTTAACTAAAACCCTGTCCATAAAGATATTGTCATAGGTGACTATTCCTTTGGCTTTAAACTTTCTTATACTTCACCATTTCTCTTAACCCAATATAATGAATGTCTACTTCTGCTTATTAACTTTAGTAATAGAGCTCTCCAAAAAAACTTCTCTTTATCATAGAAATATAGCAGGTCACAGTGCCATCCTGTTGGGACTACATTTATCAACCTCCCTTGCGTTCTGATGTGACTACAATTTTATGAATGAAATGGGAACAAAAATTATGTCTACTGATTTCAGGCATGGTATTTAATACTTTTGGGTTTTCTCTGCATGATCTTGAATCCTCTTTTTTGAGGGAACAGGGAGAGCAATCGTAAGGTACTTGGGTTACAAATGACCAACAAGCAGAGATGTGCTGCTGACCTTTCTGGTTCTTTTCAAACTGCTAAATAAAAGATGATTAAATTTATATGATTTTTACTTTATCATATATTTGAGTCTGATTTTAGTAGTAATATAGTATTTACCACTACTTAAATGTTTATAATAAAGCAGTTTTACCTTTCTAGAAAGAGAATCTATTCACATAATGAACATGCATGCTTACCATACTTAATTTCAGATAAAATAGAAAACCAAGGTGTTATTAAGAAAAAAAATAGCAAAAAAAAAAAAAAAGTATATTGGATCTAGAAGTAATTGGCAAGTAAACAAATGCTTGGATAACTTATATATATTCAATTTCAACTTGAAATAGTGCTACCACTGGCTGATATCTTTCAGAAAATTATTCACAATGGAAAACAGAAAGCCACTTTGCAACAGTGGCTTTTTTCCCCTTCAACTTTTAAGTGGTATTTGAACTGAGGGAAATTTAAAACTGTGTCACAGTCTCTATCAAATAAGTAGCTGATGACTAGAAAATGTGGTTGTTAAATATCACATTACTGTCTTCTGATAATCTTCTGCTTTCTGAAGCACGCTTTATAGCCTTGCTTCACTTGTAGCACTATTTAATAGAATGATTATAAATGTGTTAATCTTGACATAAAGAATTTTAGGTTACTTTACTAAAAGTTGAAGAAAGTCTCAAGAACTTTGATGGCAAAAAGCAATAAAAAGTTATAAAACATAAAACATTGCTAAAATGTTACTACTAATAGTTTGACATTAAATATTTTATCGAAATTTTGCTGATAATCCTTTATGAATTCAAATTAAATGAGGAAGCTTTTTTTTTTTTTTATGGAGGAAAATAACCTACAACTGTCTTCATATCCTTCCATGAAACTGTCATTGAAAGGTTACTGATATCTTTCTACTTTACTTCAATGCATGACCAGAACTACTGTGCTTGCAGTAACATCAAACTAGAAACCTCATAAAAATTTAACTCTTTAGAATGCTGATATTTCTCAGGTAATGTATAAAGATATGTAGGAGATAGGTATGTAAATAGAGTTTATATAAATTAAAAAGCCTACTTCAAGTTCCTAATCTGTCCTAAAGTTACAGTGCATTCTTAGTGTCTAGAATCTTCAATCTTTTGAACACCTGAAGTTAGAAATATTATAGATAATCTAAAATAAGTTATTTGGAAGTCTCAATTTCCTTGAAAACACAAGTACATTAAAGTGGTCTATTTTTAAACAAAGAAGTTACATTACTTATAAATACAGTACTTACAATTTATAAAACATTTTTATGAATTTAATTTATTGCTTTCTCTATTATATTTTAACATTTAAAAATGTTTTAACAGGTTTTTAAAAAGCTGTTAATTAAAAATTGTAATTGCATTTAAATATTTTAAAACACATTTTAATATAATGAACCCATAGATTCAACAATTATCAATTCATGGCCAAAATTATTGAATCTATAACCACATAGTTTTCCCCTCACTACACACTAGATTATTTTGAAGCAAACCACATGTAACACATAATTTCATCCATACATATGTTAATATAAATTTCTAAAACATAAGAACACATTTATACTGCATACCATATATACTTATTATACACATAAAATTAAAAATTTCTCAGCTTTTAATTAAATACTTGGCTTATTTGAATTAGAATCAAAATAAGGAATATCAAATTTTAGTATGTTTATTATTTCTTATTTTATATTTTGTCTCTACAGTCCCAAGTTTTTGCAATGATAGAAACATTCTTTAAAAATACCATATGATTTCACTTATATGTGAAATCTAAGGAACAAAAAGAACAAACTAATCGAAATATAGAGGACAATCTGGTGATGGCCAGAGGGGAGGGGGATTGGAGGGCAGGGAGAATGGGGTGAAAAGTTAAAGAAGTATAAATTAGTAACTGATAGACGGTCGGTCACAGAATAGGGAATGCAGTCAGCATTAATGTAATGGCTAAGTGAAGAGCCAGAAGAAAGAAAGAGCAATTAGGAGTATTGTTTTATAAACTATACAAATGCCTAACCAATGTACTATATACTTGAAATTAATAAAATAAAATTTTTTAAAAATCTAAGAATTTCATAAGATGGGCTGTTCTGTAAAGTTGTTTAAAACAAATTTTGCTATTGTAACATTAAATTCAGAAAGTATACAAATCAGCAGAGTGTAAGCTGATGACTTTGAAAACTGAACACTATGAAACCACCAGTCTGATCAAGAAAAACATCAGGCCACCCCTAGAAGGCCCCTCATAGCTCTTAGTGACATCTCTTCTCATTCCCAAAGGTAACTACCCTCCTGATTTTAATGCTAAAGATGTGTACCTCTGTATTTTATTTTAAATTTGTCTTCATAGCATCACTCAATATATATATTGTTTTGTGTCTGGTGTATTTCACTCAACACCAGGATCATGAGATTTATGCGTATTGTTGTTCACAGTAGTAGTTCGAGCAGTTTTTTCCCTAAATAGTATTCCACTGAAAAAAACTGTATTACAATTTATCTATTATTCTAATACTGATAGACCATTTAGTTGTTTCTAGGATCTGGCTATTATAAATATTCTAAGAAATACATGAATATATCTTTTGCTGCAAATATTTCCATAATTACGTTGACTATATTCTTAGGAGAGAATGTGTTAGGTCATAGAGTATTTGCGTTTTCAACTTTTATAGATATCTAAACATTTTCCAAAATTGTTATACAAATTTTTACTCCTACCAGCGGTATATGAAAGTTCCAATTCCAATCTTGCCAAAAGATGATATTATCAAATTATCATCCTTTTTACTTTTATACAATCTGGAGTGTCTGTACTGTTATCTCAATTTAGGTCTATTTCAAAATAGTCTATGACTAAGATTAAGAAATTATTCATCTGTTTATTGGCCAGTTGGGAATCAACTAGCATCTTGATATTGTGCAGGTTCCATTCTGGCAAGAATATTTCAATGGTAGAGACGTGTATTCCCACAAGGTCATAATTAACATTTATCTCCCTTTTTATGATATCGATGGGCTTTGATAATCACTACTTAGATTCATTATTCTAATAGATACTGGCAAAACAGTGATATTCAAACTTATTTATATTTCATCTTTAGTAGAAACATTTTTTTAGAGAAACTTAAAAGTTTCATCAATTACTTGGTTTTCATGAATTACTTACTGTTCACATAGGAAATGGAGGGTTAAAATCAACACAGTATGGTGTTGGCAAAAAAAAAAAAAAAAGATACATAGACCAATGGAACGGAATTTAGAGCCAGAAATAAAGCCAAATATATATGGGCAAACAATTTTTGACAAAGAAGCTAATACAATGGAAAAAAGAAACACTTTCAATAAATGATGCTGGGAAATGTGGGGAGCCACATGCAAAAGGATGAAATGAGACTGTTCCCATCACCATATACCAAAATTAACTCAAAATGGATCAAAGAACTAAATATAAGATCTAAAACAATAAATCAGAAGAAAAGGTAGAAGAAAACATAGGTACTAAACTCATGAATCTTGGTCTTAGAGAAAATTTTATGAATTTGAGCTTAAAGGCAAGGAAGGCAAAAGCAAAAATAAATGAATGGGACTAAAACTATAAATGAGTGGACGTTCGATTTAGAGAGGATTTTATGGGAGTACATTAAACTAAAAAGCTTCTGCACAGTGAAAGAAACCATCAACAAAACAAAGAGGCAGCCAACTAAATAAGAGAAGATATTTGCAAACAATGCCTCCAATAAGGGGCTAAAATCCAAAATATATAAGGAACTCATACAACTCAAAAACCAAAAACAAATAAAGCAATTAAAAAATGGGCAGATGATCTGAACAGACACTTCTCCCATGAAGACATACAAATGGTCATAAGATGTATGAAAAGATGCTCAACTTCACTAGCTGTTAGGGAAATGCAAATCAAGACCATAATGAGATACCACCTCTCACCTGTTAGAATATCTATTATCAACAAGACAAGTATAGAAAGTGGTGGAAAGAATGCAGAGAAAAAGAAACCCTCATACACTATTGGTGGGACTGCAAATTGGTACAGCCACTATAGAAAACAGTATTGAGGTTTCTCAAAAAATTAAAAATAGAATTACCATATGACCCAGCAATCCCTACTCTGGGTATTTGCCCAGAAAGAAAATACTTATCAGTAAAGATATATGTACTTTGTTGTTCACTGCAGCATTATTCACAGTGGTCAAGACCTGAAAACAACCAAAGTGCCCTTTGACAGATGATTGGATAAAAAAGATATGGGACATATATACAGTGGAATATTACTCAGCCATAAGAAAAGATGAAATACTGCCATTTGCAACAACATGAATGGACGTTGAGATTATCATACTAAGGGAAAAAGTCAGACAGAAAAAGTCAAGAACCTTGTGATTTCACTCATATGTGGAATATAAAACTGAAAGCAACAAAGTAACAAGAATAAAAAAAACTCATATAAACACAGACAAAGTATAGTGGTAACCAGGAAAAGAGGGAAGGGAAAGTTGATAAGGGTGAAGAGGGTCAAATATACAACAGAAGGAAATTTAAAATTTTGGTGGTAAATACACGATGAAATATATAGACGATGTATTACTAAACTGTACACCTGAATCCTATATAATTTTATTAAACAACATCACTCCAAATAAATTTGATTAAAATAGTATTTTTGTTATTTACTGCTATTCAGAATAATAAGATGTTAAGTTTTCAAAGTTCTTGCTGCCTTGGGAGTTCTGAGTTACAGTTTGTTTTTCTTTAGTACCATGAGACTGAAAATATTATCTTTTCCTATCTTCTCAAGCATCTTAGAAAGAGCAACAGTTAATTAATTTTGACATATTGGATATACTCCAAATCATCAAAGAAATTCATCAAGTTTTATTTTATTATTTTTGTATCCTATATTTGGCTAATAAGAGTCATTTCAGGTTAGAATTTAGGTCATTCTTACATTCTTTGTTATCAGAATTGCTTTTACACAACAAACTATTCTAGGCTCATCTCATAAAACTCCTGTTCCAACTGTGAATCAATCACACCCCCCAAAGAGCTCTGTTTTCTTTTAGTTACAGATTACATTTGATGCTGCAAGTGCTCACTGTGAAGATTTCAGTCATTGTTTCTAGGCCTTTTCATTGAATAGAACTAGGAATGACTAGTCTTTTTTCTTTTTATTAAAAATGTTAAGGGCTCATACTAATATTTTCAAAATAAATTTATATTTCAGTTATTTTACTTAAATTCCATGAGTTTTTGTGATAATTTTGGATATTATAAATATTAACATAATTATTTGCATGATCCTAATATAAAGTCATTTGTAATACCGTTCTGCGAGTATGTGTGTGTAAGGTTATGCCAAAAGTTAATGAGGCAGACAGAATATTAAAGATGTCTGTTTCTATTTTCTAAAACCTATGACTATGTTATTTTCCATGACAAGAGATGTCACAGGTGTGTTCAGAATACAGAGTACCCTGGATCATCTAATTACATGAGTCCTTAAAAATGGAACAAAGTTTTTAGTTTAGTCAGAGTGATGAGACAGCAGAAAAGGGTAAGAAAGTTGACACATGACAAGGATATCATCCACTACTATGTCTGAGATTAGAGAAATGGGAGGGAGGCTCCAGCCAGGGCATGTAGAAGCCTTACTATCTGTGAACAATTTTCAGTTTATAGTCAGCAAGAAAACAAGGACCCCGGATGTTATAACCACAAGAAAAGAATTCTGCCATGAACCTGAATAAGCAAGAAGAAGGATTCTCCTCCAAATGACTTGGTTTTAGTCTAATAAGATCCATATTGAATTTCTAACCTATAGAACTGTAAGATAATGAATTTGTGTTAAGTCACAAAGTTAGTGGTAATTTACTATAGCAGCAATAGAAAATGAACATAGTTAAATTCAACTTTTTTCTTTCTATTTTATTTTTGGGAATTTTTTAATTTTGTTTTTATTTAATGTTTTGTAAAATATTCACATCTATAACATAAAATCTATAAAACAAGATATTCACTGAGAAATCTTGTTGCTAACTCTATTCCCTCCACCCTTCCCTTTCTTTCGCATTTACATCCTTAATGAATAAATTTTAGCTTTCTAGAGTTGTTTACCAATGCAAATACACATATTCATGTTCATATTCTTAATCTTTCATTAATTTATTTTTTAATTTAACATACTCTAAAATTTACATTTTTGGTGTACAGTTTTATGAATTTTAACACATAGATTCATATAGCCAGTTCCACAATCGAGATACAGAATAGTTCCATCACTCCTAAAATTCATTTGTGCTATTCACTTTGAGGGAGAAACCACATCCACCATTTCTTCTCTCATACTAGCACAAACTGGTGACCTGTTCTTCACTATAGCTTTGTCTGTTTGAGGATGAAAGAACTATTCGGCTCAATATGATGACTTTGAGATTTATCCAAGTTGATACATACCAGTAGTTTATTCCTTATTATTGCTGAGTTGTATTCTATTATATTGAGATTCCAGAATTTGTCCATTTACTTTTTTGATGAACATTTAGGTTGTTTGTAATTTTGAGCAATTGCAAATAAAGCTGTTATGGACGTTTACATGCACAAGTCTGTACAGGCATTTTTTTTTTCCCCTTGAATAAATACTTAGGATTGAAATGCTGGATCATATAGTAGGAATATGTTTAACTTTTTAAGAAATCACCAATTTTTTTCCCAAAATGTACATACCAATGTACATTCTTACCATGCAAATTTCAGTTCTTTTTACATCTTCAGAAACTCTAGGTATGCACAGTTTTGTTAATTTTAGCCATTTAAAAATGTGTAATGATATCCCATTATGGTTTAATCTGTATTATGTAAATAACTGTTTACACTGAGCAGTTCCATGTACTAATTTTCCATTTATATATCTTCTTGGTTAACAGTTCAATTTTTTGGGCCATTTCTATTTTATTTTGATTTAATATTATTGAATTTGGAGAGCATTTCATATATTTTAGATAAAAGTCCTTTATCATGTATCTAGTTAGCAAATATATTTTTTTCCAATTTTTTTTTCATTTATTAAGAGGGTCTTTTGAAAAGCAAAGAGTTGGGGATTTTTCATTTTTTCACGAAGAATAATTTACCAAATTTTCCTTCACAGGTTATACTGTCGGTGTCCTATAAAAATTTTTTGGCCATACTCACACCCTCAACAGTTTCCTTCTCTATTTATTCTAAGAGTTTTATAATTTTAGATCTTGCATTTAAAACTTCTGTGCAGGATCTTTGGAAACATGGCGTAGTGAGAGTCGTCCAAAGATTTTTCTCCTTGAAACAACAATAAATTGAACATCTAAAACTCAACAAAAAACACTCGAACTGCACACCAGCACATCTGAACTGGGATCTGTGCATAAGAGCTACCACAGGTTAGAACCCCAGGTGTCAGGCGGTGGATTGTGAGTAAAGAAAAGCTGCCTCTCACAGCTGCTGGAGCTCCATGAAAGAGGAGCGGGAGGTGGGGGTGGGGTGGGAAACGGAGCGGACAGTTCCCTGAACAGCCCTGTGTGGGAAAGCTGTGATCTCCCCGTGGCTGACCTGCGGCAGGGCCCAATCATCAGGGCAGAAAGCAGAGAAACAGGACAGCAGAAAAACAACAGTTGATTTTTACTGACTACAGTTGCAAAACCGAGGCTGAGCCACAGCCTCCAACCCCCAAACCAGAGGGCCCCTCCCCATACCCTCTGAGGCAGAACACCACAGACCCCAGGGGAATCTGAGCAAATGCTACCGAAACTGTTGCTAACACGGACAGGTATTAAACAGAGGGTAGCAAATGTGATTAAATATTGATTAAAAATAAAAAGGCATTTTTAAAGCTTTATATAAAGCATAGATCCTAGAGGCTTAATGCCACCAACTGGAAATCAAAAGAAAAGTGTCTTGTTTGCAGCATGATAAAGAGAGACTTTTATATAATAAATCTTCTTTCTGGAAAAAAAAAAAAAAGAGAGAATACATATCCATTAATGCTCAGGGAGAATAATTTTCCATTAAACACCATGAACAACCAAAGTGACAAGGACCTCAGAAAGAAAGAGAAAATCTCCAGAAAATAAGCTTAGAAACATAGAAATATGCAATTTAAATGACAGAGAATTCAGGATGGTACTTCTGAAAAAACTCAGTGAATTCAAAATGAATCATATTAACAATTTCAGGAATTGAAAAAAAACACCTAGATAAGCAGAGCAAGGAGATTGAACCCTCAAAAAGAACAGAAAGATCTTCTGGAGATAAAAACAAACAAACAAACAAACAAACAAAAAACACCACAAGAGTTGAAAAAATGAAATAAAAAACTTGAGAAATAGAGTTGACCAAATGAAGGAAAGGATCAGTGATATTGAAGACAGAAATTTAGAAAGAAGAAAGAAATTTAGAAAATAAGAAAGAAGAAGAGAGAAACCAAAGAACGAACAATAATGAAAAAGAAATTCAAGAAATAGCTGATACCATCAGGAGAAGAAACATAAGAATATTGGGCATTATGAAGACGAAGGAAAAGAAGCAGGGTCTAGAAAGCATTTTCAGACAAATAGTGGATGAGAAGTTCCCAAATCTAAGGAATGAGCTGGAGCTTAGAATTCAAGAAGTCAACAGAACACCCAATTATCTCACCCAAAAAAGGCTTCAACAAGAACACATTGTATTAAAGTTATCAAAAAATTAATGACAAAGAAAGAATTCTCAGGGCAGCCAGGGAGAAGAAAACGGTAACTTAAAAGGGAAAACCAACTAGATTATCCTTGGACTTCTCAGTGCAAATCTTACAAGCCAGAAAGGAATGGAATCAAATATTTAACTATTAAGTGAAAGGAAATATCAGCCTAGAATAATGTATCCAGCTAAGCTCTCCTTTAGATGTGAAGGAGAAATTAAAAACTTTTCCAGACATACAGAAATTGAAGGAATTCTCCACTATGTGGCCTGCACTACAGGAAATACTGAAAGTAGTCAGTTCACATAAAACAAAATGGTGGAAAGAAAAAATACATAATTAGGAATAAAGTGACTATTAGGCAAATAGAAGCAGAGGAGTGCAACTCTTACTAAGAACAGGGCAGTATAAGCTTAAACAATAAGAAGAGAATTGCTATAGCAAGATAGTAATGAACGTTCAGTGCACATAAGAACAAACTGAGACAACAATGACTGAAATGGGGAAGATTCAAAGATCCAAATTCACAAAGGGGAATGGAGATAAGGCACGTGCAGAACAAAATGGACGACTGTGTATAAATAACTATCCTTTACATACTCATAATGGTAGCCACACACTGAAGACTCAGAACTGAAGTGTAACATAAAAAAAGAAGAATCAGAGTCAAACTCCACAAAAGCCAACCAAAATAAAGAAAACAGAAACAAGGACAAGGAAGCAATGGAAACATAAAGCTACCAGAAAGCAAACGATGAAATAGCTATAAGAAGACTTCATATTTCAATAATCACCCTGAATATAAATGGACCAAATTCATAATAAAAAGGCAGAGAGTTGCAGAATGGATCAAAAAACAAAACCCGACCATATGCTGCCTCCAGGAGATACATCTCAGCTCCAAAGATTCAAAGTGAAAGGGTGGAAGATGATATTTCAAACAAATGGCATTCAGAGAAAAGCAGGAGTAGCGGTGGCTAATATCAGATGAAATAGACTTCAAAATAAAAAAAAAGGTAAAGAAAGATACTGAGGAATACTTCATAATGATAAGGGAATCACGCACCAAGAAGACATAACACTTATTAATATAGTGCTCCCAATCAGGGAGTCCCAAAATATGTAAAGCAATTACTAACAGAACTAAAGGGAGAAACAGACCAAACACTATCATAGTAGGGGATCTAAATACACCACTGTCAGATATGGACAGATCACCAAACAGAAAATCAATAAGGAAATAACAACCTTAAATGACACATAAGATCAATTGGACATAGTTGACATTTACAGATCCTTCCATCTCAAAACAGCTGCTTATACATTCTTCTCCAGTGCGCATGGAACATTCTCAAGAATTGACCACATCCTGGTACGCAGAGATAGCCTCAACAATATAAGAGGGTTGAAATCATTTGATCATAAAGCTTTGAAACTAGAGATGAACTGCAAAAAGAAAGCAGGAAGAACCACAAATACATGGAGATTAAACTACATGCTACTGAAGAATAACTGGGTCAGAGAAGAAATAAAAAGAGAGATCAAGAGATACATAGAAACGAATGATGATGATAGTAACAACTTATCAAAACTTGGGACACGGCAAAAGAGATTTAAGAGGAAAGTTCATATTACAGGCCTATCTCCAAAAACAAGAACGAGCCCAAATAAATAAGCTAACGCTTCATCTTAAAGAACTAGAGAACGAAAAACAAATAAAGCCTAAATCACCAGAAGGAAAATCTAAGTAGACTGATCAACAGTATGGAAACTGAAACAATCATCAAAAATCTACCAAAAAAGTAAAAGTCCAGGACAAGATGGTTTTCACCAGTGAATTCTACCTAACATTCAAAGATGACTTAAAACTTATTCTCCTCAAACTCTTCCAAAATATCAAAGAGGAGGCAATACTTCCCAACTCATTTTAGGAAGCCAATATTACTCTGATACAAAACCTGATAAGGATAACACAAAAAAAGAAAACTACAGACCAATATTCTCATGAACACAGACGAAAAATCCTAAATGATACTATGAACTGAATATAAACATATTAAAAAGATCATACACCACGATCAAGTGGGCTTCATCCCAGAGGCACAGAGATGGTTCGACATACACAAATCAATTAATGTGATCCATCACACACACAAATTAAAAAATAAGAATCATATGATCATATCAATAGATGCAGAAAAAGCCTTTGACAAGATACAGCACCATTTATGATCAAAACACTTCAAAATCAGTATAGAAGGAAAGTACCTTAACATAATAAAGGCCATTATGACAAACCTCAGCCAACATTATACTTAATGGTGAAAAACTAAAAACCTTCCCTCTAAGATCAGGAACAAGGCAAGGCTGTCCACTATCCACTGTTATTCAATAACATTGGAGGTTAGCAAGTGCAATCACAAGAGAAAGATATAAAAGGCATCCAAATAGAAACAAAGAAGTCAAACTGTCACTTTTGCAGATGACATGATTCTCTATATAGAAAACCCTAAAGACTCCACAA
The DNA here is from genome assembly GCA_003508835.1 of Eonycteris spelaea. Lineage (NCBI taxonomy): Eukaryota > Metazoa > Chordata > Mammalia > Chiroptera > Pteropodidae > Eonycteris > Eonycteris spelaea. The sequence continues at coordinate 3,287,520 of PUFA01000167.1, forward strand.
GAACACTACTAGAAACAATAAGCAAACAGTAAAGTCTCTGGATACAAAATCAATGTTCAAAAATCCATAGTGTTCCTATACTCTAATAATGAAGTGTCAGAAAAAGAAGTGGAAAAATAATTTTTTGCAATTGCAACAAAAAGAATAAAATACCTAGGAATAAATTAATGAAACATGTGAAGGACCTATATAATGAAAACTACAAGACCCTATTAAAAGAAATGAAGAAGATACAAAGAAATGGAAAGATATTCGTGTTCTTGGATTGGAAGAATCAACATAGTTAAAATGACCATATTACCTAAAGCATTATACAGATTTAATGCAATCCCCATCAAAATCCATTGGCATTTTTTAAAGAAATAGAACAAAAAAATCATCAGATTTGTATGGAAGCACAAAAGACCCTGAATTGCCAAAGCCATCCTGAGAAAAAAGAATGAGGCTGGAGGCATCACTCTGCCCAACTTCAAATTATACTACAAAGTGACAGTAATCAAAACGGCATGGTATTGGCAGAAAAACAGACACATGGACCAGTGGAACAGAATGAGAGTCCAGAAGTAAACCCATATTTATAGGGCAAATAATTTTTGACAAAAAGCCAAAAACATACAGTGGAGAAAGGAAAGCCTCTTCAATAAATGGTGCTGGGAAAACTGGAAAGCCACCTGCAAAAGAATGAAACTAGACTGTTGTCTATCACCACCACCAAAATTAACTCAAAATGGATTAAGGACCTGAATATAAGACCTGAAACAATAAAATGCATAGAAGAAAACATAGGAACTAAACTCAAGGACCTTGGACTTAAAGAGGATTTTATGAATTTGACCTCAAAGGCAAGGGAAGTAAAAGCAAAAATAAATGAATGGGACTACATCAAACTAAAAATCTGCTCAGCAAAAGAAATGTCAACAAGGTAAAGAGACAACCATCTGAATGGGAAAATATATTTGCAAGCAACCTCGATAAGGGCCTAATATCCAAAATATACAAAGAACTCATACAACTCAATAACAAAAAAAACAAATGTCCAATCAAAAAATGGGCAGAGGACCTGAACAGACACTTCTCCCATACAAATGGCCAACAAATATATGAAAAGATGCTCAACATGCTAGCTATTAGGGAAATGCAAATCAAAACCACAATGAGATACCATCTCACACCTGTTAGAATAGCTATAATCAACAGGACAAGTAATAACAAATGTTGGAGAGGATGCAGAGAAAAAGAACCCTCATACACTGCTGGTGGGACTGCAAATTGGTACAGCCACTATGGAAAACAGTATGGAGTTCTCAAAAAACTAAGAATTGATCTACCATATGATCCAGCAATCCCTCTACTGGGTATTTACCCCAAAGACTTGAAAACCCATATCCAAAAAGATATTTGCACACCGATGTTCATAGCAGCATTATTCACAGTGGCCAGGACATGGAAGCAACCGAAGTGTCTGATAGATGATTGGCTAAGAAGTGGTACATATATAACAATGGAATATTACTCAGCCATAAGAAGAGATGAAATACTGCCATTTATGACAACATGGATGGAACTTGAAATAATCATCCTAAACGAAATAAGCCAGACAGAAAAATCGAAAATCACATGATATCACTTATATGTGGGATATATACCTAAAAGCAACAAAGGAAGAGGACAAACAAACAGAGACTCATGGACATGAACTATAGATTAGTAATTACCAGAGGGTAGGGTTGGGGGAAAACCGGGGAGGTACACATGGTAAGTGGGGTCAAATACAGGGGGGGCGGAGGGGTAGGTGAAGTGGGTAAAGTGAATCAAACATTATGGTAGCTGAAGGGAAAGTGGCTTTTGTGTGGTAAAACACAATAGAATATTACAGATGTCAAATTATAATGTACATCTGAAAATTATATAATTGTATTATACCAATGTTACCCAATGAACAAATTAAAAAAAATAAAATAAACTTTTGGCAGCATTTTTAGTTTAATTCTGTATATGGTGTCAGATATGGATAGGAGGTTTTGTTTTTTATATAAGTATCCCAATAAGCACCCATTTGTTGATGATTATCTTTTCTTTACTGAATTGCCTTACACCTTTGCCAAATCAATTGTTCATATATTAGTGGGTCTATTCTGTACTTTATCCGTATCTCATTTATCTGTCTATATTTGCAAATACCACATTTTTTATTACTCTAATTTAAGTAAGTTTTAATATTATTTGGTATTAGACTTCTAAATTTGTTCTTTCTCAAAGTTGTTTTGGGTATTTCTAAAGAGATTAAAGCCTGCTGAAATTTTGGTTGTATTGAATCTACAAATCAATTTAGAAGGAAATGACATCTAGATAATATCAGTAGTTTATGGTTAGTTTTTTAAGCCATAAATGATTTATATCTCTCGACTTTACATAGGTTATTAGTTCTTTTTGAATCAGTTTGTATTTTCAGTATATGGTTCCTTTTGCATTTTTTGTTGGTTTTCATTTTGTTAAATAAAATTAATTTCCATTGTTTTGCTAATGCACAGAAATTCAGTTACATTATATATTGATCTTGCTCCTGTAACCACACTAAACTATTACTCCTAGTTGCTCTTTTGTAGATTCTATCAGATTTTCTACATAATCAATGTTTGCTGGAAATAAAGATCGTTTTACTTTTTTTTCCTTTCTGATATTTTTATTTATATTTCTGACTCATTTCTACTGGCTAGAAAACTCCTATAAAATGCAAGAAAAGGTAAAAGCAGACATCCCTGTCTTTTTCCTATCCTAAGGAGAAAAAGAAATAGTTCAAGTATTCTGTAAGATATTAGCTCTATATATTTCATAGATGGCTTTTATATCATAGTGAGGAAGTTTTTTCTGTTCTTTTTGAGAGTGAGTTTTGTTAAATCATTTTTCTGTGTCTACTGAAATGATCACAAATATTTCCCTTTTTGTTTATTGCTTTTGTATTAGTGTGAATTACAATGACTTTTCACTTGTTGATGAACTCCATTGGTCATGATGTATTATCAACATGATATCATGGATCCAATTTGATAAAATTTTGATTAGAAATTATGTATTTATGTTCATGACAGATACTCTCTGTGTATTTATCTTTTAGATTACTATTTTTGTCTGGTTTTATTGTCAGAATAATGCTAGCCTCATCGTATGAATCAGAAAAGTTTTCCTCGTTTTGTAATTTTCTGGAAGCATTTGTGCACAACTAGTATAATTTTCTTCCTTATATTGTAGAATTCACTAATGAAGACATCTTTGTGAAAAAGATTTTAACTCCAAATTAAATTATTGTAATATACACGGGGATATTTAGGTTATTATTTCTCCTTGAATAGATGTGTTGGTAATTTGTAACTTAAAAGTAATATGTCCATTTCATGTCGGCGGCTGAATTTCTTGGCATAAAGTAATTCATAATATTTTATACAGTCATTCAAAGGCTGTACATTATGTGGCAATTTTACCTTTGTTATATCTGATATTGGTACATTTGATTCTATTTTCATTCTTGATCATCCCAGTTTAAAATTTATCATTTTTACGGATCTTATCCAAATAATGCTTTTACTACTATTGACTTTATTATTTTTGTTTTCTATTTTATTTGATTTCTACTTATTATTTACTTCTTATACTTTGTTTGTTCTTAATATTTAGTTTGCTCTTTTTCTACTTATGATTAAGCTGGTCACTAAATTGAGACATTTCTTCTTTTCTAATACAGCCTTTTCATGCTATAAATCTCTTTTCCTAATTACTGCTTAGTAGCACCCCCCCCCAATGATATTCTGTTTTAAAATATTTATTTAGTTCAAAAATTATTCTAATATCCATTTTGACCTCTTCTTTAATGTATGGTTATTTTAGAAGTATGTTCTTTAGTGTTTAAATAGTTAGAGATTTCTCAGATATCTTTATGCTACTCAATCTTGAAATAATTAAATTGCAAATGGAAACACACTTTGTATGAGCTGAATTTTTAAATATATTGAGATTTGTTTTGTGGCCCACAATAGGGACTAGTATAGTTTTTCTCTAAAGGGCCATATAGTAAATATCTCATGCTTTGAAACCAGAACCCCTACAGTTCCTGTCACGTATTTTATTTTTGTTTATAAAACTCTTTAAAATATAAAAACATGCCTAATCTGTATATTAGACAAAAACAGCCATGGAGAAGATTTGGTTTATAACCTCTCACCTAGACTATTGCCTACCTTAGTAAACATTTCCTGTTCCTCTGAAATAAGATGCATTCTTATTATTGATCAGGTGTTCTGTAAATGTTAGTTACTTCAAATTGTTTTGGTAATGTTGCACAAATTTCATATCTTTTGAATTTTCTGTCTACCAATTCTATTAATTATTGGAGAAGCATGTAAAATCTTTGTGGATTTGTCTGTTTTCTTTGTAATGTACATGTAGTTGGAAGCCCTATTATTTGGTGCAGGAATGTTTAGGATCATTTTATCTTCTGATGAACTAACTGATCCTTTTATCACTATGAAATAAGCCTCTTTATTCATGACAATATTCTTTCCTCTGAAGTATACTTTGTCTGATATCAAAAATATTATCCAGCATGGTTTTAATTAATTAGCATGATATATCATTGTCTTTCCTATTATTTTTTAACCTCTTTAAGTCTTCATGTTTAAAATGCTTTTCTCATAGGCAACACGTAGTTGGCTCTTTCACTTTTAGTCAACCAATAATCTCTGCCTTTGAATAGTGTTGTTTACATCATTAATATTTAATTGATAAAGTAAAAATTTGAGCTATTTTCTTGCTATTTTGTTTGCCCAATCTCTTTTCCATCTTTTTCTTTCTTCTCTTAGATTAGTACTTTCATAATTTGATTTTATCACATTTGTTAGCTTATTTGCTACAATACTTTTGTTATTTTAATGGTTGTATTTATGTTCATAGTATACAGCTTTATATTTTCACAATCTACCTTTAAGTGGTAGTATTCTACTTTATTTTATATATTAAAAAGCTATTTCAACTTCTCACCCCTTGGGTTTTATAATTTTCATACACTTTTTTACTTTGCCACATGTTAGGAACTATACACTAGTATTTGTTTAAATAGTAAATTATCTTTTAAAAAGATTTTTAAAAAGAAAGAAAATAATATATTTATATACTTCATTTATTATTTATTGTGTAGATTGTATTTTTTCTGGTACCATTTTTTTGGTGCCTAAAAAAACTTCCTTTAATATCTCCTATATTGTGGGTGAACTGTCAATGAATTCTTTCAGATTTATATGTCTGACAAAGTCTTCAATTTGTCTATTTTTAAACATAATTTCACTGAGTATAGAAATCTTCACTGACAGGTTTTTTATTTTTATTATTACTATAAAAGATGTTGTTTTACTCTTTTTTTCTGCAAATTTTCTAAAGAAAAATCTACTATAATCCTTATATTTACTGATCTCTACATAACATTCCTTTGATTCCCTGGCTAATTTTAAGATTTTCTCTTTATGACTACTTTTAGGCAATTTGATTATAAAGTGCTTTCCATGTAGTTTTGATCTCTTTGGATCTATGACTTTATAGTTTTAATCAAATTTGAAATATTTTCAGCCATTACTTTATTAAATTTTGTTGTTTTTTGTTTTGCCTCATTACATTCACAAATTTAAATAACATGTATATTAGGCTCCTGGGAGTTGTCCCATAGTTCATTGATGCTCTTCATTTTTCCTATTAAGTTCACTAATCTTATTTCTACAATGTTTTAATCTGTTATTATTCCTGTATACTGTATTTTTCTCTCTCATACATTGCTCACTCCAATGCTAGTGATGGTATTAAAATGAAATTTATTCTAATGAACATCGATAACTAGTAGTTTACAATGAATAATGTAACATAAATATTCATGCCACAGAATACAAGACTGATACTAGTCAACAAAGCTGTTAACTCTTGAATGTTATTTTGATGAATTTCTCCTCAGAGTAAAATTTACATTAAATATCAGAATTTGCACTGAATAGCAAAAACAAGCAGTTTGACCTGAATGCTGCTTGTAGATATTTAAAACACTGTCTTGGAAAGTAAAATCTGCAGTTCAATGGAAAGGAAAGTTGCATAAAATGGTAAAGACATCCATATAAATCTAAAATACGATTTTGAGGAGCAGTTAATTAGTCCTCCAAAAATGCTATTTTAAAGTTCTCTGGGTTTACCTTGATATGATTGTATTCATTAAAATCTTTGTTAAAAATCATATAATCTGTTAAAGGCATTGACCAGTTATATAGAAAGATAGTGCTCACCATGTGAGTTATCTAATTAAAACAATGTTCTTGAGTACATACTGTTTCATCTGATCCTAAACTATGCCAAAGATATAGGGTTTTGATGCAAGTCTGGTTGAGCTATTGCAATACCAGAGTGTAATGTAAACACCAGGAAGATAATAACACTTAAAGGGAGAAATAACATTACCAACAGAAAAATAAATGTTTATAAAAAGTGAATATTGAAGGAACATGTTTTTAATAATTATGTTATAAGAAGAAGCCCTTTATGTGGCTTCTGCCTCTAGTGATTACATCATGTCACTATATAAATACAAATTGTGATAACTGCTATGTAAGAAAAATGTGGAAAGCTATTTCAGATTTACCCAGAAATCTAAGTAGCTTTCACTGATAAATGTCTTTAAAGTTTGCTGTATTTCTCATGTAGAGTTTATCACATTTTGTAATTATATATTTGTGCAACTGTTTCATTAATGTATATTATATTCCATAATACTACAGTCTACATGAGAGCAAATTCTGTCTTTCTGTATAACTATTATAATCCAGTATCTATAAAAGTCTTTAGTACATTGTACCAGTATTCAAAAATCTAGTACAGTATATTCAACAAATCAGTGAAATATAAATGAATATAAATAAATAAGAATGCTACATAAGCAAGAATAAAAAAACAGTAATTATGAAACTATGAACTATTATTACTCAAAGTAGAGATTAGTATTACTGTAATGTAATAATAGTATGGATTAAAAGATAAAAGTATCAATTTATATGTATAAACAATCTTAGTAAAATTAAAAAATAATAGTTAATGATTTACATATTGCTAGCTTATAGCTATTTTTATTGCTAAAACCTCGATCTATCATTAGAAACATTATTTAGTATAGAAAACATGTAGCTTTGATCTCTTTGGATATATAATAATAACTAAACTTGTAGAGTTAATTAAATATCTAAGAAAATATTAATTTTTGTTTATTAAATAATTATCTATTTTCACATAGACACAGCTGGACTTGTTAATATTATTGTGAATTTCAACGTCAATTCAGAAGTATATATAAAAAGATGAAATTTTTAATGATGATAACATTTGGTGAAGATGTTTCAATATTCTCTGTCCAAATATCTGGAAATCACAGATAAAATAGTAGGTAAAATAAAACAGAGAAAAACTTAAAATATGAACAAAAATTCCTCCACTAGAATTTTAACCAAAATTCAAATTAGTCTAATGATTAAACTCATAAGCCTGCTGTGTCCCACTGAGGAAGCCAGGCAGTGTTACTGAGAGTGCTGCTCTTGCAGGGTGCCAGGAACGAAGAGTCGCCCACATGAGGTTACAAGTTAAGATAGGCTCCTCGATGGAGGCCAAATTCTGTGCTTGTGGGTGCTCCAAACATTTGAATACCTTTAAAAATATTATTTCCAAAGTCATACAGGAGACTTATTTTTATTTTGATAAATTTGTCATGGTGATGGGGAAGGTAGATTTTATAGAAAAAATAAAACCACAGAACTGGTAAACATAAAGAGAGAAAGAAAATAAATAAAAATAAACTAAATAATCCCTAGCAAAATCAGTCTAAACACCAAAACCAAATTACATAAAAAACATTAAGAAATATAACATTCAGAATTAAAAAGTTAGAAAATTCATTAGATATAAAATAGATTTTTAGAAGAGAAGAAAATACATCAAATAATTTTTAGTAGGATGCTCAAATTGACATATAACCTAAAAGTTATTAAATAAGCATAAAAATTACTATAAAATAGGTATAAATGATATAAAAAAGAAAAATAAGTAATTACATATCTTGGAAATAAAGAGAATTCTAGAATACACATGGAGAAATGAGAATCCACTACTTAGAAAGTAATAATATACAGAACATACCCCAGAGAGGCAAGGAAATAAAAAATATGACAAAAATACTAAGACACATGGAAGATGAATTATGTTCCCATAAAAACTGAATTAAATTCTGTAAGAAGTGAAAGAAAACATGGGATACTGTATTTATAGAGATAACAATCTTGCCAGTATATGTTAATGATAAATATACATACACATGCCTCATGACCTACCCATTATACTCCTAGCTACATATTCAACAGAAGTATATAAAAATATCCATCGAAATAAATGTATGTTTGCGATATACAAAAATGGGAATATCCAAAATGTCCAATAACACTGACATATTTATCAATTGTAGAATAATTTGTCATATAGTAATTGTGGTATATGCATAAAAGAAGTACTATTCAGCAACAAGACTGAAGCATTTCTTCCTACACAGAAAATCTGATTATTCTCACAAACAAATATGAAGCAAACAAATCTAGTTACAAAAGACATGATTCAGTGTACAGTCATGCACTGCTTAAGGCCATAGATATATTTTGCGAAATGCATAACCTACTACACACCTAGCCCATACGGTATAGCTTCACATTCTTAGGCTACAAACCTATATAACGTGTTACTGTTCAGACAACACAAGATTCAATCAGGCATGAGAGAAAATGATGCAATCAAGGGGCACAGCAAATGGATGAATTATGAGTCTGCTGCAGGTATAATATAGAATACTGTTTTACAGCAAATGTTTTTTAAATAGAAAGATATTCTAAAATAGTGATAAAAGTGTAGTAAATACATAAACTGGTAACATAGTGGTTTATCGTCATCAAGTATTATGTACAATACATGATCGTATGCGTTAAACTTATCTGACTAGCAACTCAGTAAGTTTACACCAACATCACCACAAACATGTGAGTAATGCACTGCATTACAACAATAGGATGGCTATAATGTCACTATGGAATAAAATTTTTCAGCTTCATTATAATCTACGGGAACACTATTGTATATGTGGCCCACTCTTAACTGAAAGAACATTATGTGGAGTGTGACTACACATCAACTCTTCAAATAGGTAAGACCATCTTATTAGAAAACAGGAGAATAACTATTTTTGAATGAACAGTGACTGGGAGGGGAAATGAGGTAAGCTTCTGAGGTTATATTCTGTTCTCTTCTTTAAGTTCTAGCTACACAACGGTGTTCACTTTGAAAAAATTCATGGAAAAATACATATAGATTTTTCTATAGGTATTAAAATACTATAAAAGAAATAGAATTTTATCAAATTCTTTTCAAAATTATTTTGTTTTTCATTTTCTGCATATACATAATGTTCAATCAGATAATTTTAAAGTGGCATAGGATGTTGAATTCTTGATACTTTAAAATTATTTTTTACAATTATTTTGTGTCCTTTTAGATTTTAATAAAAAGCCTGTATCAGACTTTACAAAAACAACAAAGTTATTTACTTACCATCATACTGGTTTTATTTTTGTACCCTGAATTTGTGCAATGGCTTTCTAGACTCAAGAGTTCAGAGTCTAGACTTGCAATTTCCTTTACCTGAAATACTCCTCCCCTAGCTCAAAGTTTCTTTTCCTCAAGTATTGACTCAAAATATGCCTTCTCATGGAGATCTTTTGTGATTATCTATCCATACTATAAAACAGTTCCTTCTCTTTAGTCACTTTCACTATGATCTTACTTTTTTTGATTCATAAAAATTATACTTACATTAACTATTTTGTTTAATTTTTTATTCTTTATTTTTGGACTCCTTTAGAATTTAATTTTCTTAAGATCAAAATTCTTATTTGCTTTTTTCCCTTTTGTTTCTCAGAATACTGTATTTCATGTATCATAGTAAATGATCAATGAGTATTTGATGACTAAATCAATGATACTGATCTAATGAGATCTGTAACTAGCTATTGTTAGCCACCTTCCAGAGATAAGAGAAAATTAGGCAGATCTTTAGGTGAGGATTAAGTTCCACTTTAGGATACAGAATGGAAATGAGACAGTTCAACCTTCTCTACACATAGTCATTTTGGGGGTATATATGATCTTCTAGTGATATAAGTGGGATTAAAAAATGGATAAATAAACTCTTAAACAATCAAGTTCTTTGACTTCTGAGGTATTGAAAAAAAAAATTCTTAGAATTTTGACTAATGAACTGAGACTGGAGGGGCTCAGTTCATAAGCCTAGGATAAAAGCATTAAAATCAATGAACCCTGTAGAAGATTAGGATATGTCAACCAAAAATATGCCACTCTGACATAAGGATTATTTTGAGCTGAAGGAACATAGAAGAGGAAGCTAGCCAGAAACTCTCTTAAAAGGAAACTTCTGTAGGACTACCTGGAGAAATAGTAAAGCTTTAGCAGTAAAAGGCCTGAAAAGTACAAATGGATGCAGGAATGAGAAGAGAATGCTAAGTAGAAAGAGTTCTTAATTTTGATAATTTCATGTGTATGTATGTGTGTGTTACATATCTTTTGGTGTCATAACTATGAAATCTGTACCTGACTCAAGGTTCTCCAGTGTTTTTTCTAGACATTTTATACTGTTCAACTTCACATTTAGGTGTAAGCCCTATTTTAAGTGAATTTATTTTTTATATTTGGTGTGAATCTGTTTTATGTATATAAATATAATATATATATATATATATATATATATATATATATATATATATATATATATATATACACACACACATACATATGGGGAGGTGAGACAGGGCATGAACATTCCAGCACTGTTGAAAAGATATCCTTTATTAATTAATTGCTTCTGCACAATAGCAAAAATAATTGGCTTTTCGTGTGTGTGACTATTTCTCCACTCTATTCTGTGTTGCTGATCTATTTTCATATCAATTCAACTGTCTTGATTATTGTAGCTTTATAAACCTTTTAATTAGGTAGTATAAGTCTTCCAAATGGGTTATTACTTTTTTTCTAAGTTGTTATTCTTGGAACAAAAAGGAGGTGGAGGATGAGAAGGAAGTGGAGTGGGAGGTCAAAAAATAGTCTGCTATCATTTTGTTTGGTAATATGCTGAATCTATAAATCAAGTTTGAGATAATTTATATCTGACAATGTTGAGTTTCTGACACATTAACAAGTATTAAATTGTCACGTAATCTTCCTTAATTTCTCTGAGCAATATCTTGTAATTTTCGGTGTGTATTCCTGTACCTCTTTGGTAAGACCTATTACTAATTACATCATATTTAATGTTATTTTAAATGACATTAATTTAATTTTGATTTCTAATTGATTATTGATATTATTTACAAAATAACTGATTTTTGTAAAATTGACTTTTTTTTGGTAAAATTGATTTCTGCAATCTTGCTAAATTCACCTAATATAGAAGATTTTTTTTTTGGTAGCATCTGTAGTATTTTCTTTATATATGACATTATCTTAAAATAAAGACAATTTTATTTCTTACTTTCCAATCTTGGTGACTTTTATTTTCCATACCTCACTGCATGGGCCAAAACTTCAAGTACAATGTTGAATAGAAGCGATAAGATAAATAATTTTTGTCTTGTGCCCATTCTTACATGGAAATTATCAATTATGTATGATGTTAGGTATCGTTTGTTCGTAGGTGTTCTTTATCAGGTTGTGGAAATTCCTTTCTTTTTTTTTTTTATTATTTTTCTCTATTTTCATTTTAAGAAGAATGGCAACATTTGCCATGAACTCTGTTGATCTAATGGATGCAAAAATTCCATGTAGTATAAATGACCTAGCTGGGATTCAAACTGAAATCTAATTGTTCTCTGCTTTCATTTCTTGAATTGCTGCAAGGACTCAATCATTCTCATTTCTACTTGCCTCCCATCACTTCAAAGTAATATCTATGTAATCATATTCTACATTACCCACTGATAAGAAATCCTCATTCGGCCTTCACCATACCTCTCTCCAGTTGGTGAAATGGTATTAATATTTCATTTTATAAACAATACAGCAGTTACCTTTGTGATTTAGTTGCCTTGTTTATAGATAAAGAGAAGGAAAATGAGATAGTTCATAAAATGATCTCTGAGTTCATCTCGGCTCTAATATTCTGTAATTCAAAGTAAACCTTGACCTTGCTATTCAAATATTGTTTTTTTCTGATATTGACCCTGATTGATAAACTAGCCATGCTATCCTAAGCCATGAGAGTGTAGTCAAAACTCTTTGGAATGGAAATATTACAGACTCCTATTAGTTTCAGGAAAGACTGGGTGAGGGAAGGGAATTTATTGTCAGCATATTAACTTATCCACATGAAGCCCAATGGCAGAGAGCAGGGGTTAACTCTCACTAATAACAGGAATCAGAAACTCTTAAATCAAAAAATGAGAATGCTCTCTTTTAACTCTGGCCACATGGTCTCTTTGTTCTTCACCACATATGTGCTTTATTCTTCTCCTGTGACAGATGGGTTACTCTAGATTTTAGCATGTTCATAGCCAAATAAGCTTTGTCACACTTAGTAGTTTAAGTCCATAACACAGAATAACTGATATTGCTGTGTCCCAATTCCAAATTAATGGGAAGATGTTTTAAACTGGTCTAACTTCAATGAGGTGTCTGGGCAAGTAATCTGTGACAGGGGGCAAATCTCATAATACAAACTACCAGAGTGCAAACCTGTTCATAGGGCAGAGATATTTGTTAAAAAGTTTGAAAGGTGTGAACTGAGAAAACACACTAAAATGTACCTACACAAAGAAATTATGAAGATATTTCAAAAGGTATAGAGAATGAATTGCTAAAATTGATATATCTTCTAACCAGACAATATAAAATAAACTTCGCAATGACAGAAAAGTCAATGTGATACATGAAACAGAGTTTCTATGGAAACAATAATCAATTTTGTGTACATATTTGTTTTATTCATCTACAGAAGAAATACCTGTTATAAAAAATCATTCCAAGTAATCATATACATGTGCACTAGACAGTTTTAAAACCTTAATTTCTCTAATTAAATGTCTCTCTGATATAACCAGTGGCAGGGGCTCTCATAATGGTGCTAACGACCTGTGAAATCTAAGCAGCTCATAAGTTCTAAGAGCATGAATTGGGAGCAGGAACCATAAAATAAAGACTCAGCTATTCTTTTTAACATTTAGTGCTTACTCTAGCCACATTAAAATATAATAGTTGCAAACTATATTTCTGTATGGAAAACTTAAGCTTAGTGTAAAATTAAATTTAACAAAGTAGATGTAATATGAACTCACTAAAACAAATGTGGAAAATGGAAATGCTAATAGACATTTAACTTCATGCTATTAAAACAATAAAAATGGGAGAAAAGTAAGGAATTCCAAGAAAATAGTAAAAGCTGTTATATTCAATTTACTATTATAACTTTTCATACATATCAAACATTTAGACAGTTGTCTGAGATTCTATTACTACTGATATATTTCATATATATAAAATATTTACTATGTGTAAGATATATATTATAGATTTAAATTCTAGGTTAAATTCAAATTAAATTCATACAATTCTCTGATTTTTATCCTCACTAAATAGAAGAATCAATTGCCAATTTAATTATATAGAAGTGGCAAAGGAGAAACTGAAATTTAAAAACAAGATATTTTTGAAGGTGACAAGAAAAATAAAAATACTTTTCATAAAGAAACTTGGGCTAAATTCCTATTTTCTATCTACTGAATATAAAACATTTGAAAATCTCAGTGATTGAGGAATAACGAGTACTCTATGATTACGATAGTATATGATAATCCCATGAGAGAATGAAAGCTACTTATGAAAATGTAGAATGATAAAAAAATATTTTTATCTCATGTGTTCAAATGACTGATATCTCTGATTACTATAGCATTCTTCAGTTTTCAAAGCATGGCCATATATGCAATCTAAATTTTCAACTGAAACAGGACAAAGAAGAAGTAAAAGTAGACCAAGAAACAGGTCAAAAGGGCTGAGTTGTCATGTGGTTAATGTTGGGGCCAGGATTTATAATATGATAACTATCCTCTACATAATTCATTTGGATTTATAATATCTCTAATGATCATTTTCTGAGATCATGACAATTCTATGAGAACGGACACATAAAAAAAATCCTTTGAAAATGACAATCATTTGATGATGGCAGGTCACTATTATTTCATTCTTTATCATTAGTACTTTTAGTGGCAAATAAGTGTTTTATGAAAATTATCTCATTTCTTAAATTTAACAGCTTAATGTGAAAGCGAAGTTGCCAATGTTTTCATTTTATTCTAGCATTGTTCAGAATAGAAGACATTCTTGAAAACTGAATCAATATTGTTGGAGAGACAACTCATTTGTAGGTATTAAAGAATTACGTTTTTCAGCTAAGTTGCTAGTATTTTAGGAGAATGTCTAACTATCATAGACATACAAATTCACACAATACTCACAAAATAAAATGGTATATAGTAGTATCATGGTCCATTGTCTCCTCTATCTTACTTCCTATTGCCAAGTCAGGGTATTTTCATGGCCTAGCCTTCTCCCTAGAGATGGATATAGCTGATGTAATTTATGTGTCTTGACTGTGCTCTGTTTTCTTCAAATAAAATGGAATGCAAAATGGGACTTTCCCTATTTTACTAAGAATTTCAGTTAAAGGCTCAAAGAAAGATAGAGATAATTATTGATATGTGTCCACACATTCTAAAAAACATATATAGTCACTAACGCAAAGTATTCACTAAAGGGTAATCAAATGGTCTGGTGATTATCAACCTCAATAGCCTATAAGAGAGAAAACTAGCAAGTCAATAAAGAAAGAGCTTTTTTAAAGGGAATTTTAAAACCTATAACTACTCTGTTTTTTCCTCTTTCTCTTTCCCTTAATTATGGGAGATAAAAGGTGACTGTATCTCCTGTGCTTCAAGACACTTGATAGGGTACTCAAAAGAAGCAGTCATAGACACTCAGATGGTTTACAAGAGGAGAAACGAACATTTCTACTTGAATGCTGAATGATTTTTTTTTTTTATGTTAAGGTACAATTTACCACAAATTGGGTTGTCAAAATAAAATTGTTGCACTGGTCTTTAATTGTCAGATTACTTTGTCATCAAGTCAACATTGGTTCATATTCTCGTTGCTCAGTGTGGAACTGGCCAAGGTCCAGAATGGAGAAGGGTCTGTAGGTTGTTTTCCATGATGGGTTGGTTTCCTTCAAAGAAGCTTCTCTTGAAATCTTGTCCTAGTCACCAGTTATCATAAGTTGGCCAAGGATATAGGTAACATGTTGGACATAGAAGATCAGCAGATGAAGCAATATGCAGAGGAAGGGCCTAGGAGATTCTTGAGAAAATTAAAAAGAACCGTCGGATGTTTAGGGATGAGTCATAGAAACTGGTACCTAAGTGACGAAGTCTGAAGGCAGAGGCTGACTTGACTATCTCTAAGTGGCAAGGAATTTGGAGAGATAATCATCTACTTTCTGAGATCATGAACAAGGGTGTATGGATTCAATGCTATGCCATAAAAGTAACTGAGTTTGATTTATCATGAAAAGATATTTCTCAAGAGAACTATCTTCTTAATAAGGAGATATCAGCAGTGAGAGAAAGGTCACTTCTCAGTGTGTCAAAGTTCAAGGAGTTATGACAAAAGTCAGTTATAGAATACACTGCCTGTATTAGACAGTGGTTAGAAAGTCCAGAGTAATCTTTATTAATTATGTCTAAAAGATCCACGTATACATTCCTCGAAAAAGTCAGCATTTGGAAAATGTATTTGAATCAACCAAGAGAGAACTACATATTTTAAAGCTAAATTAACAGACCCTTGTCCTGGTTCTGAAATCTCTCTGTTCTGCTCAGTCCTAGAGGAGCTAAAATCAGGTATGAGAGTATTGACTGGGTTTGAGGCAGGCGGAGAGGAGTAGAGAAAGAAAAGGCTAACATTTCACATTTAATGAGAGATTGAAACTTAACATAGGATTGGACAGTGCACTTTAATATATAAAAATAAGACTGCTTTTTAAAGATTGCTTCTACCAAAAGCTCTTCCAGTGGTTTTCATACCATTGAGGCCCAAGAATTAGAAGTCTAATAATCATTGGCTCATCTACACTATGGTTATTAGTACTATTAAGCAAATATTTTGGCTTTCTACCTTCTCCCCAATGTACTTCTGCCCAAAAAAACATGTTAGTGGTATGTATCACACTGGGCAGAAGTTTTAATAGACCGATTCATCACATTGATTCATTACTTCTTCAGTAATCAAGGATGACTATGTTGAGATGATACCTAGGAATGTCTGGGTTTTCATGAATATAGAAATATATTTCACAGTAAAGCATATGCCATTAGCAATCCTTAAAACAATCTTGGTTTCTTATTTCCTCTCAGGTGTCAATGTTAACTCTAAAGTCCTTGAATTAATCTTCTTTTACTATTTTCAAAATTCATTATAATGTACTCTGCCTCTTTCCTCTCACTTGTTAAGTGACAATTTTCTAGTCCCAATATTCATGAATCTCATCAAAATGGCTCTGAAGCCATACACTCTAAATAAAATTAATAAATGAAATTTCTTATGTGGGTACTTTTTACTAGGGAACTTTTCTGCACTCGAATTATTTTCATTATTTATTTCAATGAAATGAAGTGTTATAAAACTAAAAACTTCAATATCATATTTAATGAAGTAAAAAATTATGTTCTTTATAGTAGATGTAGATTTAATTCTATAAAGGCTACTAAAAGAAACAAAGTTTGAAAGATTCTTTTTAAGAATATTAAATTATTTTATATTACATGTCCATATATACATATCCATATATATTTACATCACTTATGTATATTGTTGGAGAAATACAATCAAAAACAAAATCTTCTACCAAACCCAAAAACCTCTCCACGAATGTATGAGAAAGAAAACTATTTTATTATTGAATGTGATGCACATCACAGGCAATCTGCAAAGTTTATAAGTCAGATACATGATGTGAATCCCAGCTCTACCACCTGATAAGTGAATGACATTTAACAAGAAACGGTTTTCTTACCTATATTTATAAAATTTAATATTTTTTTTCATTTGACAACTACTTCTTTAGGTATATATACTACATTTCAAATACTTTCTTATGTCCTGGGAGTATATTAGTGAACAAAATAGTTAACAAACCCTTCCTCAATGGAGTTTGCATTTTAATGGGGGGAACAGACAATAAATACCAATAACAAAGAAATAGAGTATGTCAGATAGTTGCAGGTAATGTGGAGAAAAATAAGGTGACCATTGACTAAATGATTCATAAACAAAGTAACCATGGCAGCAATGATAGTGGTTATATATGGGATCAAACTATAGGATTTCTACTCACCAGGGCAGGACTATTTATAGCCACTGCTGAGTGCCAATATCCCCACTGTAGAAAGCAACACTTAGCCCCTGTTATGGCACCATTCCCAGTTCAAGTGGTGGAAGAGGCAATACTTAGTTCTGAATGGAGTAAATATTTACTCTGGATATAGATATTCCTTCCCTGTCTTTATTGCTTCTGCCAGAGTAACTATCCTTGGACTTATAGAATGCCATACTAACCACGTTTGTATTACACACATAATTTCTGAACAATCAAATAATTTCCAAGCCAACGAAATGTGGCAATGAGCCCTGGTCCACTAGATATACAAGTTATCATTATCTCGAGACAGCTGGCTTAATAAAACAGTGTAATGTCCTTTTGAACCCTTACTTATAGTTACATCCTAATTGCAAACCCTGTAGATTTGGGACAGTTTTCTCTAGGACATCACATATGCTCTAAATCAGCAGTCTATATATGAAACACACACATATATATAACACGTTTCTCCCATAACCAAGATTCATAGAGTCCAAGGATGAAAATGAGAAGCACCCCTTTCACTATTACCACAAATGATCCATCAGGAAAAAAAAAAAAAAAAAATTCCTGTTCTTATGACTTTAGGTTCGAATGGTCTAGAAGCCTAAATCCAAAAGGAGGAATGCTTATATCAGTGGCAAAATAATGACTCTATTGAATTAGGATTTGAGACAGAAACCTAACCACTTTTAGCTCTTGATATCAATAAATCAACAGGTAAAGGGGGTTATGGTTCCTGACTGGGAAACTAACTCTGACAGTCAAAGGAATAGTGGGTTGCTATTATACAATGCAGACTCAGAATAACATGTCTGGAATACCAGTGATCCCTTGAGTGATCTCCTGCCCCCAAGTTCTCTGATTGAAGTCAATGGAAAAGTGTATCATGTTGGGGGAAGCATGCCTTTATTATTATTGGAAATTAAGTGTGTTTAATGAAATACATATATGTACTGTGACAAAAGGTTGACTGCATTGGTTTTGTAATGTGTTAACTTAGCTAAGCTGAACTACTTTTCTTGGCATATCTTTACCTGCATGTTTGTGATGTGAGTAGGTCATAAGACACCTTTTTGCATATATCTGGTAGATAGAAATGAGGAACCAACTTTATTAATTTTCATGTGCAGAAGGTTACAGCAAGTTTATTGGGCATGAAGGGTTGAGATACCTCTTTGTGGAGCTAAAAACACACCTGGCACATCTCAATTTAGGTTGAACAAGGCAGTTCTGTGACTCCTGTTTCAGCCCTCATTTTATAAACAAGATAATTTTGTGGGTTATTTAATGCCATTTAAAAAAAATATTTTTGTGCTTTTTGTTGATGACTTCACTGTTTAAAAACCCTCTAGTATAGTGCTGAAGTGCTATCTAGTATTCCTAATCATGGGAAGACTGTGATGTGGTTTCTAGGTTCAATACATGTTTAGATTAGCTTCATTCAGGCATGCCTTATAATGCTATTGACCATCAGTTCAGTGTTAGTGAATCAATAATATGTGCATTCTGGAAAAAGAAGAGGAAATTCATTGATCTGTACATGTGGCCATTACATAAAATGCTAACATAACATCTATAGTGCCTTATGAAGCTATGGATAAGGTTGAAATAGCAGCTAAATTTGTGAATTCATAAAATGATGACCAATTTTAAAAAGTGTAGTGGACTGCATAGTTCTGAGGCTGAAAGTCAGAGAAATTTATGGTTTTATTGTCCAGAGTCTGGAAAATGTTAAACTCTTCTCAACTAGTGATGGTTGGTTTGCACATTTCAAAAGGTGATACAGAATAAAAATCTTAAATTTGTGGGTGGGGCAGGTTCTACAGATCAAGAGGCTGTAGTAAAAAAAAAAAAAAATTAAATATTTGCTAAATGTTATACAGGAGAAGATTTATGAGAAAGAGAAGTTTGTTCAACATGAGAATACTGTTATGTTTTATGAGGACATAGGCAAACTAACCTAGTAATGCAAATGACTCCAAAGCCCTTATATCATTTTAAGACCATGCAGATAACTATTGTAAGAATATATTTTAAATAAGTTGTTCTTAAACATGTAAAACAAATCTATGCATTGAACAGCTGATGAAAAGGTAACCAGAGTCTCTCAGGAACCTAACCCTATATTTCCCTTAGGAACAATGATTCCCTACTCACTAATTCAAAGTTTGTGTCAACTTTACAGAATATAACTACTCTGAATAATGAAATTTATCTATATGTTTATAAAACACTCTTAGCTGAAATAAAAAAAAAATGTCATTATGTAATAAATAAAAATAATAGTTATTTTTAAGTTTGCAGACGTTTTAAATAAAGCTCTCCCAGAAGGTGGCACTTTTGAGTGTCGGACCAGTTTTCTAAGAATCTCAAAGTTTATGTAAACATTAGATTCTTTTGTTGTTCAAATATATTTAAACAAGTACTTTTAAAAAATTACTTGTCTGATATATTTTTTCCTCACCTAAAGAACTGGCAATCATCAAAATTTAGAATTTATGGGATCATTGGTGCTTTTTATTAGGTCTCTGGATTAACAGATACAACTGAATTTGTATGTATCTTTTAGGTAGAGAGCAGCATAACATACAGAAAATGAGCGAGAACCTACTGCAGTGACTGCCCTCAAATAATAATAGTTATGTGTTTCCTCAGACTATATTCATCAAAGGATGTATGCTTTTCTAGGGAAACAGAAGCTGAAGCAATAATGAGCTAATGAGTTATTTAGTAGGATAAAGGATTTTATTGTGTAAAATGTTTCATTGTATAGTGTTTTTATTATTCTATACAGCTATTGCAGAAGTACTAGAGAGCATAACTTGTACCCTGAAACTTTAGAAAACACCCGTATAGCCAAAATTATTTTATTTTTAGAAGTTAATAATAAAAATTTTTGTGACTTCAGTTACTGAATTTATATTTATGATTAGCAAAATATGTTTCAAGGCATCATAAGTTTATAGCATCTATCAGTAAATGTCTTGTTTACTGAAGAGTTTAGGTAACGATGTTAGTAAGAAACTGGATCACACTGAAATCATGAGTACATCCGTCTCAAAGAGTGAACCCATAAAATCATATTTTGCATCTGAGCTCAATAACTCTTACAGAAGAGCAGGATAAACTCAAAATCATTAATCAATGTTTATTGTATAGATTCATCCTAGAATTCAGGCCTCTGGGACAAAAAAAAAATTGTATAGGAAAGCAATTACTTACTGAATAGGGCTCTGATATGCTTTACGAATTAACTTAGTATTCAGAAACTAGCTTAAAAATAAAAAAAAAAAATCTCGCAAATTATTTGATGATGATAATGTCAACCATGCCTAGTGACAGGCTTAATTTTCTAATTGGGCATTAGGTGTTTGGTTACTGACATAGAATATATGTTGACAAAGTACCTGATATATTGGTTAGATATTTTCCCCCTGTTCTCCCACTGTTAATAATCATTATCCAGAATGGTTCTCACTAGGCAGTAATGATTATTGTGTATTCATAAGTTCATGAATGTCTATGATGGAGGAATTTAAACTTAGTGAAAAGAAGGTCCTTATTTGACAGTGAAAATATAAAAATAAAAGAGGAAATTTTGTCATCCTGAAATAGATTCAATTCTACAAGTGAAATACAAAGTAAATAGGAGAAGTGAGACACACATACATGATTTGGTGTATATGTATGTGTAAAAGTATGTATTAATGTTTATTTTTACTGTGCACTACAGTTAGTAAAAGGATAAGGTTAAAAAGGGATCTATAAAAGGTACTGGTGGATTCACAGAAATCGGTTGCTACTTTCACTAAAAGGATCTAATCATGTGCATATGCCTAAATTGTGTGAAAACTAGGAATTTTTTGCCATGATATTTTGAATTACATATTTATGGTTAAAAAAAACAGTGGTTATAAATCTGAATATCAAAGATAAGAATCTGACTGAAGAATGTTTGCTTCCAATTTCTGCTTTTCTAGGATGAAAGCTTTCCACTACTAAAGTACAGGGCTCATTAAAATCAATCACACTATATAAAAAGTTCTAAAAATATAATATATACTATTTGAAATTAAACATTGCATTAGCCAATATTATTTTTACCTATTAAAGTACAGCCAAAGCTTTTCCTCTTTGGGATTTCGGTGTGCACCACAAATTAGTTATATGCAGTTAAGAACTATGTAAAAATTGCTATATTCAAAACATTTAAACTGAGAGGTAGGCTCTTACATGTTAAGTTTTCCAGAAGCTTCATACTTCTGTTATCTAGATTTCAGTCGATACGTCATTCATTCATGTAAAACATTTATTAGAATTTATTATATGCCAGGCTATGTACTAGTAATACTACCATATTCAATGCACTGGAAATAAAACAACAAATAATATATACTTCTTGTGTTCAAAGAAAGTACAGTTTTTTGGAGGTGACAGACAAGTAAACAGTCAAATGAATATAAAAGTATGGGCAGGGCTATGATAGAGTATATGAACTGTATTATAATAGTACTTACTTTGGAAACTTAGGGAAGTATTCTAAAAGCTATTATCTCAAAAAATATTTTATATAGAAAAATAACAATTTATTTATTCATAATAAAAAAGTAGTTACCAGAGGACTGCATGCCTAAATGATCTTCCTATACCCTTCCATCAGATAAACTTAGGGCAAGCCAAAGAATGTTGAATGAACATGAAATCAGAATCATAGAGTTAGTTAAGTCAAATGCATAAGGCATAGGCAATAAGATTTGGTATGTCCACTTTTCGTTAGCAACATTTTTTTTGGGGGGGGGAGATGTGAGAACATTAGTGACATGCTTGTAAACAGTACCAGCAGACTACATGTCTATTGACTATATCATCTGACATCCATCTACACATTAACGATGCTAATAAAAGTTAAAGCTCATTGACTAAAAGCTATAATTTCTCAGAATAATGTTTATATGGAAATTGTTAATTTTGCCTTTAAATTTCAAGGCACATTAACTCCTGACTCTGATAATATCAAAAGTTTTGAAAGTGGGCAAGATTTTATCTTGCAAACTTTACAAAGTATGTATGTTGAAATAAGATGAACGTCAAACTAGGAGCACTATGTCAGAGTTATGCAATTTAAACTCTGTTACAGATGGTAGACAAATCTGTTAATTCTTTTGTCCTTCATTTTCCTTATTAAAAAGTAAAATAACTAAACCAGGCAATTTTATTTTTATAAACTTGGCTTTAATCATTCAATTCTATGATTATCGTAAATGGTTTCTAAAAATCAAGAACTGTGTCAATTATCTTCAAATCTGCTGTGAAACCGTCACTATGAGACTGGACTGAGTTTTGTATTGCTAACTCAAATGCATCATGATTATGACATATCAATATAAATGAGGATTTCTCTTTTCTAATGCAGTATGTAAGAAGCTTCAAAGTTACCATTCCAGTCTACCAACCAAAAGGTTAAAAAGCTTGAAATAAACAACAAGCACTCTTATATCTGTCATAGATGCGAGGGCACAGGGAAAATTGCTGCCCACAAAATTGGAGAGACAGATGCTCACAGAGAATCACACCTTTCTGGAATAGCAGCCTCCAGGGGAACCAATGCTGAGGTAAGGAAACCTGAACTATAATTGATAATTGCTGAGAAACAGCGTGCACAACTCTGAGAGTTAAAAACCCCATGGGGATCTAGCAATTTAGGGGTCCCCGTAATTTGTGTTTCACCTCCTGAATCTTTACTGGGTTCTCACAATGAATATCTGAAGAAACTCCCCTTATGTTTTTAGAAAAGGAAGAGAGAGAGTGAGAGAGAGAGAGAGAGAGAGAGAGAGAGAGAGAGAGAGAGAGAGAGAGAGAGAGAAATTTAAAATATGCCCAAACATTATGTTCTTAACCAGATCTGCCTTCAGGAGAAACTATTTTAACCAGAACCTAAGCACCTGTGTTTTATCAGAACCTAAGTAACCTGGGGGAAAGGAAATGTCCAGCTTCTCCACATGGGAGAAGATAAATATTCAACTTCAGCCCACTCCAACCTAATAGGTAAGGGGAGGGAAAAACTTATAATCACGTGTAGGTCCAGAGGCAGAGACCCACTAAAAGACTGAGATCTACTTATTACTAGAAAATGCTTCTTCCTCTCCCCACACCTTAGCACCAAATTACTGAAGACCTATTTACAGCAGTTCCTTTTATCCACTATATCAGCTATGAAAAAAAAAAATTACGAGATATACTAAAAAGCAAAATCACAGTTGGAAGATACAAAAAAGTAACAGAATCAGATTCAAATATTGCGGGAATATTGAAATTAGCTTGAGAATTTTAAGCAACTATAATTAATTTGGTAAGGACTCTGGATAAAGTGAGAACAAACAGACAATACAGAGATTCTCAAGAAAAGAATCTCTGAGTTTGAGGATATCTAAACAGAAACCTCCAAAACTAAAAAGCAAAGAGAAATAGCCTGAAATGAATGAAATGAAATATTCAAAAACTGTGAAATAACTACAAAAAGATATATATACATAATGGGAATGGAAGAAGAGGAAGATGGAAAGGATAGAAGAAAGGAAGGAAGGAAGGAAGGAAGGAAGGAAGGAAGGAAGGAAGGAAGGAAGGAAGGAAGGAAGGAAGGAAGGAAGGAAAGCAGGTGATATTTAAAACAATAATGATTGACAATTTTGCCAAAACAATGACAGAAACAAAACCATACATTCAGGAAGTTCAGAGAACACCAAGCAGAGTACATATGTAAAAATGAACCTAGGCATATCATTTTCAAACTACTAGAAATCAAAGATAAAGGGAAAAAAAATCTTTGAAAAAAGCCAGAGAGGGAAAACATTCTTACTAACCGAGCAGTAACAATAAGAATTACATTCGACCTCTATTTTGAAACCATGCAAGCAAGAAGAGAGTAAAGTATTTAAAGTGGAGAGAGAGAGAGAGAGAGAGAGAGAGAGAGAGAGAGAGAGAGAGAGAGAGAGAGAACCATCACCAACCTATAATCCTGTACCTAAGAAATTGTCCTTCAAAAGGTGATATATTTTCTCAGACAAAAGTTAATGAAAGGTGTTATAGACCTGTCTTGAGGTAAAATTGATATTTTAAGAAAACAGAAAAAGTAGAATCATATAAAATGTTCAATAAAAACTATAAAAAATGGAAAAAGAGTAGAACAAAAAAGAAACAAGAGCAAAAAATAGAAAAAATAAATATAATAGATCTATCAACTATATCAATACTCAATAACAATAATGATAAAAATGCACCAGTGAAAAGACAGAGATTATTAGAGGATCAAAAACAAGACTCAACTACATGTAGTTTACATGAAACCCACTTTCAATATAAGGACACATACAGATTAAAAATAAATGAAGAAAGGTATATCATAATAATATTAATCAAAAAGAAGCAGAATTATATTAATTTCAGAAAACATAGACTTCAAAAATGGAAAGTTATCAACTATGAAGAATGTTATCACATAATGGTAAAGTGGTCAGTTCTTCAAGAAGACATGATTCTTAATGTATATGTGCCTAAAACGCAGTGTCAAGACATATGAGACAAAAACTATACAACTTAAAAGAGGAATAGACAAATCCACTGTTACAGTTGGACACTTCAATTCCCTTTTGCAGAAGTGGACAGATTCAGCAGGCAGATGAATTCAGCAATATCAACTGGATATAACGATACTAAAGATACTTCATCCAACAAAAGCAGACTATACATTCTTCTCACATCCACATGGAATATTCACCAAGACAAACCACATTCTGGGCCATAAAACACACCTTAACAAATTTTAAGGAATACACACCAAACAATTCTTTTCTTAGACCACAATGAAATTAAACTAGAAATTAATAACAGAAGGATACCTGGAAAATCCCAAATACTTGGTGATTAAGAAACATACTTCTAAATAATACATGCATCAAAGAAGAAATAAAGATAAATTTAAAAAGCAATATTTTGAAGTAAATATTTGAACTAAACATTTGTGGGCTCCAGCGAAAGCAGTTATTAGAAGAAAATTTATAGCACTCAATGCATATATTAGGAAGGTCTAAAATCAATCATCTAAATTTCTACAATGGGAAATTAGAAAAAAAAATAAATCTAAAATTAGCAAAAGAATAGAAAAATTGGTAAGAATAAGCCAAAATCTATGAAATGGTACACCAGATATCAATACAGAATATCAATAAAGCCAAAATCTGATCCTTAGAAAAGATCAATAAAATTGATAAGCCTCGGCAGAAAAGTCAAGATGATGGGCTAGGTAAATGTGAGATTCACCTCCTCCTGTGACATTACAATTACCACCGATTTTTAAAACAATCAACTTGGAGAATCACCTGAACACTAGAGGAACATGTCACACACAACTGAAAATATAAATAACCACATCGAAACCAACAGGAAGAGCAGGAAAGTGAAATGGCTGCCCCCACACTGATAAATGGCCACTGGGCAACAAGAAGAATAGTGTCTATAAAAGTCCCCCTGAAGGAGTGAGGGTTCCTAGCCCCACACAGGGGCTCCCCAGCCCAGGGTTCCTGTGCCGGAAAGAGGAGTTCTCACAAAATCTGACTATAAAAATCAGTGGGATTCCAACCATCTAGGTGAGATGGAAGGCACCTGAAAACCCAGATGTCCTCCTTAAAGAGAGCACACACTGACTCGCTCACAGATACTCACTGTGGGCTGTGGCAGAGGGTCAGCAGCTTAGGAAGTGCACGAGTGACACTAGGAAAGGCTTAGTTGAGTAGCGTTGGGAAGAGGGCTAGAAGGACAGCTGCCACTGTTTCTTTGTAGGGACCCATTCCAGTGCACTCTACAGAACAGCACCATCTTGCCCATATCAAAACTTCCCCCCACACAGCAAATTCTGAAGCTTCACTGGCCCCAGTGGATTTAGCTCGCTCCATCTGGTGGATCCCTGAGACCCTGCCCCACCCACCTCACAAATTACTCACAGTGAACTCATTGCCCACCAATCAACCCCACCTGGCACTCTCAGCAGAAGGCACATTGGACAGAAATCAACAGTTCTCAGCTCTCACGGGCAGCACATCATGAGAGAAACTTTTGTGGCACACAGCAAGCACAAACTGCAATTATCTCTCGAACAAATCTTGGGGATTGGTGGACCTTGATGCGGGTAGCAGCTAGCCTTGGTGAGATAGGACTCTTGTGAGTGGCCGAAGGCTCAGCACTAGCACTAAGCCTGAATCTGCACTGATCAGGTGAAATGTACTCACTTTACCCTGGTGATTCCCAGGGTCCCCACCCCACCCAAATTGTGTACCACCTTAAAGCTCTCTCAGCTCTGGGACCTCATGGGAAGCTAGCAGAAAGCCTCAAGACTTGCAGTACCCTGGAAATTTTCCTAAGGCATCCTAAAAGTAGTACCAGGAGCAACTGGCCACGATTTGCAGCATGGTCTCTCCCACTTGCCACCAGATTCAGCCCAGTCAGTGGACACCTGCAGATCACTTTGTAGCTCCTGCCAGCTTGCTCCAAGTGATCAAAACGAGCACCTGACCTTGGCCTGCATGAGAACCCATCCCAAGGAGCCACAGAAACAGTGCACCTGGAGGCTGGCGTTAGACCACAAGAGAGCACCACCTGATTACCATGGGCACACCCAAAGGGTGATCTCAACAGATACATGAGCCCACTAGGGCAAATACCTTTCTGTAGGGTCAGCAACGAAACAGCTCATACCCTATGGATGTAGCCATTCCTCACAGACAGTCATCCCAAAAGTCAATCCCATCCACTGACATACCAACAGTAATCAAGGCTTAGCTACCAGAGGAGAACACACACAACTCACACAAGGAACACTCTTAAGCTCTGGCAGAGGTGATCAGGGAGACTGCACCACTAGGCCACACAGGTCACTTACTACATAAGGCCACATGGACAAGACTGGAAAAGAAAATGAATCTACCTAATACACAAAAACAAAACACAGAAAAGCAACTAAAAGGATGAAGCAAATGTGTTGCAAATAAAACAACAGATGAAAACTCCAAAAAAAAAAAAAAGAAATAGAGGCAAGCAACCCACCGCAGACAGTGTTCAAAACGCTGGTTATAAAGATGCTAAATGAACTTAGGGGAGACTAGATGATCTCAGTGAGGAAAGACAGTAAGCATAAAAAAGGACATAGAACATGTAAAAAAAGAACCAGAAAAGAACCAGTAAGAAATGAAGACTACAATAACTGAAATTAAGGATACACTAGAAAATCAACAGTAGATTAAATAGAGCAGAGGATCAAATTAGCGATTTGGAAGACAAGGAGGCAGAAAACATCCAATTAGAACAAAAAAAGAAAAAAAGAATTTAAAAAAAACATGAGGAAAGATTAAGAGACTTCTGGGACAACATCAAGTATACCAACATTCACATTATAGGGGTAGCAGAAGAAGAAAGATAGCAAGGGTTTGAGAACCTATTTGAAGAAATAATGACACAAAAATTTTCTAGCCTAGCAAAGGAAAGATACAAAACCAGGAAGTGTGAAAAGTCCTAAACAAGAGGAACTCAAAGAGGCCCACACCTCTTCATATCATAATTAAAAGACATATCATAATTAAAGACATACCTTAAAAGGTTAAAGACAAAGAGAGAACCCTAAAAGGAGCAAAAGAAAGGCAGCTAGTTACTTAAAAGGGTACTCCCATAACAATGTCAGTAGATTTCTAAAGATACTTTGCAGACCAGACCAGAAGGAGTTGGCATGAACTATTGAAAGTGATGCAAAGTAAGAAACTATAATCAAGACTATTCTACCCATCAAGGCTATTAATTGAAATTGAAGGTGAGATAAAGAGCTTCTCAGACAGGGGAAAGCTAGAATTACAAGAAATGTTAACTTATTTACTGTTTAGGAAAAAAAAAAAAGTGCAGCTCACTGCCAGTGTTAATTTAATTTTACATAAACACGCTCTTTGAGGCTTAGGCAAATCTAACTGGTTTTCAATGTGAAAATAAAATATAAAGACAGTTCTTGGAGTTATTTTTAAACAAAACTTGTCTCTAATACTAATGTAACAAAAATGTATACATAAATTGACTTTATCAAACGAATCTTTGGCAAGCAACTATTGGCAAACAATGCTAGCATCACACATAGAAATGCCACTTTTTCTGGGATTTGATATTTTCAGCAATGGAGAATTACTATATTTTGTACATAGAAAGAATACTACTAAAAACAGAATGTTATAAATATAATGATGTCTTTTTTTCCAATGACTATCGATATACTAGAGCAATATGAAAATAATATTGAAAGAGAGATATTTCATGGCAAATTTTGGGGTAAGGTTAGGACTATAATCCATGAGTCATCTCAGGGTAAATGCTGCAGCCAGAAGCACCATCAGCAAGTATTCTCAGGGCAAACGAGAAATGAGTAAAAGGGCCTTTAAAAAGAAGAAGGTGGAAACAAACAAACAAGTCAACAAGGAACAAAATAGAAAAATGATTAATAAAATGGCAATAAATATGTATCTATCAATAATCACTTTAAATATAAACTGATTAACTGCTCCAATTAAAAGACATACAGTAGTTAAATGGAAAAGAAAAAAAGGCCCATACATATGCTTGTCTACAAGAGAGCCATTTAAAATCAAGATACACACAGACTGAAAGTAAAGGGATGGAAAAATATATGTTATGCAAATGGAAATGAAAAATAAGCTGAGTAGTAATACTTATATCAGACAAAACAGACTTTAAAACAAACGCTATGATAACAGACAAAGAAGGATATTACATCATGATAAAGGGATCAATACAACAAGAGGATATAACCCTAGTAAACATACATGCACCCAACATAGAAGCACCTACATATATAAAGTAACTATTGACTGATATAAAGGGAGAGATTGACAGTAATACACTCACAGTAGGAGACTTTAACACCCCCACTGACACCAATGAAAAGATCTTCCAAACAGAAAACATAAACCTTAAATGACGTACTAGATAGGGTGGATTTAATTGATATTTTCAGAGTGTTTCACCTGAAAGCAGTAGAATATGTGTTCTCAAGTACACATGGAACAATTTCCAGGACAGACCACATGTTAGGCAACAAAACAAGGATCAGTATATTTAAGAAAACTGAAATCATATCAAGCATCTTCTTGGACTAGAACAATATGAAATTAGAAATCAATTCCAAGAAAAAAAAATGAAAATATGCACACATGCAGTCTAAATTACATACTACCAAACAATGAATAGATTAACAATGAGATCAAGGAAGAAATCAAAAGATACCTAGAGACAAATGAAAATGAAAACACAACTCAAAATCTATGGGATACAGTGAAAGCAGTCCTAAGAAGGAATTTCATAGCAATATAGGTCCACATCAAGAAATGAGAAACATCTCAAATAATCAATCTACCTTTATACTTAAAAGAACTAGAAAAAGAACATAAACAAAGCCCAAGAGAGTAAAACAAAGGAAATTAAAAAGGTCAGAGTGGAATAAATGAAATAGTCTAGAAAAACAATACAAAAGATAAATGAAAACCAAGAGCTGGTTCTTTGAAATAAACAATATTGATAAACCTTTAACCAGACTCAAGAAAAAAAGAAAGACCTCAAATAAATAAAATCAGAAATGAAAGAGAAATAGCCATGGACTCCACAGAAATACAAAGGATTATAAGAAAATACATGAGCAATTATATGCCAATAAATTGGACAATCTGGAAGACATAGATACATTTCTAGAAACATAATATCTTCCAAAACTGAGTCAAGAACAAACAACACATCTGACGTGACAAATTGCCACCAACAAAATTGAATTGGGAATCAAAAAACTCCCCCAAAACAAATCCTGAACTGGATGGTTTTTTACGTGAATTTTACCAAACATTCAAAGAATAATTAAAACATATTCTAATCAAACTACTCCAAAGAATTCAAGAGGAGGAAAGGATTCCTAACTTTATGAGAATATCATGATAACTTGATTCCCAAACCAAAGACATTACAAAAAGAATAGGCCAATATCCTTGTTGAACACTGATGCAAAAATGTTCAACAAAATATTAGCAAACCAAATTCAGTAATACAAATAAAACATCATAAACCATTATCAAGTTGGATTTATTCTGGGATGAAAGTTTGGTTCAAAATCCACAAATTAATTAATTTGATAAACTACATTAATAAACTGAAAGATAAAAAAAAAATGACCATATCAATAGATGCAGAAACAGCATTCAGAAAAATCCAGCATCCATTTATAACAAAAACTCTCAGCAAAGTGGAAATAGAGGGATGACACCACATGATAAAGGCTATATATGACAAGCCTACAGTTAGCATCATACTCAATTGGGGAAAAGCTAAAAGTGTTTTCCTTAAGATCAGGAATAAGACAAGGATGCCCACTTTCACCAGTTTCATTCAACATAGTACTGAATGTCCTAGCCACAGCAATCAGACAAGAAACAAAATGTGTCAAAATTGGAGAGGAAGAAGTAAAATTGTCATTGTCTGAAGATGACATGATAATATACAGAGAAAGAATGAACTCTAAAGAATCCACCAAAAACTGTTAGAAATGACAAATAAATTCAGTAAAGTATCAGGATACAAAATTAATATTCGGAAATCAGTTTCATTTTTATATACCAAGAATGAACTATCAGAAAGAGAAATAATGGAAACAATTTTATTTACAATGCATCAAAAAAAAAAAAAACACACACACACACACACACACAAAAACTTAGGAATCAATTTAACCAAGGTGGGGAAAAAGAAAAAGAAAAAAAAAAAAAACCTGTGCTCAGAAAATTATTGAAAAGTCATTGAAAAGAGAAATTGAAGAAGACACAAATAAATGGAAGCATATACTGTGTTCATGGGTAGAAAGAATCAATGTTGTTAAAATGGTCATACTATCCAACGCAATCTCTAGATTTAATGCAATCCCTGTCAAAATACCAATGGTTTTTTTCATAGAACTAGAACAAATATTCAAATAATTAACATGGAACCATAAAAGATCCTGAAAAGCCACGAGAAGAACAAAGCTGGTATTATCATACTACCTAATATCAAATTATACTACAAAGTTATACTAATCAAAATAGCATGGTACTGGCCTGAAAACAGATATATAAATCAATGAAACATAATAGAGGTCCAGAAATAAACCCATGCCTGTGGTCAATTAATCTAAGATAAAGAAGGCAAGAATATACAATGGGGTAAAGACAGTCTTTCCAGGAAATGGAATTGGAAAAACTGAACAAATACATGTGAAAAAATAAAACGGAACCAGTTGCTTACACCATACACAAGAATAAACTTAAAATGGATCAAAGACTAATATAAAACCTAAAATCATTAAACTCCTAGAAGAAAACACTGGCAGTAAATTCTCTGATATTAGTAACTTTTTTTCCTGATATAACTCCCCGAGCAAGGGAAACCAAAATAAATAAACAAACAAACAAGCAAATAAATAAATGGGATTACATCAAACTAAAAAGTTTTCCACACAGCAAAGAAAACCATCAACAAAATGAAAAGATAACCCATTGAACAGGAGAATGTATCTGCCTATAATACATATGCTAAGGGGTTAATATCCAAAATTTATAAAGAATTCTCATAACTCAACAACAAATCAAAGCAAACAATCCAATAAAAATGAGCAGAAGACTTGAATAGGTATTTCTCCAAGGAGGACATATGGTCAATAAATATGACATATGAAAAGGCTGTTAATTTCACTAATCAGCAGAGAAATACAAATTAAAACCACAATGAGATATCACCTCACACCTGTCACAATGGCTGTCATCAATAAATCAAAGAACAAAAAGTGTTGGTGAAGATGCAGAGAAAAGGGAATTTCTGTACATTGTGGGTGGGATTGTAAATTGCTATAGCCACTATGAA
The DNA here is from genome assembly GCA_003508835.1 of Eonycteris spelaea. NCBI lineage: Eukaryota > Metazoa > Chordata > Mammalia > Chiroptera > Pteropodidae > Eonycteris > Eonycteris spelaea. Next base: position 3,320,089 of record PUFA01000167.1, read on the forward strand.
AAAGAGTTTAGAGGTTCCTAAAAAAATTGCACTCGATTGCACTGCTGGGTATTTATCCAAAAACAAAACAAAACAAAACACTAATTTGTAATGATTTATGCACCCCTATTTTCACTGCGGTGCTGTTTATGATAGCCAAGATATGGAGGCAACCTAAGTGCCCATCAATAGATGATAGATAAAGAAATTATGGTACATATATACAATGGAATATTACTCAGCCATAAAAAATAAAATCTTACCATTTGTAATGACATAGATGAACCTAGAGGGTATTATGTTGTGTGAAATAAGTCAAACAAACAAATAATATATGATTTCACTTATATAAAGAATCTAAAAACAGAAGAAACAAACAAACAAAATGAAAACAGACTCTCAGATACAGAGAACAAACTGGTAATTGCCAGAGGGGAGGGAGTTTTGGGAGCATGGTGAAAAAAGTGAAGAAATGAAGAAGTGCAAATTAGTAGTTACACAATAGTTACAAGGATGTCGAGTACAACATAGCGAATATGGGCAATAACATTGTAACGACTATGTATAGTGCCAAATAGGTACAAGAGTAACTGGTGGGGAGGTGGGGAGAGGAATCACTTCATAAATTATATAAATGCCTAATCATTGTGCTGTGTATCTGAAACCAATAAAATATTACATTTTAAAATTATCAGTAGATTAAATTATTCAATATTCTTTTGCTATTTTGTTTCCTGTGCTGTGAGCCATCTTTTGGAAACCAAATTCCCTTGAACATAATTATGGAAATATATCTTCCTCATATAATATAACATTAAATTTTTAACTATCAATATTTCCCTATTCTAGTGCTTTCCTTTTTCATCTTGTAATATTGTGATTTTAATTACCACTGTTTAAAGTTTAAAAAACAAAAATAAAAATAATGACTAGAAGCTTTCCCCATTGTCTTGAATAGATTTCCAAAATTTATCATTCAGTCAAAAGATAAGCTGCAGAGTTAAATATATAAAATCAATGCCTTACATGCTATATAAAATCATTGCCTTACAAGTTTGAGTGTGTCTGTGTGCACACATATGGGAGCACACCTACATATAGGATTAGATGAGTATCGAGAAGAATTTAAAAGGATAGACACCTGGGCGTTAATACCAGTTATCTTCTTGGAGGAGTGACAGGAGTCAGGCGAATGAGGGGAATGGGAATCTAAAAAAAAATTGTTTTTAAAAGTTTACTTGATTAAAAATGCATGTATCATGTAAGCCCACTTTTGTAAAAGTATATACATATGCATATATATACACATATATGTTTATATTATATACAAAGATACATGAAAAGACAGTTATTAAAATTTAATGAAATCTTTCTTGAAAAAAAATTGACAAGCCTCTAGCCAGGATAACTAAGAAATAAAGAGTACACAAATTACTAATATCACAAATACAAGAGGAACATAACTACAGATTCCATATACATAAAAGAAAAATAAAGGGATACTATAAAAAACTCTATGCTCATAAATTTAATAATGTAAGTGAAATGAACAGATGGATTCCTTGAAAGACACAATTTACCAAAATTCCCACAAAAGGAAACAGAAATATAAAGACACTTATATCTACTAAAGGAACTTAATCAACAATTAATAACTTTCCAAAACAGAAAGTACCAGGCCCAGGTGTATTCACTGGTGTATTCTACAAACATTTAAAGAAGAAATTATACAAATTCTCTATAAATCTATTTCGGAAGATAGAAACAGAGGGTATACTTCCTATCTCATTTTATTAGGCCAGTATGAATGAAGAAAGGGGCTATGTGATAAAGCAGAAAAGCTCAATGACTAAAAGTAACCTCACACGGTAATTTGATCATAAATTCCTAATTGGGCAGGTTGTGGTGGTAGTGAGGCCTCAAGCTTACGACATTCTTGGTAAAATGTTCATCTCTGCCTTAAGCAAGCCCTGTCCATTATTCTTGTGCATCTAGGTTAACACAACTTTGAAATGTCAGAATGATTTTTTCTAGACTTCTTGAAAGTAAAAACACCCTCAATCTTGTTGCCTATATAACAACCATATTTACTATAAATGTTAAATGGTAACTACCCTATACGTATCAATATAAAATAATTATGTATCTTTCCATTTTACTTTTTTATCCAATCATAGATATTTCCACCATGCCTTCTCCTGCCTACCTAATCTACCACTGATGGTTGCAATATTATCTTCCTTAAATACCCTCCCGTAATCCCTAATGCAGAACTACCATTCCCCAGAGCATTTTCTCAATCTCTTTAGGACTTGCTTCTGGGCATGTCCTCAGTTTTGCTCGAATAAACTCATAATATTTTCTATTGGCTTGGACATTCTTATGACAACAGCAGCATTATCCTAAAACCAAGACATTACCCTAATATTAACA